>CM053763.1:57791104-57814307 GCA_028658305.1 Pachyuromys duprasi | reverse complement strand
CCTCAATGTGTGGACACAGTGGAGAGAGATGCGGCTACATGCCCAGGAATGCCAAGGACTGTGACCACTGCCAGGAGCTAGCAACACACAGGAAGAATTCCTTTCAGGGGGTTTCAGAGGTAGTTTGGTCCAGCCGCTACCTTGATTTGATTTCTGGCTGCCAGCACTGAGCTGGCATTTCTGATGGAAACCACCAAGTGCTTTGCTAAGGGAGCCGAGGTAACTAACACGATGACTGAAGGGAAGGGCTGACTCCTCCCAGTGGTTGAAACCAGCATATCCAATGGGCCCTGGTTCCTCTGCTTACTGCTGTTTACTGCTTTGTGCACTATTGAGTTAATCAGGTGCTGGGGGGCCGGGATGGCGGACATCTTAGTCATGAGTGTCGGAACTTAGCGACTTTTTCGTTAGACGTTTACAAACTCGTAAGGCAAACCAATGTTCCCATCACCCAAAGCGCTTGCATTTCCCTCTAAAGCAGAAAGTCTCTGGAAGGAGAACTAATTAGGTGTGGGAGGTGGGAAGACAAGTCATCCCATACCTTCTTGTAGGGAGGTCTACAGGCTAAAGAAACACTGCTGAGCCACACCTGTGGTCCTCGGGCCTACTTTTGCAGACATTTACTTATTTTTTAATTAAAAATTTTATTTTTATATTAATTCCAGTTTATTCACTTTGTATCTCAGGTGTAGCCCCCCTCCATTCCCTCCCAATTCCACCCTCCATTCTCTGCCTGCCCCACTCTCAGTAGGAACCCAGTAAATGTTCTCTTTGATGGGGGAGGAGGAAGGAGGGTAAGGGGCCCTCTGAAGGCCAAAGAATGAGCAGTCAATCAAATACATGTACCAGCTTTTGATAGTACTCCCTGAAATCAGTATTCCTTACTAATCATGTGCAGGGCCATGAACCTGCTCTTAACTCGGTGTATTGCAGAATATTTGATCCCATTGTGAACCTCAACTGTGAACTATAAAACCCTGTTTCTTTGGTGTGATTGAGCCCTATCACACACTTTTAATCCAAGAACTTTGTTTATTGTAAACAGGTGATAATAGTATAGTTCACCCAGCCCTAGCACACACCCTTAATCCAAGAAGTTTCTGTTTATTATAAACAGGTGATTATGGTATGGTTCATCTAATCTTAGCACACACCCTTAATCCAAGAGCTTTCTGCACACAGGATTTAATAAAGTTAACCCCAGATCAAGAGGCAGAGCAAGAAATCAACTGACAGGGATTAAAGAGTAGGAGGGACTGTGAGTTGAAGGGTATTTAATACAGCATGGAGAAGAAGAAACAGCTTTTAGCTCAAGCTCTGGCTTTAGCTTTGACTTCAGCTCCTCAGCTCCCTGGCTTTTAAGGCTTTGAGCTAGGAAGCCTTTGGCCTTGGGTTTTTTGGCCTTTTCCTCCTGGGCAGTCATTTGAACTAGTGAGCCTTTTGGATTTTTTTCCATCTGGACCTGAGCTGAGAAGGAAGATCAGCTGGGTGCTTTCTCTGCTTCTCTGAGTTAGCAGGTTTTTACCCCAGCATCTGGCTCCTGAGTCTTTATTGGTAAAATACAATGGCTGAGATTTTCATTTTTATAAAACAATATCAGTGTAAACATTCAGTCCTCTCTTAGGCTATAGCTGTTGACATCCTTCTTGAAGAAGATGTGCAATGAATTTGGAAGTGTGGAGGCTTCGCCTCCATCCCCATCACTGCCCTGTTGGGTGGGGGCTGGGTAGGATCATCTCAGTTCTAAAGCCAAAAGCTGAGTAGTAATAAAGTAATTCCCATCTGAGTTGGTTCCTAATGTGAAATGGGAAGAAAGTGTATTATCATCTTCCAAGATCCCACCCATGTCTTGATCTATGTCTCCAGGAGGATCTGAAACTCTCATGTTCTCAATAGACTAGCCAACACAGAGGTGGGAATCTGCTATCATAGATTAATGAGCTCAGTCATGGGCTCCTGTGTCTGCTGCATATTTCAGTGTGTTACTGCAATGCAGTGAGAGCAGAAAGCAATGGCAGGCATTATTAACATGAGTGCCCCAGCTAGGTACATTTCTAGCTGGGGTTATTGGGAGATTCGCCACATACAGGTCTCCAGTGAGATGGCTCAGTGAGGTGAGTACTTGCTGAGTCAATTCTCAGAACCCATGTAAAGGTAGAAAGAGAAAAACAAGAACTCAGAATTTTCTTCTAATCGGTATACGTGCTTGTCTGCACACAAACACACACACACACTAAGAAGAAGTGGCTGCAAGATGGAAAAGTTGAGAGTTGTCCATTATGATTCTCTAGCTTTTGTGTTCCTATTAGGATCTTTATTGTATATGTTAGGTTAGTTCGTTTCCTTTTATTGCTTGTGATAAAACATCAGAGCCAAAAGCACCTTAGGAGAAAAGAGATTATTGGACTTACATGTCCCAATCACACTCTGTCACTGACAGAAGTCAGGGCAGGAGCAGGAGCAGGAGGACCCTGGAGGCAGAAACTAAAGCAGAGGCCATGGAGGAACACTACTTACTGGCTTGCTCTCTATCGCTCACTTAGTTTGCTTTTTTTATACAATCCAGGCCCACCTGCTCAAGAGTGACATTGTCCACAGTGGGCTGGGCCCTTTCACATCATTCATCAAGAAAATGTCTCTCAAGTTTGCCTAGCAGCAATCCACAATTTAAGTTTCCTCTTCCCTGATGACTCTAGTGGAATCGTTGACACAAAATTAACCGGCATATCATGGTTTCTAATTGGGTCCTCTGATGATATCTGACAATCAAATCAAAGATTAAACATGCACAAAAATAACAGTCCGTCTTCACTGGGTGTACGTTAAATAAATTAAAGCTTTTGTCAGAAGGAAGCTGTATGCTAATTTTGAATTATCAAGAAATACATTTCTCTTATTCTGACATGCTTCAAGACTCACAAGATGCTCCAAATAGCAGCGGCCTATGTGTCTTTCACTTAGTTCTCACTCAGTGAAATGATCACACGTAACTGTAACACATCATCATGATCAGAAAACTGACACTTATACAGTGCTGTTAATTAAGAGACTTCATTTGCATTTCTAAAAAGGCTTTTAAGTAAAAAGAGACAAGATTATACATATGTATATACATGTATGTATCTTACTCGTTGATTTTAAAAGCAAGTGGGGGGATGGGTGCGGTGGTGCACACCTGTACTCTCAACACTCAGGGAGGCAGGGTCAGATGGATCTTTGTGAGTTTGAGGCCAGCCTGGTCTACAAAGCAAGTCCAGGGCAGTCAAGGATACATAGAGAAACCCTGTCTCAAAAAACAAACAAAGAAACAACAGCAAGGGGCAGGGAGAGCTCTTACTCGTTTCCATATACCTCTGAAAAGAGATATGAAAAGGCAGACACCATTTCCTCCAGCAAGAACTGGGAAGCTAGGCTGGAAAGATGGCTCAGGGGTTAAGAACATAGCTGTTCTGCCAGAGATCCTGAGTTCAACTCCCAGCAACTACATGGTGGCTTATAACCATCTAGAATGAGATCTGGTGCCCTCTTCTGGCCTGCAGGCCTTCCTGCAAGGCAGAACACTATATACTTAAAAAAACATCTTTAAAAATGAAAGGGGCAGCAAGGTGCAGAGGAGATAGAATTTTAAATACATGTTCTTATGATGCAATTCATTTATTTTTAAATGGTAAATAAAGCTGTTCTTATGTATCCAAGCAAATGAATTCTTGGTAGACTTTTTCTATGTGAGATAAGTGTGTATGTCCACTGCATTTCAAAAGGGGGATGGGGGAAATTTTATGTGTGCCTTTGCTTTCTAATGCAAATGCCCCTAGAAGACTGAATAAGAACACTGGCACCCAGAAACAGGTGCAGGAAGAACAGCTCCACTATGTGCCCTTTCACCCCTTCCAAACTTAAAATCACCTGACTTTCTTTCTGTCAGGCTCAAAGGCCTCCCCCCCACCCCCGCAGCACACCCCTCCCCAAGTCAGTGCTGAAAACATTGTCCTAACAGAAGAACTCCGGCCAGGTAAACAGAAGGATTGTTTGAGCCTCAATCAATCTTTTTTTTTTCAGCACATAGAGCAGTCTAGTTCAATAATTTCCCTGGCCCAGTGAATTTCTGTTTTGACAAGGAAAGAAAACTGACGAGGGAATCCACCTAAGCTCTAAAAACGCTTTCACTTTTCATGTTTTGTTTTTGGTCTTTTTTTTTTCCTCCTAAAATATCTGGCAGGTTTGCAACTGCTCTCTGGGTAGAATCCAATTCTTTTTTTAACCCAACAGTTTTGCTGTTCGCCTGTGTCTTATTACTTGGCTTCATGGTTTCCTGCCTGTAGTTTTCTATTCTCTTCAAGTGCTCTCTTGTGATCAATCTCTCTCTACCTCCCCCCTCCTCTCTTCTCATCCCTTCACCATCCCCCCTTCAATATGTATACTTTGACATTTCCGTTTTCCAAGCCTTCAAAAAATCAGTTAGGAACCTGTGGGGTAGAGGGAGTTGGAACACTGTTCAATGGTGAATTTACTTAACTTAGAATGGGGGAAAAATCAGCTGTCAGATCAGCTCATGAAGTTTCCCCTCAACCATGACTCCTCTTAGATTCCTGTAACAATGCATAGTCTGCTCTACACCTGGGATCCTTTCTCTTTAGTGTTATTAGGAGTATGTGTACTCTGTCCCCAAACATATAGCCAACTACTTTACAACGATAGCTGAGGATGGGGGTTTTCTGGAACTCCTTTCTTCCATATATATGTAATCATATATATATATATATATATGATTGATATCCCAGTAATGCTTTGTTCTATTGAGACAGGGTCTCATGTAGCTCAGGCTGGCCTTTAACTTGCTGTGTAGTATATATAGCTCAGGATGAACTTGACTCCTGATCCTACTACCTCAGCCTCCTGAGTACAGGATTACAGGTGTGCATGATGTGCCCAGATGCAATGATGCTTTTTGGGGGGCTGGCTGGGTTCTTTTGGTTGTTATTGTTGGGTTTTTTGTTTTTGTTGTTATTTGGTTGGCTGATTTTGAGACAGGCCCGGATGCCTGGAGCTTGCTCTGTTGAGTGGGCTGGCCTTAAACTCAGATCTGCCTGCCTCTGCCTCCCCAGAGCTGAGATCAAAGGTGTGCGCCTCCGATGCACCTTTTCCTTTGTTTCTTTCTTTCCTCCTCCTCCATTATTACTATTTATACACTTTGTATCCCAGTTGTAGACCCCATCCCTCCCTCATTCTCCCCTATCCCTCTTTCCTAGTCCTTTGAGTCAGGGTCTCTCGTGTAACCCTGGGTAGCCTAGAACTTGGTAGACCAGGCTGACCTTAAACTCAGAGATCTTTCAGCTTCTGCCTCTTGAATGCTAGGATTAAAGGTGTGTGCCTCCTGTCTGACTGCAATGAAGAGATAGGTAGTCAGATAATAGACTTATCTCTTCTTTGTTAAAATTTTATTTCATGCATATGCTTACATATTAAGCTGCGGGCTGGAGAGAGGGCGCAGTGCTTAAGAGCTGTCTGCTCTTCCATCCCCTCTACTGCCCTCTTCTGGCATGCATAGGTGTACATGCAGATAGAGCGTTCAAGATAAGTAAATAAAAATCTTAAAAAAAAAAAAAAAAAAACAACTAAGCTGCACCATAGCAACAAAAAATTACCACTCAAAAGCACCCTAGCAGAACAAAAGAGACCCAGGAAAGCACATGATATTTTACTATTGTATATTTCTAAGCAGAATATTTTTGAGAAACAAAATGCATAAAAAATGTCCCCTTTCCCATTTGGCTCATTTACTTGGCTGCATTTTAGAAACAGAGCATTGTTTTCTTGGTAACCATGGTAAACTAATTAACTTCTTTGGTACATTATCAACCAATTCTCAAGGTCTTTGAGTCAATTGTAGAGTTTGATTAAAATCTTGGCACTTCTGATCTTAAAGCTGCTCCCTTCTCCCCCCGTTCCCCCCCCACACACACACACAAGACATGGGGTTTCTGTGCATAGCCCTGGCTGTCTTGGAACTCACTCCCTAGACTAAGTGCTGGGATTCAAGGCATGCACAACCCACCATCCACCGCCTCATCCCCTCCCCCAGCTTAGAGCCTCATTTTTCTATACTTACGTTCTTTGTTCTTTTTCATTGCATTGTACTAAAAATAGAATGTATTCTTTGAGGACTAACGCAGTGGGGCAGGTGAGGAAGTCAGACAAAATTAAGGAGACATGAAAGGGAAAGGAGTCACTTTCACTTTGGAGTATGGCTGAAGTCTCTTACCAGGTGAGCAAAGAATTCCATGACAGCAGGATTTGCTGTAAGACTGCCTACAGAGGCAGTCTATTCCTAGAACTATTTTCAAATAAGAATGTTGAAACAATGACCACGCTTAAGGCTTAAGCATATGTGGTCTTACTCCTTCCCAGATGTAAACTCAGAGTTTTCTAAGAATCTAACAAAAAATTCTATACCTTTGTTTACAGCAAAATATATCTTAAAGACTGAGAGCCTTACCTAATCACCTGCAATCCCGTGCATCCTAGGAAATACCCTATGATCTCATTAAGCTCCTTAGCAATCCTTAAAATGTAACTCTAGAAGCCAGCACAAGTGTCTATAAGGATATTGTAAAGGCACTGAAGTGAACTCTCTGGGAAGTCCATGCCCACACTTTGGGCATGCTGAATGCCATTATTTGTATATTGCATATTCCATTTTGTTCATCCTTATGGGTGTGTGTGTAATAGGTGGAGCTAGTTCCAAGAACACCATTCCATAGAGGCTTTAGAATTAGAATTGTAGAAAAAAAAGGTCTGGAAAGCTTTGATCTCTGAAACTAGTAAAAATAAAAAGGAAAACTACAAAGAGCAGATACAACATTTGTTCTATGTGTGAGTCACTGTTAGGAGGTGCTACAGAACATACCACTTTGTGGAGTCAAGGAGTGAGGCTGTTAGCTCAGTGAGTTGCACTCACTGGCTGGTTGCAGGCTGGTGTTGACAGGAAGTGACGGAGGCAGGAACTGTTTTCCTCTTCTATGCCTGAGGAAGACTCCAAGAGATTAAGAGACCTGATGGTGATTACACAGCTCAGTGAGAACCAGGGTTCTGACCCCTGGCCCTTGTGCTTCATCTTGCCTTTATGTCACTATCTTCCTAAAGTTAGCCACATGGAGAATCACTTATGGGTATCCTTGTCTTCATCTCTAATTAGAGGGTAAAGCCTTTAAGTGGGGACTGTACCTTAGTGACGCAGAGCACAGGTTAATGAAAAACCTTCACACTCCATCTTCTAGCATAAATAATGCACTATTGTGACTAACAAATGCAATTTGATTTGCTAAGTACCTTGTTCTTTGTGAAGTTTCTCCTTATCACTTTACAATGCTAGCACTCCTTTATTCAGTTAATTTTGTTTGATTTCAAGAGAACATAGGAAATCACTTTTTTCTTAATCACTATTGTCTTTCTGGGTGTCATCTCTCATTGACTATGATACAACAGCATGTTCAACATGCTGCTTGTGAAAATAACTGCTTTTATTCCTCATAGTAATTCCAAAAATTAAGTTTCTTTTCAGAAGACAGGTTTAGTGAGCTTTACAGCCAGCTTAGCCACGCAAGCCTACTACTTGGGAAGCTAAGAGATATGATTACAAATTCAAGGCCAGCTGAGACAACTTAGTATTTGTCAAAATGGAAAAGGCCGAGGGCTGCAGCTCAGTCACAGAGCCCTTTCCTAGCGTTCTTGAGGCTGTGGGTTCAATCCCCTGTGCCGTCTTCCCCAGTGTTGTACTTGCTTTGCTCCTTGTTCTGACAAACTCAAGGACAAAAAGAGTTTATTTGAGATCAGTTAGAGTGTACAGTCTGTCATGGTCTGGAAGCCATAGCGAAGAAGCTTGAGGCAGCTACCCTCTCCCCTCCCTAGAGAGAGAGCAGAGATCAGTGCTGCTGCTCATCTCTCTTCTTCTTATGCAGGCCGGGACCCCAGCCCATGAGACGGTGCTGCCACTTTCAGCTGAGACTTAAACCCTCATCTTCTGGAAGCACCCTCACAGACTCACCCAGAGGTGTGTGTCCATACTGATTTTAAATCCAGTCAAGTTGACAATAAAGATCACAAAAACAGCTGGGTGTGGCGGCACATTCTGTAATGCCAGCACTCAGAGGCAGAGGAAGACCAATCACTGTGAGCTCAAGGCCAGCCTGGTAGGAGTCCAGGACAGCCAGAGTTTCACAGAGAAACCCTGTCTGGAAAAATAGAAAGAAAAAAAAATCACACAAACAAAAAAGATTTACAGGAATAACCCTTGGCAACTCCCTGGGGGCTTTTGGAAAGAGGGTGGACAAGGGTAGGTCTCTAATCAGAAGACCTTTCTCAGAGGAGAAAGAAGCAAGTGGAAGGAGTTGGAGAGGAGAGATGGGCAGGATAAGATTTGGAACCAAGAGGAGAGATGAACCTGACCTAAGAAATGACTAAAAAAAAAAGCATAATGTGGGAAATCTGATTTGGAGGAAACTATGCAGGCTTGGAGACTTAGGCCAAGTAACCATTGCCCAGCACTGTGCTCTAGGTTAATTAAATAAATCCTAGTCTCTGTATGTTGATTTGGGTATACAGCTGATTTAGGACTAACCATTGTTTAACTAAAAGATAAGTCAATGTTAAACTTTAACCTTCAACAACACTGGGCCATCACCCTTGCCAACATTTGTCAGCATAACCCACAGGTTCTATTGGTTTTACCTTCTCACATTAATCCTCATCTCTAGCTTGATTGACACTGGTTTCTTCAAAGTTTCTTGACTTCCCGAGGCAATGTTAAGCTTCTTCCGTTGTCTTCCTAGCACATTTTGTGTATAATCTTATTGTCAGACTTCATAAATATTCACATTTGGCTAGAATAAACTATGTAGTCCCTTCTTAACCACTCAATGATGAAAGAAAAGTACTTCTTTAGGAAGTAATCTTGGACTGGGATGTACTTTGATGGTACAGTCTATACTTTTCAAATGCAAGGCCCTGGATTCTATTCCTGCACTAGAACTAGCGAATGAACAAATAAACACAAACATATTCTATCTCTAACATCTACCATCTAGTAAGGCTCAATGAGGGTTTGAGAAAAGACTACTTCAGTTCTGTTGGACCTAACAGGTCACGTGCCAGATTCACTGCATTATCAATTAAGCATTTGGATAGAAAGATGAGAAAGTCTGTTTTAGATTCAGTTAACAAGGAGCTATAGAAAGATTTAAAACCCTGGGGAGAAGTAGTGGCACTCAGATCTTGGCAGTAACTCACAGCCATCTACTTAGACTTACAGCCTAACAAAAAGAGGGAAATAGTGCCTGGTACTGGAAATCTAACCAGTGAGGAACTAGTGAGGTCATGGGTCTTAATGAGAACCTACTATCACTACTTTACTAAACTCAATCCTATTTGCATTCTGAATACTTCTCCATATACCCACATATAAGCATAGCTTTCAATCCTCACCAGAGAAACTTATCTTCAAAACAGAGATCATTACAGAAAAGCACAACTAGTCAGAATACAGGGAATAGCTGATATGGTATTCCCAGCCACATGGATATATTTACAACACAACTTCTTCATCTAAGACTCAGGAAACACTGCAAAAGAAGAGATGGAAAGATTTTAAGAGCCAGAGATTTAGAAGTCTGCTGCAAGAATGTATCTCATAGAAATGATAGGGAAGCTACACCTAGATACCTCAACAATATGGCTGCCTAACTGAACAATGTCAATACCATTAGACATGTGGACATGGAAGGGAAAAAAATCTCATGGGGACCCACCCATAGCCAAAGAACTATAGACAGCTAAGGGACGCAGAGAGTGGAAAAAATAGTCTTCCCTCAGGAAGGAGGTCCCTAATTGATGATCCCATGTGGTCAGCCTGGAAACCAGGTACATGCAAGCAACACTGATAGGACTTAGCAAGTTGTATTTAAGCATCTATGTGTGTCTGTGGTCACACTAAGTCAAGAAGTTTTAGAAGGAGTAGAGGAGTACAGGAGGGGTTGGAGGAAGAAAGGGGAATAGGAGAAAATCATGCAATTACATTTTAATTTTTAAAAGTTAAAAAAAGAGAGAGAGAATACTGGGGCTGCAGAGATGGCTCAGTGGCTGAGTGTGTACTGCTCTTGCAGAATACCTGACTTTGGTTCCTGTCACCCACATCAGGTGGATGACATTCACCTGTGACTCTGGCACAAGGTGAATCCTACACCTCTGGTCTAAGTAAGCATTGGGACAAGAGTTCACATCCACACATGACATAGAATACAGTAGGCATGCACACAGTTCATAGACATATACATAGGCAAAACACTCATATACATTAAAAAAGACGAAGAGCAGGGCAAGGTGGTACACACCTGTAATCCCAGCACTCTGGGAAGCAGAGGAAGGCAGACCTCTGTGAGTTCAAAGCCAGCCTTGCCTACAAATTGAGTACCAGGACAGCCAAGGCCACACAGAGAAACCCTGTTTGGGAAGAAGGTGAAGGAAGAGGAAGAGGAGAAGTGGAGGGGGGAAGAGGAAGAACAACAACAATAACAACTAACTTAGAGCCTGAGAAATCAAGAAATTCTAAACCTGTAGTCAAACACTCCAACGTGACTGCATCCAGACAGCTAAATATTAGAATCACAAGCCTGCAGAGGTGGTGCAGGCCTGGACTCCCAGCACTCGGGAAGGCAGAGGCAAGAGGGTATCTGTGAGTTCAAGGTCAGCCTGGTCTACGAAGCAAGTCCAGGACAGCCACAGTCATGGAAAAACCAACATTAGACTCACTCAAGGAACTTCAAAGACAAACCAATAGCCAAGCTTCATCCCCAAACTAAACAAGGTTTCTAGGTGTAGGTCCCTACTATGAGGTATAGCTTTAAATCTCTTAAAAAGTGCAATTTACAGGTAGAGAGGTCAACCACCAACCTATCTTAGGGAGGACAAGATGTGAGCCAGAATATTGTGGCTTGTTTAGTATTGGAACTTTCAGTAGAGGAGGAAGCTCCCACTCACATTCAGCCAACAGGAGTCACTATGTACTAATTTTGATTGTTGCAATGGAATCTGTCCAGCCAAAGTCCAGGCATGGTGGCACAGCCTTTAATCCTAGCAACAGAGAGGCAGATCTCTATGAGTTCGAGGTCAGCCTGGACTACACAGAAGGATTCTAGGACAGCTGAGGTTACACAGTAAGACCCTGTCTCTGGGATGTTAAGAACTAATCCAAGATAACACAGAATAGTAGACCGAATTGTACTAAAACACGGTCCTCTGGAATTTTATTTACATTCCTTTCTTTCTCAAAGAAAGAACACTAGAAGGTGTGTTTTAAAAATTGTTAAAGACTTTGAAAACAAAAACAAGAGCAGTTCCAGACAAAAGGAATCCCCAAATAAATGCTCCCTACAACCTTCAGCAATCAGGGAAGCCGGTGATAAACTCATCCACACCTTTAATTCCAGCACTCTGCCACGAGGCAGAAGCAGCAGGATCCATGGCAGCCTGGTCTGAAACAGCGAGGCCCTGTCTTTAGAAACACTAAACAAAAGAACAAGAAAGACAATGGGAGCGCAGCGAACCAACAACGAAAAGACCTCCCAGGGACTGTAAGGCGGTGGTTGGGGTAGGGCGACGATTTACGGCCTCTGTCGGTGATGCCTCACGACTCTTACCGTAAAGGACGCCTGTGGCGCATGCGCAGCGCGTGCACAGCGACTCGCATTTCGGAATCCGAACGCGGTTGTTGCTGGAGGGTCTCCATTCCGCTGGTTGGTCAGCACCATGGTGAAGCTGAGCAAAGAAGCCAAACAGAGGCTGCAGCAGCTCTTCAAGGGCGGCCAGTTTGCCATCCGCTGGGGTTTTATTCCTCTCGTGATTTACCTGGGTCAGTGGTTGAAGAACTTGGGAGGAGCTCGGGGCTGGGCTTGTTGGGTCTGTGAATCTCGGGTTTTTTGGTCTTCTGGGGCGGGGCAAATAAACCGGGTCACCGTGTTGGCCACGTTTTTTGAGGCTGTCTAGCCGGGCTCGAGAACCCAACTTCTAGTTCCTTCTTTTAGCTATTTGGTCAGTATTTAGCCAATCACACAGACCCTCCTATTCCGTACTTATATCTGTAAAAATAATAGCAGGGCTTTTCAGGATTGATTTTAGAATTATATGGCCCCTAAAGGAAGATTAATCTATTTGGCTTTCAGAGCGTTTCTCCTGCTGTAGGTTGGCCTAAGTGAAAAGATGCTAGATCAGCTTAAAACGTCACCGCCTTGAAGCGTGATTGTGACAGTAGTTGGACGCCTAAGCGTTCTTAATTGTATAATGAATTTCCGCAAATGTTACTGACCTCATTTTTCAAGGAAGGAAAGTCATACCTTTCTTGCCCAAGTGTCCATGCAAATATTTTCCCCTAGGGCTGCACACGAAATCCCGTTCCTGGTTGAGTGCTTTTTTTTTTTTCATTTTTAATATTAATTGCCTTATTCAGTCAATAAGGTAAAAGGGAATCAGCATAGGATTTTAGCTCTAGCTCTCTGGGCTTGACATTTCAGAGTCATCATTTCACAAGTTAAATCAGGAGCCCTTTAACTAGGGTGGGCATTCTCCAGGCAGTTGTACTTGTGAGCTGTGATAGCCTGGATATTTTGATAAGTCTTAAATATTTTTTATTTATTATTATTGTTGTTGAGACAGTGCCTCGTGTAGCTCAGGCCAACCTTGAACTGATTCTTTTGTCCACCTTTCAAATGCTTGAATTACAGGCCTGTGCCATCACATCCCATTCTATCCTCTTTTTTTTTTTAATTTATTTATTTATTATGTACACAGTGTTGTACCTGCACGCCACAAGAGGGCACCAGATCTCATTATAGATGGTTGGGAACCACCATGTGGTTGCTGGGAATTGAACTCAGGACCTCCGGAAGAGCAGCCAGTACTCTTAACCTCTGAGCCATCTCTCCAGCCCTCTATCCTCTATTTTAAAAGAAAAAAAAAAAACAAAACAAAACTCAGATAGTGACTTTATATAGTGTTAGAATAAAGAAAATAATTTTGACAGCTTACTCTTTTTGTTACTTGTTTGGGGGGGTGTGGGGTTCTTTCTGTGGAGCTCTGGCTGTCCTGGAATCACTAGGTAGATCCGGCTAGCATTGTGCAGAAATCCTGCCTACTGCCTGAGTACTGGGATTAAAGGCATGTGCCACCACACCCTGCTGACAGTTTATGGGCTTTGGTTGGTTGGTTGGTTTGGTTTTGGTTTTTGGTTTTACAAAACAGGGTTTCTCTGTGTAGCCTTGGCTCTCCTGGACTTTCTTTGTAGACCAGGCTGGCCTCCAACTCAGAGATCTACCTGCCTGAGTGCTGGAATTAAAGGCATGCACCAGTGTTTACTTTTATAGGCTATATTGTCCATACAGTTCTTTGCAGCCCCTCCATTTTCATAGTCTCTGTAGGTGAGACTGTCTGAGCTTGTAGTCCTGCGTCAGTCTCTGGTATAATTGGAATTACCGGTGCACTGGGTTCTTCTCCTTTGTTGATTTCTCTCTTTCAACCCCTCCCGCCCCCTAAGATTAGGCCCTTCCATGAAGCCTAGGCTGGCTTGCCTGTAATCTCAAACTCCTCCTGTCTTCAACTTTTGGTTTATGAGTTACAACTCTGTGTATATTGAGATTCTGTTTAGCTGGAAGTTGTAGCTACTTGTCAGAATCTTCAGTCTGAGGCCTGGGTGATGCACATTGGTTCCTTTCCTAGGACTTGTCATTTAGGCCAGAGTTGATGTTACTAGGGCTGCCCTTTCTGTACTTTTCCTTATTTATTGTGGTCTGTCCCCATACACTGATAGAAGTTGGAGTTCATGTTTAAGCTAGTTCCCAGGTTCTACATCTGCATCTTCTCTCACTGCAACCTGAAACTGCAGATTATCTTCTTATATACTTCCAGTTTATTATTAGTAGTATTTGTATTTTTGAGATAGGTTTTTTTCTATTACATAGCTCTCCTGGAACTCGCTATGTAGACCAGGATGGCCTGGAGCTTAACAGAGATCTTCCTGCCTCTGTCTCCAGAGTGCTGGGATCAAAGGTAAGTGTTACCATGCCCAGCTGTAATTTATTTTCAAGCATACATTTTAGTACCTCTCTCCAGAGACATACTTATAGCCTGTTATAAGATGTTCTGGTTCCCAAATTCAGGGGTCCTGTCTGACACCAGGTGCTGTCTGACCTCTTTGCTTGGGCTTCGCATTGGGTCTTACCAAACTTGGGATTTTACCATAGACACCCAAGTGCTGGCCACCATACCCAGCACCTCACCGGTTTTGACATTCTTAAATTTAATCAGTTATTCAGGAAATTACTACATATATCATTAACTGAATTTAAATTCTGTTTAAATAGTGAAGGGTTTTTTATATTTAAGCTCTTCATAGTTTCCCAGTATGGCTTGGGACTTGCACTAGTCTTGGGGAGTGACTGAATGGAAAGATGTGTTAAGATTGACTCTGTTCGGCACAGTGGCCCACGCCTGTCCCAGCGCTGGGAGGCTGAGGCAGGCAAATCTTTGTGAATTTGAGGCCAGCTTGGTCTACAAAGTGAGTACAGGACAACCAAGGCTACACAGAGAAACCCTGTCTCAAATTTTTAAAAAATGATTGACTGTGCTGATGGCTCAGTAGAAACAACTGTCCTTTGGGCTGAGTGGTCCTGGATGCTGCTCCAAAATCTGGTGAAACTAGGACCTTTCAGCAGCACAGGTCAGCTGAGACAGCTGTCCCAGACTGGACTGAAGGGATTTGATTGTAAATTTTTTTGTCTGCTGTGTTTGTAATTGTTTTATTTGAAACTTCTTTTCCTTCAGGCTTTACAAGGGGAGCAGATCCTGGAATGCCTGAACCATCAGTTTTAAGGTAATGCTCTTGAATATCAACATTTGAGGGCAGATATTAATTTTATTCTTTTCTTTGGTCTGTTATGACACAACTTCTTTGTTGTGTGTGGATTTATTTTTTGGAGGGGGTTATGGGGAGTTGAGGCAAGGTCTTGTGTGTCCCAAGCTGGCCTTGAATTTACTTTGTAGACCAGGCTGGCCTTGAGCCCAGCCTCTTGAGTGCTAGGATTACAGAATGCATTTCATGGAATGGTTGCTTAAAATTCCTTTCATGGCTTCCCATTAAGTTCCTTTTTTTTTTTTTTTTTGTAGCCCTGGTTCCTTGAACTATGATTTTCTATTTTTGTGAAATGGGATTAAGGTGGTATATCTGCTCTTGACTGGCTCAGTGATTGCAAACCAGTTATCTGTAAAAGTAATTTTCACTCTCTGGTTCAGTTGTGTCTGAGGCTTGCTGCCTCTGTCTGCTAACCTACGCCTAGTCCTGGAAGCTTCTAGCCTGTGTACAATCTAACCTAGGTCTAGAATGTTTTCAGCCTCTGAGAACTACTGTTGAATAAGTTCACCCTTTCTTATTCTTTCTGAGCTCATGGCTAGCTGATGCAATTCAGCTGTTCTGATTTCTGACTCAAACTCCTCTCCCAGCTGGCTTATTCAAACTGGCATCTCTGTCCACGAACTGCTCTGCTTGGCCTCAAACTAACTCAGGCAATCTGCTCTAATCTCCTGGCTCCTTCTATAGCTGCTTCTGTCTCCTGGATTAAAGGCTTGTTTGTATTCTAGCCAGATCACACAGACCTAGAAGGTGATGTCTTGCTGGAACAGCCATGTTCTGAATCAACATTCCTCTACAGTTATCTCTTTAAAGAAACATTCATTTAAGACACATTACTATAGAAGTCACTATTGTACCAATCTTTGAATATTTTTTAAATACTGCAAAGTATCAAGAATGTTTCCTTAAGAAGCCCGTGAGCATTCAAAGCTTTGGTTTCTCATTTTATAGTTTGGGTATAATACCTCCTAAATTAGGTTACCATGTAATAATGCATTCTGTAAATGTTAGCAGCACTTACCAGGCGATTTTGACCAATAAACTTTTGTTGTTGTTTGTTCTTTGAGACAGGGTTTCTCTACATAGCTGTGGTTGTCCTCTGAAATTCACTATGTAGACCAGGCTGGGCTTGAACTCAGAGAATTACCTGCCTTAATCTTGAGTGTTAATGATTAAAAGCATGCACCGCCACTGCCCAGTTTAGGCTTTAACTTTTAATCTCCTGCCTCTGCTTCCTGAGTGCTAAACTATAGTCTTAATCCATCCCACCCAGTTAAAACATAAATAAGACAAATATATTAACTAAAAGAATCATTTCTGTTATCTATATTAGACCAAGAAAGATTGTCTTTTTTTCTTTATTTTGCGTGTTCACTCCAGTGAGAAAAGAATCTTATTTTTTTTTTAATTCCTTTATTTTACGTATGAGTGCTCTATTTGAATATATATCTGCATGACAGAAGAGGGCACCAGATCTTATTATAGATAGTTGTGAGCCACCATGTGGTTACTGGGAATTGAACTCAGGACCTCTGGAAGAACAGTCAGTGCTCTTAACCTCTGAGCCATCTCTCCAGCCCAAAAAGGAATCTTAATAGGTGAAGAGTTTGTTTTAATATTGTAGCTGTATGTAAAAATCCTTGTATTCAGTTAATATCTGATAGATAATGGTGAATGCATGTTGTGTTTTGTAGGCATAGAAAGGCCTTTTAAAAATAAAACTCTTGATGCTTTATGTAATAAGAATAATACGTTTCTTTTCTTTCTTGGCTCCTAGTGCTCCTCCTTCCCTTTAACAAATGCTATGGGAATTTGTGCCCCTTTGTGAATTAAACATTTTGGGTAGGAGTTAGCAAAAGTGGAAATACTGACTAATTGTTTTCAGTGATGTGGGTAGGCTAACGTCAAGGCCCTTAGGTCATATTTATTCCTCTGATTGTGTAGCCATTTCCATGTCAGAATGGTGGTGGCTCATAAGCAGAAATGGTGACTGCAGTGTGGGCTTTCCACAGAGCCTCACTCACAGAAAGTACTCGGTAAAGGGTTTTTTCTGTTGATGCTCTTTGGACTAGCATTTTATTTCAGTTCCCTGGTCCTTCTAGTAAATGAAAGTCATTGTTTATCCTTTTATTGACTTCCTTTTAGATAGAAACTGAAATTATCCCTTTCTTGAGGTAACCACATTCAAAAGTAACAACTGTATTTCTGTATGTTTGATCTTGTTTTGTTATTTTTAATTTGTCTACTGATGGATTCTTGTCCTCTAGTAACTGAGTTTAAAAGGGAAATACAGATGTCTAAGGCTTGGTTCTTTAGCTGTGTGTAGAAAGGTGTTGTTTCCATGTGTAATTTATTTTTTCTCTTTATAAATGTTCTAGCCTACTTTGGGGATGAAGGACTGTTTGGTCATGTGGATCTGGAAGCGATCCAGTACGGAAGATGTGTAGCCGGCTAAGAAGGGAGCTGTCGTTTCAGCACGCCTGACAGTGGAGCCTGTCTTACGATAGACCATCAGAATAAATATCTTTAACAATGTTGTTCTGTCTTTAAACTTTTGAAACCTTTGTGTGTGTGTGTCTGTGTGGGTGCTTGTGTTATGTTGTAACTGTGGAAGTCAGAGAACAACCTGCTACACAAGTTTGTTCCCTCCTTCTGCCATGTAGTCTGGGACGTAACTCCAGATGTAACTTGGTGGCAAATGTTTTTCCCCACTGAGCTGTCAGTCTGGTCTGCCTTGAGCCTTCCTTGAACTAAATATCCTGGGACTATTACGTGAAAATCAAGCCTTTTATTACTTTTTTTTTTTTTTTAGAACAGGAAATCTATGGGTATGCTTGGATACTGCCTTTAAAAGTAAAAACCTTTCCACGTGAATTCCTGGTTGTGCAGTCAGGTGGCCTGCAGCTTCTGTGTGGTGAATCAATAGCCTCGCAGAAACCTGCTAAGTGGGATGTACCACAGCACTGACGTGAGCTTCTGACTGTAAGACATGAGGGCTTAGAGTTTGCGCTGCTTGGGGTGAGAATGGGGTTGGAGAATTGTGTCTGATTTATCTGTGGCTTAAATGTGAGTCTAGAATTTTTGGGGGGTGTGAGCAAAGTAGAGCTGATTTGAGAAGAGTCTATATACTGCATATCATAGCAGCATTTTATTCCATTAGAAGAAAAAGCAGGTGATGGAACAAGTAAGTTCTAGAGACTGGTTCCCTGTGACTTCTACTTGTATTTTACTTTGACTTTTTTTTTTAAGCTTTTATTTATTTATTATGTATACAGTGTTCTGCCTGCTTGTATGCCAGGAGGCCAGAAGAGGGCACCAGATTTCATTATAGATGGTTGTGAGCCACCCTGTGGTTGCTGGGAATTGAACTCAGAACCTTTGGAAGAGCACCCAGTGCTCTTAACCCCTGAGCAATCTTTCCAGCCCTGATTTGGACCTTAAAAAAATTTTTTTTTCAAAACAATTTGTATAGTCCAGGCTGTCCTGGAACTCTCTGTAGACTAGGCTGTCTGTAACTCAGAGATTCACTGGCCTCTGCCTCCCAAGTGGTAAAAGTAAAGGCGTGTACCACCACGCCTGGCTTATTTTGACCTTATTTTATTTTTGTTTTTTTGAGAAAATCTTACTGAGTAGTCCAGACTAGCCTTGAACTCATGGCCCTGCTGCCTTTTTCTTTAGAGCTGGGATTATAAGTATGCCCTACCTTGCTTGCCTTTTACTGTATTTGAAGCCTGTTACTGTTTTTCATGGCAACAACTTCATTACTTAACTTGGAAGATAAAATTAATGAAACGAGGTAAAACCTAAACAAGCAATGAAATCATTTGGGAAAGGCCCATTGACCAAATGTTTAACAGCAGGATCATGAGTATGCTCTCTGCCTGGGCTGCCGTTACAAAGAAACAAAAGTCCCCCGGCACTCCACCGCCCCTTTTCTATTGGAAATAACTCTTAGCTAAGGAAGTCTGTCCTAAGTTTTATGTTTGCCATGGAGGCAGGAGACTGGAGGTTTACTGCATAAATCATGCAATTTTTAAAAAGATTAATTATTTTACATATGGGTGCTCTATCTGCATGTACACGTGCATTCCAGAAGAGGGCATTAAATCCCAGTATAGATGATTGTGAGCCACCATGTGATTGCTGAGACTTGAACTCAGAACCTTTGGGAGAGCAGACAGTGCAGGGTTTCCAGAATTAAGGAAGCAGAGTTGAGGGTGGGGCTGTCTGTTTTAATGAAATGGTAACAGAGATAGTATCTGGGTTTGTGTTTCGGGGATTGCCTGGAGCTGACTACTGATGATTTTGAATGAACTTAAGTGTCTTTCTTGAACAGTGACTCTAAATTAGTAGTTTGGAGACAATTGCGTTCAGTATAAGAAAGGCTGGGCTTACGGTTGATAAGACCCTTGCCTACCATGTATAAAGGCCTAGGTTGATGACCAGCACTGTCAAAAATAAAGATTTTCTGTGTCTTTTCTCAGTTTCCCATGGCAATAGAACATTCCAAAACCTATGTGGGACTAAGGAGGCTGTTGGTACGGACCAGCCGGCGGGGATGTGACTCTTCAGCTCAGGGGCCTTTCCAGGTCTGCCCCCTCAAAACCAGCCCTGCTTGTCCAACTCCTGCCCTAACCTGGGAACAGTCATCTGTTTTCTGTTTCTGTAATTTTGCTATTTCCAGAAAGCTCTGTAAACTGACCAGCCTTGGGGGACTGTCTCTCTTCATGTCACAGTGGCTCATTTATGTTTATGGTGTACATGTTCACTGTTGGTGTCTATGTACCTAATTTTTAGCTGTAAAGCTAAGGTTTTGGGTTGTTTGTTTGTTTTTAGTTTTTGGTTTTTCGAGACAGGATTTCTTTGTGTAGCCCTGGCTGTCCTGGACTTGTTTTGTAGACCAAACTGTCCTCAAACTCAGAGATCCACCTGCCTCTGCCTGAGTGCTGGGATTAGAGCATATGCCACCACTGCCTGGCTCTTAACTTCTTAAAAGAGCTTTTATCAATCTGATTGTGCCTGTAGAATGTTAGCCCCATAGATGTAGTACTGTGTGTCCTGCTCTGTATTCAGAGCTAGCACAGATGCTGGCACATCGTGGGTGTTTGGGAAGATGGAGGGGAACACAGGATTGTATATATATTGAGTATAAAGTGCTCATGAATGGAAACTTGCATGGCTTGAGTCATTGTGAAGGGTCATCATTTTTCTCTGCTTGGGTCATAATAGGTGACTTCAGTCCCCTTCCCGACTTAACATGTCAGAGTCACACAGGCAAAAGAATGTTTACTGTGACTTGTCACTTTATTCACTTAGTCTCCATAATAGCATGGTAAGTAGGATATTATCTTACTTTTGAAAATAAAACAAGCTTGGTTAATTTTTCTCACAAAATACAGAAAAAAAAACTTGGATTTGAACTCAGGTTGGCTAACAGTAAGAGATTATGATCTTATTATAGACATATGCTACCTTTTGAAATAATTTATGCAAATTATTAAGTTTTATAGATAAAACAATGTTTGCATTTCAAGTATAATAGATGGCCCACAGCTTTTGTCTACTAAGGGCTTTCTATACAAATAACACATCGACCAGTCAAATTCACATAAAGCTAACTTTTTTGAAACTATTATGCCTGCTATTGGAAAGAGTAAATATTTTTTTCTTGTCCTTAAATAGCTTGCATTTTTAAAGTGTCTTATTAGCATATGTATTCATTATATATATATATATATATATATATTAGTTATATATATAGTGAATTTCATTGTGACGGTTTCATACATATATGCAGTGTATTGTTTATATTTATTCTCCAGTTACCTCGTTTCCCACTTCTGCTTGGTCCTCTTTCTCTCCCCAACTAGTACTCTCTCTTTTCATAAATCAATTTCTTGTGAATTCATGAGTTTAATTAGGACACTCACACAGAGCAAGGGTGAGGGGTTATTTAAAGGCACATGGGTAGGTTTACCAGTGGCTATATCACTGAAGAAAAATCTTCGTCTCTTTTAGGAACGTTAATTGTCTATACATCTTCAGGGAAAGATAGGGTTTCCTGAGCTGTCCCCTGCCCCCAGCTATTAACTGCTTATAAGTTCTCAGGGAGGGGAAGAACATCTCCTTCCATAACAGAATGTTGATGGCCCAGTGTTGTGCAGAAAATCACAGCTGATGAAAGCTTGAGTGCAACACCTGAAAAAGTGTTCCACGAGACTCCATCCCTTTCTTTGACTCTGTCTCCTCTTCAGTAATTTTCTTTTTGAATGTTCTAGATGACCCATCTAGTAAGTATTGCCTATAGGGGAAATACCATGATCATGAAGGTGATTTTTCCAGGGTGAGGCTTATCCGTTACCCTCCAGATGTGCTGACCCCTGCAAAATTTCCACAAATGTTTGAAACGAGTGCATAATTTAAAATTTAATAATAATAAAACGATGACTCATCTAGAGCTTACATTTATTCTCATGCTTTCATTCTGCAGTAATTGTTGTACACTGCCCAAAGAAATTTTTCCAACCAAAGCTGACAGTGTGACTAGTCTGATTGACAGGCAAGTGTACATTTCAGACACGTCTCCAAAACCAAAAGTGAGCAATAGCTTCTCCTCTAGGGCCTGTGACTTCCCAGGCCAAGGGCTTTGGCCAGGTTTACAGTACTGTCCCTCCTTTTCAGTAGCTTTAAATCCAACCCAAACCAAAAAGTGTTGGCTACCTCAACAGTAATGCAATACAAGTGGCACATCTTGGCTGCCATGCTAGTGCTGTAGCACACAAGGTCCTCAACTCGATAGGACTGCCGATGACAATTCTCCAGCCTATGCGGCATCTTCTGGAGCTATAAAAGCCAGGGTGGAGAAAGCGCCCAGCCCTGTATCCTGTAACCAAACCATGTGTTATCTTGAGCAATAAGCTCTTCCCATCAAGCTCTGGTAAGCTCTTCTCTGCTAGATCTTCAGGACTCATCCTGTGATCCTGAAGGATAGGGCTAAGGATTGAGAAGAATTTCTGGAGTTCATTCTCTGCAGTTTTATTCTCTGCAGTTGTTACTGGCTAGCTTTTGGGAACTTGACACAAACAGGTTATCTGGGAAGAGGAATTTCAAATGAGAAAATGCCTCCATCCAGATGGCCTACTCACAAGTCTGTAGAGCATTTTCTTGACTAAGGATTGATGTGGACAGGCCCAACCCATGGTGGGGAGCAGGGAGCAGTGCCAATCCTGGTCAGGTGGTCCCAGGTTATATAAGAAAGCAGACTGACTGCTCCCAACCAACTGGCTTGTTCCCACACCACATTCATCCTCTCCACCCAGCCAAATCCTCCAGAGTCTAGCCAGGTAAGCCTGCTTGAGCCACAAAACCTTCCCAAACCCAGCTGTACCTCCAGGCTTGGATGAGGGTGCACACTGTGCATACCAGAGCAATTCCTTGAGACCCCCTGACTTCATCTCATCTAAGCTATACTCAGTCTCTAGGCCCAGCTCAACCTGTTCTGTCCATATCAGACACAGAACAGTGAGTGGATTATTGTGCCTGCTCACTAGGACATAGAGAAAAATATAAACACTAATAGAAACTACATGTAGTAGCTACTAGACTAAATTAAATACCTACCCTACGTACTTAAATAACTGTATGTACATATTATAGGAGCAACAACACTTCTAAAAAGTCGATCTAATGGGTCTCACTTCTCTTGTTTTCAGTCCTTATTTTCTTAAAAAAAGGAATCTCAAGAAATTTACCTTTCTCATTCCTCAGTTTTGTTTAATATAAAATGAGGATAAAAATAATATTGCTTCATAAGAGTTGCTTGGCGAGCTCCACAAAGACCAAACTGAGCAGGGCACAGGGGTCTTGTATGAGACAGTTTCTACAATCAAGGACCATGTGTGGATGTGGCCTGGAACCCCTGCTCAGATGGGGCCCATGATAGCTCGGTGTAGGACTGAAGATCCTAGTGAGGGAAACAGGGACTGTTTCAGTCATGATCTTGATGGCTGACTCTCTGACCCTCCCCCATACAAGCTGGGGAGTGACAGACTGGTTAGATCCCAGGGGAGGACATTGCAGCCAGCCCTGAGGAGACAGGATGAGCTGGGGTTGGATAGAAGGGGAGGAGGTCCTCCCCTGTTGGTGGACTTGGAGGGGGCGGGGAGGAGGGAGATGAGGGAGGGAGTGGGAGGGTAGGAGGGAATGAGGGAGGGGGCTATGCCTGGGATTCAAAGTACCTAACCTGTGATTGAT
>CM053763.1:57668005-57790604 GCA_028658305.1 Pachyuromys duprasi | reverse complement strand
TAGATCCCAGGGGAGGACATTGCAGCCAGCCCTGAGGAGACAGGATGAGCTGGGGTTGGATAGAAGGGGAGGAGGTCCTCCCCTGTTGGTGGACTTGGAGGGGGCGGGGAGGAGGGAGATGAGGGAGGGAGTGGGAGGGTAGGAGGGAATGAGGGAGGGGGCTATGCCTGGGATTCAAAGTACCTAACCTGTGATTGATATAAAAATAAATAAATTTAAAAAAACAAATATTGATTAATATACAAAGTATTATTTTGTTCAGATAATATTAAACTTGCATCTTAATAACTTATGTATTATGAAATATTTATCAACTTCAATACAACTTTTACATACATTTATCAAAAAAAAAGTTGCTTGGCTTAATATATTAAACAAAAGCCAGTTTCAAATAATTGCAGTCACTCTTCAGTGTAAAACAGACCATTAAAATCTTAGAGCTAAGTATGAAAAAAAGTTTCTAATATTCAATGTGCTTTTGTCTTCAAAGAATTTTGCACCAGAAAGTGATCACTGAATCCAAGAGATTCAACACACTGAAATGGAACTCTGAAAGGTGTTAGGAACTGACCATATAGCTGTACTTGGGAGGCAGTTAGCCCAGCTCTTGGGAGGCAGATCTCTGTGAGTTCAAGGCCAACCTGGTCTGCAAAGCCAGTCCAGGTCAGCAAGAGCTACACAGAGATACCCTGTCTCAAAACAAACAAACAAACCAAAACAAAACAAAAAAAACTGACCACATAAAAAACTCCATGTAGGAAGTTCTAAGCAATTTCCTGGTGATAAGACTGTGACATGTTGCTAAGATTTGGGAGAAGTACTCCAAAGAACACAGACAAACACTGCTGAATGCATTTTAGCACTGAGTTTCAGAACATTACTGCGATTTCAGCATGCTTGGTCTTGAGGACTTCGCTTCATCAGTCACTATTACATGGCTGCAATAAGTGCTTTGTCACCAAGAGCTGTTATCCACCAGCTGTGGCTTCTTTCAGGTGAGACACAGCCAAGTAGTACAGTCTGCACCAACTTCCATCTGGTATGAAGGACGACTTTACAAATGTAGAAGTAATCAGATTAAGTTGTGTTTCTCATGCATTTTACAAGAATGGAATGTTTAGTTTTAGAATGTGGGACAAAACCCAAATGATCTATACATCTAATGCTTTGATAAAGAATCACCTTTAGCTGGTCTTGGTGGTGCATGCCTGTGATCCCAGCACTCTGAGAGGCAGAGGCAGGTAGATCACTGTGAGTTTGAGGACAGCCTGGTCTACAAAGCAAGTCCAGGACAGCCAAGGCTACACAGAGAAACCCTGTCTCTAAAACAGAACAATGGAAAAAATGACTTCATTGTGACCTCACCCATCAACCATCAAGGCCTCAGCAGCTAGCACCCGTGAGACAGGCACAGGGAGAACATGGAGCCCTATGGGACAGGAGCATAGTGATTAAAGGATGATTAATGGTACACAAGATGCTGGGAAGTGATAAAAATAAAGAAAAAATCATTATTTTAGCAAGATTGCGAGTATATTTTCAAAAACTCCCATAAAGTGCACAGAGTAAGTGACTTTTCAATGACATTTTATATTGTCCTCGCAGGGTCTGTGTGCAGGTTTATGCTCTCCAAAGGTCACTTGCTGCTCATAATCTCACCTACAGCAGTGCTCAGGAAAAACAGGGTTTCCTGTGCTCATGTACAGGAACTATACTGATGCCCACTTGCTTCCAGACCCTTTTATTCTTCTACTGTGATTTCTAACGTGACCTCAAGAGCACAGGCTCTGAGGAGAAACGAGTTATGGTGGCATTCACTGGGTGCAGCAAGGGACGAATTATCCCTGTATCTTCATCCACTTCTCTATGTAAAATAGTGATTGCTGTATACGTAGGATAGGAAGTGAGGAAACATGCTTCAGGCATGCTGAAGTCTGCTGCTCTACATTCCAAACATTTCCCTTGATACAAGTAAAGAGAAAGTAAGTCATCTAACGAAAGAGCCACTGAGGACATCAGTTAAAACGACAAAACACTTGGCTTCAAAAGTCAGCCTTCTACAGCACTGTCAAATATCAAAGAGACCTTATGAGAACTGACTTTGGAAGAACTCTTGAAAACAGTCAAAAAGTTTACAGGAAGACACTTTTGGAATCAAGAAATCGTAATGTGAAAATGCTGCAGACCTGTGTGTTTCTTCTACCCTTGTCCGCCCCCCCCCACCCCCCCCCCCACTCACTGCTGCTGCTCTTCTCTCTGGGAGGGGCTTTGTTCCCTTTTTTGAAGAGGAGAAAAGCTAACTGTGACTTCAGACAATCTGATGAAGGATATTTTTTAAACCTGTTTTGCCTAACTTAAATATTGCTCTACCTTGTAAATTCTTTTATTTTTTTAAGATTATAATATAATTACATTATTTCCTACTTCCTACACTTACTCCTTCTTGCTGTCTTTCAAATTCATGACCTCTTTGTTCATTAATCAGTAATAATTACCTACCTACCTATATACATACATACATATATACATACATTACCTAAATATGCATGCCTAAATATGAACTGAACAATGACAACAGGCATGCTAAAGTGGGTGGGGAAAGCTCACAAAGCCTCAGCCCTACACAAAGGACTACGGGAAGCTATATGCTGAGAGGAGGAGCAATCATCTTCCCCAGGGAAGAGCACAGGAGCGGCCATTCCCACACCAACTGGTCAGCCTGGCCCAGCCTTTGCAAAATGACTATTGCATCTCTCAGCTCTCTTCAGAGAAGCATGGTACAAGCAGCCACATGGCCAAGATGCAGAGAAGGGACTGCAGAGTGCTCAGCCCCGAATGGAGCCTATCTACCATACCTCTCCTGGCAAGGCTCCTCAGGAATTGCTGTGATGGGACAGAAAGACTGTAACAGCCAGAGGTGGTGAATGAATGAAGTAAACCATGTCCTCCAGACACAACAGGACAGCTGCACATAAACCCACAGTGCCTGTGTCAACATCCCCTTTACAAGCTCAGCCCAGACCAAATGCCACCATACAGAGGAAAGGTAGACAAGGAGCTATTGGCTATAATCACTGTAGGAGAGGGAGAAGCAATTTTCTATGCGTGTTGCTCCTGACAAGTTGACCATACGGGAACAGAAGGCCCCCCAGCCATGAACATATGGACAGCAAAACTGGATTCAAGGTATGTTAAAATAAAGAACACAGTATTGTGTATGTGAAGGAAGGGGTCATGGGTCTGCAATCATTTGTAGGAGAGGATGAACTCCTTGGTACACACAGTGACATTTTCTTCTCTGTATTTTGTAAGCATCCTACAAAATATTAGTTTTTTAATTCTTAAAAAGAACTAAACCTATAACAACCTACTTACGAATTGCAAAACATCATTATGTTGGAAAACATGTAGTGCTTTGGTCCATGAATGCTTAAACTTTCTTCACTCAGTCTAAATATTACAGATATTAGGAGAATATAAACATTGTGTATATTTTCACAACAGACCATTGAACTGAGAGATCTGAATGCACAGAAGGTAATACATCTGATATGTATATACACACTTTTACACATTGTTACATTTCAGTTTATTAATTCATTTATTTTAGGTTTATGGGCATTTTGCCTCTGTGTGTGTCTGCATACCACATTCACACAGTGCCCACAGAGACCAGGAGAGGGTGACAGATCTCCTGAAACTGGAGTTTACAGATGACTCTGAGCTTCCTGTCTGTGCTGGAAATGGAACTCCTATTTGCTCCAAATTGTTATCTTTTGGAACAGAGAACATTTTAGAAAATATTTGTGCTGTAAACAGATGACTAGTGATTTTATATAGTATCTGAAAGAAAGTGTGAGTTCATTTCTGTATAATTTCGCGTCATCATTAAAATGCTGGCTGGGTACTGCCCCCGGCTCTTATCTTCTGTGAACAAGAGGCAATTATGTGGAATTGATTTTCAAGAAATCAGCGTTTCATTTTGCAAAGAAAATTAAGCCAAATAAAATATTTTGATAAGCTTTTTTTCTTTTTCATGCTTTATTAAAACTATTCTAACTAATATTTGAACATATTTTTTTAAATGTGTGTAATGAACTTGCTGTGAGAGTGTGCCCAGAAGTCTCACTTATTTATAGGCACAATTTCCCTGCTTCCTTCTGCAGCATATGTCAGTGCTAGAATTTACAGCAGTCTTAACAAACAAATACTTCTGCTGAGTACCTAACTTAAGGAACTAAGAACTTGTATTTTACACAAATAAACATAACAAAGAGCCCAAAGAGATACTGTTTACAAGATGACTTCCGTTTCATTCTGCTGTAAGGGTGTATATGGTAGTATCTTTTTAAAATGTATTTATCCAATTCCTTTATTTGTGTAACACTTTCTATAATAACACAAGAATATATATTAATTTGTTTATGAACATGTTGGACATAGAATATGACCATTAAATTGTATTCTTGAAACAAAGAATAATTATAAAGAACTTATCAGTTTCTAAACATTTTTAATGAACAAACTTCTGGGTCTCAAGCTGGCCAAGGCCCTGGCTGGCCACGCCCCCAATTTCTGTACCACCTTTACCCCAGCACATCTTGCAGCAGAACAAATTGTCGGTTTTGTGGCTGGGTTGGTGTCCTAATCCCTCCGTTGGATGTCTTGCCTGGCTACAGGAAATGGCAGGTCCCGGCTCCTGACTGCCAGTGCTAGGAGTCTCAGCTCAGCCAACCCTGACAGAGCCCTGGCCGTGCCCGTTGCTCTAGGTTTCTAGCTCGACCCTGACGCCTCTCCCCAGTGCCAGCTGGTTCCCCACTGCTCTGTCCCTCGGTCCTCCCCCCACCTCATCCATCCTATTCCCATCCCCACTGGTCCCCAGTCTACCCACAATATCTATTCTATTTCCCTTCCCAGAGAAATTGATGCCTCCCCCTTGTTTCTTAGCCCCTCTGGGTCTATGGATTACAGCATGAGTTTCCTCTACTTTATGGCTAATATCCACATTAAATGAGTATATACCATGTTTGCATTTCTGGGTCTGGGTTACCACACTCAGGGTAATTTTTTTTATATTTCTCTCCATTTGCCTGCAAATTTCATGATGTTATTTTTTAACAGCTGAGTTATACTCTATGGTGTAAATATACCACATTTTCTGTATCCATTCTTCAGTTGAAAGACATCGAAGTTGTTTCCAGTTTCTGGATATTATGAATAAAGCTGCTATGAACATGAGAAAGCTATGGTTGTATGAAATGAAAAACAAAATGCCTGATGTTTTGCCTACCAAAGTTGATATTATTCCACCTAAAATAATATCTGTTGCCAAAGATTTGGAAAATAACCTCTAACATCATTTGGAACATGGCAGTCAAGAAGAACAATCTTTTTACATCAGATGACGCCTATCTATTCCTGGACTCTTAAAAAAAGTGTATATGGCATATGAGTCATGTGCACTACACACAAATAACAGACAAAACAGACTCAATCAGCACACATAGTCATACAATCAGCTTCACACATTCACACATTATCAGCCTACCCTGATAATTCTGACATTTGTGTTCCTGTATCACATTGTTGATGCTTGAAATGTACTTATGTTCCTCTTTACTGCAAACTCACCTCTAACCACACCTTTCCCCCTGGAAAATAACTGTCTTTGAGATGGACCTTCTTTTGTGAAAATGCTACTTGCAATGCCCTTCCTGCGGGTTATGAAGGTGTATTCTGGATAGACCATATTATATCCATTTTGCTCCTCAGATCTTCGCAATCCATCAGTTTATGCATAAGGGTAGTTAAAATATTCACCGCCTGAGAAATAGCTAATAAAAGCTGATCAGTTACCCATTCTTAACCTTTGCTTTCATATTCAAGTGTTATCACAAGGGTGTTTCCAGAAATGCCTTAAATGAGGAGGAAAGATTTGCCCTGAACTTGGATACACAATTCTTATTGATGCATTTCCCAGAGTAAAAAAATGGGAGAGGGATATGACATTATCAACAAATATTATATAAAAAACAAATAAATAAACTAGAAAAGGGATAAAAACTGCAAAAACCATCCAAGTAGTAGTTTTAATTTCTGTTTGCTTTGAGACTACAGTGTTTCCATCTGTGGTTTCTGTCTTGACCAGTGCTTCTAGGATTTTTGTATTTATTCAAAGAATTTTTTATAAAGATTGCAAAGAGACAAGGAAACTATTCCAAAGCAAAGTAATAGTACAAAACAGACCTGTGAAGAGGTACATTCTGCCCTTGAGTGATGGAAACACTCAAGAGGCTTGATTGCATTATGAAATTTCTATTCTATGATTCAATAGAAGTAGGAGTTTGTTTGCTAAGTGGAGTAACACTGCTGATTCTCTGATTGACAGGCTTGGAATTAGTAAGCCATTCCTAGCTGCACAAGTCTTTACCAAGGATGCATGTGATTTTATTCAAGCCCAGTCATGCATGAGACCATAATTAGGCAATTCTCAGGAAGTGAATACTCAGAGAACTGTTTTCTTATTGCACATGCAATTAGTCCTGGCTGGACTTGCCTTTTCATTCTTATACCTGGACATAAAGGAGATTAAATCTGAATAGAAATTGTCCACAAAGTAAGAATTATTAATAGTAGTCATGGACAGAAATATGTATTGCGTCACTTGGTTTCCAGTGAACATGAAAATTGATGTAGGTAGGACTATTAGGTTACCAATAGCCCAAGCCAAGTAGACTCCTGGGTTGCTAAGCTATTCTCTGTGCTCTGCGACCTCACAGTGAACAGACTGCTTCAATCTCCATTACCATGTGTTCCTGCCCTATGGATTGTAACCCAGAAACTAATAGTGCAATGCAAAGTGCTTTAACCCCGTCAGCAAAGCATCTTTTGGATTTTGGTGAAGGAAAAGGCTCTTGGAGAAAATTTCTGGCTGTCTCTGCAATGCATTCACTCATGTGCTACAGCCTGCATCTGTATAAGCCTGGGGCAGCTGTAGGGCTTGCTGATGGCATCCAATACTTACTTGCTTTCTTTTTCCAGAAGCTAGGATGAAAATTGCCCAAGTTGGTAGGTTTACAGAAGGAAGAAGTGTTAACAGCTTAGTTTTTCAGGTTCTTATTCTGGGAATTATCCTTCAAGCTGCAAGGGCTAATGGGAAGTAACTGGATCATAGGGTGTGCCAGTGCAGAGAATTTTAAAGACTATCATCTCTTTCCCCTGTCCATTTCACTGTTTCATCGCTGAGAGTATGTACGTTCTGTCAGGAGTTTCTTACCCCAGTGTAGTGCTTCTTCCAGGACTGTTTAAAAGGAGCCCACCAATGAGAAACCGAATGCACTTATTAGTACTGGAGTATGGCTCATCAGTGAACACGCTGCTCTTCTGCAACGCAAGCGCTCTGTCTGCAGCACCCCGTGGCGGCTCACAAACACCTATAACTTGTTTTACAGAATCCCATGTTGTCTTCCAATCTCTTCAAGCACCAGGAAAGCACGAAGTGTTCTCACTTACATAAAGTCAAAACACCCGTATACATAAGTCATCGTTTAAAATAAGAAATGTTCATTTATATGGGAGAATTACTGTGAGTGTTGTGGCATATTAGTAAGAAGCTGCGAAGCATACGGTCTGGCAGACACTTTTTGTTTTGTTTTGTTTTGTTTTCAGAATGATTCATAAATTGTAGCTAGAACACTATATATATCCTGTTGCCAATATATCTGAAGCTACACAGTAAGAGTGACTGACTGATAGCCAGTGACATTGGTGAAGGCTGCCCATGCCATGTTTAAATGAAGAAACTTCCTTGGGAATTTGTACAAGCTTAAATGTCCCTCTGTGGTGGCTGAGAGACCAAGACGTTGGCTTGTTGAACCCCAGCACCCATCTTCTTTTCTGTTATTTCATACCTCTTCCTGGTTTTGGTTTAGTCTATCTAGATTCTAAGAACCAAAGAAGAAGGAGGTTAGTTACTGGCTCTAAGCCCACCTTAACAATCTGTGATGTCAACTCACCGAACGTCTGGCCCTGGGCTTCTTCAACCCCCTAGGAGCAGAATCAAAAGGTGGCCTTACCGCAGTGCCTGTCAGTTATCACAAAACCCCAATCATCCTAAGGACTGTGCGCCCAAACGCAGAAAACCAAAGAGTATGTGCCTTTCTAGATCCATGAGTTAGGCAGACACAGAAGACTGGGGTCTGTGCAAACTGACAGGTTTTGTGCTGTCCTGTAGCTAGTTGGAGAGCATCTCTGAATGGTGTCCAACATTTGAAAAAGGGGTCTGGAGATGGTAGTGTTGGCTTTGGACAGCTGTTACAAAAACCCTAAACATAAAGAAATTTAATATGTAACTTTTCTTTGGTAACTGTAAATATGATGAAAAGGAGAAGAAATATTTTTGTAGAACATCTCATTAAGATGTTGAGAATTCAAAAAAAAATCCAAGAATATGGCTTAAATAAATTCTAGAGTTGGCCCAGTGTTCAAGAATATGGCTTAATTAAATTCCAGAGCTGGCTCAGTTCTTGTTGAGGAGGTAGGAATGTCCCCCAGCACTGACTGGCTGTAATGCAGTCCTAGGGCATCCAGGGTCCTCTTCTGACCTCTGCGGGCACCAGGCACATATACGGCGTACATACACACATAGGCAAAACACTTATACATGTAATAGAGGAAAATACATATCTTTAAAAAATTTTTAAATATAGCTCAAAATGTTGACTAACATATTTCCAACAAATAATTTAAATGTATGACATCTGGGAATATTTTAACATATAATTGATATAAATATATTAAACACTCTGTTTCTAAATTATTTCTTTTACTTCTTGAGCGAGCTTACTATATAATTTCATCATTTCTTCCTTCCCTTTCCCTTCTCAAAATTCCTCCCATATATACCTTTTTTTACTCTGGCAAATTCGTGGCCTTGAACTCAATTAATTGTTGTTATATTAATTAACATATGTATTTGCATAAATGTACATATATATTAATATATGTTGCTAAATAGATAATTGCAAACTGCTCAAGCTGTGTAATGCTACCTGTATGTATGCTTTCAGAGATGAGCATGTGGAACTGGATAACCAGCTGATCTGCCATTTCCCATGAAGACTATTTCTTCTTTTCTCTAGGAATTCCCCATAGACTGTAGCATGCCTGCTGTTGCCCTCACTCGGTTCATGTGTAGGCGGTCATGTTGGTGAGCATAGCTCACTTTCTGAGGTGTTACACACTGTGACGTTCCGCATGTGCTCATCTGGATGCACAATGAGGATGCTGAAGTGCGCACTTCTAAAAGCCACTTTTATTACTAAGAGGTTCTGGGGTCCAGATTAGTAAGGGGAGCACAAAGCTCGCCTGTGCCCTCAGGCTCATTCTAGAGGCCGGTGTACAGGGAGAAGCTTCCTAGAATTCAAAGTTGAACATGACCTGGACTACTCTGACTAGGTATCCCTTTGAAAAAACTAAATTAATTTACAGTTTTATGCAGCAGTCAATGTCATATATTCAAAGTGTCAAATATTGCCTTCCATTTTATGGAATTAATATTAGGAGAAAAATAATCCACAGTCATTATATGTACTTCTTTTTCTTACATAGGACCTCAGAGTATATCCTGGGTTGGCCTGAAACCAACCACGTAGAAAGGCTGTATTTCAAATCATGACAGTCTCCTGTAGCGGGATTACAGGGATCAGCCTCTGCACGCAACTGGGAAATGCTGTTTATGAAGTGACCACACACGTGAGCAAAAGCCGTTTCAGCAGAGGACACAATACATATGAGCTAATACACTTTTCAGAATATGTTGCTTGTATTCTGAGTTGGGATCTGAGGATTAGTACAATAGCAAACACTTTCTGTTCCTTCTTTCTTTGACCAGTGAAAGCAACCCATTTATTATATAAACTTGGTAAAAGTAAGCTTCTTGGAATATTGCAAAGAAAATCCTTACATAGAGTTAAAAACAAATTATTTTCAGGGTAACTGTACATTGAAACAATTATTAAGAAACTTTTTTGCTGAAAGTTAAGTAACATTGGAGCTCACTTCCTTAAGACCTCTTTTTAAAGATTTGTTTGTTTGTTTATTATGTATAGCGTTCTGCCTGCATGCATGCCAGAAGAGGGCACCAGATCATATTATAGATGGTTGTGAGGCACCATGTGGTTCCTGGGAATTGAATTCAGGTCCTCTGAATTAAGAGCAGCCAGTGCTCTTAACCTCTGAGCCATCTCTCCAACCCCCTTAAGAGATTTTAAAGCGAGTACCTAACCCAGACTCTATTACCGTGACACCTAGAAGCAGGCTCTTGGGTTTCCTCCATCAGAAATTAGAATCTAAGAAGCAGCGTTCTGGACAAGGTGGGACAGAGTAAACCTACTCTGCTCGAAGCGCCTCTATCTGGACACTTAATCAGCCAGCACAGCCACCAGGGCCACAATCTTACTGTTTCTGAAAGATAAAACACAAACTTTGCTTTCTTCTATATTCGGTGCTTTCCATTCCTAGGAAGTGATGTTGTAAAGCGCGTGTGCACCTGTGCTCTCGGACACACGTGGAGCTGACCTTTCTCACCTGAGCTCCCTGTGTTCTGCCTGAGAAGGCCCCATGGGTTCACATTCACTTCTGTTAACTGTAAAAACCCCACTCTCAGAACTGTAAGCAGTAGCCTGTTCGACGGTGTTATGGATTTTGTGCACTGGTGTGTGGCTCTTGGGGACAATTATCATCTCAGGGGGAAATTTTTAATTTAGTCTATATATTTATATGTATCTACAGATTTACATGTCTGTATTTTATGTAACATTATGTTAATCTTAGGTAAGTGATAATATATATGATTTTTTTGGACATCCTACTGTTTCTTCACCATCCTCTCTCTACACAAATTGCTTAGAAAAAGAAAGGAAAGAAATGTCAACAAGCGTGAGTCTGTGCTGAGTCTTTCAGCTTGTCCTGTTTTTCTCTGCCGTGCTCGTGATGCTCAGATCACCACGTCCAGGTTCTCAGTCGGCTCCACCTCAGCTCAGGAGGCGTGGATCTGTTATGGTAGTTGCTTGTCTTTCTCCCACAGAGGATGTGCTCTCTGCCGTTAAAGGAAAAAGACCAGAAATAGCAGGGATTTTCAGAAAGTTGACAATATGGCCTTGTGTCGTCTTCTTTCAGGGCAAAAGCTCCATCCTGGAGAAGAGAACTTAAAAGAGCAGCGATTCCAACCTTGTTTTTGCATCTGTCTTCAAGGCAGACAGAGCCCTCTCGTCGTCCACACTCATCCCTCTGGAGACGCACAAGTCGTTTCCTTCATCACGACTAACCGTTTAATTTTAAGAGAGAAAAAAAATCTCTACATAGGCCCCAAGCTCCTGAAACTTGCGATCTTCCTGAATCAGCCAGAAGTGTGGGAGAATTCCAAGCATGTGACACCGTGCCTGCTTCTTTTTCTTCATTCTTGATTGTGTTCTCTACAGGGATGCACTGCACAGAATTTTCACGAATTCTTGATTTATTAGTGGGGACAATGTCTTTGCCAAAACAAAAGAGTAAGAATTCTTTTTTTATACAGTAAAAATTGGTGAAAAGGCAGTCTTTCCTAATGAGAAAATGATTATAGGAGTACATACACATTGTTAGACAAAAAAAACCATCACTGAACAAAGAGAGATGGCGTTTCTTCCTTTTTCCAGCCTCTTCTGTCTACATCGTCTTGGAGCAGCACTTAAAAGCACATAATCAAAGGAAAAAATAAGCAAATGGATGGAAACCATATGAACTCTGCCTCCCCATGCTGAGAAATAGCAGACTACCAGAGTCAGATAGGAATCTAAGACAAAAGAAGAACTCAGTAACAGTTGCTTGTGTACCTTTTTCATCTCAACTGGAATTCTCCAGATTTCTAGTAAAATGAAGCCACTCATTATAGATGTGTGCAGAGTCCCTTTTGCAGACTGAGAAAAGGACTGTAGCTAAGGTCATAATGCCTCTTTGGTTCCAAGGCCTCAAAGGAGCCCTTTGAGTACGTGGTAGATAAACTATGTAATTATAAAAAGAGAGAATAGTGGTTGTCAGGGCACCATCTGCTGGAAGAAGCATAAGAAAGCAGTTCAGAGTCTACTCAGCTCTTTACAAATGAGCTGTGACAATTATCTTCCCTTTGATCTAAGCTTCAGGCTACCAAAAATATAATTAAATATTTAATAGTCCTATGAGAAAGCGATAATAACACAAAAGCTAATTGTATGATTAAGTATTATAAAAACTACTAACAAACTAAGTATCTTGTTATAAAGTAAATTTGTACTTTGTGTTACTAAACAATGTCTCTTTTAAACTTCTGGAGGTATCACCCTCCTTGATTTCAAGCTGTTCTATAGAGCAATAGTAATTTTAAAAAACACGAAATTGACATAAAAACAGACAGGTAGATCAACGGAATTGAATTGAAGACCCAGAAATAAATCCACACACATATGGACACTTGATTTTTGGCAAAGAAGCCAAAACCATACAATGGAAAAAAATAAAAAGAAAATACCTTCAAAAATGGTGTTTGTCTAACTGGATGTCTGCATATAGGAGAGTGCAAATAGATAGATCCATATCTATCACCCTGCACAAAACTCAAGCCAAAGTGGATCTCAACATAAAAGCAAATACACTAAATCTGTTAGAATAGAGAATAAGAAATAGCCTTGAGCACATTGGCATAGAAGACAACTTCCTGAACAGAACACCAATAGCTCAGGCACTAAGACCAACAATTAATAAATGGGACTTCATGAAACTGAAAAGCTTTCATGAAACTGAGAAGCTTCTGCAAGGCAAAAGACACCATCGATAGGACAAAATGGCAGCCTTTAGTATGGAAAAAGATTTTCACTAACCCTACATTGGACAGAGGGCTAATATCCAAAATATATAAAGAACTCAAGAAATTAAGCACCCATAAACCAAATAATCAAATTTCAGAATAGTGTACAGAACTAAATCGAGAATTCTCAACAGAGGAATCTCTATTGGTCAAGAAGCACTTAAAGAAATGCTCAATGTCCTTAGTCATCAGGGAAACACAAATCAAAACAACTCTGAGATTCTATCTTACACCCATCAGAATGGCTAAGATCAAAAACTAAAGTGACAATGCATGCTGGTGAGGATGTGGAAAAAGGGTAACCCTCCTTCATTGCTGGTGGGAGTGCAAACTTGTACAACCACTATGGAAATCAATCTGGTGCTTTCTCAGAAAACTGGGAATAGTTCTATATGAAGACCCAGCTATACCACTCCTGGGCATACACCCAAAATATGTGCCATCATACAACAAGGACTTTTGCTCAACTATGTTCATAGCAGCTTTATTCATAATAGCCAGAAACTAGAAACAACCTAGATGTCCCTCAACCAAAGAATGGATAGAGAAACTGTAGTAGTATGGGGCTGGAGAGATGGCTCAGAGGTTAAGAGCACCAGCTACTCTTCCAAAGGTTCTGAGTTCAATTCCTAGCAACCACATGGTGCCTCACAACCATCTATAATGAGATCTGGTGCCCTCTTCTGGCCTGCAGGTGTATATGCAGACAGAACATCGTATACATAATAAATAAATCAATCTTTAGGGAGGAAAAAACTGTAGAAGATTTACACAATGGAATACTACTCATCCACTAAAAACAATTTCATTATGAAATTTTCAGGCAAGTGAATAGAACTAGAAAAGTTCATCCTGAGTGAGGTAATTCAGATCCAGAATGACACACATGGTATGTACTCACTTATAGGTGGATATTAGCTGTAAAGTCCAGTGCACAGACCCCAAGAAGATAAGTAACAAGGAGGACCCCAAGGAGGGTGCTTAAAGGAGTGAGCGCTGAGAGGGTGGAGATCAGACCTGGGAAGAGCCGGGTGGGAGGGCAGAGGCCTGCAGAGAAGAGAGAAACTGTGGGTGGGGACATCTCTGTGACCAGCTGGAGACCGAAGTCAGGTCTAGGAGGACATGAGGGGGACTCTAGCTGAGATTCCTAGCAGCAGGGCCATGGAGAATGAAGAGGACACCTAATCAGACAAGACTTCTAGTGGAGGAGAACACCAGCCCACCCACACAAACTTCCACCCAAAACTTATCCTGCTTACAAGACCTGCAGAGATTGAGGAAATGTCCAACCAATACCTGGCCAAGATCTACCTAATGGAAGAGGGCCAGCGCCTGACATTATTAATGATACTCTGCTATGCTTGAAGACAGGAGCCTATTACAGTTGTCCTCTGAGAGGCTCCACTCAGGAAAGGCTCAAAACAGATGCTGAGACTCACAGCCAAACATTGGGCAAAGCACAGGGAGTCTAGTGGAAAGTGGGGGGGGGGGAGGATAAAAGGACCTAGAGGTGACAAGAGCTCCAAAAGAAGACTGACAGAGCCAACTCACCAGGGCCCGGAGGGGCCTGTGATGTCTAAGCACCAGCCAAGAACCACGCATGGATTGGACCCGGGTCCTCTACATCTGTGTAGTAGATGGGCAGCTCAGGCTTCATGTGAGTCTGCTAGGAAGGGAATCGGGGCTGTCTCTGGACTCTGTTGCTGGATTTTTTATCACTCCTCACTGATGTGACTGCCTTACCAGGCCCCATGGGTAGAGGATGAAAGCCCTCATGTGACTTGATGAGCTGGGGGGGGGGGGGGAATCCCCTTTTCTGAGGAATAGGGGAGGAGGTGGAGAAAGAGGGTGGGACCGGAAGGAGAGGAGGTAGGGGGCTACAACTAGGATGTAAAGTGAATAAGTAAATAAATTTATAAAAAGAGCAGAACTGGGTGTGGTGGTGCACACCTGTAACCCAGCACAGGAGGCAGAGGCAGGTGGATCTCTGAGTTCAAGGCCAGCCTGGTCTACAAAGCGAGTCCAAGGCTATGCAAAGAAACCTGGTCTCAAAACATACACCTACCCCCCCCCCCACACACACACACAGAATAAGATCACTACCACAGTCTTTGAGCCAAATTTGAAGTAAGCTCTAATTAAATTCTGCCTAGGTCTACTTCTGGTTTCCCAGGAAATGGCCTCAACCCATATACTCAGTAGAGCATGGTCAACTCCCCCTCCCCTGTGGCCAGCCACTTAGAGAAAACTGAGTCCTTCCCTACCCCCACCCCAAAGCCATCAGCTGTGGAGAACTACACTTCAGCCTCTATCACACCTTTTAAGACTTTTCTTTGATGGCTTCTTCCTTGTCTTGGCTGTTTTTTAGGGGGGAGACAGGGGGTTGTCACAAAAGCCTTCTGTCCTTCTTTCTCAACTGTGAGTCTGCAATCATCCACACCACTACAGAAAAAGCTTCCCTGCCCTTTACAGTCAGTGGGAGCAGGGATGATGGACACAGTTTCTGGCAACAGCACAGACCATTGACATCCACATGGTCTCTGGCATCAGCACATGCTGCAGACCTCAGCATGGTCTCTGGTAGGAGTACAGATGGAGGACATCCACATGGCCTCAGGGGCAACATAGACCAGACACCAATATGGTCCCCAGTAGCAGCATGGTCCATGGACATCAGTATGGCTTCAGGCCCATGGACCACAGTCATCTGCATGGCCTTTGGTGGTAACACAGGCCACACGTGTGTAACTCCTCTCATTATCATCTCTACCAACTCAGACCCCAGCTCTGTCTTCCTGTCTGATGTGGCCCATCATTAACTCACGTCAGGGGTCTTTCTCTACACTGGTATATCCGGATTCTTGGAGTCTTGTTCTAAGCAAGGAAGGAGCACACAGGACAGAAAGTAGTTAATGGTTTTATTCAGAAGCAAACAGTACAGGCCAGATAGGCTGCCTGAGGGCACTGGGCTGTGAGGGAGTCCTTCGGGAGCCTGGTTGCTTCCTAAGATTTCTTTCCCAGTTTCAGGAGAGTGAGGTGTTTTGCTAGGGGTAAACTGAAGCGTAAGTAGTTTTCTGATTTTGTTTGTTTTGCTTTATTTTTAAAGTATGTGTTCATTCATTTATTCAATGCATACATGTATGCCAAGTGTGTGAAGGTCAGAGGGCAACTTGAGTCCCTTCTCTGCTGTGCAAGTCCTGGGATCAGGCCCAGGCCATCCATTTCACAAACTCTGTCTCAAAATAAACAAATAAATAAATGAAATAAGTATGGATGGAGAAAAGGGCAAGGAGATGAGACTGTAGTGAAGTAAGACTGGCCACAAATTGCAGCAGTTGAACTTGGTGATTCGTCCATCGAAGAATATGTCTTATGTGTGCAAATGCCTAAAGAGCACTTTAAGAGGGCATCAGCTCCCCTGCAACGAGAGGTATAGGTTATGAGCTCCTTGAGGTGGGCGCTGGGAACAGAACTTGGATTCTTGCAAGAACAACTGCTATTCAATGCTGGGCCAGCTGTCCTGCCCCAATATCCTTTAATCTTTTCCTAATTCCCTTCAGGAACTTAAAAATGATTTTTTAATGTAGGCATGGAAATGAAGGTATTCAAAGCATAAAACAGTGATAGCAGCATGTGCCATCTAAGCTTCTCTATCATGTCTGGCTTTTATACCATGTGTCTTATGTCTGACATGACTGTCACATTATTTTTGTAGATTGGATTTTTAAAATCATTTCAATAATTGAAGAGCCTGTTGATCTAGAGCGCTGCTTCTGTGTCAGACATAACATTGTGCTGCCTCATCAGTAGGTTGCATTGGCCTAAGACTCTTTGTTACCTAACTTAGCTGGGCAGCTTCTTCCTGCATCATGCTGCCCCGTCTACCTGGTTTCCATCTCTGTCTGCAAATTAGGTTATCTGGGGGGTTTAATAAAAACGCAGAGGTCCAGCCTGCACCACGACATTAGTCATCTGAAGGCAGAGCAGCGCTATGCTCAGTTCTTCCAGTGCTCTCTGCTGTGCTGTGAGTTCACGGACGCAAGGCCTGCACCCTGAGGGCCTGCACAGCACCCTCAACAGGCATTTATGTGACACATTGTGCTACATTTCATATAAGATGAATCTCAACTATTTATTTGCAGAAATAACAAGAGTATTTAATCTCTTTTGGAACAGCTGAGAATTGCAAAGTTAACAGATGCCTTTCTTTCTTTATGGACAACTCTGTGTTGGTGTTTGAGGTCATGGCTCTTCCAGCACAGGCTGCATTTCATTTGTGCAGTAAAAAGATGGTCAGTGTGACCTACAACCGGAGTAAACCACGTCAGAACTTCTACCTGAAATCAATTCTACTTCATAAATTTTCAGTTCTTCTCATTCTCACTTTTGCAGCCCTAAAAAACTTGATGAAGTTTTGAATGATGATGGACACTTAATAATTTTGGATAAATTCAGGTATGAAGTATAAGCTTTTAAAATTGTATTACCATGGTATGATTTTAAAGTATCAATACCATTGAATATTGGTACTACTTCCTTTTCTCGTGTGTGTGTGTGTGTGTGTGTGTGTGTGTGTGTGTGTGGTTTGCTGCTGCACCGTGTACCTCTGTTGCGAGCAGCCACATGTGCCAGGTACCACAACTGCATCCGGGTCCCCTGGAGCAGCAGCTTCTTGCTGGCTGAGCCATCTCTCCAGCAATTTTAGATTGAGTTGTTACAGTGCTGACAGCACTAAATAAATGCCATGCCAGGGGGAAAAAGAGAACTTTATAGTTGTATAAATCTTCCAGCTAATTAAGCTCAATTAAGAGGAACATAAAAGCTTTCTTCTCTCAGGATCTGTTCATCAAGGGATCACTGCTTGGGCTGGGGATGTTGAAGGAGCAATTGCCTCCCAGGAGCAAAGCTCCAAGTTTGAGCTCTAGTACCACACACACAAAACCCTCACTTCACACAACCCAAGACCAAGGACTGTTAAAAGGGAAAAAAATTTTTTTTCTGGACTTAGGTCAGGGAGATGGCTCAGCCAGCAAGGACCTGAGTTTAAACTCCCAGCTCCCATGTAACAGCGGGCAGTCACACGTCTGTAAGCCCAGCACTGGGAAGATCAGGTGGCTCCCCAGTGCTCACTGGCCAGACAGTCTAGCTGACAATGAGACCAAGATGCAAAGCAGCAGAGGAAGGCACTGAACATCAACCCCTGGCTCTTCTTGTACATACTCAGTACACACCTAAACACACATACACAAAGGATTTTTATCTTCATCAACTACGTAAAAATTACCACAGGCAAATGAGTGAAGGGGTAGCTGCCCTCGTTTCAACCAGAAAAAGATGGCCATTGTCACAAGAAATGGAACCAGGAAGGGCTGGAGAGTTGCTCAGTGATAAAGTACTTGCCACTGACATGCAAGCACAGAGTTCTCTCCCTAGAACCATGTGAAAAGTCTGACATGATGGTACACTTGTAATACCTGTCTAGGGGACACAGAGACAGAAGGAGCCCTGGGCTTGCCCAAAGTTCCAGTTAGAGATTCTGAACAAGGTGGACATCTTAAGATGTCCCACCCAAGGCTTACCTCTGACCTCCACAGGCATACACATACTTATATAGCACAAATATGCACACATGCCTGCACATGAGTACACACAAATACAACTAAGACATACTTTAGATGGGAAGACATGAGGGAAGGACATGAGAAGCTTAACCACCATCTCATAAAGCTGCTGTGGGGTTGTTTTGGGGTTTTGTCTTGTTTCATTTTGTTATGGTGAGACAGACAGGATCGCACTGTGTTGTCCAGGAGAGTCTTGGACCTGCTGATCCTCCTGTCTCGGTCTTCAGAGTGCTGGGATCATAGGGTCCTCCACCACTCCCAGCTCAGTGTATTTTTAATATAAACATATGAATTTCCAAACTGGATACAGGAACCTCAATTACCAAACCTGTATCCATAAGTGAGTATTTTTACAATGCGTTGGCTGCATTCAGCTTTCTCCAACATCCCCTTGATCAACACAGTGGAGGTCAGGTGTGGCTGACCTTTGCTCTCTCACTGTCTTCAGATGCTCGCACCCCTGTTTGTAATGCAGTACTCTGCTTCTCACAGCTGGGTTTCCTGCTCTTTGTTTTCTTAGACACAGGAAGACAGGAAATACGGTTAAGAGAAGAAACGCTTCTACCAAGCTTTCAGTTGTCCAGGTTCATTAATTCAGAACTTTATCAGACAACTTCAATCCAACTGTCATCTTTGTTAAGCCACCTTTTCTCTCAAAGATACATTATTTTCCAGTGTTAGGCCAGTTTGTCCTCAGATTAAGCAGAATCTCAACGTCTTGCTGAGCCAGTTTGTAAATTCCAACTTCATTTAAGGCTGCTGTGGCAGGAAGGTGCTCGGAAGCCGACTGCAGGACATCTTTCAGGAGTAATGCAGAACCGACATTGAGATTCAGAACGATGCAGGCTTCTTTTACACTGTGTAGGAAAACAAGAAAGAAAAGGAAAGACCCTGTTTGCACCATCCATAGAATGGCAATGACCTTTGGAGTCTACACAGCTGTCTCGACTATGGATGTACTGTTTGGCTCTTTAAATATGCTGGGGCTACACAAGGCAGATGTGGGATCATTAAGATTTGTTTTAATATATCATTAGTCTGTCTCAGTATACTGACACCAACGGATTATTAAGTGTAGCTATGATTTTAGGTAGAATGGAAAGAGAAAAGGAATAAAAATGAACGCTGCAGAAAAGGCAAAAATGTAACCAAAAACATAAACAAGTTGGGGATGGTGGCACACTTTTAGCGCCAGCACCCAAGAAGCCAAAGCAAGAGAATCTTTGAGTTCCATGCCAGCCTGCTCTACACTGTGAGCTCCAGGCCAGCCAAGGCTACACAGCAAGGCTGTCTCAGAAAATCAAAACCAAACAGAGGGAAGAAGGCAGTTCTGATGGTTCCGTGGGTAAAGTTGACTGCTGGCAAGTTTGATAACCTGAGTCCAGTCCCTGAGATCCACACGGTAGGAGGACAGAACCATTTCCCACAAGCTGTCAACTGCCCTCCACACACATCAACACAAAGCTAAAAATTTAAATACTAATAAAAACAAATAGGGGCTAAAGATTCAATGTATTAGGTAGGGTGCTTGCCTAGGGTGAATAAAGCATGAGAGGGGCTTGGGGTAACGGGGTGCATAACTGTAATCACATCACTCAGAAGACAGAGACAGTAGGATCAAAAGCTCAGTGTCATCCTCTGCTTCTGCATACTGGGTTCAAGGCCAGCCTGGGATACATAAAATCCATTTCAAAAAGAGAAAAGCAAACTGGAAACAATCATAGCTTCCTGGAAGCAAGCTTTTATGATTTAAAGGAATTTTACGGAATTGCAAAAACCCTATACACACTGTAAATTTTAAGTCAGCCAATTTTTACTAGATTCCCAGTAATTGTTCTAATGTTTATAACTGTACTTAGAACTAAAGTTAATATTAAATTTAGAATCAGAAAACTGTTTATCCTTTAGTCTGGGCTACTGTGAGGCACTAAACCTAGCTGTGATTTCTTATTTTCTGCAGGTGGCAGAATTACACTTGCATTCATTTTCCGTTTAGTCGCCCAGTGGTAAGCAAACAGCATTGAAGCAGATGCTAAGAAGCAAGTCCAATGTGTCCTTTATACCTAGGTCTGGTCAACTCTCTGAAGATGTGGACTGCACACATTATTTTGGTTTCCCTATTGTATTTTGAAAATAGAATATAGAATAGGTACACAATAAATGTTTTAAAGTTTTAATTATTTATTTTTTAGATTTTTATGTTATTTTATGTGTATATTTTGCACCATGTCTGTGCCTGATGCCTGTGGAGGCCAGAAGAGTGTGTCAGATTCCCTAGAACTATAATTATGGATGGTTGTGAGCCACTGTGTGGGTGCTGAGAACCGAACCCCAGGCCCTCTGCAAGAGCATCAAGTGCTCCTAGCTGCTGAGCCATCTCTTCAACTCTAGATTTTACTTGGTATTATTATAACAAATACCAATGACACTCTGAAATTGTTAAAAAGAAGTCAACTCCTCTAGCATTTGGATACACCAGTATGCATAGTCAGACATTTGGCTTACTGTTTAAAGTAGTTTTCTGGTCTCTTGCAATAGTGAGAAAACAAAGGGAAAAGATTCCTCGTCATATCAAACTGCAGCTGGGCTGCTCCTCCTTCGTTGAAGTGATTGGCAAGGATTATCTGAAACCAAGAACAAGCCATGTAATCGCATTCGTGCAATCCATGTAACAGTGCTGTCCTCAGCACAGCCCCAGTTGCCACGGGCTCACCTCCTGATAGATGTAGGTATCCAGCTGCTCCACAAGCATTTGCCAGAAAATTTTGAATAAGGAAAAACAAAGCTGCTGCTCCAGCTGAAGCAGACGGTCCCGTAAGGTCAGCAAGAGCGGGCAGGCTGAGCTGGACAGGGACATCACGGCCTGTTCAGACTGAGATGGCAGAGACAACCATCTGGAAAACAAATAACCTTCACAAGGATGAGCCTTACCACTCTGTACCTTTAAGGTCTTATTTTAAAGTTGAGGAAATGTATAGTCCTGGGGAAATTCTGGAGTTAAAAAAAAAAAAAGGGGAATGTGTAATATTAAAAGCTCTACCAGAAATCAAAGTATCTATATTTATATCCATTAAATTATTTAATGTTTCCTTTAAAATACCCCAAATTCAATTATTAAAGTTAAAACTATGTACATTATATAGAGTTAAAAACTAAAGTTCATGTTTACAGTTTAAAAGGCGCCAGTTAGTCTTATGCTCTGATTTTAGCAAACAGACTAATAGTACTTCCAAACTGGTGACAGTACTCTGTGTGGAGGCGCCATGTTAGGGCGCAGACAGAGGCGGGGCAGCTGTGAAACACCACACAGGGCGTAGACTACAGGGCACTTTATTTTGTGAAATGAGCACGTGGGCTACTGAACCCCAGATCACATGACACTTCTCTATGAAGTACACGCCATTGCTCATTTATTCTGAGTAAATTCTTTACAAGAATAGAGTTTAGAAAGATTTCCAACAAAACCAAAGTTTGGGACTACCACACACAAAAGGCCCAAATTCAATCTCCAGATTTTATAAAAGCTAAAATCTGGACTATAAATGCCACCTTCAACTCTGACTAAGTTGGGTAAAGGGTGGCTGATGCAGGACATACCTTTCTTTCTTATACAATTTTGCAGCATCTTTCACTTCTCTAAAAACATGGTCTACTTGGCGAGTCAGCATATCAAGCTTTAAACGCTCTAAGAGGTTAATCATGTCATCGAAGACAGAGCTCTCCATGGAGGCTAGCTGTCCCAGCTGCAGCTTACTAAGGACATTATTCTCTGCAAAGACCTCCAGTGCTGCCTGTTGAAGCTGCAGAAAGAACTGAAAGCAAGCATCGGTTAGTACACCTATTAACACAATGCTGAACATCTTGAAATAGAACTTCTACATCATACAGCATCCCTATTTAAGGTGCACAGCCTCAGGGCCAGTGCGATCGCTTAAGAGATAGTCACTTGCTGCCAAGCCTGATGACATGTGTTCGTGCCCAAGGACGCTCACAGTATAAGGAAACAACTCTAGGCTCCCCATGTGTGTGCCATGGCAGTCACACTCACACAAATTGGCATGGTGGCACATATCTGCATTCCTACTCTCAGGAGGCTGACACCAGAAGATGCCCATGAGTTCAAAGGCAGTGTGGATTACATGAGACGCTGACTCTAAGTTAAACAAGCCTTCATCATCTCCCCCAAATAAAGCATATAGCTCAGGACCAGTAAGATGGCTTAGTGGAAAGAGGCACTTGTCACCAAGCCTGATGACCTGAAGTAGGATCCCTGAGCCTCACATGGTGGAATGACAGAACCAAGTTCTGCAAGTTGTCCTCTGATTTCAACATGTGTGCTGTGTCACACACACATGCATGTACAAAATATTTTTTAACAATTCAGTAGTTTCAGTAATTCATAGCTGTGCATCCATCAACACAAATACCACACTATTACTACTCCTGCCAACAAAATCCCTCATTCATTGCCTGTTTCTCCATTTTCTCCCAACTCCCTCCAACTCTAAACTGGATTTGACAATCCTGGACATCACAAGTAAACAGAACCATATGACTAACTTCTTTCACCTTAGTTCCATAGCATGTAATAAGTCTATACTTCATGTTTTTACTGCCCTAAAATACATCATCTGAACATACTACATCTTATCCATTCACTAGCTGATGGATGTTGGGTTGTTTCTATTTTGTATCTATTATGCACAGTGTTGCTGAGCACAACACTGTATAGGTTTTGTCTTTGCCTGTCCTGAGGAATGGAACTGCTGAACTTATAATTCTATTCGGCTGTCTAATTCTGTCCGCCAGCCTGTCTTCCCAGCAGCTGCAGTAGCTTCATCATGGAGGTTTAAAGCCTGCCTGCACACTGCTAATGGTTTTAGGTTTTATGTAGAGTTCATTGCTTTACACTGGTTTGGGTTTTGGTGTGTAAGGGTTTTGTTTGTTTGTTTTGTTTTGAAAATGGACCTTGCGATGCAGTTCGGGCTGGCCTCACATTAGTAGTCCAGTTACTCCACACTCAGGCCATCCCAAGCACTCGGCTAACAATGTTTCTGTGGTGCAGCTGGCCCAGAACTCTCTCCACCCCTCTGCCTGCTGCTCAGAAGACAGGGCGTGCATCCCCTGCCAGGTACTTTTCCTCACTGAAGCAGTTCTTATCTGAGCTACTGTATTTTCCTGCTGGCGAGCATGCTCCTTTGAACATTCAGTTCTTCAGACACAGACTGAAGGTTGTCATGAACCTAGAATTCTGATAGTCAGAGATCTAAACTGTCATTTTTGCAGTAGGAATATGGATATTTAGTTTCTTGCAGGCAGAAACTAAAAATCACCCGTTGAGCAGGCACACCCGATCTGTGAATTTGACAAACCCTGCACTTAACCCCTCCCTACTTCCACACTCAGGACAGTTGGAATTTAGAACTGGGTGTCTGTCACCTACAACTGAAAAAAAAATTCTGAATGATTGGATATTTCAGGCATGGTATGACCTTGAACTTCTGATCTTTTTGCTTATACTCGTATGTGCTGAGGGTTCTGCACATGCCCAGTTTATACTATACCAAAACCAGGGCTCTGTGCATGTGGGCAAAGATTCTACCAACTGAGCCACATCCCTACTCCCTAAAGTCATTTTTGAGTGGAAGTGCATACCAGAAAATCTGGTTACCTTTACTTAGCTAGTACCCTATATATTTTCTTTAGATTAATAAAAATATTATAATTTAAATCTATGAACACATAGATTCAAATAAGAATCCCCCCCCATAGGCTCATATATTTGACTGTTTAGACTAGGAAGTAGAATTGTTTGAAAGGATTAGAAGTATTAGGAGGTGTGGCCTTCTTAGAGTAGTTGTGTCACTGTTGGAAGAAGTGTGCCACCTGAGGTAGGCTTTAATGTTTCAAAAGCCCATGTTAGGCCTAGTCTCTGTCTCTAGCTCTGCCTATGAATCAAGATGTAGCCCTCAGCTACTGTTTCAGTGCCTGTTTGTACACTGCCGTGATTCCCGCCATGATAATGGGCTAAATCTCTGAAACTGTAGAAAGTCATTCAACAATTCATGTTATTTAATTGTTTCAGATTTGACTGAGAAAAATCTTCACTCACGTTTCCTACATTTGGCATCATTATGCTTTTTATCTAGCATGTAATTTTTTGGTGTGCCTCAGACTTTCAAAGGTTAAAGAAGATCAAGGTGTTGCTAACATTTTTAATATAGAAGCACATTGACTTACAACATTGTCAGCCCAATCTGCCAGTACTGTTGAGATGTAGTTCACAGCATTAAGGATTGCACAGTATCGAAAGCCGAGGGAGTCCCTGGTCTCTTCTTTCATCACCTGCGTTAACCGTATCCTAAAATCATCCACGAGGTCCTTCTGTAACTCCAGGAACTGCAGCTTTCGGGAGGCTGTGGGGAGATTTTTATACCTGTCTGTAGAGGAAGTAAACAAAACACATGAACGGTTAGACACTGTCCACGACAGCTGGTTTCCCTAAAGCCCTACTTTACTGCCTTTATAAAAACACTCCACTGACCATTTCTAAACTATTTAGGGATTGTACGGGTATAACATGTGTCAGGGCTCATCCAGCAGTATACTTAAGATCTAGATCTGTGCGTTTTGCTATATATAAATCATGCCTCCTTTTTAAAAAAGCCTCATTTTAAAAAAAAAGTGTTTTAAAACAACTGTTCCTTAAGTCAGAAGCTGTTTAGTGAGGAGGGCTTGAGATAGATCTCATATAGCCCAGGCTGGCCTCAAATTTCCTATGTGGCTAAGTATGGTTTTGCATTCCTAATCCTTGAGCCTCTACCTCCAAAATCCTGATATATGGGATTAAAGGTGTGTCTGGCTATCTTTTTTTTTAAAGTGTTTCATATTTTTCTTATAGTCAAATACATAATTATTGACTGGGTTGGAATGAATCTTCGTCAGGTATCCTAAAGGTCAAGAGGTGAGCTGTCAGAAGAGGATGACAGCAGCTGTCACCTGGAGTCAGGGAGTTCAGATGCTGCACACCAACAGAGACTAAGGACACTGGCCACCCTATGGCCAGAGTAACACTGAAGGAGAAGAACCCCTATACTACTCCAATTCTAAAACTACCTTAATATTCTACTCTCTTCTTCAGTTCTTGATAAACCAGGGCCAAGAAAATAATATTTAAAGTTTAAGTTTGCACTGGACATGATAGTGTATACCTAGTCCCTGCCAGCTGGAAAGCCAAGGCAGAAAGATCATTTGAGAACAGGATCTCAAGCCAGTGTAGGCAATACAGTGGGACTCTGTCTCTTAAAAAATAATGAATGGTGGCTAGAGAGATGGCTCAGCAGTTAAGAGCACTGGCTGCTCTTGGAGAGGAAGCTGGTTCAGTTCCCAGCAACCAAATGATAGCTTACAACTCCATTCTACGGATCCAATGCTCTCTCCTGAACCACACAGGCACTAGGCACATATGTGGTGCACATGTATGTTCAGGCAAAATACTCATACACACAAGCCTAAAATAAAATTAACTATAAGGCACCAAAGAGAAGGCTCAGCTGTTAAGAGCACTTTCTGTTTGTGTAGAGGACACAGGTTGGGTCCCAATACCTACATGGCTGCTCACAACCATTTGTAACTCCTGCTTCAGGGGATCCAACACCTTCTTCCACAGGCACTAGGAATATGCATGGTGTACATACATTCACACAGATACACACCCATACACAAAATAAAAATAAGTCTTTGAAATAGCAATAAAATGAAATCTGAAGACATGTAAGAAGAATGACAATGAGTTAAAAATTAACAACTTGAGACATATGTAGGGGCTGGAGAGATGGCTCAGTGATTAAGAGCACTGTCTGCTCTTCCAAAGGTCACGAGTTCAATTCCCAGCAATCACATGGTGGCTCACAACCATCTATAATGTGAACTGATTCCCTCTTCTGGCAGATAGAACACTCATATACATAAAATAAATAAATCTTTAAAAAAAAGAAGACATATGTATACCAATGTTTCTGTCCTAAGTTGTTGCTGTTATTATTATTTTGAGACAGGATCTCACTATCCCTCTGGGTGGTCTGATTATTATTGCTATTATTATTACTATTATTGTTATTTTAGTATTTTGAAGTAAGATCTCACATCAGGGTGGCTTGAAACTCACAGACCAGGATGATCACAAAGCCACAAATCCTCCAACCTCTACTTCCAGAGTGCCGGGATGAAAGGTGAGCACCCCCTAAGTTATTATAAAGTCAAAAGTGAGGCTCCTGTCATAGATTTTAATTAGGGTAGAAACAATGTGAAGTTACTATGCAGCTATTTATTAACTACTAAAAGCAAAACAAAAACAAAACTGTACATATGAACCACACTACTTTTAAAGATTTATTGTTTTTATTTTGTGTACATGCATGCCTGCTGCCTGAGGAGGCCACAGAGGTCACTGGATTCCCTAAAGCTGGAGTTACAATGGGTTATGAACTGGGAGCTGAACCAGGTCTTCCGTAAGAGCAGCAAGACCTGCTGAGCTAGTTTTCCAGCCCCAAACTTAGTACAATTAGCTTTGTTGTTTGTTCATTTGGTTTGTTTTGGATTCTTTGAGACAGGGCTCTCATAATCCCAGGCTGACCTCAAACTTGCTTTGTAGCTGAGATTGGCCTTAAGTTCTTGATCCTCCTGCTTCTACCTCGCAAGCTGGGATTATAAGTGTGTGCCCCCATACCCAGCTTTATAACATAATCTTAAACTAACATCATATATTAAAAGGCCAGTACTTACCAGTTATAACCAAAAGTAGGGTCATAAAAACTTCTGCACAGTCTGGAACCTTCATTTCATCCACATCAGTGATATCTTTATATTGGGATACCCAAGCTGCCTCTGATGAGAGCATTGAGTCCATTTTTTGAAGAGCAACTAACATGAAGAAAGAAGGATCATGTCAAGGACTTACAGTCATTCTTAAATTATCAACTTATACATTTTGGGGGAATGATGTTTTCATACAAAACAAATTTGCAATCTCCCACTAATTAATTGCATTAGATTTAAAATATTCTACTTCAGAGTTAAATAAGATGACTTATTCTCCCTCCTCTCAAATCTGCAAGATAGTTATGTGGCATATCCAAAGAATCCAACAAAAAGTGGAAATAGTACATGGCAAAAATCTATAAAACAGCAATATCCTCTACTGGCCCAACATTCCAACATGCAAACTATAAATCTAGGAAAAAAACTGAGATTCTGTGGAAGGAAAAGAAGACTGTCTTTGAAGGTGATTCAGTAGATCCTGCCCAGGAAAGATTTAGGCACCTATAGTTTTTACTCAGAGCTGTAGGAGAAAAATCCACAAAACTTTGGTCACCAAAAACAGACATTGCCAGACCATGGTGGTGCATCCTTTAATCCCAGCACTTGGGAGGCAAAGCCAGGTGAATTTCAATGAGTCTGAGGCCAGCCTGGTCTATACAGAGACATCCAAGACAGCCAAGACTACATAGTGAGACCCTGTCTAAAAACAAAACAAAAAGCAAACAAACAAAGGAAAAAAAAAAACCCTCCCCACCTGATGGCCATATAAGCACTTACATTTTCTCTCCACAGTCAGCCATCTCTGAAAACAGGTTTCCTCTGACAAAATATGCATACAGCTGGCAAAAGTGCTCGGATAGCCATGAACACTGTGCAGCTCCCTTTCAAACAGCAGCACCTCATCCACCAGATGACAGAAGAGACTGTCGTCATAGAGCAGGCAAGGAATATCAGAAGCCAGCTTCTCAAGAATGAGCATCACGAGGCCACGAGAGAACTCAAGCTGAAAGACACCCAGGGTGAGGGACTGTGACCTGAACAACTCTAACGTAGCTGAAGTGCACAGGACTCAGCCTCTTACCCTTGCGTTTACTGCAGAGCCTGCTTTATCCAAAATTGGCTGAATCTTCTCATCCAGAAAGTGAGCATGGTTTCCAATCCACATAAGTACCTGAGCCAAGTACCATTCAGGCTAAGGGGAAGGGAAAATGGCTTCAATTCTTTATTCAATTCTACAGTCATGGAAAATTCTAATTAAATGCATTTAATTATAAACAGACAAAAACATTAGTTGAAAATTCCTGTATGTAAGAGAATAAATCTTATCCTGCATTTCAAACTCACAAAAGACATCATAATCAAATGTTTCCCAAAATATTCTCAACAATTCCAATAGTGTGGCTTACATCAGTAAACGCATACATTTAAAACACCATATTGGGGTTAGGTGTAGCTTCGTAGTATGATATTTGCCTAGCAATAAACAGCCTTGGTTTCTACTCACAGCATCACAAGAGAAAGGAAGAAGGGGCATAATGACAACAGTAACAAAGAAAAGACAGCCATACAAACTTAAGAACATGTGCCCAGCATGCACAAAGCCCTAGATCCCAGAGCAAAACAAAACAACAGCAAGAAAAAGGCCAGGCCGGCAAGCTGGCTGGCGGGTGAAGGCGCTGGCAGCAGGCCTGACAGCCTGGGTTGGATCCCTGGGGTGCACTTGGTGGAGGGACAGAGCCAGCTGCCACTGCCTGTTCCTCTGACCTACACACACAGGGAGAGCTTCTCTTAAAGCCCTCCAAACCTAGCCAGATGGGCTATTACAAACCTAGCCAGATGGGCCATTACAAACAACCGGTACCTTTGAAACAGCACTCCAAAAGAACCTTCTGAGATGGGAGCTCACATAGGCCAAGCCTCAGACTCTTTGTGTAAGTGAGGATGGTGAACTTCTGCTCTTCCTGTCTCTGCCTCCCCAGGATTTCAAACATGCAACATCACACATGGTTTATCTGGTGCTGGGGACCAACCTGGGGCTTCATGTGAGCTGAGCAAGTAGTGGCCTCAGACTGAGCTACATACCAAATAATTTTTTTAAAAGATTTATTTACTTATTATGTATATAGTGTTCTGCCTGCATGTTCACCTGAATGCCAGAAGAGGACATCAGATCTCATGTTATGACATCAGATGTTATGAGTCACTATGTGGTTGCTGGGAACTGAACTCAGGACCTTTGGAAGCGCAGCAGCCAGCACACCTAACCTCTGAGCCATCTCTCCAGTCCCAACCAAATAATTTTTAAACAGAAAGAACAGTCATCTGCTCTACATTACAAATACACTTTACACTGGGTATAATCATGGGAGGGAAACAGGCACAAACCACTTACGTTTTCACTACATTTTCCTTTGTGTATAGATGCATGTTTGAATTTCTGTGTCTGTTCGGGTCAACAAGCACCACAGGGTATGGGTGGCAATTAAAAGACAACCTTTGGCTGTCAGTTTTCTCTTGCCAGCTTGTCGGTTCTGAGGATCAAACTGAAGCTTTCAGGCTGAGAGTTCTGTAGCCTCACCCACTATGCCATGTCACCAGCCCCACATAAAGCATTTAAAATTGTCTTTAGAGAGGATTCTGTAAGCATTTCAAGTTTCAAGCTCAAAAACATACACTAGGCTGGATGTAACTCAGGAACAGAGCACTTGCCTTGCATGTGCAAGACCCTGGGTTCAACCCCAGCACTGAGAAATGTTACTAACTGGTAACTGGTGAGTAAATGCCTATGGAGTTCCAAATGCTGGCCTACAAGTAAGGGCGACAGCTAATCTCAAGGACTGCCTCAGGGATGGGCGCTAAGCCCACTAGGATCGTCCTTTAAAAGGAGCCAACACAACTCAAATTCTTCTTATACGACACTATATTATCGCCTTTCTAAATGTCCAATTTATGCTTTCTCTCATTTACTTGTGGATTCTGCTCTCCCAGTAACACTCTATCCAAAAAAGAAGACCCACAAAGCACAAACAGGAATCTGCTGCCACTAGGTCCACTCATATGACATGTATAATACCTGGTCACTGCAGCAAACATCAAGAATAAACATCCTAGTAGATTATAATTACAGAAAAACAGCAACAGATCACACTGATGTGGACCCTCAGTCCAAGCGCTGTACCAATTTCCTTTAAATGACTTAACCTGTCACTCATTGCCAGCGTGCCCCTTCGGTAGCTGTAGGCAGCCTGGCACCAGCGCCTGCACTCAACAGCCAGTGCGCTCTTGTGGAATTCACGTCTCTTTCTATTTTTATGTCTGCAGGAGTGGGCTGTATAGTAAAGCCTGGGCACAGAACTGGTGGTAAAGCCTGCACAGCCAAATGCAAACGTGATGATGTCCCAAAGACAGCACCAATCCTGACAACCTAAGTCCCAGTTACGTCTGCAAAGGGCAGCTATGAGGCAGGAATTTAGAAGGGAAAACAGAAATGTGAACAGAGACAGGTTTTTACCTTAAACATGTGTAAGTCCGGGCACCGGGTAACATTCATTCACTATTAATGAGAACTCAGAGCAAAGTGAACACTGTGGCACTCACATGTAATCCCAGCGCTCGGGAGGCAGCTGCAGAGGAAGTTCAAGTCTGAGGCCAGCCAGGGGAAACAAACAAACAAACAAACACCAACAGAATAAAAGGGAAGACGAAGAGCATGCGCTCTGACGCAGCACACCTTGCTGATGACATTGGTCTGCCGGCTGCCTCGGAAGTGGTACCTGAACCTCTTCTGAAGGGGGACCAGCATGATCTGGACAGGCAGGATCACAGAAGGGGAGACAGCAAGACAGTATTTTTCTGGGAGCTGTTTTTGCTCAGTTAATAACTCATCTCTGACACAGTCAAGTCAAGGAAAAAGAATCAAAATATTTATATACTCAAGTACACTCTCACACAATAAATATTTCCAATAAATCTATTAGTACTTAGTAAAAGGTTTAATACAAATAATGTGAAACCTAGCTTTATAAATTCACTAAAAAGGTTTTTAGGGGCTGAAGCAATGACAAGTTAAGAACACTTGCTGCTCTTGCAGAGGATCCAGGTTCAATTCCCAGCACCACGTGGTGGCTCACAATCATCCTAAATGTAATACCAAAAGGATCAGATGCCCTCTTCTGACCTTCTTAAGCACAAGGCATACACATGGTGCACAAACACACTCACGGGCAAAACATTCACTCTCACAAAATGAAAACATAAAATGTTTTAGAATCACTAGGTACTAAGGAAATCAACTTAAGCAATCATCTGATCAACACTTTGTCACTAAGGTTTCTTCCATTGCCTATTTTTTGTCTTGTCCTAAAGGTGGTTCGAACAAGAATGGCCCCCAGAGGCTCAGATGTTTGCATGCTCTGTCCGTAGGGAGTGGCTCTACTAGGTAGTTATGGTTTTGCTGGAGAAGGCATATCACTGCGGGTGGGCTTTGGCACTTTAAATGCTCAAGCCAGGCCCACTATCACTGTCTCTCTGCCAGCTGCCAATTTGAATGGGGACTCTCAGCTACATCTCCAGCACCCATGTCTGCCTACACGCCACCATGCTGCCTACCATAATGACTATGAACTTAACCTCTGCAACTGTAAGCCAGCGTCAACTAAATCCTTTCCTTTATAAGAGTTGCTGTGGTCATGGTGTCTCTTCACAGCAATAGAACAGTGACTAAGACTGTTTATCAGGGCTGGAGAGATGGCTCAGAGGTTAAGAGCACTGGCTGTTCTTCCAAAGGTTCTGAGTTTAATTAATAGAAAACACATGGTGGCTTACAACCATCTATAATGAGAGCTGATGCTCTTTTTCTGGAGTGCAGGCAGAATACTGTATAAATAATAAATAAATCTTTAAAAAAAGACAGTTGTTTATCTTACAACTTTTTTTTAACAGCTCTCCCACTCCCAGACAATTCCTCTTTTAAAGAAAACACTTACTCTCTAACAGGCAGTTATACATCAAGACTAACCCAGGGCCCTCCGCTTGGTTTCAAGGCTGCGTGGAGAACTTTCTCCCCGGTACTAAACATTGATCCCAGTGCCTTATTCATACTCTATCTCTAGCCCAAAATGCTGTGCTCACTAACTTCAAATATATGTAGGAAGTTTTAGTAAGTTTCCACTCCAACAAAGATACGAGGCTTGTAGTTTCAACAGCTGACAAAACAGTGTCTCCAAGGTAGCATACATCTCAGGGGCGCTGGCAGGCCTGCTTATGCCAACAGCTTGAGACTGGGTGTGCGTGATGAATGGCCAATGAAGCTGTGCTAAAATTTCCTCAAAATCACTGTAACAGAAAAAAGAAACAATGTTTCATATGACGGCATTACATTACCAAATATCCATCAGAAACCAGTCACCATGAGATATTCCCTGCCTGGTAAGCTTGTCCTTGAGAATTTTATGCCAGAATTTAACTGTGGCTCTCAGGAAACTAAGAAGATGAGTACAAGATGACTCTTGAAGCTTGATGTCAACTTCTGTCATGGTCACCAGGATAGAGGCTGCCTCAGGCACATTATTGGTCATCAGGTATTGCTGAATGTTATCACTGCAAGACAAAAAAGAACACCTGCTAATGAATTTCCGTGGAATGAGGGTGTGTGCGTGTGTGTGTGTGTGTGTGTGTGTGTGTGTGCGCGCGCGCGCGCGTGTTGTGTGTGTCTCTGTGTATGTGTGTGTACCTGAGGTCAATGTCAGGTGCCTTCTTCAATCCCTCTCCACCCTACTTTTGAGACAGGGTCTCTTCACTGAACCAGGAGCTCACCAATTCAGCTAGAGTCTAGATTCTAGACTGACTGTCTGGCCAGGAAGCTCCCACAATCCTCCCACCTGCCTCTCCAACTTAGCTTTTTAATGCAGGTGCTGGAGACTGAACCCGGTATTTATGTTTGCATAACAGGAACTTTCCTGACTAAACCATCACCCGAATCCCTCTTTGGAATAATTTGAAGCTCAGAAAAATGTTATCCCTCACTCATGTTTGACAAAACATTGCATCTAAGGTAGACAAAGCACTACCATGAGCTGCCTACTCAGTTCATCTGACACGCGCATCTGCAGGAACTTTAACCTCCTAAGCACAGCGGTCTGTGTTCTTCCACCTGCCCCACCCCTCTCCTCCTGAGACGACAGAAGTGTCCCATTTCTGCAGGAAACACTCATTTCTGATAGGACTTCTTTCATAGAAGTTGTAATCTGTGGGATAATGTAATTAGCATCTGGGACAGTGAAGTACAGTGACCTTCAGTTTTTATCTACTTTTCACCATTTCTACATTTAAAAAAATGTATTCCAAATTAAGTGTCTCATTAAATTAAAATAACGACTTTCATGCTCAAGAAATGTACAAATGAAAAGAAAAGAAAAGAAAAGAAAGAAAAAGCCAGGCAGTGATGGCATATGCCTTTAATCCCAGCACTTGAGAGGCAGAGCCAAGTATATCTCCATGAGTTTGAGGCCAGCCTAGACTATAGAACAAGTTCCAGGATAGCCAGGGCTAAGCCAAAAACAAACAACAATAACAAAAAACAAAACAAAACAAAAAAAGAGAACTGTACTAATGTAGCCAGGCACAGTGACACAAGCATGTAATCCTTGCACTGTATACTGGGGAAACAGAGGCAGAAGGATCAAGAATTCATAGGCATGAGACTTGTCTAGACTCTCCAATGAAAACAGAAATGATATGGGGCTGGAGAGATGTCTCAGTGGTTAAGAGCACCGCCTGCTCTTCCAGAGGTCCTAATTCCCAGCAACCAAGTGGTGGCTCACAACCATCTATAATGTGATCTGATGCCCTCTTCTGGTATGCAGTTGTACATGCAGATAGAGCACTCATATACATAAAATAAATCTTTAGAAAAAATAAAGAAGGAAGGAAGGAAAAAAGAAAGAAAGGAAGAAAGGAAGGAAGAAAGAAAGAAAGAAAGAGAAGGAAGGAAAGAAGGAAGGGAGGAAGGAAGGAAAAAAGAAAGAAGGGAATGAAGGAAAGAAATAAAGGAAGGAAGGAAGAAAGGAAGGAAGGAAGGAAAGAAGGAAGGAAGGAAAAAAGAAAGAAAGAAAGGAAGAAAGGAAGGAAGGAGGAAGGAAGGAAGGAAGGAAGGAAGGAAGGAAGGAAGGAAGGAAGGAAGGAAGGAAGAAGGAAGACAGGCACCAGGGTGCATGCCGTTAATCTTAGAACTTGGGAAGTGGAGACAGGCAGATCTCTGTCAGTTCAATGCCAGCCTGGTCTACATAGTAAGTTCTAGGCCAGCTAAGGCAAAAAGTTAACTTTATAAACGGAATAAAATGTACAAGAAACCACAGAATATAACATTTCCAGAATTATATATAACATAGAAGCATGAAGGACACTTAGAGCACAGGAAAGCCAGAATAACAATGCTCATGGTATGACACTGCTCATTATCATGTTCATAAGAAACTTTGCCAAGCTGGGCTCGGTGCTGCATGCCTGATCTCTGGAGTTCAAGCCTAGCCTGGTCTACAAAGCATGTCCAGAACAGCCAGGACTACACAGAGAAACCTTGTCTCAAAAAACAAAAAAGAAAAGAAACTCTGCCAAGATGCTAGTTCAAGCAAGAAAGAGGGATGGAGGGGGAAGGGAAGAAGAGAGAGGGAGGGGGAGAGAATGAGAGAGAGACAGAATACAGAATAAAAACTAGCCACTAAAGGGAAATTCAGAGATGAAAAAGTCTCAGAAATTTGGAAAAACAACAACAAAAAAACCCAACCAAACAAACAAATGAAAAACCCCTAGAAATAGAAATGTTATCACAAAGGCTGTAAGGAAAAAACTGTATTATCAAGAGCGTGAAATAACTGTCTGTATTAAGCTCATTATTAATTTGATTCTTATTCAATATGATATCTGGGTTGAAATGCTCTTTTAAACAATTCAGATACCAAAAAAGTTACTGATAACTAAAGTCTGGTTTGGGTCAGTCTCTTTGGCTACTATGAAAGGGAAACTTTCAAACAACTTCTGCTTAAGAAGGTTATTAGCATTACCCTTTATTGTTCTGTTCTTTCAAAGGGGCAAAGAGAAAGGAAATAAAGTAAGGCAAGGCTTAAAACTCCTTTGTGGGAGGTTCTGGGGAGACGGGTCAGCAGGTAAGGTACTGCTGTGCACTTGTGAGGACTTGGGTTTGATCCTCAACAGCCACATAAATAGTCTGGCACAGAAATGCACCTGCAGTCCTGGCCCACGAAGGGGAGGTAGGGGGTGTGAGTGAGTCAGCAGCCGCTCCAGCCAGTTTGTGAGCTCCGGGTTTAGAAAGAGACTGCCTCAAAAAGTAAAGGAAGACACCTGTGCACACTTTGGAGGGGACAGGGGACCATACTATGAAGCAGAATAATCTCCCCCCTGAGGGAGAAAGGTTACTCTGGCTTGAGAGGCAAGGCCAGATATAATCAATCTGTAGTATTCACAAAACAGATGTGAACTTTATTTCCTTTTTTATCAAAAGAACTTTCTTATTTTTCCCTACTCAAAGATAGTTAAACTCTATTATTCATCTAAGAATACTGGACAGCTTTTTTTGTTTGTTTGTTTGCTTTTTATTTTTTGTTTTTATTTTTTTTTCTCCTAGACAAGGTCTGGCCTTGTAGCCATGAGCTGATCTTGAACTTGCTATCTTCCTGCCTTGGTCTCCCAAAAACTGAGATTAGTTTTGCACATTACACTGGCCTAACCATGCAGTTCTTTTTGTTTGTTGTTGTTTTGTAGGCCAGGTCTCAATACGTAGCCTGTGCTTTCCTGGAACTCACTATGCAGACAAAGCTAGCCTGAAACATGCTGCTTCAGCCCCCCAAGTACTGGGATTGCAACCATCACTGGCGCACAGCTCTTTTTTAAACATCTACTTATCTATTTATTTATTTTTGGCCTTGAACTTACAGAGATCCACCTGCTTCTGCCTCCAAATACTGGGATTAAGCTTGTATGACACCACCACATGGCCAATTACTTATGTAACTAATGTGTGAGTGCTTTGACTGCACACACATTATGTCCACCATATGCACACAATCCCCACAGAGGACAGAAGAGGGTGTCAGATCTCCCTGAACTGAAGTTACAGAAGCTTGAGTTCCAGAAACGGAACCCAGGTCCTCTGCAAGAACAGCAAGTGACTGCTAGGCCATCTCTCAGTTTCTTACAATGCAGTCCTTATTAGAAGATACCCATTTTTTTTTTAAATATCAAATTCTAGGTGACATGATGTAGTTCAATGTGACAACTCTTAAATATTAGTAGGAATCCTCATGATCAAACTCAGGGAAATCTAGCATTAGAAATAGTAGTTTTATCATGTGTTCAAAATACAACTACTTAAGCCTTAAAATTTTAACTTATAGAGGCAAGTAGATTTCTGTGTGTTCAAGGCCAGCCTGGTCTACAGAGCAAGTTCTAGGACTGCTAGGGCTACACAGAGAAACCCTGTCTCAAAAAACAAAACAACACAAAAAATTTTAACTTACTTACATTACTGTCTTCCAAATGCAAATTAAGATCCCTGAACATTTTATGTTCATTCACAACAGAGCAAAATAATAATTTCATGTTATTTCCCTAAAACTGGTAAAATTAAATAACTTTTAATTAACTCAACTATTTAATAGCACACACACACACACACACACACACACACATGTTGAAACTGATAATCATAAGAACAGTGCCACCCTACCTTAGCTCTTCGATCTGTGAAACCCACTTCAGGTAGGTGAGATGCCGCTCGATCTCTTCCATCTGGTTGATCATAGCCCCAAGGTCGTCCATCCAGGGCTGTGCAGTCAGCAAATGGCTGTTAATGTTGCTGAAGAGAGGTTCTTCCTGCTCCAGAAACTGATTCAGGACTTGTTTGGATTCCTCAGCATCTTTTAAAGCACTTTGAATTCTCTTGGGGATTTCTGATGAAATTGTAAGTACCTAATGACATGCAAAAATATTAGTAATGAGATATAATTTTGTTAGTTTAGTCCTTTCCAAAAACATGGTCCAACAGACATGAAAGTTTTCCATTAAAATTTTCAAGCTAGCTGGGCATGGTGGTGTATTTTTAATCCCAGCCTCAGAAGGTACATGCAGGAAAATCTTTATAAATTTGAGACTGTTATCTCACTTACAGTCACATAATAAGACAATGTCTTAAAAACAAAACATGCCAGGGGGAGGGGGTGCCGCAGGCCTGTAATCCCAGCACTCAGGAGGCAGAGGCAGGCAGATCTCTGTGAGTTCAAGGCCAGCCTGGTCTACAGAATGAGTCCCAGGACAGCCAGGACTATACAGAGAAACCCTGTTCAAAAAGCCATAAATAAATAAATAACGTTCAAACAAAAGGTTTGGCTAGTCCCAGCAGTCTCAGCACTTGGGAGGCAGAAGCAGGAGAATCAGGAATTCGAGGTCAGTCTTCCCTATTTATTGAGGTCTAGACCAGACTTACAGTATGCAAGACTGTCTCAAAAAGAACAAAGCAAGGGCCAGGAAGGTGGTCTTGTAGGCAGACTACTCATCACAAAAGCATGAGAACCTAGGTCTGAGTCTCAGCACCCACATAAACAACCAGGCACAGCAGTATCTGTAACACCGATATTAGAAGGACAGGATAGGATTCTTGCTCAGTGGCTAGCCAGGCTAGCTGCATCAGTGAGCTTCAGGTTCAGTAAGAGACCCTGTTCAATTTCTTCATCCTGTAGCAATCAACTCAAACAGATACATAATGCTATAGGAGATAAGATAAATACTACACTATTCTACACTATACTATGTACTATACACTATTCAGAGACATGTGGCTCCCAGGCACGTATCCGGAACACTTTCAAAGCATACAGCCAGAGATCTCTTGCTTCACCTACTAAGTTATTTTCCTTGAAAAACAAATGAAGCTGTGTCTGAAGTTGTTCTGACAACACAGCTGGGGATGTGTCTCAACAGGAGCGTGCCTGCCTAGTGTGCAAGAGACTGGGTTCAGGCCTCAGCACCATAGGGAAAAGAGCTTTTAAAGTAGGCAGTGTAGCACATACGGTAACCTTGGCACTTGGGAGGTACAGGCAGAAGGAACAGGTGTTCCATGCCAGCCTCATCTCATAGGAGTTTGGAGCTAGCCTGAGCTACATGAAGCCCTGCCTCGTAATAAAATACTGAAATACAGCTGGGCCCCTGTATTTTGCTGAAGCCTAGGATGAGACCGACCCATTTGGTAAGAAAACATTACCCCATTAAGGTAATGTCTTTAAACATGCCATTTATTAAAGGATATTTTTAGGGGGCTGGAGAGATTCTGTTCCCGGAATCCACAATGCACTGAAGCCTCTGCCCTACAGGGACAACTGCACTCATAACCTACCCCAAAGCATATAATTAAAATAGGCTTTTTAAAAAATGTTTTTATCATTATGGGAAACATAAGTCAATATTAGACATCAGAACAGATGACTTATTTTATTTTGAGATAATGTCATATATCCTAGGCTGGCCTTGAACTTCTGAGCATTCTGCTTCCATCTTATGAGTGCTGGGAATACCAGCTAATGGCACCAAACCCAGGTCTACACAGAATTTTACACAATTTCAACTCAGTCAACCCTGATTAGACACTGAACCTAGCACTATGCTAAGGATGTAAGGGCAGCATGTGCCCTTAAGTAAAGAAGCATGCATTCTCAAAAGCAAAGTTAATGTCCTTAGGACACACTAGCCTGTGGGGGAGGGGCACACATTTAGCTCCAACACTTGTGAGGCAGAGGCAGATGAGGCTCTGAGTTCCAGATCAGCCTGGTCTATAGAGTGAGATCCAATCCAGTCCCGACTGAGACACCTTCTCAACAACGAATAGTATACTAAAGTCGCACTCCTGAGACCTGAGTGAGAAATCGCCTGAAGCCTTGCTCTAACGCACAGAATATAATTCAAAGAAGAGGGAATAGATGAGCCTGGACAGGCAGGGAAAGACAAGATCATAGTAGTCCTAGAAGAGCGTTCTTTCTACATGAGATAACAGGGTCCACTAGATGCTTTAAGGGAAATTTAGTTTAGACAGTAGGAATAGGAAAGCAAGGAGAGAGCTCAAATGACTGGGGCTGGTACTAACAGAAGGGAGGCAAGCAGCAGACTCCTATGTTGCAGGGTTGGGTGGAGTTTTGACACAAGCTGAGGGTGATCCGAGAAGATGGACCCTCAACCAAGAAAATGCTTCTGTCAGACAGGCTTTTTCTTGATTAATGTTTAAAGTGAAAGGGCGCAACTCACGATGGGCAGTGCCACCTGGGCCGGCAGTCCTTGGTTATATAAAAAAAATCAAGCTGAGCAAGCCACGAAGGGTAAACCAGTAGCCATTGTTTTCCCATGCTCTTTGCATCAGTTCCTGTCTTCACATTCTTGCCTTCACTTTCTTCAATGATGGACTATGACATGTAAGTATAAGCCTAAAAACTTCTTCCCACGTTACCGTTGGTCACAGGCATTTTATTACGGAATTAGAAAGCAAGACCTGAGTGATAATCAGAGAGTGATGCTTTTAGCCACAGAGGAAAGCCTATTAAGAGACAAATGAGAACAATTTTGGACATTCTCAATTTCAGGTTTGTGGTGGTTTGAATAGGTATGGTCAGCAAAGATTCGTGCTTGAATGCTTGGCTCATAGGGAGTGGCATTATTAGGAGATGTGGCCTTGTGGGAGGAAGTGCGTCACTGAGGGGGCAGGCTTTGAGGTCTCCCATGCTCAAACTATGCTCAGTATGGCACACAGTCTCCTGCTGCCTGTGGATCAAGATGTAGAACTCTTGGCCTCCTTCTCCAGCACTGCGTCTGCCTGGACACTGCCATGATTCCCACCATGATAATGGACCAAATCTCTGAAATTGTAAGCCAGTCGCAATTAAATATTTTCCTCACAAGAGTTGCTGTGGTCATGGTGTCTCTTCAAAGTAATGAAACCTTAAGATAAGGTTCAATAATGGACTTCAGCAAAAGTCTCTGTGGTCATTAGGGAAACAAGCTTGATTACAGGAGTAAGACAGCTAATAGTGAACTAGAAAGTGAAGATTGATAATAAAGATTTTTTGACAATGCCTGACAGCCAAATGAATGAATAAATGCCTACTGAAAAAGGAAGGGAATGATTTTGGTTTTTGTTGTTACTGTTTTTTTGGGAAGACCTACGTATGTTCATCTACTAAGAAGACAGGCCTGGCAGAGAAGCAAATGATAAAATTCCAAGAGCAAAGCAAGGCCACTGCTGACAAGGTACTAGGAAAGAGCATGGGTATAAAGCTACCTTGGTATTAGCTCCTGCTGGAAGGCTTGTGTGGGGTAGGGAGTGTGCCACTGACAGGGAAAGGAGGGATGCAGAGAACAGAGAGGTACAGCAAAGTACAGTGATTATGGACATATGAAAATGTCATAATGAAACCTGTTTATACACTAAGAACATGAATGATGTATTTTTAAAGGCCAGGTATAGCAGATGTTGAGTCAGCAGATAAAATACTTGCAAAATAAGACTGATCACCCAAGTCTGACCTCTGGAACCCATGTGAAGGTTACATGGTCTCTGCATTAGTTCCTGTCTCCAGATACCTGCCTTGAGTTCCTGCTTGGCACTGTGGTTGTCTAGCATGCATGAAGCCCTGAGTTTGATCCCTGGGCACACAATGTGGTGGTGCATGTTGAAAATCCTAACACTCCAGAGGTGGAAGGAGGAAGATCAGAAGTTCAAAGCCATTCTCTGCTCGAAATTAATTAAAGGCTCACCTGGGACCCTGTTTAAAACGAACAAAAAAGTAGTTTACTTCTAAAAGATAAAAGGGATTACAAATAAGTTTGGAAATATGGGATAGACCATTAAATTAATACATTCATGCTAGATGCTTCTGTTTTCTGGGTTTTTGTTGTTGATAGAGAAAAGGTAATGGCAGAACAGCCACAGGGTAGTCACTTTAGGAAAATCAGAAGGATGACTGAGGAAGGTAGCAATAAAAGCCTGCAAGGTGAGGCTGAAGATGGTGGCAGGCCACATATTGGGCCTGCGCAGACTCACTTGGCAGTGCGACGCCCTCCAATAGCTGCAAGATGGAAAAGCTGACAGACCAGGCTGCACCTGGGTACAAAGAGCAGGTGTGCCAAAAGACAGAGAGGTAAGGAGGCTGAACTCAGGGATGGAAGGCATAAGACAAACCATGCCCACTCAGCCACACATACACACACATCCATACCCATATATCCACACCGACACCCACACATCCACACCCACATATCCACCCTAGTTTGCTCACCCTTATTAATCTGTTACTTATATGGTAAAATATTTTCTTTTTGACAAGAGTACTGCAACTATAAAGACCTACTTCTCTTGAGCTTAAATTATTGCATTGGGTTTTTAAAAAATAAAAGTACTATCCTCATAGTAAAATAAAACCCCAAGAATATGGAAGAGTATGAAGACAATAACCTTTCAGCCAACACTCAGAAACAAATGTTGTTACAGCTCTCTTTCAGCTTTTTGTTTTGTTATTTTCTGTGACAGGGCTTCACGGACTCCGGGATGGTCCGAAATCATTACACAGCTGAGGCCTCCCACCTCCATGTGCTGAGGTTACAAGCCTATGCCACCCCACCCCCCAGCCAGCAACCTCTGTGCACTAGTCTCATGCTTTTTTCTATATGCACACTTATTAAAACTTGCAATGGTAGTGCTTAACCATTTCTGCACATTCTGAAATTATTCATAAAACTTCTAAAAGTTGCTATATGGAAGCTGTCAGCTATCATTAGAAGTCATTGTATCAAAATGATACGTTAGCTACCACTTTGCTTTCAGTAGGAACTGCTTTACTTTAATTTATAAGATAGGTAACAGGAGTCTTTAAAGCCTGCCACTCAGTTAGCGGTTAATCTCTCATGATCTGCATCTTCAATGCATGATATGCACATAATGCTGTTTATGTCCTGTTACAATGAAGACAACTGACAGAATTGCACTGCGTTTAATACTTACCTGTTCCTCTAACTTCGCTTTGTTTTCTGTCATTTGTTCTATGAGTTTACCGAGTTTCTTTAAGGACTTAAGGTCACTTCCCACTTCCTTTTCTATGAAGGCAGACACATACAGGAGAAGCGCGTCATCGTCTCTGCCTTGGCCCAGCTGCCCGCTTCCAACAAGAGCTACACTGTCCGTATCACCTACAGAGAGGGAAGGCAGCTACTCAGCACCGCTGTGTGGCACAAGTACATAAGCATACAGAGCTCTAGAAAAGACACGCACACTAGTGCACTAGGCTTCAAGGTTTAACCCAGGGCTGGAGGGAGAGCTCAGCAGTACAGCACTTGCCTATTGTGTACCAGACCATGGGTTCACTTTCAGCGCCTCCCGGTCATTTAGATAGAGCCGCACTGTACCTCTCGCTCTGTACACATGCAGCTGAGGGTTCATAGATACCTGAGCTGTACCAGCAAAGCAGTTAATCAATTATCCCAAGATGGGCTGACAAAGTTTACAGCAAAGGAAAAACTCCCCAAATCTCAGTTTTCAAGAGTCATGGGTATGACCCTTGACATAACTTTTCAAAGTTGGTAAGGAACTATGATTTAGAATAAGAAACGGGCTGAAGAGATGGCTCAGTGGATAAGAGCACTGTCTGCTCTTCCAGAGGTCCTGAGTTCAATTCCCAGCAACCACATGCTCACAAACATCTATACTGAGATCTGATACCCTCTTCTGGCATGCAGGTGTACATGCAGAGGAGCACTCATACACATAAAACAAATAAACTTAAAAAAAAAAAGAATCAAGAGACTGCTCTGGCTTTAATATAATGCAAAACAGTATTGAAATATCTTTTTTTTTAATACACTTAAGGGTCAGCTGCTAGCTACCATTCTTTTTTTTTTAATTTGTTTAATTTTTATTTTATGTGCATTAGTGTGAAGGTGTCATAGCTTGGAATTGGCGTTATAGACAGTTGTGAGCTGCCATGGGGAATTGAACCCGGGTCCATTTAGGAAGAGCAGACAGCGCTCTTAACCACTGAAATATCTATTATTGGAACATATTGAAAAAAAAAAAACTGAGATGGAAACCCATACATAAAACCCCACACAGATAAGACTTTTAAAAACATTTTCATTTATTGTGACAGAAGAATGGTAATGGAGGGAAACATTTACTAAACATTAAAACAAGTAATTTTAAAAAAAAAGTAATTTGGGGACTAGGGAGATGGCTCAGTGGTTAAGAGCACTGGTTCTCTTCCACAGAATCCAGGTTCAAATTCCAGCACCCACACGGCAGCTCACAACTGTCTATAACTACAGTTCCTGGGATTCTGACACCCTCACACACCCATACATGCATAGAAACCACCAATGAACAAAAAATAAAAATAAATGTAAAAACAACAAAATAACAAAAACAGTCCCTGAAGAGTACAGATTTCTAATAACCTGCCATGCCTGGCTCATCAAAATAAAATGACAAATACCCACAATCTTGACATATTTTTCTGTCTCAGATAGGAAATGGAGGCACCAGGTCTTTCCCTGGGTGTCCCACCCAGACCAAGACCCAGGACCTAAGTTGTGTTCTACCTGCACCAAATTTCATTGCAAACTCACCGAGGGCAAAAGTGCAGTTAAGGGATTATCAAACCTCTTCCTTGAACCCAGTAAGTGACCAGCGTCATTCCCTCCAAATGCCTGATAACAAGCTGATGTTTCATTAAGGTGACCGGTCCCAGTGAAGTCAGACCAGTCACTGCACTAGGTGGGAGTGTCAAAGTGCTCTTTCTATATTTTACAGTCTTAGAAAGACAAAAGTCCACGTGCAAAGATAACTAATAATTTATTACTGTTTAAGCACTGTACAGAAAAAAAAAAATACTTCGTTTAAAAGGTAGCAGGCCAAGAAACCTCTCTTGCAGACCCTGAAAGGGAGCTGCGAAGTAGAACTAAACAAAAAGAACTAAGGATTTGGAGCCTGCTTACTTTTCTCCTCTGTGTTCTTCATTTCGTCACCGCTCTCGGGGCAGCTCTGGCAGAAAAACAGGTGTGACAAACAAGTTAAGACTGAAATAGAATTCATACGGAGCTCCTACTGTCGGGTGCAGAGGTGCTAGGCGCGTCTGCCACGGGCATTCCGGACACTGCTGCCACCTGCCCAGAAGTCTGGACCACCTGCCCAGGCTCCGAATCACCCTACCCGGTCCCTGAGGCCACCTTCCCGCCAACTCAAAGCTGTCATCTTCCTTGGACATCAGACACTCCACTGTGACTACTTCCCCGGGGAAGCCCTTGACTGCCTCGGGGGCCATGGGAACCAACTCCACACACTTCCAAGATAGCCTGGAGGGGTCAATCTCCCCAGGGAGGTCCGTGCCACTCCAAAGGGGCACCAGCGCCCCCTCCCCGCTTTCCAAGGACGCCTCACCGGGGCTGCCGGCACCCCGCCGATCTCGCCAGCTGGAAGCATCCTGCCTCCGCTCGAGTCCTCGATTCCATACGCTGCCAGCCTGGCCTGCAGAGTCCGGCTAGTGCAGCCACAGACAGGACAACCCAAGCAGACGAGCCCGCAGAGACGCCAGGCTGAGCGCCACCTCGACTTCCTATCGCCGTCTCTCTGGTTCCGTTCTCTCGGCCTAGAGGGGCCTGTCTGCGTTGCCGCTGTCCTGCTCCGTGGCGCCCCCTCCTGGCTGGCTGTCAGGTCGGCCGTTCAGGGAACCTGGAAGCCCTACTGCTTCCCAGGCGGTGGGGGCTAGCATCCTCCGCTGTGACAGAGCTCCCTCCACTTCTTTGGAGTTATTTAAAATAGAATTCGGGTCCGGGCGTGGTGGCGCACTCCTTTAATCCCAGCACTCGGGGAGGCAGAAGCAGATGGATCTCTGTGAGTTTGAGGCCAGCCTGGTCTACAAAGCGAGTCCTGGACAGCCTGGGCTGAACAAAGAAACCCTGTCTTGAAAAACAAAAACAACAAAAAAGAGCATTTGAGAATTTGCTGCTCAAAAAGAAAAAAAAAAAAAAAGGAACGAAAGAAAAGAAAATAATTCAGCCCTGGTATAGCGACTCACACTTATAACCAAAACTCAAAGTCAGCTCCAGCTACACACTGAGTTTAAGGCCGCCCTTGACTACAGGTAACTTGGTCTCAAAAACAAAACAAAACAAACAAAACCCTTTAGCTTCGTCATGATGCTAGCCTCATAATTTGGAAGCAGAAGGATTGTCACTAGTTGCCGTACAGCTTAATCTATTAAATGAGTTCGGTATCAGCTAGGGCAACGCAGAGAACACCTGTCTCAAGAAGGCTCAGCCCTTCAAGGCACTTGCCACCAAGACACCTGAGTTCCATGCCTGACCGACGCAGTGGAAGGAGAGAACCGATTCCTGCAAGTTGTCCTCTGACCTCCACATACCTCCCTGTCACCCTATCAAACACATGTAAAAAAATCAATAATAATCATAGAATGTGAAGGTAGTTCTCCTTCCGTGCCATTTATGGGAATCTTTGAGTTTATATAAATATTTAGACACTGTCCTGACGAGAATGATCACTGTGGCCAGAAGCGTCAGGGAAGGTTATTTGGTTTGGCATGATGGGAATTTGCCAGTGAATGCTGGTATCTAGATCATTATTTAATGCTGGTCAGATTGCATAGAGATGACCTCCATATTTTCAAACTGGCGACCCAGACCTGTTTGCAAGAGGGTTGAAACATTACAAGGCTTGCCGTCATGAGGTGTGGCCTCATTGGAGGAGGAGGGCCACTGGCAGGTGGCTTGGAAGTCTCCAAAGCCCACGCCATTCCTGACTTTCTCTGCCTTGTACTTGTGGACAAAGATGTAGGCTCTCGGCTACTGCCCCAGTGTCTTGCCTGCCTGCCTGCTGCCGCGCTCCCAGTGATGAGTGTCCTGGACTTGGAGGTGATGCCTCACTATAGCAGTAGGAAAATAACCAAGACCGTGACTCATTTAGCTGAATATTCCCATTCAATCCCTATTTTAAAAACAAGTCTGGGACTGGGGAGATGGGTTAGTCAGTACAGTGTTCTCTGAGCAAGCATGAGGACCTGTGTTCAGATCCTAGTACTCATGGAAAACGTTGGGCGTGGCAGATACTTGTAATCCAAGAATTAGCAAGGCAGGGATCCTCAGGCTTGCTGGCCAACCAGTCTAGTTGAATAGATGAGCTCCAGGGTCAGTGAAAAACTTTATCAAAAAAAGTACACCGAGATGGATCAGAGGGTAAGGGCGCTGGCCAAGCAAACCTGACAACGTGGCTTTCGGCCCCCCAAAACCATGTGAAAGTGGAAGGAGAGAACCAACACCTACAGAACTGTCCTCCAGCCTCCGCATGCATGCATGCACACACGCCAACGTATACACACACATATCTTAAACACACAATGGTAACAATAGATAAATAAATAAAGTAGAAAGCCAAGGAGGAAAACACCCAATATGGGCCTCTGGTCTCCCTGAACTCAGAACTGAACACAGTTTCTTTCCTGTGATCAAAACCAAATTAAGGGATACAGAGTTTATTCTGAAGTTCTAGTATAAGGTCTTTGTGGAAGGGAAGCTGAGGCAGCAGGATCCTGCAGCAGCTGACCACACCCCATCAACAACTGGAAACAGAGTCACTAATGAGGATGCCCTCTCACAAGTCCAAGAGAAATACAAAAATCTGAAATAACACGGGTTGTTTGTTTGTTTGTTTGTTGTAAAACAGGGTCTTACCCTAACCATTGTTTACCTGGGATTCCTTACATAGCCCCAAATGACCTTAAGTTTCTGGTCCTTCTGCCCCCATCACCTAAGTGCTGGGATTACAGGCTTGTGACTCTTCAAAAATCTTGATTTATTTTATTTTAATATGAGTTGAAATCTGACAAAATATTAGAACCGAAACACTATGGAGTGCTTTGATTTGGTGAGTTTGCCACTAGAAGAGCATGAGAAAAAAATACCTTTTTTTTTTCTTTACCCCAAAGCATAAACCACCTATGATGGGGTTTTCTTGAAGGCAATCCTATTGGGTAGCTGTCAAAGGTAAGAAGTAGCAAAAACAGACCGAAGCAGGCACGCCGCCCCAAGTTCCAGGCCAGCCTGAGTTACAGAGTAAAAATCCCTGTCTCAAAGAGGGATTGGGGGAGGATGGCATTCTTGACTCTTGTTACATTTGCGAGTACCAAATTGTAGCAGAGCAATAAAGGGATTCTGATTTCCTCGTTCACTGAGTGATGGCATGCAACAAGAAAGTGCAATAATGTGTGGACAAGATCAAAACACAAAGCAAGCGTGAAATTGTTGATAGGAAACCCATTCAATAAACATGCACTATTAACTATAATAAGAGACCATAACTGTGAAGGAATTTCTCGTTCAAGCACAATTAGCAACTAATAAGGCAGTCTCCGTTTTTGAAGTCCTAAAGCTCGAGTTCTTTGCGTTTGGCAAGAAGCTTCCCAGGGGCCGGTGGGCGGAGCATCCTCCAGGGAGCCGGGGGCGGGTGGAGCGGGCTCCGCCCCGGGGCGTGGCCGGCGCGGCGCAGCGCTGCACGTGTGCGAGCCCGGCGGAGGGTGGGAGACCTTCTCAGCAAGGGTGTCGGCGCGGTGCACCGTGGGCGGGTGGGCGCCGCTGTCCCGCGTCCCGAGCCGAGCAGCCCCTCCGACGCTCGGCCCGCGCCCTCAGGCTCCCGGTAAGTGCGCGGCGGCGCGGCGCGGCCCCAGGCCTCCGGAGAGGCGCGCGGCCGGGGACGGTGGCCGGCCGTGCTCACCGCTCGCGGTGCTCCCGGTTGTGCCGCCGCCGGCTCCATACTCCCCGATCTCCGGTCTCCGCTTCACGCTCCCCGATCCAGGATCCCAGATCCCTTATTCGCGACCCGTGCTCCCCGATTCCGGCTCTTCGCCCTCACCCCTGCCGGTCGTTAGGCGGCGCCGCATCCCGATTCCCTTTCTGGCCGCGGCGCTGTGGGTCAGAACCCTCGTTTCCCTCTCCTTCCTTACCTTGCGGTGTCTCAGGCGTTCTCCAAACTCATCTCTCTTCTAGAAAAGCAAACCAACCTTCCCCAGTCCTGCTCACCTCCTCAGATCGCCCGACCAGCCCGCACGGCTCCGGGCCTGGTGCTGGGTACTGGCCCCAGATGTTTTACGTGCTGGGCAGGCCTCGGGCCGCCGCTCTTCTCAACCCCGGAGACGCGACCAGGCTGACATCTGGGGTCTTTTCTCCAGCCTCTGCTAGGTGGCTGTGCAGGCTACTTACCCTTCGGTCCTTACCATCCGCGCATCACTGAGAGGGCTTTAAAAAAGTACATGGTCATTGCTGTTAATTAGTGCCTGTCAAGAAAGTAGGGTTGGGATTCAAAGGCCACTTCTTAAAAAAAAAAAAAAAAAGAGAGAATCTCTAAAATATAGGTGTTGCTTTGGTTTGTCCCCACCCTTAAGCACACACATCTGTGGCCATCTGTAAAATAGCGTCAGGGCGATGTTGTTATTATTGAAGGAGCTGTCAAAAGCAGACTGTTCACTGTAGTGAGAAAGAGGGAAGTTATGTCCAATCATTAGCCAGTAGCCAACACTCGGAGTTGGTTAATTTAACAAGCTGAGCACATACCTCTTTTGTTTTGAGACAGGACTTACTATGTAGACCAGACTGGCCTGAACTGGAGACACCTCTTGCCTCAGTCCTCTGAGTGCTGGCCTGTAGGGGCAGCCACTGAGTTCCCCTGTGAACATGTCTCCCTTTTTTTTTTTTTTTTTTTTTTGGTCGAGGAAGGGTTGAGGCAGAATCTCCCTGTTATGTAGCCTGTCAGTCCTGGAATTCTCTATGTGGACCAGGCTGGCCCAGAACTCGTAAGTTTGGGCTGCTGCACTCAGCTGTTAGAGCGTGGGGCTATGATTTCTGCGCCCTGGAAAGAAAGAGCAGAACAGCTGCTCTGTAAACCTGATTCCTGGCTGGGGTCCTCACAGGTCCTCTGGCCCTGTGGGGCTCTCACACACACCCTCACCCTAGGCCAGCCCTCTCTGCTCACCGTTTGTTTGTTTGAGATAGGGTTTCACTGTGTAGCCTTGGCTGTCCTGGACTCACTTTGTAAACCAGGCTGGCCTCGAAGAACTCAAGAGATCCACCTGCCTCTGCCTGTCTAAGCGCTGAGATTAAGTGTGTCACCACTGCCTAGCTTCTGCTCACCCCTTTCTCTGACTTACTTCTAAATGGCTTGAATGTCCCCCTATGGGCTTGCTTGTTTGTTTGCAGCACTGAAGACTGAGCATAGGGCATGCTAGGTAAATGTTCTTCTAAGCACATCCCCTACACATTTATTTATTAATATTTTTTAAATATATCTTCAAGAAGGTTGTAATCTGTTTGATTGCAAGAAGTCTTCCATTTTTCTCCAGTGCCTGCCCAGGATATGCTCAATAAATTGTTAGAGTAGATGATTCTCATAGACTTGCTAATTTTTTTCAGATTGGGATGTGGCGTGTGCTCTGGTGATAAAGTAAGTCATGCCTGCTACTGCTGGCCTAGGCAGGAGGGTCAGGTCCAAACCTGCCAGAACTGCGTAGTGAGATCAAGGGCATTCCAAGCAACTCAGAAGACCCTGTCTCAGGTCAAAAACAAGGCAGAATAGTTCATTGTTAGCAGACTTGCCTGTTCACCGCACTTCCTGAGACTGTCTCAAAGAGCAAAGGTATTTAAAGAAACCATGCTCAGGCATTAGCAATAATATGGGAGTGGTGGTACATGCTTATAGTTTAATCATTCAGGGAGGCAGAGGCAGGCAGATATCTGTGAGTTCAAGGCTAGCCTGGTCTACAGGGTGAGTCTAGGACAGCCAAGGGGCAACACAAACAAACAAAAGTAATACCTGCCAATTCCTAGAATCTCCTTTATTTTTATTATCTAACCATGGCTGTGTCTAGTTTTTCACTAACCCCACGTTAGAGGATTAGAATATTTTTGGAGCTCATTTATGGTTTGTACAGATATGTTTGCTAAGCTCATTAGTAAGGTCACTTTTCTGTCTCTATGTAATAAAAATAGAAACGCTTCTATCCTTATTTCAGTTTCAGGAAAGATCCGGTCAATAGGTGCCCACAGTCCAGAACATCTTTGTTTCGATTGCCTTGTGTTTGCCTCTCTCCTGAGCTCCTCTTTCCTGGGAAAGTAGTGTGACATCTTAGATTTTGCTCTGTACATTGCAGATGGTCCAGTTAAATAACCTGGTTTTGGGCTGTCTTTTTACATGTGGTAAAATGCATGGTGGAGCACATCTGCAGTCCCAACACTCAGGAGGCTGACATTGGAGAGTTAGAGTTAAAGACCAACCTTGTATATTTACACTTTATGGGGGGAGTGGGGGGTGTTGTTGTTTTTACTTTTATCTTGTGTCTCTGTGTGTTTTGAGGGAAATGCAAAGGGCGGCCAGCCTTGTTTTTTCCAGTTACCTTTGTTTATATTGAAGAGTGTGTGTATGTGCGTGTGTGTTCGTAGATATCCATGTAGAAGTCAGAGGACCACTATGGGAGTCATGTGGGTCCTGAAGTCTCGCTCATCAGGTCTGGCCTTTGCGTTCCCTTACCACTAAGCTGGCTCTCTGGCTTTGTCCCTTACTTTTTGAGAAGAGGCTTCTCACTGATTGTGGCGGTCAGCAGTTTGTCTGTATAGGCTAGCAGTGAGCCCCAGAGAATCCCGTCTCCACCTTGCCAGGCTCCAGCTTTTTTTTTTTTTTTTTTAAAGAAAACAAAACCAAAAACCTGAATGCTAGGGATGAAATCCAGATCCTCATGTGTGCTAGACAAGCATTTTACTAAGTCACCTTCCCTTGCTTTTTTGAGTCAAGATCTCTTGTATCCCAGGCTGGCTTTGAACTCCTACCCCTTTGTAAATGCTGTTTTTATTTCTTCTGATGAGGGGGTGAGATGAGAGCTGATCCCAAGCCTTTCTAGCTCTTTCTGAACTCTGGCTGGCTGGTTCAGCTAAGCTGTTCTGGCCCAATCTCCTCTTCAAGCTCACTCATTCAAACTGGCTTCTGTCGGCTTCTGACTGAAATGCTCTGCCCGGCCTAAATTTAATTCTTGTGGCTCCTTCTCATTCTCTGACTCGTTCTGTCTTCACCTGTGTCTAGCTTGTTCTCTTTGCAACCTGTCTTTGTAAAACTGTCCTGGTTTAAACAAAGCAAAACAAACAAACAACAACAAAAACCCTTTCTCTCCTTATGCTGCTCTTAAATAGCCTCTCTTTCCCCTGCTGTTTTTGTAAGAGTTGGACATATCCTATCTGACTCATTCTGACTGACTGGTCACATCAGTTTCAAACATGACTGCTTCCTTCTATAAACTAACCTTACTCTCATTCTGTGGGATGAAAGGTGTGTACTAAGCGTGTGTCTATATTCCAGCCAGATCCTACTGTAATCCAGAGCATGTCTGCATTCCAGTCAGATCACACAGACCTAGAAGGTCTTTGGATGTGACCCCTTGCTAGAGCAGCCATGTTGCTGGATTAAAATTCCTCTGCAGTCCTTCTGTTTCTGCCTTCCACGTGCTGAGCTTGCAGGTATATACCCACCGTACCTGGCTGACCGTATAGGTACTGTCCAACAGCTCCCCATAACTCTTGGTATGTCCAGGTATGCTTTTATTTATATGCTACTGTGTTTTATCCGTTTTGAAAAGATACTGCGTGCTCCTGGAACAAGATTATAACAAAACAATGGGGCTGGAGAGATGGCTCGGAGGTTAAGAACACTGACTGTTTTTCCAAAGGTCCTGAGTTCAATTCCCAGCAACTGCATGGTGGCTTATAACCATCTGTAATGAGATCTGGTGCCATCTTCTGATGTGCAGGCAGAATGCCGTATAAATAATAAATGAATCTTTAAAAAATAAAAACTAAAAAAGTAAAAATAAAACAATGGTGGAAACACAACTGCTGTCAGCTAACCACCATGTCCTCCCCTAGAAGTAGCTACCTTTTACAGTTCCTAGTCAGTTGTATCTACATATTATTCAGCTTACTTATTTTTAATTTTATTGTATGCGCGTGTGCCTGCTTGTCTGTATATGTACTTTGTGTACAGGAACCTGCAGACAGGAACCTGCAGGGCAGAGCTTTAGATCCCCTAGAATGGGAGTTACTGCATGAGGGTGCTAGGAACATGGGTCCTCGGAAAGAGCAACAAGGCCTCTTGACTTCTGAGACATCCATCCCTTCAGCCATTCAGTTTGTTGGTTTTTTGTTTGCTTGGGTTTTGGTTGTTGTTGCATTTTTAAAGTTTATGTGACGAGTTTGACATGCATATGTGTATGTATACCACGTGCATGTCTGGTTTCTGCAGAGGTCAGAAGAAGGCATCAGATCCCTTCAAGCAAGGTAGGAGTGGTTGTGAGCAACCGTGTGAGTGGTCCTCTGCAAGAGCAACCAATGCTCTTAACAATTGCTGAACCATCTTGCCAGCCCCCCTCTAATTATGTTCTTAAGATAAATCCCTAAAAACAACAACAACAAACCATTTTTGGCTTAAAACTACAGAGAGAGATTGAGATTTTAAGGGTTTTTTTTTTGTTGTTGTTGTTTGTTTGTTTTGAGGCAGGGTCCTTAGTTATAAACCTGATAGATCTGAAACTCACAAAAATCCACCTACATCTGTCTCCTAAACGATAGGATTATAGGCATGTGCCACCACACCTGGCTTTCTTAAGATTTTTGATGCAAACTGTTGTGCTAGCTTTTAGTTTTTATATACTGGAAGTTATGTCCATGCCAGAATTACTTATTTTATTTATATGTATTTATATGTGTCTATATAGGTCACATGTATGTGATTGCCTTAGAAGGCTGGGAGAGAGTGGAACTCGATGTGCAGGTGGTAGGAGCCAGTTGATATGGGTGCTAGAACCAAACTTGGGTTCTCTGGAATCAGCAAATGTTCTTAACCATTAAGCCATCTCTCCGCACCCCTGAGAATTACTGTATTAAATGATTTTTTTAAAGGACTCTGAACAAAGGTCACTGTGCTTCTGTTTGCCAAAACCAGCTTCCATATGGGGGATTGTTAACTTCTATACTTTTCTCCTCTGAAAGGTTCTCTTAAATGTTTTGTTGGAGCCTTAAAGATGGAAATGACAAGTGTGTCCCTGAAACGAGGTTGTCTTGCTGTGGAAGATAATGACGGTACAGCGCCACACGAGGAGACGAAGAAACAGAAGGTCTCGGAGTGCTGTGTGACCAACAGTCAGGTGGGGGGAGAGAATGATGGTCTACACCTCATTGAGGATGAGCCTGGGCCTCCAGAAGCTGAAAGTGCCCTGAAAGAAGAAAAGAGTTCCAACGCCCAGGTGCAGGAGGAAGAGGAAGAGGAGGAAGAGGAAGATGGCCTTTCAGAGGCAGGGGAAGAGGAAGAACCGGAGAGTTTTGCAGACATGATGAAACATGGGCTCACAGAGCTTGATGTGGGCATCACCAAGTTTGTGAGTCCTCATCAGGGCTTCTCGGGGATCTTAAAAGAAAGGTGTGTCTAGTGAACATGTTTGTTTTACTTGTGTTAATACTACTTTTCAGAAAGAAATCAGCAGTGCAGGCTTGCACTTAGGTTTCTTTATTTCTACTCAAACTCCAGGATGTAGCCAAGACACAATACCGAGCTGTAGTCCGGCCCTTCCATTTTTCTCTTCCCTTTGCTCCCTCCTTCCTCTCTTTCATTTCTAGTCTTTAAAAACAAACAAACAATAACAACAACAAACACATTTTTTGTTTGTTTCTTGAGGCAGTTTCTCACCAAGTAGCCCAGGTTGAGTAAACTCTCCATCCTCATCCCTTGGGGGTTAGAACGTTGGGGGTGTACCTTCACACCCAGCTTTCCATTTAGTTTTCAAATCCCAAGGATGTTGACGTTTGTGATCAAAGAGGGACACGGTGTTGGGGAGCTGCCCAAGTAAGTGAATGGTGTTGGATTTGAAGGCGTTTGCTCTGGTGCTGGGCTTTCACCCTCGGGCTGCGTGTGCTCTAGGCACACGCTCCTGCCACGCCTGTGCCCGTGAGAGTTCTTCCTTTCTTCTTCTTCTATTTTTCCTCTGTTTCTTTTGCTTTTTCTTGACAGGGTCTTGCTACGTAAAGCACTTTGGTCTTTAGTTCACAGTCTGGCTCATAATGAATTCTTAGTTCTTCTCAAGGAGAGATTGTTCCCAGAACTATTTGAATAAGCATAATTTCCCTGTGACACAGATATTTAGTGTGTGTGGGTAGAGTTGGGGGTTGGGGAGTCGTATCTGTTTTGCTAAATTCTTTTAGACACTTTCAAGGTGATTTTTTTTTTCTTTTTGAATTCATCTTATAATCTTAAACTTTTTCGTCTGAATAGACCATGTTTTCAGTAGGATGAAGTTATTTGGAGCCAGAAATTGGATATGATTCCGTTCAACTACTTAATATGTATTTAAGGCTCCAGAGCTTCAGTAGCCACGTCCAAAAGATAATAATACATAACAGTGTCACAGTGAGAGTTGATAAGAACACATCAAGTGTGAAGATAGAAGCAAGCTTTCATGGTAGCTTATGGCAGACCTACTGAACTCTGATTTAACTAGCTATATTTAATTAACTTTAGTTTTTTAACTGTATTTATGGCTTTAATATAGACTGCAAAGTAGGTGTGTATGTGAAGGCCAGAGGTTAACCTCAGGTGCCCTCCTCAATTACTCTGCACATGGTTGGTTAGTTTTTAATTTATATGTATACATTGTTCTGCCTCCATGTACACCTGCAGGCCAGAAGAGGGCACCAGATCTCATTTTAGATGGTTGTAAGCCACCATGTGGTTGCTGGGAATTGAACTTGGGACCTCTGGAAGTGCCCTTAACCTCTGAACCATCTCTCCAGCTCCACATTGGTTATTTTTAAAAGATGATTTTCTGTGAATGCTGTGAGTGCCTGCATGTACTTATGTGTACCACGTGTGTGCATTGCCCAAGGAGGCTAGAAGAGGAACTAGGGTTACAGGCAGTTGTGGGCTGCCATGAGGTTACTGGAGACCAAACCCGTATTTTCTGTGAGGGAAGCGAGTGCTTTTAACCGTTGTGTTATCTCTTCAGTCTTTCTGTATTGCTTTTGAGATAGTCTCAAAACCTAGGGCTTAGCCATTCATCTGGACTGGCAGGCTGGTGGGTTCCAGGGAGCCTCTGCCATCCCAGCAGATTACAGGCGTGTGCTCTCACACCTGGCTTCAAGTGCTGAGGAGCCAACCCAAGCCTTCATCTGTGCTTGCTTTTCAAGCACTATACTGATGGAGCCCTAAATATTGATGGACTTTCATTTTGCATTTGTTGATATTCTCTATAATAATATTTTAGACACTTCTATAATTGCCTGTGTTTCAATGTTCATTAAAGTAATAAAAAGTTGCTTGGTATTACTTTACAATAAAGATTTCTTTTTAATTTCCTGTTTTGAATAATAAGAAACTTTGTCCTAAACTTACGTAGAAAATAAAACATTAACGTCTTAAAAACTTTGCTTTTCTTTTCATTAGATATTCTGACTTTGTTGTTCATGAAATTGGAAAAGACGGACGGATCAGCCATTTGGATGACTTATCTGTTCCTGTGGATGAAGAGGTAGAACCGTCTCTAGAAAAAGCCATCCTCTGTAGACAGTAGCTCTTCCTAATGATCCTAGAAATGTGGTTTTGCTGCCCGTGTGTGACTCTCTTGCTTTCTGTGGTTAAAGGACCCTCCAGAAGATGCGCTCACAGTTTTGACAGCCGAGGACAAGCAGCAGTTGGAGGAGCTCCAGCTTTTCAAAAATAAAGAAACCAGTGTTGCTATCGAGGTAAGCAGCGCAAGAGGTGAGGGCTCGTGGCCTGGGTGCTTCCTTTTGGGTGGATGTTAACACCTGACCACTGAAGAATTATCTGTGTTCAACCAAAGGATGATTTTTCCTGTTCATCTCAAAGAGCAGTCTACCATCAAGTACTTTTTTAAAAATCAGGGCCAATAATCAGTTTCAAGATAAATATATCAAAAGAAAAAGTTGGTTTGTTTTTTATTTCCCTGAAACAGGATCTTACAGTCTAGGCTGGACTTGAACTTCTATTCCTCCTCTCCATCTTGCAATCAGTGAGATTCATTGTTTATGAGCACATGCAGTTTATATTGTTTGAGTCAGGGTATCTCTCTATAGCCCGGACTTACCTTAAATTCAGTCACCACCATGCCTAGCTAACAAAGTTATGTTTTTCTTTTTTCTTTAAAGATGTATTTATTTATTATGTATACGATGTTCTGCTTCCATGTCAGAAGAGGGCACCAAATCTCAATACAGATGGTTGTGAGCCACCATGTGGTTGTTGGGAATTGAACTCAGGACCTCTGGAAGAGCAACCAGTGCTCTTAATGTCTATGCCATCTTTACAGCCTACAAAGAAATGTTTTTCTACAAAAAGAATTTCTGTGACCACAGTAGAACCACAGAAGGGCAGTTATATGGCTACAAAGGACCCTTCCTCCAGGGGGGTCAGGTGCCGACCCCGGCAGGAGGCTCTGGCCTTACAGCTTCTTAGTCTCTGATGGGGTTCACTGGGGAGTGACAGGGGAAGCCAAAGAGGACGCCTCTCCCCCAACCTGGATCTACTGCTGCCTGAGAAAGCTTACATAATAGGTGGAATAGCAAACTGCCATTATTCAGGCTTTTTCCTGTGGAAATTTTATTTTCCTAGATTAGTTCATCTAGTGAAATTGTGACATTAACTAAGCATGGTGCTGGGGATCAAAACCAGGGCTTTCTACATGCCAATCATGTGCTCTGCTACTGAGCTACAGCCCCACCTAGCTGTTTTTGTTTTGAGACAAGACCTCATGTGGCCCAGGCTGGCTTGGAACTGAAACTCATTGGATAGTCAAGAATGGTTTTGAACTTCAGGTCTTCTAGTCTCTCTCTACCTCCCGAACTCTGTGATTATAGATGTGAACTGCTGTAGCAGGATTCTAAGGTACCAGGGATGAAACTCTGGACTCTGTGTGCTCCGATAGCACTTACCACTGAGCCACACCCTTGGCCCTAAGCCACAGTTGTAATAAACTACTAAATTACAGATTGACTAAAGTGTCTCCTCTTACCACTTAGTATCTTAGTTAGGGTTTCTGTTGCATGAAGAGACACTGACTACAGCAAGTCTCGTAAAGGAAAACATTTAATTGAGGCTGGCTTACAGTGGAGAGGTTTAGTCCACTGTCATCATGGTGGGAAACATGGCCGAATGCAGGCAGACCTGGTGCTGGATTAGGAGCTGAGAGTTCTTTATCTGGATCCAAAGGCAGCAGGAAGATAGAGTGATGCTGGGCCTGGCGTGAACATCTGACACCTCAAAGTCCCATTCCCCTCTCTCTCCCCCTCCCGTCCACCTGCACCCCCTCCCCATGTCCTAATACCGCCACTCACCACTCCCTATGAGCCTGCGGGACCTTTCTCATTCACACCACCACGCTCAGTTTACTCCAGCTTCTCACAGCTCAGGATCTTTCTCCAACACTCCCCTGCCTACATGACACACCACTATTGCCTGGAAATATGAAATACTGAACACTCAAGGTTCTTAAATTACTGAATTTAGCCTCAGAGAAAATCCTTGACAATAACAAGTAGAAAAGTCCTAGAAATAGGTTGTAGGTTCTCTCTCTGCAACTCTTTATGAGGTTTGATTTGGTTTGCCTTGTTTTGTTGTTGTTTGCTTTTGTTTTTGTGGGTTTTTTTTTTTTTTTTCTTATTTGAGACAGGCCCTTACTATATAGCCTCAGATAGCCTGGGGCTCTCAATCTGCAACCTCCCACTTGCTGGGATTGTGGGCATTCATGAATCATCATGTCCTGTCTATGTTTTGATCTTTTATGGTTCTGGAGATTGAACCTAGGGGTTCAAAAATGCTCAAATGATAGTGGCTGAGTTTTATTCCTAATTCTAAGGATGCATTTGTTTTTCTGGTTTGGTTTTTTGTGAATTATTTTATTATTTGAAACAGATTCTCAAACTGTGTACCCAAGAATGACCTGGAACTCCAGATCCTCCTGTCTCTATCTTCCAAGGGCTGAGGTTGTAGGCTTACATTACCTGACTGACTACTGGATTTTTTTCTTCCACGTGGGTCTGGGGGTGTGTGAGAGTAAGCGCATGCGGAGGCCAGAGGACAGCCTGGGGTGTCATTGCTCAGGAACACACCTTGATTTTGGGGATAGTCTCTGACTTGGCCTAGAACTCAGTTAGCCCCGGCTAGCTGGCAGGTGAGCCCCAGGGAACTGTCTCGTTGCCTCCCCAGTGCTGGGAATGGAAGTGTGGGTCACCATGCCCAGCTCTTTTGTGAAGGTTCTAGAAGTCCAGCTAAGGACTGATTGCTTGGCAAGCCCTGTCAGCCCCTCAGACTGCACCTCTCTGCGCAGTTTTACTGCCACCAACCAGAAACAAACCCTTTCCTTTACGTGCTTTCCATCTGTCTTCCATCTGTCTTCTGCAGCCTATGTGGTCTTGCTGTTCTTTTCAAAAGTCTAATAAATTGCATTCTAGTCTTCTTTATGTTACCAACAAAAATAGTATTTTTGCTGTTGAAAAGGCACCAGGCTTTGCCGACTTCTCTGTGTTCAGTTACATTACACATGCATCTGCCTGTGTGGTCCATACATTCCTGCATCCACCTCTTTTTAACACAAGAGTACGTTAAAAAACAGAAAAAAGCTCTTGGGTTGTTTGTTTGTGGTCTTGTGACCACATAATCTGTACGTGTGTTCCATTAACAGCCTCTTAAACTGGTAGGACGCACTGGCACAGGCCTGGAATTTCAGCACTCAGGAGGAGACGGAGGCAGGAGCATCAGCCAGGGTTATGTAAGACCCTATTTGGGAAAATGCTTTGTCGTTTGCTTGTTTGTTTGTTTTGAGATAGGTTATGACTCTGTGACCTGGAACTCACTCTGTAGACCTTGTTAACCTTGAATTCAGAGATTGGACTGTGTCTGCCTCTGAAATGCTAGGAATAAAGACATGAACCATCACATTTGTCAAAAAAAAAAATCTTTTGGGGCTTGGAGAGATGGTACAGGGGTTAAGAGCACTGACTAATCTCCCAGAGGACCTGGGTTCAATTCCCAGCACCCACATGGCAGCTCACAACTGTCTGTAACTGATCCAACACCCTCACATGCACGTATATGAAAACAAAACACCTATGCACAGAAAATAAATTCTTTGAATGTATCTTTTAAACTAAGTTTAAAAAAAAAATTAAGCTCTCTTCAGTAGTAAGTAGTTTCAAAGCTCAGACTGCCAGTTAGCTTCCGTGGCTCCTACTTCTGTCCCCCTTTTCCTTTCCCCGTTTTCACCCCACCATGGCCAGCAGTGAGTGGAGAGGAATGGGGAAACAGTGAGGAGGCGTTTCCCCTATGTGTTTGAGTATGGATTTTAGAACTATGTAGAAGAGCCGTTGAGGCTGGAGAGATGGCCAGCAATTAAGACTACTTGTTCTTGCAGAGGACCTGAGTTCTGTTCCCAGCATCTACATGGTGGCTCACAACTGTCTGAAACTCCAATGAGGGCTGGAGAGATGGCTCAGTGGTTAAGAACACTCACTGGCTGCTTTTCCACAGGACCTGGATTTGATTCCCAGCATCCACACAGCAGCTCACAACTTTCTGTAACTCCAGTTCTAGGGGATTTGATTCGGTTACACATGCAGGCAAAACACCAGTGTACGTAAAGTAAACACACAAGCACAGGCCTGAAGTAAAATAAATATATCTTAAAAAAGAAAAAAAGAAAGAATTGTCTGTAAAGGTTCTGAGTACAGCTGTGTCTTGCCTGGGCAGCACAGGAGAGCTGTCCCTGCCCCTCATCTGCCTGTGGCAGGAAAAAGAGGCTCTGAGGTCTTGCGAGCTGGAGAGCTTGGGCCTCCCCCATGCCAGCTGTAGCACTGACTAAGCCAGCTGGGGCGGTGCTGGAGAGCTCGCCCTGGTGGTGTGGGTGCAGGAGAGCTGGTAGGCTGACCAGCCCAGATCCAAGGCTTTGAGTTGGCCCACCCCAATGTCTACCCCATCTGTGAACTGCTGGAACATTTGAAGGCTTGGTCCTGCAGATCCAAAAGCGGCAAGACTTCTGTAACACAGAGCAACAACGGTATATCTGAGAGGCGTCCCTGTGAGGACCCAGGATTAATAATGGAGCAGAAGCCAGAGGCCTCCAACCAGACCTATGACTCACTGCAGCGAACGTTCACAAGTGAACATGTGGACAAAGGGGTGTACTGTGGGACACACTGTGACACGCTAGAACCTACACGACAAGACTTTTTTAAATTTAGTTTTGTGTTTATTTTTTATTTTCTTTGTGGGGGCAGGTTGCAGGGGCAGAGGGAGTAGAGGGATTGGGGTGCGTGATGTGAAATTCACAAAGAATAAATAAATTAAAAAAAAAAAGATGTACTACAGGTTTCCCTGTGTGTATAATGCAGGGTTGTGTCTTAACCCTGTGTACATTTCCCCATGTGTGACAAAACGTACTCTTATCCTAGAAGCTACATTGTCTGCTGATAGTTTTAACTTTTTTTCTTTCTCTAATTTTATGTTATGGATGTTTTACCTGCATGATATATGCCTGTGCATCTACCACATGTGTGCCTGGTGCTCAGTTATAGACAGTTATTAGCTGCTGTGTGGGTGCTGAGGATGAGGCCCAGGTCTTCTGGGGGGACAGCCAATGTTCTTATCTGCTGAACTATCTCTACAGCCTCCTAGTTTTCACTTCTAAACTGCATAAATTATGTGTAGGTTACCTCATCTGTTAAAGGAAAAGGAAATGTTTTTTTGTTGTTTTAGTTAGTGGTGTTGGTTTGGTTTTAAATATTTATTTATTTTATGTGGTTGAGTTTTTTGCCTCCATGTATGTGTATGTATCACTTGCATACCTGGTGCCCAAGAGGGTGGAGAGAGGGTGTCAGATTTCCCTGGAACTGTAGCTTTATGTAGTTATAAGCTGCCACTGAATGCTAGGAACCAACCCAGGTCTTCTGCAAGAGCAGCAAGTGCTCTTAACTGCTGAGCCGTCTCTGCAGCCCTAGGTTCATTGCTTCTGTGTCCATCTCATTCCATCCTGAAATGTACCATGTCTGGAGCCAGCTAGCCTTGAACTTGCGGTTGCTTAGGTGTTGGGATTATAGGCAGATGTGAGCCACAGTGCCTTGCTAGAGCTTGCTGGATGTCCAGTCTAAACACGTGTGCATGCACTCTCGGTCATTCTAACGTGCTCTCGGCACTGCGGCTCTCGCCTCCTCCATGTGAGAAGGTCATCGCCCACAGCTGTGGTTCATTTTCTTTTCTCTACCCCTTCGTGTTTTACTAACGTATCCATTGTAGTCTCTGTGTTGGTGTTTTCAGCTTTCAGCTCGCAACAACTAAGTTAGGCTGTCAGGTCAAGTTAGTAGGTCTCATAATCAGCATTTGTGATTTTTCTGGCTATAGGAGGCAAGGAACCTTGAAGGTCAAGTGGCCCAGGTAACTTAGTTCATAATTTTTAGAAACTTTAATAGTGACTGCATATATGCACGTGTGACAGTCGGAGGAGAGAAAATGAATTATAAAATACCTGTACATCGAATATACATAGTATTAATACATTTTAGGAAGTCTTTTTGTCTTTAAAATACGGCATATCCAGCCTCTGTGCTATTGAGGAGAAGTAAAATCTGTTTCTAAATGTAAGAAATGTCAGAAGCTGGGAAAAGGTTGTTAAACTCTACATTTTCTTTATGTTGATTTTCTTTACTGGGTTAGAATTTCCCCATAAAGTAACTTAGCAGAGAATAAAGCTCAGTAGAAAGCAGTTGTAGGCCAAGTTGGCAGAGGGCTTTACTTTCTGATAACCCCATAGGCTTGTCTGTCAGCCTCTTGCCCTGGGACTCCCCTGCGCTGTTTGTCTAGCAGAGGTACCAAAAGCAACTTCTGTGGGTGATCACAGGCCTGATGGCTTTGTTTCAGTTCCAGCTCTCATACACCCCTATTGTGTAACTTCAGACTTATTCCTTGACTTTCCTGAGCCTCATTCTCATCTCCACATTCGGCACAATGCCGTATTAACCGGGAGACTATGAGGATTAAAGGAAGAGAGTCCGGAATGCTTGTGTAGTGTCTGGAAGCTCCGTCAACAAGTCCTTGGTATCTGCAACATGAGGCAGCTCACAAATATTTTCTGAAATAATAGTGGAGCATTTTTGTTGACTTTTGCGTAGTTGATAAAATGAGCCGTGCTTCCCTGATTCACTGTTATTTTCCTATTTAGTGCTTGTTAGAGTAATAACTGTCTCCCGTTTTCTCTAGGTCATTGAGGACACCAAAGAGAAAAGAACCATCATCCATCAAGCGATTAAATCTCTTTTCCCCGGACTGGAGACAAAAACAGAGGATAGGGAAGGCAGGAAATACATCGTAGCCTACCATGCAGCTAGCAAAAAGGCTTTGGCAAGTAAGTGTGACACTGGCCTGCCTCCTTGCACTAGGCAAGCAGGAGGGGCACCCTCATCCCCTTGCCTTGCCTCTTCACCTCCATGGGCTGCATTGTACAGAGAGGGACCTACCGTCACATCACTCCTTTAGTGGTCAATAGTCATTTCAGATGGAGAACAATCCTGCAGTCTGTCTGTCTGGGGGTCATTCAGCCTTGTATGTGAGTGAAGATTTTAAAAAATTACAGTGGTACCTGAGAGACCGGTGTTCCCTGAAGAACAGAGGGCGCTGAGCAGCAATTCAAGAAAGAAGCGGGAGAGTTACTGCTCACTGTGTGATCTGAAAGGAAGAAGGAACCTTTCAGATGAACAGAAATGCTGGCCTCCCCTCCTAAGGGCATGTTTCCTGTTCTTCTTTCCAAACTGGGGTATCCTCACTCACTATATAAAACAGGGTATTTTAAAATACCTGTTATTTAAAATAACTTCTTAAGAAGTTAACCCTTTGATGGGTGGTGGTGTCGCGGGCCTTTAATCCCAGCACTTGGAAGGCAGAGGCAGTTGTCTCTCTGGGGTTTGAGACTAGCCTAGTCAACAGAGCAAGTTCCAGGGCAGCCATGGGTACACAGAGAAGCCCGGTCTTGAAAAAAAAGAAAGAAAAGAAAAGAAATTAACCATTCATCTGAATTCATCTTTTGTTGTTTATTGTCCAGGTGAATATATTGTCAGTCATTTTGGTATTTGTGTTCTCGTGTGTTCTGTACAGCCATGAGACATTCTATATACCAGTAGTCCTAAAAAGAAATAGATGTTGTTCTTCCCATCAAATCAGTTCATAAAATTTTCATGAAAATTATAATGGAAGACAGTTATTTCTTCATTTTCCTCCCATACCAGTACCTGGTGCTACATGTCTCAAGTTCTCCCTGTTAGTGGTCAGTTATTTCAGAGTACATGTGTTCCAGGAAACCACCAGGATGACATCCTAAGGGACTTAAGCCTGTGAGGGCTCTGTCAGTATCCTGCGTGAATTTAAGAGATAATACAATATGTGAAGGCTCTGTTGTTTATCATGGTGCTTCCAGTGATGTGAAAGGGCTTAAGAAAAGCACCAGGCTGCCTTCCTGAAAACAATCAAACAGAAATGAGAAGTTTTAAGTTGTACTTATGTGATAGCTACTCTTTTTGTTTGTTTTTGAGATAGAGTCTTTCTGTGTAGCCCTGCCTGGCTTTGAATTCACTGTGTGAATCTGTCTTACGGTGGAGATCTGGGGCTACTACTCAGTTGACAACCAAAAAAAAAATAAAAGCAAAGAGGCCATGGTGTCACAGGCCTGTCAAGGGAGGCTGAGGCAGGAGGGTCTGCCTGTTGCTGTTTGATTCTGTAATGTCTAGGTCAGAGTGGAACACAGTGTCCGTAGCATCCCTCTGTCGGCCAGAGCTGCAAAGGAGGCAGCTGAGGGGAGTGAGCTCAGCGACTGTGTTCCTTTGTTTTCAGTTCTCCCCAAGGCAGTACGTCACTTCCAGATGCAGAAGACAAAAGGCGACTTAGTACTTACAATCTTGGGCATATTCTCTCACAAATGCATTTCTGGAGACTGCAATTGATCAGCATTTGGTCAGCAACCACTCTGCAGAGAGGAAGGCAACGTGTGTGTTTTTGACGGGTTGCCTCTTTAAAAATGACCATCAATTCCTAGGAGATGCTGTATCTTATGCAGGGAGTTGGTAGCCCAAGGTAGCCTTTGTAGTCTGTTCTCTGTTTTCCTTTACGTAATACATCTTGTTCTGTTTAGTTCTGGATTTTCTGTGCTTATGTCATAGCCTGTTTTTTTTTTGTTTTTTTTTTTTTTGAGATAGGGGCTTTCTATGTAGACCTGGCTGGCTTCAAACTCACCATGTAAATCTATCTAGTCTCAAACTCAGAGATTCATTTGTCTCTGCCTCCCAGGTGCTGGGATTAAAGGCCTGTGATACTATACTGGGCTCTGTGCGTGTGTCTGTGTATGTCTGTATGTCTGTGATTTACTTAAGATTTCATGAATGCATTATGTGACCCACAGCACCCCTCTCCATTTGACTAACAGTATTTTACTTTTCAAAGAAACAAGTTGGGCTGGCATTTGCCCAGAGACCTGAACCTCTTGGGCACGTAGTCAAAGTTGGGCTAAATCTGTCTTCTGAGTTCTCTTCCACCTCCTCACAAAGGCAGTTCCCTGGCTGAGGCGGTCACTGGGGAGGCTTTTTTCCTCCAGTTCTCCTGCCCCAAGCTGAAAGAGGCCTGAAACAAAAGTTACCAAGAAATCAGGGAGAACAGTATCTGGAGGCATCATTCCTGGCCTTGCAAAGGGAGCCCAGTGCCAATGGCAGTGTGCTCTCCTGGGTCCTTTAACATTTGGATCTAGTTCCATTAAAGCTTTGCAATTTTTGTTTTGAAGCTCATGCACTGCCAAACCCTGGTATAATTTGTGGATTATGTATCTAGAGAATTTGCATTCTTTTTATTTATTTATTTTGGGATGTCATGTAGCACAAGTTGGCCTCAAACTCAATAGGTAGTGAGCTTGAACTCCTGGTTCTTCTGACCCCCTTTGCCTCTCAAGTCCTGGGGTTATAGTTGGCCACCACCACACCCAACTTAGACTTACGATATTCTTTTTAGTTTTTTGAGACGAGACTTCTCTGTGTAGCCCTGGCTGTTCTGGGACTCACTCTGTAGACCAGGCTGGCCTCAGACTCAGAGAGCCGCCTGCTTCTGCCTTCCAGCTGCTAGGATTGAAGGTGTGTGCTGCCCCCACCACCCAAGATTTACACGATTCTTAAACTTTCCACAAATAAAACTACGCACTCTGAAACATGGGCACATTCGCTTCTGAATCATAGTGCCTGATATCAGAAATAAGCCATTAGATCTTAGGCATCTTATGTTAACCTAGTCTGAAAAAGACACATTGCTTTACCTATGCAAGCATGACAGGTTTTATGTAATTATCATAATATTATACAAGCAAGTAATAGATTGATATTCTGAGATTATATGCATCCCAACTGGATTTCAAGAACTTGTTTTTAACCACAAACTTAAAAAAGAGGACTCTTGGGCTAGCCATGGTAGCATACTTGCTTCATCTCAGCACTCAAGAGGCAAAGCAGTCGAGTTTGTGGCTAACCTGAGCTACATAGTCCAAAAAGGATACTGCCCCCAGGGAGGAAAAACTTGCATTATGTATACAAATTCTTTGTACTTTTGAAATAAATTGTTCCCAGGCAGGATTTCTGGACCAAGGCCTCTAATTGCTAAGGAAGGAGGGGCCCAGACACAGAGACTCTCCCCGGGACAGACTCCATGGAAAGAAAGAATTCCAAGGACCACAGCAGAAAGTGCTCAAGATGTGGCAAGATAGGGGCTCAAAGACATGCCTATCACTCAGCAACACAAGAAATCACTAATGTCCGTTTGCTTGGGTAGTTTGTATTGGAATGATGAGACTAGAAATGAGTTTACACAATAGGTTGAGACAGAAGACAGTATCCAGAGAGTGCTTTTTAAATAATGCAGTAAAGCAAAGCATGAAGGGAAAAATATAGTAAGGAGAAGAAGGCATGAATTTGACTTTAAAGATAGTAGAGCCAGGAATTTATTTGTGTATGAAATGAAAGGGGAAGGTTCACATTTACGGACAGCAGTAAAAACAATGGATAGACCAGGATGTTGGGAAAGCTGAAAGGTCAGTATATGGGGTGCATTGATGAAGACGACCTTGAATAAGCAGAAAATGTTCTACATGCTGCCCATCAAGTCATCATCCTTATTCACGGGAACCTTGGTGGCGTGATTTCCCTTGTTCACTGGTTTCCTCCTGCTCTGGACTGTGATGTCATACCTTCTGAAGGTAGAACCAGCCTTTTACAAACAGGAAGTGCATTGCCAACCTTAGAATTTTTTTTGCAAATGTATTATAAATTGGAGTGCCTCAAAAGTGTGTGGAAGGGCTGGAGAGATGGCTCAGAGGTTAAGAGCACTGGCTGCTCTTCCCGAGGTCCTGAGTTCAATTCCTAGCAACCACATGGTAGCTCACAACCATCTATAAGGAGATCTGGTGCCGTCTTCTGTTATGTAGGCATACATGCAGTCACAATACTGTATATAATTAATAAATAAATAAATAAATCTTTTTTTAAAAAAAGTGTGTGGAAGGCACCTGAAACACACTCAGATTGCAAGGTTAAGTTTTCTAAAAGATGGAATTTCTGCTTATTCAGAATATTCCCAGTGTAAATGCCGTACTCTTTTGTATATTTAGTATTCCTAGAAGAGGACTGTTTGTATTTATTAGTAGCAGGGGTCATTGACTTCATGGTCTGTCTTGGATTTGCTAATAGAGGTGGGTGTGAGTCAAGCTCACTGGTTGTCCTGGTTTCTTTCGAGAGAGTAACATTTGGGTTTTCAATCTTGTGGCTGCATTTATTTCCTGCTGTTGTTCTTGCCTGTGACTGTGCCTCTCTCCAGTAGTTTTAAAATGTACCAACACTTCACCAACTTGTGTCACACTTGGCTATTTTAGCTTTTTATTATGGACATTGTCAACTGTGTGCCCAGATAAAGGGAGTAGCTCTGTGTCTCCATCAGCCATCTTCACGATGACCAGCATTCTCTTGTTTCTGTTTCACCCACAACACACACACGGACACACATGTTTTTCTTTTGGGGAGCGTTTTCAAGTAAATTAATATGACATGTCATTTTACTCATAAATTCTTCAGTATATAGTTACTGAACGAGGACCAAACCTTTATTACATTCAGTAAGAGCAAAATGGCTTCCTAACATCTACTACCCAGTGCATGTTTGGTTTTTCCCTGAGTCTCTCAGAACTCTTAAACTCACGCAGTTTGTTCAGATGACCGTAAAAGCAAGGATAGAACATTGCATTTATTGGACATGTCCCATAAATCATTTTTTAAATCTTTTTAATCTCTAAGTTGGTGAATATAGAAAACCCTAATAATCACAGCACTCATTTTCAAGATCTTCACGTTTCAATGTAGGGAACTTGCAGAACACACAGACAAAAAAAGCTGCTGTGTCACCACAGTCACCACACAGCATTTCAGACAGGGACAGCTTGGAGGATGAACTGACATGCCCATTGTGAAGAGACTGAGGCAGGGAGGCTGTGCCCAGAGGGGAGTTTCCTATTTGTTCACTGTTTGCCTCCACAACGTTCCATTGTTAACCTCTGAATGGCTATTGACCTCCCACATAGATGTTGGTGCTGTTGAAGCCGGAAGCATGCCCTTACCATGCGATCATTTGCATGCTCACCTCTAAAGCACTCTAACAGTATATAAATTAAACATTGCTCTCTTGTGCTCTCTACGCTGTGCATTTGGACAGAGGTCAGAACTGCAGCAGGTAAGAGCGCTTGGGGTTTCACGTAGACAGGATGAAATGCCAATGTCGTCATAAGTGCTAGGAATAGTTAACCTTGCTTAAGGCTAGTGAGCAAGGAAAGGATGAAAAAGATATTTCCATTGACAAAACCCTAAGGAAATTATGTGACGTTCACTCCAGGAGCTAAAGAGGTACTTGTAATATTTTTCTATACATGAATGTACAGAATATTTCTATATAATGTAGATTCATATCCATCAAGAAGAAAATTGATATACACATACACATCTATATGTATATGTACACACACACATACTGTAGTGGTTCTCTGAGGTGGGTTACTGCTTGTCTACACCTATTGATGGTTCTTTCACTAACCTGTTACCAAGAAATACTTTGACAAAGCCAGATATATGTTCAGTAGCTTCAATCCCAAGAATAAATTCCACCTCTGGAGATAAACGGTTTCTGAGTTTGTGTGAGAAGAATTTCGCCCCCTGGAGACAAGGTTTCTCTGTGTATCTTTGGCTGTTCTGGACTCTTTGTAGGCCAGGCTGGCCTCCAACACACAGAGATACACCTGCCTCTGCCTCCCTGAGTGCTAGGAATACAGCGTGAGCCGCTGAGCCCAGCTTGTAAAAAGACTTTTTTTTAGGACAAAGGCAATGGAAACTTTTAAAAACAAAGGATTCTTTCCAGTTGATTGTCCAAAATACTTTTTTATAATTCTTCTTTCATGGAGTTTTTATGTCAGTAAAACTGAATATACAGCCCACCTCTGTGTCATATAATAGCACTGTGAATATTTGCAGTGTGTGCAAAGCTGTAGCTTATTTTTCTCAGAATACTGGTTTTTTTTTTTTACTCTGAGCAGTTTACATCTAAATCTTGCATTGTTAAAACTGTGTTTCTGGATTATAGTATGTTTGAAATATTCAGTTAAAGTAACCCTTTTCATAATCGGGCTATTCCAAGTTATAGACTGTTTATCTATCCACAAAATTGGGCAGTCATGGTAGCACTTACTAGGAGGTAGCATCTAATATGGCTTAGGTTTTCACACACACCCTGGAGGAGTCGGGCTTTAAGTGCCAGCTGCTATGTGTAGCAATGTGTAGACCATGTGCAGATATTAATTAAATTTTTATGGTAGAAGTGGCCTTTGGAAAGTTTACAGAGTCACTGAGACAAGTCCTCACACCCTGTCTTCATCTGTGCTGCCATGTTTGAATGCCCACTGTGAAGTAGGAATGAGTGGTAGGGTATGTCAGTCAGTCCTCTGGAAGGCAGGGATAGCCTCTTGGTGCTAATGAGAGCTGAGACGGCAAATGTATCTGATGAGAGAAGACGGCTGCTTGTTTAAACTGATTTTCCACATCACTGACACTTTGCTTTTGATTTAAATGTAGGCAGATAGTGTTAAGTGCCCAGGTACAGCAAGTTTAATATGTATAGTTCATACAGCTATAATAACCTTTTATGCATCCTGTTAGGCTGCATCTGGTTGGCCACTGAAAGGTTCTGTAGCAATAAAAAAAAAAAAATGAGCTCCATAAAGTTTCATTAAAGAAAAAAAAAAACCTCTGCTTTTATTATGGTATATATGACATTTAAATTCTTTGTTTTTAAGATCCAAGAAAACATTCTTGGCCAAAATCTCGGGGAAGTTACTGCCACTTTGTTCTATATAAGGAAAACAAAGACACCATGGATGCCATCAACGTATTATCCAAATATTTACGGTTAGTGTCCCTTTACTGTTTTTACATGAGATCAGTAAAGTATGAATGTGTCCTCTCTTTCTGTGTGAGTGGGGAAAGAGCAGGAATCAGAGACCAGTGAATGACAAATGTGCTTTTTAATGGAGTTAATGTTCATGGGAAATGAGCAATAAACTTTTTAATCCCCATGCTGATAATTCAAGATGAAAGTTGTGGAAATAAATAATCCACACACAATTAAGGGTTACTAGAACAGCCAGAGAAAGTTGACATTTGCTCAGAGAAATTAAAATATAGCAGAAATTGTAGGTTTTGAGGGTAGGTGAGGTGTCAGAATTTTTTGTGTGTCTGTGCTTTTAGTAGAAATGAAGAGATGGCTCAGCACTGGCTGTTTTTTCACGGGACTCATTAATTCCCAGCACCTGCATCATGGCCCCTAGCCATCTACAACTCCAGTTCCAAGGGTCTGACGCCCTCCTCTGGTCTGCACAGGCACCAGGCATGCTGGGGTGCACACAAGTACATGCAGGCAAACACTCACTAGAGTTAGGGTAAAATCATTTATTTTATTCTTTCTCTCTTTCCTTATTATTTTTTTTTCTTTTTTATTGGTTTCTCAAGACAGGGATTTTTTTTCTGTAACAGACCTGTCTATCCTGAACTTACTGTATAGACTAAGCTGGCCTCAAACTCACAGAGATCTGCCTCCTTCTGCTGGGATTAAAGGTGTGCACCACCATGCCCAGCTAAAAGAAAAATTTTTTTAAGAAAAAAAAAATGTGTGCAGCTACCACAGCCAATTTGTATTCTGTGTAAATTTAACTCGGTGTAAAACAGGGCTATGCAGGGTGTGTGTGTGTGTGTGTGTGTGTGTGTATGCATTACACCCAAGACAGGGTTTCTCGGTGTAGCCACGGCTGTCCTAAAATCGCTTTGTAGATCAGGCTAGCCTTGAACTCACTGAGATCCTTCTACCTCTGCCTCCCTGAGTGCTGGGATCACTTTAGAAGCTTAATCCCAGGTGTTTCCTAGAGCAGCCATAACAAAATGCCAAAAACCGTAAACAGCAGAAGTTAGTAATAGTTCCCCCACAGTTCCACAGGCTGGAAATTTCAAGATCAGAGTGTATAATTTCTTTTCTTTTCTTTTTGTTTGTTTGTTTGTTCAGATAGGATCTGTAGTCTTCTCTGTCCTAGAGAAGCCAGTGTAGAGTCTGCCTGAGACGTTCCGTTGTACTCTGAGCATCTCTTTAAAGGCCTTGCTTCCAAATGTCACATTGTGAGATAGTGGGCGTCAGGGCTTCTGCCTAGCGTGTGAGGAGGGCACAGGTCCACCCTGAGTACCTCATTAAACGACATGTCAGTCTTCTACTAGCCTCCTGACAAAGGAGTCTGGTTTCTTGCCAGTGCCTCATCTTCTGGACAGTAGATGGCCCTCCTAGGGATGTAGATGAGTGGAAATAGTTCCTCTGGCATGTACAGGTGGGACTTCTTGGGAGTATGCAAGTGCTCTTCTGAGGAACCAGTTTATATATCTTTATATCAGAAGTATCCAGACCCTTGTTTTAGCATTTGGCTTTTTTTAATGCAGAGTTAAGTATTATATTCAAGGTAAAAGTCACATTATTGTAACTTCTTGAAAACTGAAGATACAGGATGGTCAGTGTGCTACAGTATACCTCTAGAATATTCCCCCTTTACTGTTACTTTTATGTAACTATGAAAAGCTTGTGATTTTTTTTTTTTTTTTTCCTGATTAGCCAAGTCTGAGCAGCAAGTGATTCCCTGACAGCGCTGCATCAGGCCCCAATGGGAAGGCAGCTGCTTGTTGCTGCTTTTATCTGCATGTTTATTGATATTTTCCTCAGTAAACTCTCCACTAAAGTTTCCCCTTATTCTCTTACTGTATTACTGTATGTCTTTTGAAATTCAAATTATTAGAAATGTGCTTTGGTTAAAGTATGTGACTTCAGAATGCTTTGTTTCTGTCTCCCCAGAGTAAAACCAAACATATTTTCATATATGGGAACCAAAGACAAAAGGGCCATCACAGTCCAGGAGATTGCTGTTCTCAAGTAAGTAGAGACCCCGTCCAGACTGACCCTGAGAGGCCCCAGCGCTGCCCTCTACTGCGCTCAGCTTTATGTGCTATCTCTACCTTTAAAACATTTTAGACATTTTTATTGCATTTATTTTTTTATTATGTGTATGTATTTACATATGTATACACACAACATGGCACATTTGTCGGGGTCAAAGGGCAACTGGAGGGGATCTGTTCTGTTGTACAGAATGGGTCCTTTGGTGGACTCAGGTTGGCACGTTGGCAGCAGGTGCCTGTATGTGCTGGGCCATCCTGCCTGTCCAGCTTCTGCTTTGTTTATAAATATTTTTCTACTGAACGTTTTTTATCCTGAATCTCTATTTCCTAATCTGTCAACGTTGCTTCTTCTTCTTTTTTCTTTTTCTTTTTTTTTTTTTTTTGAGTAATTTTAAAAAGCTGTTTGTGATAGAGCCAAGAGAATCAGTCTGTGTTCTTCAGTTCTTCAGCATTCAATTATCAAACAGTGAACAAGATTTTTTGCTTATAACAGACATAGAAATGAGAAAGATGGTTTCTGCTTTGGAAGCAGTTCTAGAACAGGACAGATGGAGAGCCCTGATAGAGCAAGACAGAACTGAACTAGGGGTGTGCTTTAGTCGGTCAGACTGCAAGCTGCAGACTTACTGTGAAGATCAGACAGGGAAAGTGTGCACAGACAATGGGGTACTGTGGTTTTAATTTCGATGAGGGCATCTCACTTCTGCACTGTGTGCTTTCAACTCTTACAGTCTGTTGTGGGAACTGGCCCTGTTCGCTATACTTAGCAGCCTCCCTGATCTCTGTCCTTTCCATATGACAGGCACTTAACAAGTCCCTGCTCCTTATACAGCTGAAAATAAAAACATCTCCAGAGTTGTCAAATATGCCCCCCAGGGAGCACTATTGCCTCTGATTGTACTAATGGGGCTGGAGAGATGGCTCAGAGGTTAAGAGCACTGGCTGTTCTTCCAAAGGTCCTAAGTTCAATTCCCAGCAACCACATGGTGGCTCATAACCATCTATAATGAGATCTAGTGCCCTCTCCTGGCCTGCTTGCATATGTGCAGGCAGGATACTGTATAAACAAGCAAATAAATAAATAAGCAAATCTTTAATTTAAAAAAAAAAAAGAACTAATGCTCTTGATTCTAGAAGAATGAGCGGTTTCTTGGGGCCTGCGAAGCCCTAGGTTGTTATTTCCAAACAGTAAAATGTTATAGAGGTACCAGCAGGACTTGTGCAGCAGCATGTTGACTGCCTGGTGAGTGTTTTTGTGGGCGTGCAGCAAGAATAAAATTTTCAGTGTGCTCACTTCAGCAGCATCTCTGCGAAAATTGGAATCCTACAGAGGCAATAGCCTGGCATCCATATAAGAAAGACACATGTTTCTGGTCCATTCATTGCTTTTTAGGTGAATAGATGCTACAGCAAAGGACTAGGTTAATTAAACAAAATCACCAAGACTCAGAAAGACATCCCCCTTTCCTAGATGCAGACTCTTGATTTTAATTGTGTTGTTGGGGCAGAGGGGTGTCATGAGAGGGGAAGAAGAGCTCTCAAGAGGAAAAGGGGAGGGGGAAATATGTGTGTCAAAAACGTAGAGATGGAGATTGTTTTTGAGAAGGTTTGGAACCCCAGCAAGAGTTGGGCATGCATGAAGGTGCAAGGGATGGATGAGAACAAAATAGAATGATGCATATGTGTGAAAATGACATAAAAAAGCTCATTTACGTTGTATGCTAAACTAAAAGGGGGAAAAGACAACAGAAAAGACACAATGAATGCAGATAAGACTATTAGGGAAGGAGAAAGGGAAAAGGAAGGCAAAGAAAGGCTGTGGTTGAGGGGGGAAGGCAGGATCCAGATTCTGAACGACCAAACGACTGTTTTTACAACCTGTTCTATTCTAGCCCTTTTCTTCCTTGACCTGAGGCAGTAGCACATTGTCATAGGAGCGCCTCTCCATCACATTTACTGAGTGTGTGTGAAGATGATGTTGCTTTGTTTGGAATGGGGGCGCAGGGGATTGTTGCTAATTTGAGGATTAGAAACATAATTTTTAAAATGGAGGCACTGGTCTCCCCATCAGCCAGCAGGTGTCAGGCTTGGTCAGGGAACTGCTCTGCCCTTACAGCCCTTGTTTTCATTTTCCTGTTGCCTTTGTGAGGAACTGTAACAGACATCCGAATGCTGGCCTCTGAAAGCACAGTACACTTATCTCGCGGATACAGGCTACACCCTGCGTTTGCTTAATGGAGCCATGTGCTGGGCGATTGGCCTTTCCCGTGAGAACTGGCGAACAGGATAAACCCTTTCTTCCACACAGGGATTTGAATTATTGCTGGGTCGATAGTCCCGGGATAAGCAGCATTCCTTCCCAGCTTCTCGCAACAGGATCTCAAAGTTTCTCAATCAGAGTGACTTGCTTTTCCTGCCTGCTCCTGCAGTCTCCTGTCTGAGCTTGGGCCAATATTTCTCTGGCCTTTTTATTAAAGGCTCGTGTGTAACAGGTCAGTTTGTTGGCCCTTACTGTTTAAAAACAAGCTTGTCACATAGGATTTTACAGCCAGAAACGCTTGCTGTGCAGTCAGCAGGATTGGTGAGCAGTGTGTCAGTGGGCACCTTCACCTTCAAGAACTAACTATAGCTCTGGGCTCCTGCTGTGCACATGTCCATTGTGTATTGGGAAATAGAATATTATTCAGCTATAAAAACGAGTGAAATACCAGTACATCTTATAGCATCAAGCCTTAGGAGCAATGTATTGTTGGGCATGTTGGCACAAGCCAGTAGTCCTGTTGCTCTACAGAGTAAAGCAGGAGAATAGCAAGCTTTAAGCCAGCCTGGGCTACACAGGAGACCCTGATATAAAAAAAAAAAAAAAGAAAGAAAAAATTACACTAAGTAGTCATGCAGAAGAAAATCACATTTGATTTCTCTTCCATTATTTAATTTCATTTTGTTGGACATGAAATGTCCAAAATGGGGAAGTCTGCAGACAAGAAATTTCAGGGGCTGCAGGGAAGGGCAGAGGCCACGGAGTCAGTGCAGAGTGGATGAGGTTTCTTTTTCGGGTGATGGAGACACACTGAACACATTATGAATATATACTGAAAATCGCTAAAACGTCGAAATTTATGTTTTTAAAGAAGGACAAGGCTGGGCTCTCACCTTTTTACACACACAGGAGGCAGAGGCAGGCAGATCTCTATGAGACCAGCCTGATCTACGTAGTGAGTTTCAGACCAGCAATACTACATAGTGAGACCCTGTCTCTAAAAAGAAAGAAAAGAAAGGACAGCTGTCAGGCCCTTTCTTGGACTGGTAAGCAACCGTCTCCAGGGGTCACCAGAACAGCCAGGCTGACAACTCTGTCCTTTTTAGCTCCTGTCTTTTGTTTTTGCTTATTTTATTTATTTATTTGGTTAGTTCGTTAGTTCATTCCTGCTCTGAAGTGATGCCGCTTTCTTCAGCAATGTCTACTGACTGAAGAACTCCGTCTGTTGGTCCTCACAGTGTTTGTGCTGAGCCTGTGCTTTGTGGAGTCTTTGTGACACAATAACTCATGCCCGTGACATCCAGCGTCCTCCTTCTACATGTCAACCCAAGGGCCTGCTGCCCTTTTTGTCCTGCGGCTGCTGTGATGTGGCAGCTGGAACACACCTGCTCCCTTGCTTGAGCTAGCCCTGGTTTGTGTGAGGTCCTATGGGTATACAGGTTTCACCCATGTCCTGACTTGGATGGCTCTCTTCCTACCTTTCCTACTAATTAATGGAGCAGTGACTTTTTTCTTAACTGAGTAAGGCTGGAGGTGTGAGGCCCTAAGTCCAGTACCTAACACTGACCAAAAGTGGAATGCAGGGGCGAAGCAATGGAAAGCCTGGTCAGTCTGCTTCCTTAGATATCAAATGAGGAAATAAACAAGCTGACATCCAGTTAGTCAGGGAATACTGACACATCTTTGCTGGAAGAACTAAGAGTAGCTTATGGGTAGGATGCCTGCCTGGCGTGTATGAAGCCCTAAGCTCAATCACCAGCACTAAAATAAAAAGAATTCCAGGAGCTCAGCTATTATGTGGATGATGTTTTGTCTTTATGTGTGTGAATGTCCAGCTTCTGTGTATGTGCACTGCATACATGCCTGGTGCCCATGTAAGCCAGCAGAGGGGTCAGATCTTCCGAACTCAAGTTCCAGATGGTGTGGGCCCCCATGGTGGTGTTGAGAGCCAAACCTGGATCTCTTGCAAGAGCAACAAGTGCTCTTAACCAGCTCTCTGGCCCCACGGGAAAAATGTTTCAAGTTTTGTGTGTGCCCTGTCTGGGACCTTCAAGCCAGAAAAGGGCATCAGATTCCCTGGGGCTGGAGTTCCGGGTGTTTGCACGCATCGCCGTGTGCATGCTGAGAAACAAGCCGGTCCCTAGAGCAGCAAGCACTCTGAATTGCTGAGCCCTGCATAGGTGAATTCTAAAAATCTTCGTAGCTGTGTTTTTTGTTTTTAATTTACTTATTTTGTGACCAAGGAATAGAAAAAGGTTGCCCCACTAGTTTCCTCCATGCGTTGGAACTAGAGAGGCCTGTGGAACATGTTCCTTGAGTAGATGCTTGGGGGCAGAGTCCCACCCGCACCTCCTCCAGTGCTTCTAAAGTCCTGTGCTCATAGGCATAAGCACACAAACACACACATACGTGCACACATACACATTAACGTTTACATGTACACACAAACAAACTCTTGGCAGACTCAGGCCAAGCTCACGCCCTTGCCTCTGTTCCTTGACAAAGTGGCTGTCTTGTCAAAGGAAACATGGACATAGGAAAAATTAAAACCATGTTTTTAAGCACCATGATGTGTTGTGTGACGTTGTTTCTAATAATTGAAAATAGGAAACAACTAGTCCATGATTCAAATTAGAGACTCTTAAAGACAATTAATAGTCAAATAAGTAAGTAAGTAAATTCTTAGGGCCCAGATGGTAGAAAAGAGGGGCCTAACGATTCTTTTTCCATTCAGGAAAGTCTAAACATATATATGGAAGCATTCAAGATGAAGATGTAAAGGCATGGGGGGTGAGGGCGCTGGCAAGCACCTTTGACTTTTATAGTGTGTTGTTGTCTTTTATACTGTATTGTGAGAAGTATTTTTTGGTTTGGGGTATTGTTAGTTTGTTTTGTTTGTCTTTAGGCAGGGTCTCACTTTGTAACATTGACTGACCTGGAACTAGCTATATAGACCAGAATGGCTTCTTTATAGCCCTTTCGGGAGCTTTTGAGTTTGGGGGGAGGGAGGTCATTTGTTTCTTGTTTTTAGATTCATCTTTTGTGTCATTATTTTACCTACATTTGCACCATGTGCAGGCCTGGTTCCTGTGGACAGCAGAAGAGGGCACTGGATCTGGAACTGGAGTTACAGGTTTCAAGAGCCAGCCTGTGGGTGCTGGGAATCAAACCCAGGTCCTCCGGAAGAGCAAGTGCCCTTAACTGCTGAGCCTGAGCCATCCATCGCTTCAGCCCCCCTTAGATATCTTTTGCAATAAAAACATAAAGTTTATTCTTTCAAAATTTTAATATTTCAAGAACATGAAGCCCTCTCAAACAAACATCTTTTTTGAGGGTATTGTATTAATCTTAACCTTCTTTCAAACCTTTCCAGGCCAGGAGGCTAGAGAGCTAGTTCAGCAGTATGGCTGCTCTTGCAGAGAACCAGAGTTTGGATCCAGCAACCACATTGGGCATTTTATGACCCCTGGGAACCCTGGTACAGGGGGAAAAATGACAAATGACCGGCCTCCCGGGGTACCAGTACCTATTCGCACACACACACACAATTAAAAATAAACTAAACCTTTCAAAGAAAGAAACTGTTAACACCAGCTGCATTACGGGGAGAAAGAAAGAACAAAGACTTTTCAGTGTAGTGTTTGCTTTTCTACATAGATTTCCTGTTGAGGAAGACAAAAGGCTTTCTAATGAAACAGTTCTAACAGCATGGGTAATACTTGTGTAAAATGATAGCAGGGTGCGGATTGGTGTGAGTCCAGCTTTAAAGTGTTTCTTTAAAAGAATGAGGAAATCCAGAGATCTGTGGGTTTTCATTCTTCTCTACGTCTTTGTGTTTTCAAAGGTTGTCTTCCCCCCCCCCCCCCCGGTTAAGAGTTTACGATATTTTTCTTACTAGCCCAGTCATGACTAATCTTTTCTTAAATGTCAGAGACCATCCTTTAAAAATGTGTGGGGCTGCTGTCTGCCACCATTGGCTTTGTCACTGACTGCCCGAGTAGAGACCTCCACATCTTATTTATGCGTTCCTTGGTGTTTAGGCCCCAGCATTCCGGTACTGTTTGCACAGGAATAATTCAGGGGAGCAGGACAAGTGCAGTGAGCTGCCTTCTACGGCCTTCCCCGGTCACAGCTCTGCTGTACCCTGCCCTCTGTAGGATCTCACGGGCCTTTCTCTGCCCCTTTTTTCTTTAAGAATAAGTGCACAGAGACTCGCCCACCTGAACAAGTGCTTGATGAACTTTAAGCTAGGGAATTTCAGCTATCAGAAAACCCCTCTGAGACTCGGGGAGCTTCAAGGAAATCACTTCACTGTTGTTCTCAGGTAAAGTACTGCAGGTAGGAGCACAGAACAGGGGTTGGCTCGCTGGGTCCTCTGAGTGTTTTCATTTGTGTTGGTCAGGTATGGGAGAGCTGGTCCAGATGGAAATGCTGACTGGGAGAACAAGGAAGGCAAGGGTTAGGAATAAATACTGTAGCGTATTTTTTCTGATAAATGGTTTTTCTCCCCCAAAGCTTCCCATAGCTTTCAGAAACACTGTGTTCTTTAGATACAGTTTTGAAAGATAAAGGGCCTGTGATTTGGTGGGTTTGGAGTGCCTAGAATGGGCACATTCATAGAAAGGTTAGAGCTTGCTTTGGCAGAGAGTAATTTGTTGGTATAAGTTTCAGCCTGGGATCAGGCTCATGCCTGAAATCCCAGCACTCAGGAGGCAGGCACAGGAGATCACACTACTCCTTCAAGGTCAGCCTGGTCTACATGGATTGCAGGCTGGCCAGGGGCTAGCTATATATGCATGTATCAAAACTGTTGTAAAATAAATAAGTAATTGGATTGAGGTTTGAGAACTACATAACTGTAGTTGCTGTACCACATTGTACATGTGCTTTATGCTATAATAATTTGCACTTAATACTGATTAAAGGGGCTAGAGAGATGGCTTAACAGTTAAGAACACTGACGGCTCTTCTGGAGAACCTGGGTTCAATTCCCAGCACCCACATGGCAGCTCACAATTGTCTGTAACTTCAAGATCTGTCAGCCTTACACAGACATACACCAATGCACATAAAATAATTTTTTTTAAAAAAACTGATTAAAATGAGCTTGGCAGTGCTGGTACATGCCCTTTACCCCAGCACTGAGGATTTAAGCACAGATACAAGGGAATCTCTGTGAATTTGAGGCCAGTTTTCTCTACAAATTGAGTTCTAGGACACGGAGGGTGACACAGAGAGACCCTGCTGAAAAAAAAAAAAGTTGGTTAATATGATGAACTTATATAATCAGATTAACAAGCCAACAGAGTCCTCAGGAGCTAGAGACAAGATTGCAAAGGCAAGGAGGCGAGGCGGCTGTTATGACGGGCATCATAGGATGTGTTTGACTGTCCGTGTTTTTCTCTGGATGATTTGGGTTCCTCAGGAATATAACAGGAACTGATGAGCAAGTCCAACAAGCCATGCAGTCCCTGAAGGAGACCGGCTTCATTAACTACTATGGCATGCAAAGATTTGGGACCACAGCTGTGCCTACGTACCAAGTTGGAAGGTTTGTATTGATTTCCTAACATGTATCTGTAGGTTTATCTTTTTATTTGGGTGGGGTGATTGTTAGGTCTTGTTTTGGGGGACACTGTCTTGCTATGCAGCTCTGGCTACATAGTGAGCCTGAGGACCTAGCCTCAGATCTCTGCTATCTACAGAGAAGCAAGGTGTGGTGCAACTTTTGTAATCCCAGTGATAAGAAAGTGGGAGACAAGTGGGTCCCTGGACCTCTGGCCAGCCAGACTAGCCTAACCAGCGAGAAACTATCTGAAAGAATAAGGTAGACAGGCACTGAGGAAGACTTTGGACCTCTAGGCACACATGTGACTCACATGCAGGCATGTGCACACTTGAAAAAGATATGACGTAAATGGTAACTTTTTTCTCCCACTCTTATTAGCCCTTTCAGAGGTCTCTTGGTTTCGGGTGTTTTGTTTGTTTGTTTGTTTATCTTCTTATTTTTCCAGACGGGTTCTCTGTGTAGCCCCAGCTGTTCTGGAACTCACTCCGTAGACCAGGGTGGCCTCAAATTCAGAGATCAGAATGTCTCTGCTTCCCTAGTGCTGGAATTATAGCAAGTGCTACCACACCTGGCTTTTCTTTTACTTTTGAACAGGTAAGCGGTCAGCAGTAAGAAGTGGAGTCACACACACCCAGAGTACCCAACCCCACGGCATGCACATGAGTCCCAGTTGATTCATCTTCCATCTTCCCTTCCCCCACCCTTTCAAGAGCACCCCAGACGCTATAATTAGTAATGTGGGATTTAAGAGCTTGGTTCACATACAGATAATAGGCACACCCTCCGACATAAATTAGAGTAGAAATCTCATCAATAAATACTTGGTTTCCTAACCGTCCTGTGGGGATCTGAGTGCCCAGCAGCGACTGTGCTGCATAAAGCAGCTATTCATGGAGTTAGAAGGGGCGGTAGTTACACCCTGAATGCAGTCTTAGAACATTTGTTCTTCATTCTCTCTCAGCAAGGCTAGGGGCTGTGCTTTGGGAGGGCTGAGAGAACAGCAGTAGAGACTGGTCCCTCCAGTCCAGTTTTTCAGCACTGGGTTGTATTTGTATGATTTTACAAGGAGCAAGGAGCAGTCTGCTCTGTGGCAGCCCTCGAGCTTCTTTCAGGCGGTATTGTGAAAGGTGAATATGCTGGCAGCAAGGCGAGGCTGGAGTTCCGAGCCGCAAATTACCCAACTTCCCAGAGGCTGGGAACGAGGGCGGAGTTTATGCAGCACCTATTTCTGGGCTTAAAATATCCAACGTAATTAATAAATAGAAATAATTCTAGATTAAGGCTAGGCAGTCACTGTGGTGTCCAGCTACATGGGAGGCTGAGATGACAGGACAGCCTGGGAAACACAGAATGATTTAACCTGCTGATTTAGAAACGAGCAACACAAAAACGTTTAGGACTGGAATGCGGCTCAGCCTGCAGAGGGCTTGCCTAGTGTCCACGAAGCCCTAGAGATCTCCAGCACCGAAGGAGGAAAGACCACAGTAGCTTAGAAAATACAGATCTGCGTAGTGATGACGCAGGCCGGCCGCTGTGGGACAGAACATTGAAGGAGGGTTTCATCAGCCCTATTTCTTTTTAACTTAGCAGAAGCACAGCCATCGGACTCTATAGTTTTGTTTTCCAGAGGAAATCGGTAATGATTCCTCAGTAAAGTGCCATCAGATTCACCCAGAAACAGACAACTGAACAACATGCCCACAGGCTGGTACAAGCTAGTTCCAGGTGTCAAACAATTCGTTTTCACAGCGCCAGACTGTTTCCTACCTTCAGAGACCTGACAGTTGTCACTATAGAGTTTCCTAAGGGAAAATGCCCAGTCCCAGTATACAGTTAAACGGAAGATGATTTGTATCCAGGATAAAGAAAGACAAGATAGGAAAACCTATTGTTGTCCCCAGCAAAAGGACAACTCGTACTTTTCTTTAATATGTTTGGCATATATTAATTTCACACTCTGGTCGGTTTCATTATTTTCATGTTTACCTTCAGTTATATTCTCCCACAATGCCCTCTTGCCTTCCCCGCTGTCTCTCCTCCAGTCCCCTGCTTCTTCCCAGCTTTCTTCCTGCGTACTCATGTGTCCTGTGTGTGTCCTGGAGGCTCATGAGGGTGGTTCACAGGAGCGTGAGCACCTTATCACTGAGCCCCAGTGCGTACCATGACAGGGATTGACAGGGTCTTGTTAGTAATCCTGTGAGTTCAAGAAGGCCGTGGTCTTGTCATGCTCACAAGTTAGCCCGTCCCCACTCCCTCCTCAGCTTTCACTTTCTCTCCACTCCCTTCTCCTTTGATGCCCCCTGATCTTTGGAGGAGATGATATAGATATCCCTTATATGACTGGACATACAGAAACTGAATCCAGGTCTTCTGCAGAGCAGATAGTTGGGGCGGGGGAGGGGGAGGCAAGGTGCATATTGCCTGTAATGCGCATAGAGGCCAGAAGAGGGCAGCAGATTCTTGAGCTGGAGTTACAGGCAGCTGGGAGCAGGCTGGATGTGCTTTCTGGGATCCAAACTCTGCAAGAGCAATAAACCATCCTTCCAGTCCCAGAGAAGCTTTTTACAGCCAGTAGTGGTCACTGAAGTCTGTATCATCATTTTAATGCATAATTTTGAATTTAATAAACGAAATAAGTGTTAACTTGTTGCTCAACAACTGAGCATATACAGCTTGTCTTATGCAAATTAAGTAATATAAATACCATTTAATTCTAGAGCAATTCTACAAAATTCCTGGACAGAAGTCATGGATTTAATACTGAAACCCCGTTCTGGAGGTAAGAAAAAGATTTGTGTTAAAAGTAAAATTCATAGACTATATAGCTAGTATAGGAATGTATAGGAACTGTGCAGATTGTTATTTTAAAGTTCTTGTTTTTTTATATTAAAATTTTTAATGCCATTTTATTTTCACAGTTTTAAGTATGGGATTGAATTTTTTAAAGATCTGTATCATGGTTTTAGCTCTTTCTTCATCTAATTTATTCATGCATGATGAGACGTACTTGAAGTAAATTCTTTTCTCTCCAGTACAAATTCTCTGATTTATAGGAAACTTATTTGTATGGCTATTTTGTGAAAGCATAGAATATAATGAAATATCCAGTCTTCACAATATACCTTAAAGATTTTTAAAGAGTTGACTAAAATTTTAGGAAAGATCTCTTAAAACTGCACCCCAAAAGGGGGATTTAACTGGTAGTTTATAAATTGTCAAAGTAATAATACTCACTTTAGGTAACTATTCATTTGCAAGCTAAAAAAAATACAGTTTTTAATTTTAAGGAAAGCACTCCATTAAACTTGAGAGTACAGTGGTCAAAGAAAAGGAGAAGTGTCCATCAAGACTTGTCACTTGCTGGGTTAGCTGGAGTGGAGATGAATAGTAATTCTTGCTGTGATGGAGCCATTGAGTAAACTCCCTGGGGGTCCCGTGTGTTTGCTTTCAGGTGACTATGAACTTCTTGGTCACACAGGAATTTTTTTCCCAGTTTAGGTCCCTTATGAAGCCTGTTAAGTAGTGCACATTTTTCTGTTGGACAAGTTTGACTGTAGCTTCTCTTCTCCCACAGCTGAAAAGGGGTACTTGGTGAAATGCAGAGAAGAATGGGCCAAGACTAAGGACCCAGCCTCTGCCCTCAAGAAGCTACCTGTCAAAAGGTGTGTGGAAGGTCAGCTGCTTCGAGGACTTTCAAAATATGGACTGAAGAATATAGTCTCTGCATTTGGCATAGTGAGTGCAATTTGTGAAGTCAGGCAATGACTCAAATGGTTAATGCCTTTTAAAAGATTCTGAAAGAACAGCAAATAAGAATCCTTTAGTGATCTTCAAAGGAACTTACTTGGGTGTACCTCATTCTGACCCTGAAGGGTGGTGAGCAGATAAAGCTATGTTCAGTGTTTGTGTCCATGCAGGGCACATGTACGTGAGCCCACAGGTAGCGGTCAGGACAGCTTGTGCAAGTGCATTCTCTCTTTATATCGTGTCCCAGGAGATCAAATCCAGGTAGTCAGGCTTGGCTACAAGTACTGTTATGAGCTGAGCCATCTATCTGATTGCATTGTTCTGTCATTTCTTGGTCATTGTCTTCATTGGAACTTTAAACTGCCTAGGAAAGTAAGTTGGACAGGCAGTAATAAATGCTTGCCTGTTAGTGTGTTTTCAAGTCAAGGGTATCATATTGGTAAGCGTAGTCCATGTATGTGTATAGTTCAGGACACTCTAAAGTGCTTTCCCGCTGAGCCACATTCCCAGCTCCACAATCAGATATAAAGTCTGAGTTTCTTCTGTTAGGATTACCACTAAATGAACAAAATATGAGGGGAAACGGTACTTTAAATGTTCAGAATTGTTTCTTTGCCTATTTCTCCTTTCTCTGCAGATACCAAGAAATAATCGCTTAATGTACATCCATAGTTATCAAAGTTATGTGTGGAATAACATGGTAAGCAAAAGGATAGAAGACTACGGGCTGAGACCTGTCCCGGGGGACCTTGTTCTCAAAGGAGGTAAAATGGCATATTCTACTGTCACTCAGCCAAATTAGGACACAGTTATTGTATAGCGTGTTTTTGAAATCCAGCATGGCTGCTAGTTAAGAAAGAGATGTGTAGTAACTGGGAGATAGAAAGGCCACATGAGCTCAGGCTGCTAGTTTGTATCACCATTGAGAAAGTATGTGTGTGTTTTGAATTAGCAGCCGAGTCTGGGCCTCCAGGTAGTAAAGCAGAATAACCTTTGGGCCAGTATTGGCTAAAAGTCCTGTATAAGCATTCATCCATCAATCTGGGTCTTCAAAATATGTATATTTATGGATGTGTCTCAGTGTTTCAGTTTGTCATTAGGCACTTTCTTCAGGTGAATACCAGATTGGAGCTAACTTTATTGGTAAGCATGATAGAGTGATCCACAGCATTAACATAAGAAATGCTTGCCAGGCACAGTGGCACTCAGCACTCAGGAGGCAGAGGCAAGTGGACCTCTGGGAGTCCCAGGACAGCCAGAGGTTCACAGAGAAACCCTTTCTTTAAAAAGAAAGAAAGAAATGTTACTATGGGTCTAGAGCTGTGGTTCAGCTGTGAAGAGCCCTGGCTGTTCCCCCAGAGGAGCCCACATGGTGGCTCACAGCTGTCTATAACTCTAATCCCCTCCTCTCGCCTCCGGGTTTCTGCCCACATATGGTGCACAGACATACATATAGGCAAATCATCCATATACACAAAATAGAATCTTTTTTTTTTTTAAGTGCTAATGCCCTGTCCTCTAGGAGACATCATTGTGTGTCTACTCTTAAGATTTGCCTGCCCTGGCACAGTACTGCCAGGAGCTATTCTGGTTCTTATCAGATTCAGCCCCTTGCTCAAGGTTCCTCAGCCGATTTAAAAAGGACCTCTGGATCTGGACATCTTGTGCTTTTCACTCACTTAGATGTATATAATTTTAGAAAGCTGGATTCATGAAAAATGCTTTTTCTTAACCTGCTGTTTACTCCTGGATTTGCAGCAACAGCCACCTATATTGAAGAAGATGATGTTGATAATTACTCAATTCATGATGTGGTGATGCCTTTGCCGGGTTTTGATGTTATCTACCCCAAACATAAAAGTGAGTTTCATGTTCGGGGCCAAATATTTAAAAGAAGTGTAATGTGATTAAGCTGACAGTAGCGAAGATTGAAACAGAGGGAAAAATCAGCACTTGAAACATAATCTTAAAGGAGAAGGGGAGAAGAAGAAGCAGGGAAAAAAAAAAGAAACATAATTTAAAGCTTTCTTTCCAGCAAGTTTTAATAGAGATTTAGCTTTCAAAAATATATAAACTTCTGGGTGTGATGGCTAATCCCAGCAGAGGCTGACAGATCTCTAAGTTCAAAGCTAGCCTGGCCTACAAAGCGAGTTCCAGGCCAACCACGGCTACATAGAAATATATATATATAAACAATACATTTATTTTATTATATATATATATATGTATATATATATATATTTTTTTTTTAATGCTGAAGGTCTTCTAGAAAGGAGTGTATTCAGAAGGATCATTTAAATTAGAAGCTACCCCATTGCAGTGTCATGGGCCTGTGAGCCCAGGTACTGAGGCTGGAGGATTGCTTCAGCCTGGAAGTTGGATGCCAATCTAACTTAGTTCTCACTCTGCAGACTTTTGTCACTGTTTTTGTCACCTTCATGGATGCCATTGGTGGCTTTCGACGTCTGTGGCTCCAGGATTCAGCATTAGGAAAGGAACGGCTCTGGGCAAGTTGGAAGAGCTGACCTAGTACCTTCTCTCAGCCAGCACTGGCCTGTGGATAGTTGTTGGGTTTTTTGGGGGTTTTTTGGGGTTTTTTTTCTGTTAAAAGTAAAGTTTATCCTTGGTCAGAGGGCTATCATTCTACTTGCTAAGGTTATATTCCTTGAAATGTTGTAAATTAGAAAACGATTAGGACTGAAGTCCCTCTTGGGTGATCGGATCCCCTACGGCAGGTTTATTGAGCTCTTGATCTGTAAGGTGTGGACCGCCCTGCTGCCTGGACTGGCTGACTTCACTGAAGAGAAGGGAGTGGGGTGAGCAGGAGAGAGTGAGGAGGGCGGGCAGGGATGAGTAGAGTCTGCTTCCTGTGGCATCAGCTGAGGGAGAGTGAAGATGCTAAAGCTCGTGGCTGCCTCACAGCCGCCATGAGCACCCTTGGTCCTGCCTCTTCCCGAGGTGTCGCTCTTTGTGCTTGCTGCATGCCACAGCACAGCTGTGGCTCTCTTGGTACTTTGGGCTTTCTTGCTCTTTCTCTGAAGGCCCCCGCCCTCCCTTTTGCCACATAGCTGACCTCTGAGCCTGACTCAGATGGCATGGCCTTTTCTCTTCCTCCTTGGATGGCTGCTGAGATCTGCCTTTTGTGGAGTTTTTCTTTTAAACTCTGATGAGAGCCAGGCATGGTGGCGCACACATGTAATCCCAGCACTCGGGAGGCAGAGGCAGGCGGATCTCTGTGAGTTCAAGGCCAGCATAGTCTACAAAGCCAGTTCAGGACAGCCTAGGTTACACATAGAAACCCTGTCTCAAACAAAAGAAAGAACTCTGGTAAAATTGTCTTTGTGCTTTTAAACAGGAAAATAAAAATAAAAGCAAAGCCTTGTTTCCATCATAGTCTTCCTAGAACAGGTAGCATAAATCGAGATAAGGGGGTTTATGCTAGGCATTGGCTCACTGGATTATAGCTACTCGGAAGTCCCAGGCTCTCTCTGCTTGCTGGAGGACCAGAGAAGCTACTGGTCTGGCTGTAATTTGGGGGCCTCAGGTACAAGAACCTAGGGTGTGCTGGTGCAAGTCTTGAAGTCCAAGAGCGGGAGATGTCTCAGGTCTGGAAGAGCGAGAGCCCTTCTGCCTTTGTTTTGCTCAGGGCATGTCTACACTAGAGGGAGTCCTCCGACCTGCATGCCAGTCCCTGGCAGAACCCAGATCACGACTATGGCAGACACCTGTAGGGTAGCCCAGACCATCTAGTCAAAAGCAAAGTGTTCTGGGTCCCCTTTCAGGAGCAGTGGGCCAGGCTCAGTTAAAACAGGAGAACTAATGTGGTCCAGTTCGCTGCTTCACGGTGGTCCTGTTTTTCTTCTGTTGCTATGATAAAACATTACTACCAAAGGCAGCTTGGGGAGAGAAGGAGGAATTGGACTTACACAGCCTGATCACACTCAGTCAGGACAGGAGCTCAAGCAAGAGCAGGTGCAGGAACTGAGGGAAAGCTGCTCACTGGCTGCCTTCCTTCCCCCAGCTTGCTCGGCTAGCTTCCTCCGACAAGCTGGGACTACCTGTCCAGGGATGGTAACGCCCACAGCGGCCTGGACCTTCCTCCATCAATGAGAAAACTGTGGACATGCTGCAGGCCAGTCTAATGGGAGCAAATCCTTAGTCAAGGGCTCCTTCCCCCAGGTGACTCTAGTCTGCATTGCATTAACACAGACTAATTGGTAGACAAGTATCTGTTAGTCCTGGAGCAGATAAAGCCAAAATGTCAAAGGAGGGACAGTTGAGGGAACCAAAGTCAAATGAAGCGACTTCCAGTTCGGGCACTTACACACCAGGAGGATGGCTAATCTGCCATGTTTCAGAGAAGTCAGCAGAGTGGCATGTACAGGAAAGCAAACTGTAATAGGAGGAACCTTTGCATACTGTGCCTTGTGTGGTAGTTCCCCACAGAGGATGTGTAGGGGAGACTAGAAACTCTCCTGTGGGCTGAGGTAAACCAGATGGTCTCTGAGATCTCCTATTTGTAAACATTTAGAGTCACTGTGTAGCAGCTGAAACTCCATGTGAAGTGGCCTTTTGAAGCTAGCCTAGAAACTTTATGCTACAAGCTATATGGCTGATTACAAAAATAATACCACAGGGTTACTAAACTGAGGCTGGAGGTACCTTCTAGGCCTGGTTAGTCACTAGAATTAACTAACTTGGTTAGGGCAGTCTTAGTCGACATGCCTGTTCTGCTATTTTAGTATATAGTTCAGGGTAACCTGCTGACTGGTTGGGTTCCAATTAACTGTTTGTGTTTTGTATTAGTTAGTGAGGCCTACAGGGAAATGCTCACCGCAGACAATCTTGATATTGACAACATGAGACACACAATTCGAGATTACTCCCTATCGGGGGCCTACCGAAAGATCATTATTCGGCCTCAGAATGTCAGCTGGTGAGTATAGACAGATGCTGAACTGGGATGTTTCATAGAATCACACGGTTTTGCTCTGTGTATGTGTTTCTGTGCTCAGAGCCCAGCGTAGAAATGCTCCATAGTTGTTGACGTCCTGATTGCTGCTGTTACTGCTGCCACCAGTTAGTATTTTTCAAGTGATCAAGAAACTAGTGTTGGCTGCAGTCATATATTGAAAGTTACTTCTTTTGCATTTTGTTGGTATTCCTGACTTACTGAACAAATACACAGAAAATGAGCGTTCTTACCTTTTTCTGTAAAAATTCCATTTGCTTCTGGGACTGGAGACCTGGCTCCGTGGTTGAAAGCACTGGCTGCTTCTCCAGAAGACCAGGCTTCAGTTCCCAGCACCCACATGGCAGCTCACAACTGTCTGTAAACCCAGTTCCAGGAGATCCACACCTTCTTCTGACCTCCTTGGGTACTGCACACATGGTGCACAGACACACATGCAGGCAAACCATTCATATATACAAAATACAATTAGAATTTAAAAATTAATATTTTTAAAGATGTATTTGATATTTGTATCAAATACATATATTTGTATTGATATTGGTATCAAATACATTTGAAGCTTTTTTAGCTTTATCCTGGCAATGGGCATGAATTTGGCAGAGTTGATTTCCATCCTCTGGAGAGCAGTCCCTTCATAAAAAGGTGATGGCAGCGGTGCCCACTGTGGAGGAAGTATAAATGTCATGGGTACTTCCACCTCACCTATACAAAGTGAAGCCACCATGCTAGGGAGACGTTCCGAATCACTTCTGCCTTCTGATGCCATTTGTCATCTGCCATAATGGAAAGGCAGTTGTTATCCTAGAAAGGGTGGAAAGGCAGTCATGCCCTGTTCTGTCCCTCAGGGGACCTGCCAGTCAACCTGTATGTCCTCCTTGCCCAACAAGTGGGGGTGAAGAGCTTTGAGCGCTCACACTCATGCTTCTCTTCATGTGTTTTGAAGGGAAGTCGTTGCCTATGATGATCCTAAAATTCCACTTTTCAACACGGATGTGGATAACCTAGAAGGAAAACCGCCACCAGTTTTTGCTTCTGGTAAATCAGCAAGATGTGAGGTGTTTTTTCGTGTGTCTGTGTCTGTGCGTGCTCATCACACAAAGAGGGAGATCAGAGGACAATTTTCGGGGGCTGGTTCTCTTCACCCTGTGGGTCTCGGGGATCACACTGAAGTCACCAGGCTTACTGGCAGGTGCTTTTACCCGATGAGCCATCTTGCCAGCCCTACCTGCCTTGTTTATCAAAGTCCCTGAGTAAATTTACCGAGGCCATCAAGCTGGTTCATGTGCTCATGAGTTCTCATTTTGGTGGTCTCATCCTCTGAGGACCCTTGGGGAGTAGAATTGTAGGGGAAGGGGTGTAGCTTTGGGGGAGGCCTTTGACCCTTGGTCATCCCTCAGCTGCCTTCAGCCTCTGTCTTTCTTGCCTGGCAGAAGGAAAATACAGAGCTCTGAAGATGGACTTTTCGCTTCCTCCATCTACGTACGCCACCATGGCCATCCGAGAAGTGCTAAAAATGGACACGAGCATCAAGAACCAGACTCAGCTGAATACAAACTGGCTCCGATGAGCAGTGCACTGAGCTCAGAGAGGAGACACAGACCTGCTTGCTGACCTCCTGTTCTTTTCTAAGTGCTGACTCATGTTTGGAACTTGAAACTTTTGTAGTAAAGAATTATTTGTATTTTTTAAAGTTTTTATCAGCTTAAAGAAATAATTTGCAATATTTGTACACATATACAAATCCTGAGGATCTTAATTATAGCTCAGAAAATACAAATTGGTCAGAATATACTTTAGGTGCTTACATTCTAGTTCAGTACCAGCTTTCTGGCTTTATAACAAACAATAAATGGGGACTTTGGTTTAAAGTAGTAGTTTTAGGTCTTTCTGTGCACCTGAAATACAAACAACAATTATGTAAGTCCCTGATGGGATTACACAGTGGTTCATCTTGAGCAAACGCAGCAGACAAATCTTGACACTGGAAATTAGAGAATTCATCCACACTTGCCTGGCGCAGTAGGGCATGCCTGTAATCCCAGCACTCTGGGAGGCAGATCTTTGTGTGTTCGAGGGCAGCCTCCTCTTCAAAGCGAGTCCAGGACAGCCAAAGATACACAGTGAAACCCTGTATCCAAACACACACACACACACAAGAGTCCACCCTTAACAGGCAGTGCTCCTCTTGGTTTCAGAGAAAACAAATACCCACAGGTTTATAAACAGGCGTGGTTCCCATTGAAGCTGTGCGCGTTGGATCCAGGAGGGCGGTTTACATCTCAGCTTGCAGTGGATCTTGTGCTTAGAGTATCTGCGTCTTTCAGGGGCCCTTTTCCTTGACACAAACTTGTAGTTTTTCTCGGGTAAGGTCTAATTTTACTCTAGGTGCCTTTTACTTCCAGAACTCTTTCCACTGGACTCAGAAGTAAATAATCAACAAGAAAATCTGGAAAACTGAAAAGGGCTCCTTCTCTTCCCGGCAGCGTAACCTGTCACCAGCTGCTTGGGCACTGCAAAATGCCTTTCTCTGAAAGGATGGGTATGCCTTTCTGAAGTTGTATGACATGACTTGACCAGTTTCATTTTCTATTACTTGTAGAAGCAAATGTGATAAGTATTTTTTAAGGTCCCTTTCTACTGATTATGTAAATAAATATTCTAAAACTGAGCGCATGTAAAAATCTTGTCGCTGCCTTTTGGTGGCGGTGTACTCCTTTAATCCCAGCAACTTGGGAGGCAGAGGCAGGTTGATCTCTGTGAGTTCAAGGTCAGCCTGCTCATATAGAGCCAAGTCTGGCCTTAAACTTGACAGTCCCAGCAGGTCTTCTCAAGCACTGAGGTTATGGGCATGAGCTATGTACGGTGCCTGCTCCTGTGGAATGTTTCTATTCATAGTTTCATATCACAGACAATTACAGTACTAGATGAACATTACCACATACAAACTAGAAACAGAACAGAGGCTCAGGGAACTTCGTGAAAGAGAAGACAGAAACTCTGAGAGCCAGAAGATGAGAAGAGGGGCAATTGAATGCTGTCTCTTAGGAATGGGCGGCCAATGTCACCATAAATCACACAGCAGCATGTCTGTGAAGAGCCCTCATGTAGTGAGGGCTGGATTCACAGGGCCGTATTTCTCCATGCAGAAAAGAAAAGACCTTGAACATGGGGAGAGGTGGAGGGAGGATCAGAGCGCAGTGCGTGGTGAATGTAAAATTGTCAAAGAGCAAACTTAATAGAAGTGTTTTAAAACTGACTACTTTCAGGACTTTCGTGTTTTCATGCAGCTAGCCATTACACTAGTGGGAAAAGAAAAATTTCTAAGGGGTGTGGTGGTTATATCTGTCCAGGTACTGGGGTTGAAGCAAGAGATTGCATTATGCCACGAGTTTGGAACCAACCCAGGCAGCATAGTGAGCAAGACAGCGAGACCCTATCTCAAAAAAAAAAAATAAGTAAATAAAATAAATTCCTGGTTGATTCCTAAATCAGCCAATAAGTTGACATCAACTGCAGTAGTGTATGTAGTATTTGTCCTGGGATAGATTTTGTGGCCAATCTGAATGAAAAGGAGTATGTGTGGAATAACTAACAGAAATACAGAGTTTCCCAAGTGCTACATATAAAGGAGCTGGGTGCCAGGCTCTGCTGGTTTGGCGGGTCTGTTTTGTGTTGGTATTTTAAAAAGCTCTCACTAACCTGTATCCGAGGCAGTTCTTTTTGTTGCTGTTTGCTTGTTTGTTTCTGTGTAGCCTTGGCTGTCCTGGTCTCTCTTTGTAGACCAGACTGGCCTTGAACTCACAGAGATCTGCCTGCCTCTGTCTCACTGAGTGCTGGGATTACAGGTGTGTACCTGGCTCCTAGGCTGTTGCTAAACATAGTGTCCTGCTGTCATTTTCCAAGTGCTAGGGTAACAGGTGTGCACCACCATGCCTGATTGTGTATGTGCTTTTTATTTACTTATTTTCCTGAGACAGAGTCTTACTTGCAACCCTGGTTAGACTTGACCTCATGGCAGTCCTGCACTACCTCACCACACTCAGACTTAGTGTGTGCTGTGTTGAAACGAGAGGGCTGAGAATGTGCCTTGGCTGTGGGGTGCTTGCCTAACGGACATACAGCCCTGGCCTCCATTCCCAGCACTTAAAGTGGGGTAATGATTCATGCCTGTGATGTCAGATAGAGGCGGGTAGATCAAAAGTTCAAGGTTATTCTAGACTATGTAGTGAGTTCTAAGCCAGCCCAAGCTAGGTAAGAGACCCTGTCTCAAATGAAAATAAGACAGCAACAATAAAACAGGTCAGGAAAATGAATCATTTCTTGTTTCAGACCTTAGAAGTAAGAGGACAGCAGAGGAGTTCCCAAGCTATGCATGTGGCCAAGGTCTGACCCTCCATTTATCGAAGGGAATTTGTGGGCCTAGCACGGGAGCTCAGCTAGTAAAGGAGCTTACTGCCAAGAAGTATAACATGAGTCCAATCCCCCAGAACCCACATGGTGGAAGGTAAGAACTGACCTCCACAAGCTTTGTCTTCTGACCTACGCGCGCACACACACAGTGTCACAAATACATGGAAAAGCTGTAAGGATAGTGAAGGATAACTAAGGCTTTTTTCCTTATTCAGTGGAATTGCTTTTCTCACTTCATGGTGCTACATTCCCATTGGAGAGAAGCTTTTGGCTTTGGAAAATCTGGTGGGGGAAAATTACAGATGCTGTTTCCGGGGAAGAAGTGAGAGGCGTACATCCGCACTTCTGCCAACTTTCAGCCTTTGGTGCATTCAGAAGTCCTGCTATTAGGGGGCTGCTTTGCAGACTTTCAGTCTTAAGCTGCAGATCATCCCTACAGTCTGGCTAGGATTTGAGATTGACTTTCTAACCAGCTCCCAGAGGGTATCTGTGTGCAGACACCTCAAGTAATGGGCTCAGAACAGACTGGCCAGCACCGTGGCCACTGGCCACATATAGCTCAACCTGAGCTTTCTGAAATTGGACTTCAGCTCCTCAGTCCCAGAGGATACAGTTCAACCCTTCACAACCAGATGCGTAGGCAGTGACTCCATATTAGATAGCAATACCCTAGTTAACAATATACTTCTGGGCTGGAGAGATGGTCCAGTGGTTATGAGCACTGTCTGCTCTTCCAAAGGACCCAGGTTCACATCCCAGCACCCACATGGCAGCTGTGAAACTGTCTTGTACCACTGATTCCAAGGGATCTGACACCTTCATATTAATGCACATAAAATAAAATTAAAAACCAACAATACACTTCTACACACGGCAGGCCTTAACCTGTGATGCTAATGACTAAAGGCAAGCACATTGAGCTCCTGGTTATTGCTGTGCACAGGAGATTCAGCTGTCATTACCATTGCTGAATCCTAGGGCTGTTGGTAAAATGTTCTTTTGGAATGTATACAATTTGCCCTTGTTCATTCAAATGCTGATTTCTCTCCCCCCACTATCTGGTTTCAATCTGGACATTGCATAACCTGTCTCAAGTTTGTGTAAACGTGCCGCCATTTGTTCTCTTTATTGTCAATTAAAATAACCAGCCACAATGCTGGGCAATGGAGAGGACAGGGTGGGACATCCTGGTCCAGAGTGGGAGGAGAGGAAGGAGGCAGGAGAGGAGGAGAACCCGGGATGAGAGGTCTTGGAACCTTGTGGAGAGATGGACCAAACCTTAAACATGACTAAAAGCAAGTATAATCGGTGAAATCTGAATGGTAGGAAACTATGTGGGCTTGGAGGTTTAGGATGGAGTAACTATTGCCCAGCATTGTGCTCTAGCTTAATTAAATAAATCCCAGTCTCTGTGTGGTGATTTGGGTATACAGCTGGTTTAGGAATAATCACAGCTTTACTAAAAGATAATTCAATAGTAAATATTATTATGCCAAAACAAATGGTGCCCAACTTAATCTAAGTATCCACACCCTTTAAATCATACTTTAATATAATTTGGTGGGGGGAATAAGCTCCCAGTGATAAAACCCGAACTTAAAACCTAAAAACTCCCAAATCAATTACTGTCTCTTTAAGAGAGACTCTTAAACAGGCCCAGGAGCAAAAGACAGCCGGCTGTGGGCAGACCTGAGACTTAACATAACAAAACCGGCTGCCACTGCAGTCTAACTGAGGCGTACAGAAGCATGGCTTCCTTATACTATGGCTGGCTCAGCTCAGCTCAGCAGCCTTGGCGGGAAAGAAAGGAACTGGAGGCAGACAGATCTCTAAACAGAGCTTGGCCCCAAATCGCATCTAAAAAAAAAAAAAAAAAACCATGGCAGAGGGTGTTTTCCCTTTTGGCTTTGTTTTGTTTGTCATAGTCATGGATCTGGTTGCAATATATTTAATGGTGATGGCTATTCTCCAGGCCTTCTCCAAGGAAGTTCGAGGAGAAAAATGGGGAAAAAGCCAAGGAATGGAATATTAAGTTACAGACAATAGAAAGGACACTCTTCATAATAAAAATTGGATCAATAACAGCTAAAAATCAAAGCTCTCTGGCTACAAGATACTTGTCAGCTTCTTTTGGTAAGGGTCAGCCAATTCTCTGAAACATCAACTAAATTTCAAAAAATAACCAACTGGGCTTTGCTTGTTACATTGTAAATTAGCACAACTGATCCAATACTTAAAATTTGCATGTCTCTTTGCTTGATTTTCATTTAAAGGTTTTGAGTTACAACGATATGGATTTAAGAAAAAAATATTTAAAGTTGGTGAAAGCACATGCACACAAAGTAAAAAGAAACAGGCAGATCTCTGAGTTCTGAATCAGCCTAATTTACATAATAAAAGCCAGGATGCCAACTCCTGCTGTTCAGCCACTTGCAGAGATAGTCGAAGACTCAAAATGACAAAATTTTCCTTAAGGTTACCATGTAAGTTTCTTTTTTCTTAATAATAGATGTTACATCCTTACTGATCTAAAGAGTGGATTCACATCAATTTTAGATTTATATAAGGAGAGATGATGTCACACTGCTCTAAAAAGGCCAGCCAATCTCAAAAACTAATACTTCCACAAAATTGGTATAAAAGTGCATTTTGGCTTAAGAGTTTTGTTCTCTTGGTCAATACAAGGACCCAAAATTAGGCTGGGAGACAACCCTGCAAACTGCATGCCTCCATGTCAGAAACTTTTAAATGCTGACTAAATTAAGGTGCCACACTGCTCTGGAAGCTGGCTTATCCTTTCGAATGTGAGACATTTTCACGGGAGACAAACGTTGGTCATTCCTGAATCAAAAAAGACACAAGAGTCTTACAGGTGCCAAAGTACATGCCAGCTTATTAAGTCCTGAAAACTCAAAAATTATAATTTAAACATATTCATATGTTTAAAAGGCTAAACTATCCATCCCATATCAAAAAGGGGGAAAGCCAAAAATAGCTACAACCAATGTAAAATCCCTGGTACAATATGCCTAGGATATGCTTAAATGCTAAAGATAAAACAGAGTTTATCAAGTGGGTACCCTAGTAAGGGGAACAGGGACTATTTCTGTCATGAACTCAATGGCTAGCTCATCGACCCCTCTGCCCCCTGAGGGAGGAGCAGCCCTGCTAGGCCACAGAAGAGGACCACATTGCAGCCAGTCCTGAAGAGACCTGATAAGCTACAGTTAGATGGAAGGGGAGGAGGTCCTCCCCTATCAGTGGACTTGGAAAGGGGCAGGGAGAAGATGAGGGAGGGATGGGGGGGACAGGGAAGAAATGCGGGAGGGGGCTACAGCTGGGATACAAAGTACATAACCTGTGATTAATATAAAATAAAAATGTTTAAAAAAGAGTTTATATAGTTTGGCTATAAAGGCATAACTGCCCATTCTATATAAAAAAGGGGATAAGACAAAAATAGCTACAACATATATAAAAACCTAGGCCTAAACCTCTAAACAGGTACAAGATGCCTAGGGTATGCTTAAATTCTAAATTAAAAAGGAATTTATATAAAACATGCCTTTCTATTGCTCAAGGCAACCAGCTTGTCTCTCTAATGAGAGGCCTTTCTCGGGAGGTACGTCGCAGCTTGGCCTAATACAACAGGCACCCAAGAGCCTAAAAAAGATATTCTGATCTCTACAATCTTGTTTTGATGTCAACATGATAATGATTGTATGTTCAATAATAATGGTAACTTATATTGCTGATCCATTTACATGGAAGCAACTCTGAAACTGACTGAGACAGAAAATATGTCTACAGTCAGAACGTCAACAATACATGGCCAATAAATCCTTGCTATAATATCCTCAAAAAATTTATTATGCCATTCTTTTAATTGGCATAGGTAAAACTGGCTTACGTTTAGTTTCATCCTGCACATCTCATACATTTATAATTTTAGAACTGTATAATGCTCGTGAAAAGTTACATGTTGGCAGAACAAAAGGACTAGACACCAAAGACACTGGAGCAAACCTGACAGAAATCCTCCTTCCAGCATGCTGAGACATTGACACATCTGTTCCAGCATCTTACATGTTCCAGCATTGTGCTTGTTTCTGCCTCAACTGCTTCAATTGCTGTTTCTCATTAAGGCTTCCGCCGAAGAAAGCTTTGAAGAAAGCTACTAATCTCAATTGGTCCAGTACTTTAGACTGTTACAAACAGGACTTCTATTAAGCCTGAAATTTCTCAACATTCAAAGATTGGACCACAAATTAATACTTGCTTAATTAACCATTTTTCCCAATTTCCTTTGGGCCCCCAACAAGATTTCTGCATGTCTAAAATGTCAGCTAGAAGAAATTCATGAGAACGACATCTAATTTTCCTTAAAAGGGGTTGGGTAGGTTTTTGGTTGTTTTCTGTGGCTATGAATGTTTATTGTCATTGGGAGACAGTTATAAATTTTTAATGGTCTTATTCAGAGAGAAAACAAGGTTAAACTCAGGGATTTCTCTCTTTTCCTTTTTCTTTATCTTTCTTTCTTAGATAAGGAGAAAGAAATAGGGTTAGGACTGGAGAGATGGCTCAGCAGTTAAGAGCACTGGCTGTTCTTCCAGAGGACCCAGGTTCAATCACCAGCACCCACATGGCAGCTCACAACTGTCTGTAACCCCTGTTTCAGGGGATCTGATGCTCTCACACAGACATGCATGCAGTCAAAATACCAATGTGTATAAAATGAAAAGAAATTATTAAAAAAAAAAAAGAAATGGGGTTAAAAAGAAAGGGATAACATAGGAATAATAAGACAAAAGGTAGATTATTGAATCTATTCAACTTAGGATTTTATTTGTTATTGTCAAATAAGGTTAATTTTAACTCTGGTATAGGATTTTGTGTATTGATGCAAAAATAAGTCTATTTTTGATACATTGGTATAAGCTTTACTATATTGATACAAATTCAAGGTTATTTCCAATTCTTTAAAATTGCTATTAAAAACTGTTTAGGATATTAGGTAATGTAAGTTAATTGCTAGTAAACTCATAGCCATGTCAGACAATAGTCCAGTTTATCACAGGAGTATACATCCTAGGTTTAACAGATATGATTTTGTAGACAGATCGATTACATAAAGATAGGTAGTTTTCAAAAACTTCAGAGACTTATAGAATATGATATTTTAAAATGTCTTTATTATTTTAAAGATTCTTTGACAATGAGACAAGTTATCTCCTGGCAGCATCCCACATACTGCAAAGAAGATGATGAGCATCGAAGAACCTCCATATGGAGATGCCTTCAAATGTGGCAAAAGAGTCACTCAGGTAAAGAAAATACCCTTGCTTCACAACAGACAGAATTCTGCCAAAAATGGGCAAGCTTAAATGCAGGACAAGTTGACTGCCGAACCTACCAAGACAGGGTAGTAAGCAAGTTCTAAATAGTTCCTGCTTCTCATATATGCCTGTCAAATATTCTTAGCCAGAAGGCTGAAGATGATGCTCCAGCATTATAGAGAGTTATTGTTGACTCTTTAGGCAGCAAACTGTTTCTGTCAATTTTTTTAGTTTTGGCAGCTGCTAACATGCATTTCCTATTTACTCTAGTAACTAATTTTATTTCTTCTCAAGTCTCTGATGGGGTTGAAGGCCAAATATTTATAGTTCCACAATTAAGCTTAAGTTGTTTAGAATTTAAGAAAATGCTTTCATATAGGTAATACCAATAAGGATAAAAGTTAATTTAGGTATAGAACTCTAAACTTGTCAAGATAGGATAGGTAATCAAATACTTTCTCCTAAGTTGCTAAATACACATGGGCTGGACATTGCACATGTAGATTTTACCTAATAGTTTTTATAACTTTTATAATTATTATTGTATTGAAAGGAAAGGAGCCTTTTATTGGACTTAAAGGGGGAAATGTTGGTATAATGTTCTTTTGAAATTGTGTCACGAGCACAATCCCTGAGCAGGATGCCAGCAAGGATAGATTACACTGAGGGCTCTGTTTTCGGTTTAACAAAAGCACGTTAATAATATCAATCCAGCTAATAGACATCCAGTCACTATGAGCCAACACATACTATGTTCGTAGCAGAGTACCTCTCCAGAACTCCATCCTTGGTGACAGCCCCCAGGGCTTGGTGACAGTCTCCAGGTACACACTAACAACACTTCTGTTCCTCTAGCTTCTACAGCTCAGGCAGTTCTGATGTTCCCAGGCGTGAGCTGAAAATTCGGCTGGGCAGATAGCAAGCTTGTCTAGTGGTTCAAAACTGCAGGGTGATGGGAAGCTCCCCTCAGAGCACAGCATATTCTGCTGCTCACATGAGAGGGGGGCTTCTTCATTCAGTCCAAGCTTTGGGTTTTTATACCTTTTATTATTTTTTACATTTTACAGGAACATTTTCTTTTAATTTTTAGATTTATTTATTATGTGTTCAATGTTCTCTGCATGTACACCTGCACCCCAGAAGTGGGCACCAGATCTCATTATAGATGGTTGTGAGCCACCATGTGGTTGCTGGGAATTGAACTCAGGACCTCTGGAAGAACAGCCAGTGCTCTTAACCTCTGAGCCATCTCTCCAGCCCTATACCTTTTATTTTTAAGCATGTCACTATTCTATTGTATTGCTTCTCCTTACCTGTCTAAACCAGGTGGTTTCTGGCCTTCTCTGCTAATCTCCTCCAGCAGGTGCTTATCAGCACACATTGTTTATACTCTCACAATACAATTTACCCTTCTTCAATTAAAATAACAAGGAAAGGATAGGGTGAGACATCCTGGTCCTGAGTCAGAGGAGAGGAAGGAGGCAAGAGAGAAGAAGAGGGGACCCTGGGAGGAGAAATCTTGGAACCACATGCAGACATGACTAAAAGCAAGTATAATCGGTGAAATCTGAATGGTAGGAAACTATGTGGGCTTGGAGGTTTAGGATGGAGTAACTATTGCCCAGCAATGTGCTCTAGGTTAATTAAATAAATCCCAGTCTCTGTATGGTGATTTGGGTATACAGCTGGTTTAGGAATAACCACTGCTTAACTAAAAGATAATTCAATAGTAAATATTAATATTCTAAAACATAGGGCTCACAGGGTTAAGATCACTCACTTGAAATAGACCTCACTCAAATCCCAGCACTTGGGAGGCAGAGACATGTGTGTCTCTGTGAGTCTGAGGCCAAGCTGGTCTATAGCTCAAGTTCCACAGAACACCCAGGGCTACAGAAAGAAACCCTGACAACCAAAAAGGGAAGAGAAAGAAAGGAGAGAAGGAAGGAAGGAAAGAAAGAGAGAGAGAGGAAAGAAAGAAAGAAAGAAAGAAAGAAAGAAAGAAAGAAAGAAAGAAAGAAAGAAAGAAAGAAAGAAACAGAGAGAGGCCTTACTCTAGGAGTCATCCTTAAACTCACTAGGACCTAGAATTCCTCTTATCCCTTCTGTCCACCCTTAATTTCCACTACATACCCACATCCACAGGTTTAGTCTAACAGACTTAAGGCTGTGTTGTCTTGCTCTGCACTGAAAATGTATTCTCCAGAAAGTCTTAACTGTTGCAATTAAGAACATTCCTCCCTGCCAGGTGGTGGTGGCAAACACCTTTAATCCCAGCACTTGGGAGGCAGATGCAGCCTGGTCTGTAGAGTGGGCTCCCAGACAGCCAGGACTACACAGAGAAACCCTGTCTTGAAAAACTAAAACGAATCAAAACAAAAAACCAAAAACTTTCCTCCTAGCCAGGCATGATAGAGACAGAGGTAGGGAGATGTCTAAGTTGTAGGCCAGCCTGATCTACATAGTGAGTTCTAGGACAGCCACAGCCAGGAATACCTAGAAAGACCCTGTCTAAAACAAAACAAAAGCTTCCCCTTTCAGACTCAAGTGCAGGGGTTCCCAACCTTACTAATGCTGAGACCCCTTAATACAATTCTTTATGTTGTAGCAATTATTTTCATTGCTACTTCATAACTGTAATTTTCCTGTGTTACGTATGAACTGCAATGTAAATATCTGATATTTCCGATGGTCTTATGCAGCCCCATTCGACCCCCAGAGGCTGAAAACCACTGCTCGAGGGACCACGCTGAGGTGGTGGGAAGACAGACCGGCTGTGTGTGGTGGCTTTTCTGCCTGTGCCAAAGGCTCCTGGAAACCCACCAGAAAGTAAAAAGAGACAACAGGAAATCGTGATCTTTGACTCCCGGTGTGTTTCTTCAGACCAGCTCTGCCCACAGAAATGTAGTATGAGCCACATGCAGTACCAGTCATAGGAGTGTATTTCAAGACCCTGAGTGGGTACCTGGAGCCTTGGATGGCAGTGACCTGAGGTACTGTGCTTTTTTTTTATCCAAACACAGGGTTAGAAACCATAAAATGGAACAATTTTAACACTATTACAGCAAGAGTTGGATGAATGTGCTCTTTCCTCCCACTGTACATTACTGCACTGAACTGGACATTTAGATAATGGTTGACCGCAGATTCCTGAAACTGACAAGCAAAGCCAAAGATGAGGGACTCTGTAACTGAGAATTTCCCAGTAACCACAGGCAAAGTGAAATTAATTGCACATGCTTTACTCAATATATCTAAAGTTTCATTTCAACATACAACTGATATAAGGAAGTAAATTTTTGTTTTGTTTTGTTTTTCAAGACAGGGTTTCTCTGTATAGCCTTGGCTGTCCTGGACTCACTTTGTAGACCAGGCTGGCCTCAAACTCACAGAGATCCTCCTGCCTCAGCCTCCCCAAGTGCTGGGACCACAGGTGTGCACCACCACACCCAGCTAAGAGGTAAATATTTTACATTGTCTTTTTTTCTTGTTTTTGTGTTAAGTCCTCAAAATCTACTGTGTGTTTACAGTTCAAGTGCATGCTGGGAAAATGACTCAGTGAATAAAAGGTGTGCTCTGGCAGTGAGGACTGCGGTTCAGAGACAGACCCCAAGGCAAGGTGGGCAGCTGGACTAGTCAGAATTAGCGAGCTCCAGGTTCGGCAAGAGCAACCCGTGAAGACTCCTGATGTCAACTCTGGCTTCCCGCTGCACATGTGCACAGGCATACCCACGCAAATGTAAACACACGGGCTCACACACAACATGTGCAAGACAACGACACGATAGATCTAAATTCGGGCTTGCCATCTTTCCAGTGCTCAGTAGCACATGTGGCCACTTTGTTCTTTGTCACGTGTCACCAGAGCAAAGGTAAATTATTTCGGTTATTCAATTTGAGGGCTGGAAAGATGGCCCAGAGTTTAAGAACACTGGCTGCTCTTCCAGAAGGACCTAGGTTTGATTCCCAACGCTCACATGGCAGCTCACAACTGTCTGTAACTCCAGCCCTAGGGAATCTAACATCCTCACACATACATACATGCAGGCAGAACACCAACACACATAAAAATTAATCATTAAAAAGATTTTGTAAAAATAGGAATATATCTGTTGGAAGTGTAAGTGTGAGGTTTTGTGGGCTGTTGTTTATGTGTTTTAAATCTGGGTCTCACTATGTAGTTCTAGGCAGTCTGGAACTCACAATGTAGAGAACTAACTACCTCCTCTGCCTCCTGAGTGCGGAGACTGAAGGTGTGTGCCACCACAGCTGGCCTAAATGTGATTTTTAACACTTTTAAAATTGCAGTTTGTTTGTGTTGGGGTGGGGCAAAGAACTTTTGGGGGTCAGTTCTCTCTCTCAGCTAGGTAGGATCCAGGGCTCAAACCCTGGTTGTCAGGCTTGGCATCAAGGGCCCTTACCCACTGAGATATGAATGTGAGATTTTAAATCTGTAAGCACATACATTTATGTGTGCTGTGTTCGTTCACATTTATGTGTGTGACTGATAGCTTGCGTGGTGGTCTATGGTCACCCATGGGTGCTGGTCCCCACCTTCTACGGGGTTTGCTGATGGTTATTGCAGGCTAGCTACTCCATGAGCTCCCAGGGCGTTCTCTTTCTTCAGATCCCTGAGATTACAGGAAATGTACTACTGTGTCTGCCTTTTTGTGGATTCTGGGGATCTGAACTCTGGTTCTCATGCTTACGCAGCATGCATTTTACCCGTTTCTCCGCAGTGCTAAATCTAATTTTAAAATGCTTAACAGATTATTGAGCCTTATGGTGGCTGGGATTAAATAAATTTGCTGTCAGAGCACATAACAAACAAACATGGTTTTAATTGGTTCTGAAATATTTTGGGAGGCTTCAAGCTTTCCGTAAGTACCTGAGGTGGACACCCTGCAATTCTCTCTGTTCTGTAACTAATACAAGGTTAATCCGCAGCACAACTTGTTTAGATTTCAGATTTCAGATGGAATATAAATTGAAGCTTGGGAGGATAAAAGTGAGGACATGAAATAACACTGTGTGAACTGTTAGCAAAGCTAACACCTCAGGACTGACATGATGGTAAAATGATTAAGCATAATCCAGGCACAGCGGTGCTCACCTGTGATCCCAGCATTTGGAGAGGCAGAGGCCGGCAGATCTGTGTGAGTTTGAGGTCAGCCTGGTCCACAAAGCAAGTCTAGGATAGCCAAGGCTACACAGAGAAACCCTGTCTCGAAAAACCAAAAGAAAAAAAAAATATGAAAGATAGACTGGGGTTTTCATCTATTTGTTTTTGTTAATTGCAAGTACAATTCATGTGCCCCACAACTCCCTGATTTGAAGTATAAAAATTTAAGTATTTTTCAGAAGATCTGATACCTTCTTCTGGCCTCTGTGGGCACCAGGCACATACATAACACACATATGTACATGTAGGCAAAGCACCCATACACATAAAATAATAAAACAAGAACATCTCAAAACTGTAAGTGCTTCCAATGCTCCTGCGCAGTAATTAGGAAGATATAGTGTAGACAGTTCTGTTGTTATAAACAATGATGAAAATCCCAACAGTTCTATTTTACCAATAAGGACTCAGGAGCCAGGTGCTAGGGTGAAAACCTAATAGCTCAAAGATGCAGAGAAAGCACCCAGCTGACCTTCCTTCTCAGCTCAGGTCCAGATGAAAACAAAACAAAACAAAACAAAAACCCCAAAAGGCTCCCTAGTTCAAATGACAGCCCAGGATGAAAAAGCCAAAAAACCCAAGGCTGAAGCCTTGCTAGGTCAAAGCTCAAAACGCCAGGGAGCTGAGGAGCTGAAGTTCAAGCTAAAGCCAGAGCTTGAGCTAAAAGCTTTGCTTCTCCATGCTGTATTAAATACTCCTCAACTCAAAGTCCCTCCTACTCTTTAATCCCTGGTCAGCTGGTTTCCTGCTCCACCTCTTGACCTGGGTTTAAATTTATTGAGTCCTGTGCACAGAAACCTCTTGGATTAAGGGTGTGTGCTAGGATTGGATGAACCACACCATAATCACCTGTTTACAATAAACAGAAAGTTCTTGGATTAAAGGTGTGTGTTAGGGCTCAACCAAACCAAACAATAAACAGGCTTTTACAGTTCACAATTTTAGGGTTCACAACAGGATCAAATATCCTGCAACACACCTCTAAATGAGAAAATCCGAAATTAGATAAGCTTCTTTAAATATAGCTCAGCTCCTTGATATGTTTATTTAGCTTCCCCTTTTAAAAAAGGATGTATTATTCATTCTGTAAATGTTTGCTGCATTCGTTTTTGGAAAGCACTGTGCACTCGGAAATAGAGGGGAGAGGTCAGCGCCAGTTCAAGGCTAGCAGGATCTCCACAGAGAGTTGCAGGCTGGACCACACAACTTCTCCAGAGATGTCACCTTTGTGGCTGTGATTTGAATCCAGGGAATCTCTGCTTCTGGATCTCTTTCGGTAATACATGTCTGTGCCACTACTACATGCCCCATTTGACCCTCCGTTTTCTCAAAGAGCCATAAGTCAGAGCAGGGCCAGACAGAACACAGCACCCACAACTTGGTCTCAGAAAACTCCATGTGTTAAGACAGGTTCTCAGGTAGCACAGGGTGGCTTTGAATTGAGGGTGGCCCTAATTTCCTGGTCTTCCAGCTCTCACGTCACTGCTGCCGGTAACTCCAGCTCTAAGGGATCTAATACCTCTTGTCTGGCCTCCAAGTGCATCTGCACTCACCTGATCAGACCTACACAAGCACACACACAGGGCCAAAGGTGCAGAGCCGGCTGCTGTTGGTGATGGGGTTAGTTCCTATGCTGCAGTAGACCTTCAGGGTGAAGCCCCATGGCTGCTGTCAGTAGGCACCAGATGCTTGGCTTGGCCTCCCATGAGGCTCTGGAGCATCCTTGGCACAGCCACTGGGGGTTTGTCAGCCAAGCTTGTCAGGCCTGCTCTCATGTGCCTTGGGGACAGCAACAGGAAGCTCTGCTAGTTCTTGAGAACTAACCCATTTATTAGTAATGTTCTTCTTTCCCCCTGATGGTTTTTCATCACCTGAAGTCTGTGTTATCTAAAATTAATTTAGACACTTAAGATTTTTCTTTTGAGACAGGGCTTCTTTACAAAGCCCTTGGCTGGCCTGAAACTTGCTGCATATAGGCCAAAAACTTGGAGCAATCCTCCTGCCCCCACTTCCTAGATACTGGTGTATGCTACCACACCCAGCTTTAAAAAAATAACTTAAAAATATTTATTTTTATTTTACACGTATGAGTGGTTTTGTCTGCATGACTATCTGTGCACCACACGTGCACAACACCTACAAAGGCCAGAAGAGAGTGCTGGATCCTCTGGGACTGGAGGTGGGTGGCCACCGCGTGGTTGCTGGATTAAAATGGACCTTTGCAAGAGCAACATGTACTCTTAATGGCTGAGTCATCTCTCCAGTCTACCACCTTTGTTTAAATATTTTTGAGACTGGGTCTCATTTAGCTTAGGCTGGCCTTGAACTCCTGAGTCTCCGGCCTCTACCTCTGAAATGCTGGAATAGTAGGTATGTACCACCTCTTGTGGCCAGGTTTCTTTTAATTCACTTTAATGTGATATATCTTTCACCATCACTTTGCTTTTAACCCATGTCTTTCTATTTATCAGGAGTTTGTCTTAGACAACAGTAATGCCCTTCAAACTATTCCACAAAATAGAAACAGAAGGAACACTACCAAAATCATTCTATGAAGCCACAATCACCTTGGTACCTAAACCTCACAAAGACCCAACAAAGAAAGAGAATTTCAGGCCAATCTCCCTTATGAACATCGATGCAAAAATACTCCACAAAATATTTGCAAACTGAATACAACAACACATCAAAGATATCATCCGCTATGACCAAGTAGGCTTCATCCCAGTCATGCAGGGGTGGTTCAATATATGGAAATCCATCAATGTGATCTACCATATAAACAAACTGAAGGAGAAAAACCACATGATCATCTCCTTAGATGCTGAAAAAGCATTTGACAAAATCCAACATCCACTCATGTTTAAAGTCTTGGAGAGATCAGGGATACAAGGTACATACCTAAACATAGTAAAGGCAATATATAGCAAGCCTATAGCCAATATCAAACTCGATGGAGGAAACAAATCGATCCCACCGAAATCAGGGACAAGGCAAGGATGCCCACTCTCTCCATATCTCTTCAGCATAGTTCTTGAAGTCCTTGCTAGAGCAGTAAGACAATCACAGGAGATCAAGGGGATTCAAATCAGAAAGGAAGAAGTCAAAGTATCACTCTTTGCAGATGATATAATAGTATAAGTGAGTGATCCCAAAAATTCTACCAGAGAACTTCTACACCTGATAACCACCTTCAGCAAAGTGGCTGGATACAAAATTAACTCCAAGAAGCAGAAAGACACACATGATTTATACTCACTTATAAGTGAATATTAGACATAATATAGGATAAACATACTAAAATCTGTACACTTAAAGAAGCTAAGCAAGAAGGAGGACCCTGGGTAAGATGTTCAATCCTCTTTGAGAAAAGTAAATGGGATAGACATCGGAAGAGGGAGAAAGCAGGGAATGGGACAGGAACTTACCACAGAGAGCCTCTGAAAGAGTCTACCCTGCAAGATATTAAAGCAGATGCTGAGACTCATAACCAAACTTTGGGCAGATTGCAGGGAATCTTATGAAAGAAGGGGGAGATAGAAAGACCTGGAAGGAACAGGAGCTCCACAAGGAGAACAACAGAATTAAAACATCTGGGCCCAGGGGTCTTTTCTGAGACTGATACTCCAACCAAGGACCATTCATGGAGATAACCTAGAACCTCGGCACAGATGTAGTCCATGGCAGCTCGGGGTCCAAGTGGGCTTCCTAGTAAGGGGAACAGGGACTGTCTCTGACATGACCTTAGTGGCTGGCTTCTTGATCACCTCTCCCTTAGAGTTGTGGTGGGAGCATAGAAGACTATGCAGACAGTCCTGATAGGCCAGGGTCAGATGGAAGGGGAGAAGGACCTCCCCTATCAGTGGAATAGGGGAGGAACATAAGAAGATGAGGGAGGGAGGGCAGGATCGGGAGGGGATGTGTGAGGGAGCTATAGCTGGGATATGAAGTAAATACATTGTAATACATTTAAAAATTAAAAAACAGAAATTCATAGACACATTGTCCCAGATTAGCCAATCTTTGTTTGAGAACGTGAAGTTGGCTTTGAGCCTGTGTTGTGTCTCCTCCGTGATTGAAACATTCCATCTTGCAGGGAAGCTCCTTAAGCAAGACGGTAAGTAAATCTCAAGTAGCTTCAGGAAGTCCCTGAAACTGACCAGATTCATTAGGCCCCTTCCCTGCCAGAGTAAGCAATAGGAGCAGAGCTGCCAAGAAGACTCAGACAAGCTGAGCTGCAAAGAAGAGTATGACACCAGACCAGCTACCTGGAAAAAGCAGAAACCAGCCAAGCTGCCTGGAAGAGGTTTAAAACAGTCACTTGGAAAGGACTTTCCAACCTGTTGAGCCTCCTGCAGGCTGTGCCAGGTTCCCAGCTTTGTGAGCTGTCACCCATGCTGAGGTAAGCTAAGGCAAGGCAGGGGTCCTGGGAGGAAGCATGCACAGCTTCTGGGGTAGGTATAAATCCAGGCTGGCAGGATAGTTCTGTGGGTAAAGACACTTGCCACCAAGCCTGATGACTAGAGTTGGACTCTCTAGACCCAAGAGGTGTCTCCTGATTGCCACGTGTAAGGCATAGTGAGTGAGTGCACACACACACACATTTTGTTTTGTTTTTTGAGACAGCCTTTCTCTGGGTAGCCCTGGCTGTCCTGGACTCAGTAGACCTGGCCAGCTTCAAACTCACAGAGATCTGCCTGCCTCTGCCTCGCCAGTGCTGGGATTAAAGGCATGTACCACCATGCCCAGCTACACACACACACACACATTTTTATTTAAAAGTACTCTAAATGCATGAATAGCGTATACATGTTTTACCTTGATAAAGTAACAATAGCAAGAGAGAGAGAGAAGCTGCATTTGGGTGTAGCAGAGGGAAGGTTGAGGCTAGATTATAAATTTGAGGCCAGTGTGGTCCAAAAAACAAAACAAGACTGTCTGGGGAAAAAAATGACCCTTACTTCCACAAATTTAGAGGCAGCAAAAAAGAGTAAATGGAGAGTGGGGACTCAATAAACAAAAATCTAATGTTTACTTATATAACTGTACTAGACATGTATGTATACAGATGTGTGTGTGTAAATATATGTGTCTGTATGACATGTTTTGCCATGTAGCCTAAACTGGCAATGAATCATGGTGTTTCTCCTGCCTCAGCTTCCCATGTGTGTTCACCACCATGCTTGGCAAATATCTGTAATTTAAAGAACCCACAGTGTCGTGTCAGATTTAAAGGCAAAAAGGACAGATAGGACCCAACTACAGCACTGAGAGATGAATCAGAATCAAAGAAGCAAATCAAAGAACACGTTATTTTATCTCAGGGAGCAGGAAGTAAGTAAGACTGTCCAAAGCTGATAAACAGATTGGAGGTGGACAGGCCTGACCTGTCCATGGTTTGGCGTGACAGTCTGCCTCATCAGCAATGTGCACACTTGTCTTCTGTCAGCGCACCACAAACTGGAATCATCTAGAAAGAGAGACCTCAGAATGAGAAAGTGCCTCCTTCAGACTGCCCGCAAGCAAGTCTGTGGGCGTTTTCTTGATCAATGGTTGAGACAGGAGGGGCCAGCCTACTGTGGGCAATGCCTTCACTGGACAAATGGTCCTAGTGTAAAGCAGGTGGTATAAGAAGGCAAGCTGGGTGCGCCTCAGAGAGCAAGCCAGCAAGCAATGTTCCTCCATGGCTTCTGCTTCAGTTCCTGCCTCTAGATTTCCACCTTGAGTTCCTGCCCTGAGGGCTGTAGGCTGTAAAATTTGCTAGACCCTTTTCTCAGCAAGTTGCTTCTGTCATGGTGTTTCTCATAACAATGGAAGGCAAACTAAGACCCTCAGGCTAGGGGTGAGGCCTTGGAATCCTGCATTTCTGGTTGAGGTCAAGAGAAAACAATGACTGTCACCAGCATCACAGAACACCACCTGAGACACAATCTCTTTTCTTTTTTTGAGAGGGTCTCATTTAGCCTAGCCTAAGGTGGCCTCCAACTCAATTGGTAGCTGAGAATGACCTTCATTGTTTATGATCCTTCTGCTTCTACTTTTCTCTTTTTCTTCCTTCCTTTCTTCCTTTCTTTCTCTCTTCCTTTTTGTGTGTGTGTGTGTGTGTGTATGGTGGGGGCGGGGGGAGGTTGATTTGTTTATTTTCAAGACAGGGTGTCTCTGTGTAACTGTCCTAGAACTGGATTTGTAGACCAGGATGGCCTTGAACTCACAGATATTCCCCTGCCTCTGCCTCCCAAGACCTGGGATAAAGGTGCATGCCACCATGCCCAGCTCTGCCTCTGCTTTTCAAGGTCTGGGATCACAACCACAGGCACACGTCACCACAGTCTGTGTCGTGCTGGGGCCTGAACCTAGAGCCGTGTGCATGTTCAGCATGCACTGTACAAACTGAACTGTAGCCCCTACCTGAGGTGAGCTTCTTAATAATGAGAAAATACAGTTCCCCAAATCAAGAAATTAGCTGCCAAAATGAAAATGAGTACTTACGGACAGGAGGATACTGAGTTTAAAGCAGAAACCTTATGCCTGTAATCCCAATACTTGGGAAGCTGAGGCTGGGGGGTTGCCACAAGTTTGAGGCTTGCCTAGATTATGTAAAAAAAAAAAAAAAAAACTTGTCTCAAAACAGCAGCAACAGTAACATAAGTAAATATCTTTAAAAAGAAGAGAAAGAAAAGAGAGTCAGAACTAGCCAGGTGTGATGGCGCCCACTCGTGTTCCCAGCTCTCAGGAAACTGAGGCAAGGTGATGGCTTTGGGTTTAGGACAGCTGTTTCTTTATGGAACTGGGAAGGAGAGAGGAGAGGTTCATTTTTCATTGTTTAAAAAGATTTATTTCTAAGCTGGGCAGAGAAATATATATTATCATGTTTTTAAGACAGGGTCTCGGGCTGGAGAGATGGCTAAGTCGTTAAAGGCTAGGCTCACAACCATAAACATAAGATGGTCTCACTATGTAGCTCTGTTGGCCTTGAACTCACTAAGTAGAAGAGGCCGGCCCAGAACTCATAGAGATGCACCTGCCTGTGCCTCCTGAGTGGGGAAATGGAAGGTGTGTGCTACCATGCTTGTCCCTATTTTCATTATTTTTAATTTTGTGTGTGCTGTGTGTGAGGGATGTTCACAGGGGCCAGAGGTGTGTGTTCACCCTGACCCTGCAGTTATGAGGAGCTGTGAGCTGCCTGACAGCACATGTGGGGGACTAAGAGAACAACTATGCTTGTCGCTTACCGAGTTCCGCCATCTGGGTCCTGGGAGCAACACTGACTCATCGTGCTCACGGGGCAAGCCCATGAAGGCCCTTGAGCCATCTCTCCCATTTTTCATTTCTTGACTCTCAGTCCTTTCTGCCTTTACTCTCTCTCCTTGCATGCACAGCTCTGCAAAATGATGTAGAACCTCTTCTATTCTTATAGGTATCACACCGACTAACAAACATAGATAGCAATAATGATGAAGGCAATTGGTAGGTTAACCTAGCAAAGAGGGAAAATTATTTGTGTTGGTGCAGGCTGCTATAAGCAAATACCATAGACTGCAGAATTCAGGAGACGCTGGGGCGGGGAGTAAACTGTTAGGCTCGTGCAAAGGCACAAATCCCATCATATGGGCGCCACCCTTATAACCTAATTACCTCCCAAAGGCTCCAGCACATGTTTTAGAGAACACATGCGCTCCATCTACATTACTTCACAGAAAGTCTGAAGCTAGCATGACATTAATATTTAAAACATACTTGATATATAGCAGATTCTAGCCATCAAAAAGTTAATGATCTGCTGAATGTGTCTTGAAATTCCATTATCTCCAACAGGAAAGTCCTTCCTTGGAGATAATTATCCATTATAGACATCTGAGGAAATGAGCTGTATCATTCCAGACAGAAGCCCCGATTGGCATATGTCCGTTTGATTTAAAGTCTGATCTGCTTTTCTAAATTAATGCAGATAATGACTACCCAAAGACAGAGCTGGCTGAGTGTGCACATGTGTGTAATGACACTGCAAAAACCCTTCGTCTCCCCCACCCCCCAACTGTTGACAGTTATCGTGCTACTTGGCCAGTAGCGGCAGACAATGGCTATCCACCCTTGAGCAAACAGGAATTTTTCTGACAGCAATGAGTGAGATGCTCAGTTAACCGGGAAGCACTGAGCAGATCCCAGAGACTGCTCAGATGAAGAAAATGAAAGTCAGAGCTTAAAGATGTCTGGGGCCAGAGGGGCACCTCCCCTCCTCTCTGACTCCCTTCTGCCTGGGTCTAAAAGGAGCCAGAGCTGCTCTCTCAGTGCTTTGAATGTGTGCTGGGGGATGATGCGGCAGTGCTATTCTCTCTCCATCTCACATACTCTCTTCTGTAGGCATGGGTATCATCTAGTAGCCTAAGATGGCCTGGAACTTGCTACACAGCTAAGGATGATCCTCCTGACTCTACTTCTCCAGTGCTGGGATTACAGGTAAAATGACACCACACTTAGTTTATGCAATGCTGGGGACTGAACCCAGAGCTTCATGAATGCTTGGCAACCGGTCTACTGACTGAGCCATATCGCTGCCAGGCTATCTCTTCTTGAACTAACTCTAGGAAGGAGCATGTGAGCCCTCTAGGCATTAGCCCTCTGCGCCTGTCCTTGTTGGGTCTACTTCGCCTAGTTTTAGGAACAAGTGACTGTTCCTTTAGAATGTCTTTCTTCGTGAGTCTCATCACTTTGAGATCTTATCTGACTCTGCCGGCCTGCCCCAGCACGAAGCCTATTAGGTCAGTTTAGTCAGGTCCCCAGCTTCATCCTGACAGTTCGTCTAGTTTCCTATCTATTGAATGATTATTCTTTTCCTTGTCTTTGCACCGACACACCTCACCCCTCTCTACAGCAGGATTCACTATTTAGCCCAGGCTGGCACAAAACTCATAATCCTCTGCTTCCCAAATCCTGGGACTATAGTTGTAATACCGTTGAGAGCCATAAGCAGGCATTTCTATGGCCAGCCCCAAGGGACCTGACTGGATATCAGGCATCTGTGAAGCCACCTCGGACCACCTGGAAACACCTGCACATGCTCTGGATCGCCTTATAAGAGAACTGGAAGCTCCTCCTCTCTCTCTCTCTCTCTCTCTCTCCCTCCTGCCCTGCCCAGAGACAGTTTCTGTGACCTCTTCCCCTTCCCTTTCCTCTTCCCTTCCCCCTTCCCACGTGGAACCAGTTGCGTGGCATGATTTGTGAACCCGCCGTGTAACTCTGTTGCACAATCCTAACAATCATACCAGCTTGAAATCTCACCTTTACATAACTGCATTCAGTGTCCGATCTCTCCCCTACTACAAACTCTATAGCATTTCCTTAAATAAAGCGCTTCCCTGCTAATGTCTAACAACTGCCAGTTTTTTCCTTTGATGGTGTCTCCATGCCAACCATGACTTTAAACTACTGCTTCACACCATTTGTAAAATAAAACAGGACAAAAACAAAATAAATGAAACATAGATATTAACATTCTTAGAAGGGATCAGGTACGGTGGTCCATGTTGGTAACCAGACTAGGTACAGAGTAAGGGTCTATCAAAACAAAAACTAAGGATATCCGGAAGTGTTCATAAAATGGAATTCTATCATGTCTGAATTTCAAAGTTGGAGGAAATTGTAGGTAACAGATTAAACAAGACTGACCAAATATAGATAATGTAGCATCCAAATTACGATATGGGAGTTTTATGACACACACACATATACCTATATATACATCTATATAGATATAGATATGTGGAGAGAGAAAAGAGTGATGTATTCATAGAGGAGAGACATATATGTCACTCATATATATATATATATATATATATATATATTTATATTACAATTTTGGTTTGTGTTTTTCCAAGGCTTACTTTTATTTTCGATTATGTATCTGTTTGGGTATGTTCAGTGTGGGTGCCTGCACTGGCCAGAAGGTATCAGATTCCTTGGTGCTGGAGTTACAGTAGTTGTGACCTGTGTAATGGAGATACTAGGAACCGAACTCCTGTCTTCTTCAAGAGCGGTATGTACTCTTAGCTGCTGAGCCAGCTCTAACAGGCCCTGGGCTACAACGTTTTGTTTTTAAGAAAGTTTATTCTGCTCATGATCAGATACAGTACACTGGAAAGTGGCACCTGTCCCTTTCTCCTGAGTCTAACCTCAATCAAGAGACTTGCTTTTCAGTACAAGCAGAAAGCAAAGTCTGTAGGTACCTGGAGCTTTCTTTTCAGCCAATACTCACAAATATCTATGCTGACATATTGTATTGACATACTACTGGAAGCACTGATTTAATAATTCATTTATTTTTATTTTATGTGCTCTGCTGTGAGGGTGTCAGATGCCCTGGAACTGGTGTTGCAGACAGTTGTGAGATGCCGTGTGGGTGCTGGGAATTGAACCCGGATCTTCTGGAAAAGCAGTCAATGCTCTTAACCACTGAGCCATCTCTCTAGCCCCAGGAAACAATACTTTAAAAATGAAAACAGAGCCTATGGCATATGCTATTTTAAACGTCCTTCTTAATTCGCTCAAAAATCTCACAGAAAATAACACATCACTGGAGAGATACCTCATGTGCTTTCCATTATTGTGAGTCCCAAAAGAATCAATGTTTTGTTTGATTCTAACTCAGAGAGGGTAAAGGTGGTCCAGTCTTTTCTGACCAGGTACAAGTTTTGTAAATAATAATAACAAGCCAAGCTATAAAACATCTACACAGACCAAGTAACTATGTCAAAGTACTATTTTCAGAAAGTTGAAAACATGACTCCCAGGAATGTCAACTTGTGTTAGAGGGAATGAATAAGTGATGCTGGTCTGAACTGCCTATTGCCCTTGAAAAGGGGAAGTTACCTTTAGTTTTTCTCCTCCCTTCCTCCCTCCTCTACCCTCTTTCCCCTCTTTTTCCCACTGTTTCCTCCCTCCATTCTTTCCCCTTTCTCTTCCTCCTCCTCTGCCCCTTCAAAAGGTGTCTTGATCTTTATATGTAGCCCAGACTGGCCTTCAAACATGCTCCTTTTGCCTTAGCCTTCTTGGTAGGATGTCAGGCATGTCCACTGTGCCTGGCCAGAAAATTCAAGAAAAATTGTTCATTTTTCAATAGCATTAATCTTTAGAGGATTATTTTGTGTGAACAAAATAAATTCCAAAAGTTTATAGTCATACAATTAAATTTAAATTACACTTCAATTTTGCTTGTGACAAGGTCTCACTGTGTCCCCCTTGAACTCATAGACGTCTGCCTGCCTCTGCCCCTGAGTGCTGAATAGCTATGGTATATGACTGTTGGGTTTGGGGTGGAAGCTGAGAGAACTCACTTCAAAGACAGAAGCTTAAAATTCAAGCTTTATTCTCTGGGCACTCAGAGGCAGCCATTTCAGGATCTGAACCTCGTCCCCGAAGGGAGAATGGACATTTTTTTTAAAGGATGGGAACACAAAGCCAGGGGGAATGGGGTGGGCCGTTGTATTGACCAATCATATTTGGGTTAAGCAAAGGGTGATTGGGCCTTTCCAAGTCACCTGACTTCAGGACCCTTGACTCAGCTTTTTGCAGCCACATCATCTCTTGGACTTTGGCCTAGAATTTAGAATGATAGGGAAACAAAGGTGTGGGCAAGCTTTTAGTCAAGAGAGGCAATATATTTAGAACCTGTGTGCCTTAGTTTAGATAATGGAATAATGGCGGCTTTCCTCTTTACGCCCTTTACTGGCTAACAGACAAACACAAGACACCTGAAGAAGCAGGACAGGAGTTGGGTTCCAGAGCCTGGGAATATGAACTCAGTTTTGACCCTGCCAGCAAGATGGAACTTATTCCTAAGATGACTAGACCCAGGAAATTGTCAACATGCTAGTAGCCCTCATGTGGGTGCTGGGAATGGAACCAAATTCCGCTGCTCTAGCCTTAACCATCTCTCTAGCCTCTCCTTTAAAAATTCTTTCTTTTCCCAGCTGGGCATGGTGACGCATGCCTGTAGTCCCAGCACTCAGGAAGGCAGATTGCTGTAAGTTTGAGGCCAGCCTGGTTTCTCTCCCTCTCCCTCTTCCCTTCCACCTCTTTGATTTTTTGAAACAGGGTTTTCATCTGTTGCTCTGGAACCCGCTCTATAGATCAGGCTGGCCTGAAACTCAGAGATCTACCAGCCTCTGCCTCCTGAGTGCTAGCATCAAAGCCGTGGGCCACCACGCTCGGGTAATTTTTTTTAAAATTTTAAGTAATTTATTTATTTTTATATTAATCACAGGTTAAAAATTCTTAATATTAGGTGTTGACTCCTTTTGGTGAATGTGAGGCCACAGAGATTCAGATGTCAGATCTTGTCCTACTCAGCATTTGTTCAGCCTTTCCACTTCCCCTCAGACTCACAAAAAATGAAGAGGAAGAGGCTCGGAAGATAGCTCACTTTGTAAAGTGTTTGCCATGCAAACATAAAGAGCTGAGTTCAATCCCCAACACCCACCTAAAAGTCTACTATGCCAGATTTTTAATTTGTTATAAATGTTAATTAATTTTAATCTGATTATGAATGCTAGCTAGTCAGCATGAATAATGCCAGCACGAGGATGGCTCAGTGGATAAAAGCACTTTCTGCCAAGCCTGCTGGCCTGTTTGTGTTGGGTTCAAAGTGGAAGCCAAGAAAATTTATTTCAGATACAGAAGGTAAAACTGAAAGCTTATTTTCTGAGCTCAGGGAAGCAGCCAGTTCAGGATCTGAGCTACACTTGCGCACTCAGAGCAAGGGGAGTAGGGTGGGCTGTAGCACTGTCCAATCATATTTTGTTATAAGGGGTAGAGGAAGGGAGTTCCCATCAATCAGGACAGGAGTAGGTCTCTGGGCCTGGGAACATGAACTTGTTTGATCCTGCCACCAAGATAGAGAAGTTGTCCTTGAGGTGTCTAAACACTGGAAATCCCCAACTCCCATAGGATCTGGGACCTTGAGTTTAGTTTCTCTCTGTGATTAAATGGAGTCTGAAAATGAAGTGGGAGTACTTGGAATAAGTTTCTTTTGCTCATTCTCAACAGTTTGATCTCTGGAACACACATGACAAAAAGAAAGAGCTAATTCATATGGGTTGTCTTCTAATCATCACATGCATCCCATGTCATGGTTCACATGAGTGAATAAGCACACACACACACACACACACACACACACAGAGAGAGAGAGAGAGAGAGAGAGCCTACTTTCCATTTTTCCCAATCTAGTATCGCAAGGAAAAGAAAGTGATAAACAGACAGATATAAAAACTGATATTCCTTTCCTCATCACATGATTGCCAGATTGTCCCATAGAAGCGTATGTAGCAAACCCTCTCCCGGGTCTGAAGTGTCCTGTCCTGAGCTGCTGAGAAGTCTGCAGCTGCCATCCCTTAGCAATCAGTCCTTGTGTGGACTTGTCCTCAGCTAAAGAGGGTCTCTTAGTGCAAGGTCGCAACGGGGTGGTCTGTGTCTAAGGACTGGTCAGTATCAGCCAATTAACGCTCTCTGGAGGGCGCGTTTAAGGTCACGGTAGTCCCCAGTCCTCTGCGGACTCCTGGAGGCTTCATGGCTCTGCTGCAGCCTAACTTCTCCCTCTACCAACTTCTGGTTCCTCCTCCTTCTCCTTGTTAAAGATTTATTTGTTTTTATTTGCTGTGTATGGGTGTTTTGCCTGCATGATGCCTGTGCACTACATGAGTACAGTACATTCAGAGGTCGGAAAAGATTGTTGGATCCCCGAAAGCTGGAGTGAAAGCTCCGTGTGAGTGCTGGGAACTAAACCCAAGTTCTCTGCAGTAGCAGCCAGTGATTCTGACCACTGAGCCATTCTCCCACCCTTCCTCCTCCCCTTCCTCCTCCTCCTCCCCTTCCTCCCTCTCCTCTTCTTCTTTCTTATCTATTTATTTATTTACTTCTTTTTGTTTTTCGAGACATGGTTTCTCTGTGTAACCCTGGCTGTCCTGGAATTCACTATGTAAACCAGGCTGTCCTTTTTTAAAAAATAATTAATTTAATTTTATTTTATGTGCATCAGTGTGAAGAGGTCAGGTCCCTCAGAACTGAAAACTACAGACAGTTGTGAGCTGCCACGTGGGTGCTGGGAATTGAACCCGGGTCCTTGGAAAGAGCAGGCAGTGCTCTTAACCACTGAGCCATCTCTCCAGCACCCAGGCTGGCCTTGAACTCAGAGACCCACGTGCTGGGGTTAAACATGGACGCCACCCTAGCAACTTTCTTTTCTTCTTTTAAAGAGCTCTTGTTGCTCTTGCAGAGGACCCTGGTTCAATTCCCAGCACCCACATGGAGGTTTACAACCATCCACAACTCTAGTTCCAGGGGATCTGATGCCCTCTTATGCCCTCTGTTGCCACCAAGCAAGGGCATGGTCCAGATACGCATATGGTGGCAAAGCACACACACAAAATAAAGAAGTAAGTCTACTAAAATTCTGTTTTGTTTTATTTGAGAGAGTGTTTCTTTGTATAAGTGCCACAGATGTCCTGGAACTTGCTTTTCTGTATCAGGCTGGCCTTGAACTGACAGAGACCCACCTGCCTCTGCCTCCAGAGTGCTGAGGTGAGAAATGTGCTCTACTACTACCCAACTTTTGTTATTCAATTTTATGATGTGTTTAGTTTCTTTCTAATAGATGAGTGGTTCTCAACACATAGGTCATGACCCCTTTGGGGATCAAAGGACCCTTCCACAGTGGATCACAAAAGACCATCAGAAATATCAGATATTTATTTTCATTATTATTCATAACAGTAGCAAAATTATACAAAATAATTTATGATTGGGGTCACCACAACATGAGGAACTCTGTTTAAGGGTCACAATATTAGGAAGGTTGAGAACCACTTGCCTTAAGATCTTTTCCTCACCTCTCAAAATCCTGTTCTAGTTTTATGACCTACATACACATAGCATATATATTCTAGGTTCCATATATGGAAGAAAATGTTCAGTATTTGTCTTTTTGACTTTGGTTTATTTCATTTGAGATAATGTGAGGGCTCATGCAGGTATACGGCTGAAAAGTGAACTATGAAGAGAAGAAAATGAAAACTCAGTTCAAATTGACTCCAGCAACCTGGGATCAAGACTTGTAAAGAGTCTGATGTCAGGCAGTTTATTCCAAGTATATTTAAGCCCAGTATCAAAGGCTTTCCTGGTGTAATACAATGCCGGTACACAAGAAAACATAATTATATTGGGACTTGACTCATGTCATTTTGTCCAAGAAGACAGGTTCTAGAGATAAGCTACCTAGGGAAGACGCTAGCCCGGTCTCAGACATACAGACATCATAGAGATCAGTTGGATTGTTTATCCGCCTCTGATCCTGGTGGTGGAAGCTTGGGGCTCCCCTGGCTGTAAGGGTCATGTAGATTACTAGTCCTGGTTGTAGGAGCTTGATGTGGCCTGACCCAACAGGTAACACCAGGCTATTGATCATCCCCAAAGTCTCAGACTTCTGGATGAAAGGACAATTTTGTTTTTTACATTTTTTCCATTGTAAAGACAATCCCACATTCTTAACATTCCTGGTTTCTCTGGGGATCTGTGGGTACAAGGACCCTTGTGTTATGCTCCCAACGATAATGGCTTCCATTTATGTCCATTTTACTGTACACATTGTGATTTTATTTTTTTGTTATAGCTATAAACAATGCCATTGTGTATGTGGCCCACATTTTTCTTACGCACTCATCTTTTAATTTTCTTTATGTGTATTGGTGTGAAGGTGTCAGGCCTGGAATTACAGACAGCTGTGAACTGCCATGTGGGTGCTGGGAACTGAACTCGGGTCCTTAGGAAGAGCAGACAGTATTCTTCACCACCGAGCATCTTTCCAGTCCCTTAAATTTATTTAATTTTCTGGATTTTATGTGCCCACTCATCTTTTGATGTCTACATGAATGGCTCCATTTCCTAGATGTTGTAATTAGTGCCATAATAACCACGGGCAGCATCTCTCTGAGATATTGACTCAGAGTGGTATAGCTAGGTTATATCATGGTTCTGTTTTAAAGTTTTTTTTTTTAGAAATGTCCATAATTACTATGGTAGCTGCACTGTTTTCCATTAGCACCAACAATGCATAAGGGTCCCTCTTTCCCCATACCCTCACCAACAATCTATTTGTTTTCTCAGTAATAGCGATTCTAACTTGGGTAAGATGGATCTCGAAACAGCTTTAGCTTTCATTCTGTGACGACTAAGAGTGTTAAGAGCCTTATGTATAGACTGTTTTCTCCTGCTGCTCCGTTTCTTTCCCGCCCTCACCTCTTCTCCCTCCTGTTCTTGCTTGCTGCGCCCAGCTTTTGACACAGGTGCTGCAAATCTGAGCTCAGCTTCTGATGCCTGCGCAACAAGCACTGTGCCAACTGAGGCCTCTTCCAGCCCCTGTATTTCTTCTTTTGAGGGCTGTCTATCTAGTTACTTAGCCAACTTGTTAGTGGAGGGTTTGTGTGTGCTTCCTTCTTTCATTCAGTTCTTTGTATAGCCCAGATGTTAATCATCTGTCTGACGTGTAGTTGGCAAAACAAAACAAAACAAAAAAACCCACAACCTTTTTTTTTTCTCTCTCTCTCTTCTGTAAGCAGTCTCTTCACTCTGGTGATTAGTTTTTTTTTTTTTTTTGCTGTGCAGTAGCTTTCGTCAATTGTTGGGATTATTTCCTGTGGTTTTGGAGTCCTTTTCAGAAAATCATCACTTCTGCCTTGGGTTTATCTTGAAGTGTTTTACCTGTGTTTTCTGCTTCAAATTTTCAGGTCTTGCATTAAGGTCTTTGATCCATTTGAGTTGATTTTGGTTTGGGATGAGACATGTGTATGTCGCTGGAGTAGCCGGACAGTGGCGGCTTTAGTCCTAGCACTTGGGAGGCAGACAGAGGTGGATCTTTTGAGCTTGAGATTAGCCTGGTCTACAGCCTGAACTACAGAGTTCCAGGACAAACAGGGCAAATCAAAGAAACCTTGCTTCGAAAACCAAAGATAGGAGGGAGGATCCAGTTTCATTTTTCTACAGTTTTCCTAGCATTATTTGCTTAAAAGACGATCTTTGCTCTAAAGTTTGTTTTGGATAGCTTTGTCTAAACTTAGCTGGCTGTAACAGTTTGGATTTATTTCTGAGACTTCTACTGTATTCCATTTGTCTCCATGTCTGTTTTTAACAAGACTGTAACAGAATTTGAGATCAGACTTTATGACTGCCCCCCCCCCCAGACACACACAACCAAGTGTTGCTTTTTCTGCTTAAGAGCGCTTTGGCTATTTTTTTTTTTTTTCCTGCAATAACTTTATTTTAATGGACTCACACACACACACAAAATCACAGCTAGACTAAGGTACCAATTAAACACCAAGGCTACAGGTTGTGTGTTTGGGGAATTTCTCAGATAGCCCTGGCCAACAAGTAAACAGAGGGCTTCTCATGTCTGGTATTATGTTTTTTTTTCCCCCCTACTGGCTCCTTCTCCTGTATTACCTCCTACCTTTCTTCCCTAATGAGTACAGCACCCACCATGCCCTTTCTTTTTGTTCAAGACAGTGTTCCTCTTTGTCTTTCTGTAGAACAGGCTAGCCTCAAACTCAGAGATTCACCTGTCTCTCCCTGTGAGTACTGAGGTTACAGGCGTTCAGAACACAGTCCAGGCTCTGGGCTGCATTCTTGGCCCTCACTAGAGAAGGAAACTCTTCTCCCAGAGCCCTCATCCCAGCTCTGCTTCACTAGGAAGATCTTGGTTTGAATGGGGAATGTCTCTGGCATTGAGATGCTTGGTCCCCACTCAGTGGTACCACTGGGGAAGGCCTAGGAGGAATGACCTTGGAGGAAGTGTGGCTAGAGATGGGCTTTAAGAGTTTAAACACCTGTGTCATTTTAAATTCTCTCTCAGCTTTGTGCTTCCAGTTCAAGACGTGAGCCCTCAGCTTCCCATCCCTGCTGCCATGCCTTCACTCTGCCGCAGACTCTCACACTTTGGAACCATCAGCTTGCATAAACTCTTCTATACGGTATGTTGGCCATGGTGCTTTTATCACACCCAGAACCGGGAAGATACTAACACATCCCCCAGCACCAGTCATGGTACTTGGCACAAACCACAAATTCAATCCTTCTAACTCAAATGGTCTCAACGCCACTTAGTAGAATACTCTAAGTTTCACAACTCCAGGGACAAATTGTGGGTAAAAGCAAATGTCTGACGATGCAGACAGTTCTGATGAGAGCTGATAAGCTAGGGTCAGATGGAAGGGGAGAAAGATCTCCCCTATCAGTGGACTTGGAAGGGACATGGGAGGAGATGAGAGATGGAGGGTGGGATTGGGAGGGGATGAGGGAGGGGTCTACAGCTTGGATACAAAGTGAATAAACTGTAATTAATATAAAAAAATAAAAATTTTATTAAAAAAGTAAATGTTTGCAAAAATAGGCCCGAGGACCACAGGTGTGGCTCAGCAGTGTTTCTTTGGCCTATAGACCTCCCTACAAGAAGGTATGGGATGACTTGTCTTCCGACCTCCCACACTAACTCTCCCCCCCTTCGTTCTCCTTCCAGAGAATTCCTGCTTTAGGACGAAATGTAAGCGCTTTGGGTGATGGGAACATTGGTTTGCCTTACCAGTTTGTAAACGTCTAAGGAAGAAGTCGCCAAGCTCGAACACTCATGACTAAAATGTCCTCCATCCTGTCCCCCACCACCTGATTAACTCTGCAGTTACCTACTGAGGTCACTGTATGTGAACAAAGCAGTAAACAGGGGAAGCAGGGCCCTTAGGATATGCTGATTTCAACCACTGGGAGGAGTCAGCCCTTCTCTTCAGTCATCCTGTTAGTTACCTGGGCTCCCTTAGCAAAGCACTTGGTGGTTTCCATCAGAAATGCCAGCCCAGTGCTGGCAGCCAGAAATCCAAATCAAGGTAGCGGCTGGACCAAACTACCTCTGAAACCCCCTGAAAGGAATTCTTCCTGTGTGTTGCTAGCTCCTGGCAGTGGTCACAGTCCTTGGCATTCCTGGGCATGTAGCCGCATCTCTCTCCACTGTGTCCACACATTGAGG
>CM053763.1:57655653-57667505 GCA_028658305.1 Pachyuromys duprasi | reverse complement strand
CTTTAGGGTTATGTTTCTCTTGAGCCATTTGGTTAGACAAGTCTGAGAGCCTGGAGTGAGGGGCAGCATGAGCCACTGTCTAAGGACTGTGGGCACAGGAAATTCTAGTGTTAAGGCTCATCTACCTTCTTTGTTCAGCCTCAGCAAGTTTGGTGCTGCTTCTGGTTTTGAAATCAACATCATGCCCTAAAGAAATAATGTAGCTAGTAATTTTGTTTCTAAACATTACTGTTCTGTGTTTATGTGTTGGATTCATTCAGAAAGATGGCACAGAGGGAATAAAATGGACTCCCAGCTGACAGAAGTGTAGAGGTCAGAGGTTTGCACAGGAAAGAATGCTATTCAGAGGCCGGGCCTATGTTGTCAAATGCAGCTCTTAGCCACAGGTTCTTTTTGTAAAAAGCTATGTTCTGGTGCTTGTAACAGGTTGACTTTTTTTTTTTTTTTTAAAGCAGATGGTTCTAGGCCCAGGATGCTAATGAACTCAAGGTATGTTTTAAAGGAAAAGGTTTGACTTCTCGGGCATAATTGCAAGAACAGAATTCTTGGCCAAGGATGAGAACCCCAACCTGACTGGATATGCTCCCGTGATGGGTTAAAGGATTTACCTGAGGCCAAGAATAGGCAGGAATTGAATGTGGTCACCCACCTTTTAAATTAGGTAACTGGGTTGGGGGATGTGTAGTGATAGGGCTTAGCAGTGCCACACCTGATGACCTTTGACTTTGATTCCTGGGACCTGGTGGAGAGAACCTACTGTCTAGAGTTATCCTTGGGCCTTCATGTTTGTGCTATGGCCCCTGTGTGCACACATGAAATAATGAATGGGAGTGTTGGTAAATAGAGAAAGATGTGGTTTTGCATTAAAAATTGTGTTAGAACATTACTGAGTAGGTTTATCCAATAAACTGAGTACTGTACATTGAAAATTCCGTTTACACAAAAAGATAGTTAACACAGTCTAGACATCAGCGTTTCTTTATTATCTAATGGTTGAAGGTCTAATTACCTCTGGTATTTCTCCTGTAGGTCTGGGCTGGAAATGAAGAAAAGGTAAGCAACTGTGTACAGAACCAAGGTTTTATGTTGTAAGTGGTAATTTAGTTAACTTAGAACACAATGCTGGGCAATAGTTACTCCCTCCTAAACCTCCAAGCCCTCATAGTTTCCTAACATGTAGATTTTACCCATTATACTTGCTTTTTGTGGAATCTTAGGTCTGGTTCATGCTCCACGTCCTCCATGATCTGTCTCCTCTAGCTCTCCTAGCTCTCTCTCTCGCCTTTTCTCCGGCTGTTTCCTGTCTTCTGGCTCTTCCCCTCTCCCTCCTACTTCCTTTCCCTGCTCAACATTGTGGTTAGTTGCTTTATTTGGAAGTTTACACCATGTTGAGACAGGATGCTTAGAATAAGTATCACAATGCAATGTCCAGATTGAAACCAGAGAGTTGGGGGAAGAAATCAGCATTTGAATGAACAAGGGTAAGGTGTATGCATTTCAAAAGAACATTATACCATCAGTTTTAGGTTTCTTTGCCCCTTTTATGGTGGAAATAGATGAATTTTGAGGCAGTCCCAATTGCATATAGAGAAATATGAGAATTTTGTGCCTGTAGAATTCTGTTCTCAGCATTCAGAGGCAGGTAGATCTCTGTGAGTTCAAGGCCAGCCAAGGCTACAGAGAAACTCTGTTTCAAAAAATGGAAAACAAAATCAGTTCTATTTAGTTTTCTGAGTCAGCCCTAGGCTGAGACTTGCCACAATATTAACACAAAAGCTCTTTTGGGAAAGTTTGGTTTTATATTTTTGCCTGCATGTCTGAACCATGTGTGTGCAGTGCCCACAGAGGCCAGAAGAGGCCATCAAATCCCTCTGGAATTGAAGTTACGGTTGTGAGCTGCCATGTGGGTGCTGGGACTTGAACCTAACTCCTAGAAGAGCAGCCAGCCGGGCCTCTTCATTGCTGGGCATCTCTGGAGCCCTAAACTTCAGCCAACTCAGAATTGTTCAACACATGGTTGACATCTTGTGTGCCCAGGAGGATGAGGTATGTGGTGGGATCCACATGGTGTCTTCAGAGAACCTCATAATTTTAAGAGTCTTGGACATACAGACCAAGGAGGACTTTATACTGTCCTTCAGAATAAAGATCTGTGGCTCTCCCAGACATGATCAGAATAAACTTGGCAACTTCAATGGCTCCTACATATATGGCCAGGGTGGAGCAGGGGCTAGATCTTCAACTGGCAGGCACTGTTCAGGAGTCAGAATTAGCCTTCCAACCGAGAGGTCCAAAATTTGAAATTTGAATCTTGGGGCAATATGATTGTGGTCCTGGGTCCATGTTTAGACAAAGGGAGCGGGCAAGTTGAGTCAGACCTGCCCTGCTGCAGAAAGTAACCAGGCTCACGCTTGAGCTTGAGAGATTCCATTGCCTGGCAACCCGTCCAGGTAGCTCCTTTTTCCCCAACCAGATGGCCCCTAGCTTTTGACCAAAGTTATATAGCCCTGCCTCAAAAACTACAAGAGGTGCTAATGGCTCTCCCTCCCTAGCAACAGCCAAATTAGCACATAGTAGGACCTTAACTAAATTGATTTTGGAGACTGGTGGTGACTAAGATGCCCCTCCCCTTTGCCCTGTATAGAGATTATGTATGGAATGCCAGCCCCTATTATACCTAATCTTAAATCTTATGCCATTGCTGAAATAGATGAGGGTGACTAGATCCTTCACGTCAGGGCCACCCAATGGGCTCATAAACATGTTTGGCCTAAACTGTGTGCTCTTATGCAGCAGGCCCAGTTGGCTCCCTTAAGGTACATTGGAACCCAGGTGGAAAGGACCATTTTTCTGCTGACCACTCCAACTGCCATTAAGATCAATGGGCTCGCTGGTTGGGTTAATTATTCACGTGCCAACCCATTCTTAACCCAAGAAGACTACCTGACTCCTGTGTCCTGGAATGGAAAATAAAAGGATCTTCACTGAAGCTAAAATTATCACGTTTCTGATGGGCACTTCACAATTCAGACAACCCTTTGCATGTCAGGTTATCAAGAAACTCATCATCTTAGGACTACTAACCATATGTACTGCTGCGTGGAACCCACATGCCCCTGTAAATAACACCTGGGTCCTATGGGATAACCATGACAATGTCTTAGCCACAGTATCTCGGACAATTCCCCCGAACACATGGTTTCCCGAGCTGACCTTCGATCTGGCCCTTGCCATGCCATCAGGGTCCCTTGCAAGAAGCATAGCTGAAGACTACAAAGTACACTTTTATATGTGTCCCTCTCCTTTTGATTCTCCATGGCGACGGGAACACTGTGGGACCATGGCTGACTTTTATTGTGCAGAATCGGGGTGCGAAGAATTTGCCACTAGCTGGAAACCTATCTCAACTGGACTTATCCAGTTGACTAGAGACCCCAAATATGATAAATGTGCATGGCTAGTCAATGGTGGGTTACCCAACTATGCTATGCCCAAACCCTGTAATCAGCTTAAGCTTACCTTTACCGAGAAGGGTAAAAGCTATACTCAATGGCTAAAAGGGAAAACATTTGGGCTGCGCCTTTTGAGGACAGGGACACTCGGGATAGTACGCCTTCAATTGCTTCTTTCTGAAGGGACTACCAGGGCTATTGGCTCTAACACCGTCCTACACCCTCCCCTCATTGGCTTGACCACAACTAAGGCATCCCAAGTGTCAGGGAACCCCAAGCTCTCAGCTGCCCTTTCTCTAAAGCCTAACGAAGAAAAGGGGCCTTTCCAGGAACTCCAGTCTGAACCCCTCTGGGAATTGATGTTTAACATGTATATAGCTCTGAATGGGACTCGCCCAGACCTCACTGAGTCCTGTTGGTTATGTTATGACTCACAACTCCCCTTCTATGAGGCAATGGCGGTCATTAGTAACTATACTCTTGCTGCAGATATGACCAGTTGTAGATGGCAGACTCACTCTCCAGTTAGTTTCTGGAAGTGGGACTTGTGTGGGGACAATTCCAGACACTCATAAGCACCTCTGTAACCAGACCTTAACTATTGGGGTAGGAACAGACCAATATCTAGTACCCCCCAATATCTAATATCTAATACCTGGTGGGCCTGTTCCTCTGGCTTGACCCCCTGTACATACGGTAAGTTGCTCTCGGATTCTTACTGTGTGCTAATACAGCTGGTTCCCCGGCTGATTTATCATAGCAATGAAGAATTCTTCCTAGCCTTTGACCCACCAAACCAAAAATACATAAGAAGTAAGAGGGAACCTCAAACTGTCACTGTAGCAAAACTGCTGGGAACAGGTATCACCTCGGTCCTTCAGGACAAACGTTACAGACAGCTAAGGGAATCCATAGACTTGAACATTCAAAGATTGGAGGGTTCTATTTCAGATCTAGAACAAAATGTTGATTCCTTAGCAGAGTCTACCCTCCGGAATAGGAGAGGACACAACTTGATGTCCTTACAACAAGGAGGGTTATGCGCAGCACTCAATGAAGAATGTTGTTTCTATGTGGATAAAACTCATTGTAAGAGAGTCATTGGCTAAACTTAAAGAAAGCTTGGAAAAGAGGACAAGGGAAAGAGAAGCCATATCAGGGTGGTTTGGATCATGGTTTAATGCATCCCCTTGGTTAACTACTCTCTTAGGCACTTCTATTCTATTCCTACTGCTCACTTTCGGATCATATCTCCTAATCAAGTTGATGGCCCACATTAAGCAGAGAGGCTAGGAGCTATTCAGTTGATGGTATTACAATCACAGTACCAAAGACTGGCCATTGACGAAAATAATAACCAATGAACTCTTTTTCACACTGATAATAATTCTATTTCTCTTCCTAGTCTGTGTTTAGTTCAATAGGTTTCACCTATGCAAGTTAATGGTTTTGCTGACAGCCACCCAGATTGTTCCCTGCCCCACCACTTGGATCCATTAACCATTTTAGCCTTCCTAACCCCTGATGTCATCAGCCCCATGGTCAGCACGGAAGCAATTACAGAAGAGACCTTCGCCCATAATCCCTCTGGCAGGCTGAAATGATATATTGGTGTCCACCCCTTTAACAAAGTTAAATGATTTAGACACATTTTGAGCTATCCTCTTGAAAAGGGAATGAGAGGTCCAAAATTTGAAGTTTGGATCTTGGGGCAACATGACTATAGTACTGGGCACAAGTTTAGACAAAGGAGCAGGCAAATTGAGACGGACCTGCCCTGCTGCAGAAGGTAACCAGGCTTGTGGTTGAGAGACACTGTTGCCTGGCAGCCAACCCAGATGGCCCTTATTTCCCCACCCAGATACCCCCTAGCTTGTTACCAAAGTCACATAGCCTTGCTTCTAAGAAAAACCACAAGATGTGCTAATTGCAACAGCCAAATCATGTAACGGGACATTCCAGGCATTGATCATGATCAGATATCCTCCAGATGGCCAGGCCAGAACTGATCATGATCTTGGCAGCCTTCCATACCCAGTCATGTGACACCAAGGCTTGTGGCTTTGCCCCTTAAAAACAGTTTCCCTAGACCTCGGAGCCACACACCTCTCCCCTCTCCCGTGACAGGAAGGTTGTGAACCGGGCTTGAGTTTGTATCGATTAAACCCTCGTGTGTTTGCAGCAGAGTTGAGTCTTGGTGGTGTTTTGGGGGTCTCACAGTCTAGGCACAACACAACTACTCCAAAACCAGCTGACATCTCTGGTGTTGTGGGTGAGAACAAAAGGGGTTTCGTGTACTGACATGAATAAAAGGAAGCACACAAACTCTTCCTCAAAGAAAAATAGCATCAGTTACAAGTCTGACCAAGTGGAAGAGTATAAAGTGGCCTACAGACTACCCAATTCTAATTCAGGAATCTTGGGATCTGGTCCCTACACCTCAGCACACTGGTCTCTAGTCTTGTAGTAAATGATTGTTCCTTGTCTCTAGGTTGTCCCCACCCACTCACCCAAGGAAAGGCGAATGAAATTAACTGATGGTGAATAAACCAGATGTTCCTGACGGTTTCTTCATGTCTACCATCACCAGCTAGCCTGACCTGCTTTGAACAAAGTAGCCCTATAAGATGGCCATATGACTGTTACTACCTTAAAATGGCTCCCCGAACTTAATATTTGAAGATAGCCAAGATAGATTTCTATTCAGAAATAGAATTTTCCAAGATTCCTATGGCTTGGAGACCCTGTTTCTCATTCCTACCTAAATGCCAGCTGCCATGGTGGCTGCTCATAACCCTAGTCTGAGCTAAGCAGTGGTGAAACATACCTTTGAGGCCAGCCTGGCTGAGGAACAGCCAAGGCTACAGAGAGAAATCAAAGTACCCGAGCCTGATTATGTCAGGCACAGACCTCTCCTGGAGGCCCAGCTGGGGCTTCTGTTTTACCTACAAAAGAAAACAATTAGCCACAAGGCAGAAGTCTGTCCTAAGCCTTCAAAGGCCCTAGAGAACCTATTTGCTTTCCCTGGCTAAGGTGCTTTTCTCTGCTCTTGTGAGGCAGCAACTTTGTGTGTTCCCAAGCCAGATAAGGGATGTCAGCCATGGGGCCATTCCCTACCCAAGTCAGGCGTCAGTCTACTCAACACAATAGAGACAAAGGCCTGCTAGTCTAGCTAATACACTTGGAAGGCCCCTTTACAAGCATGTTATACTTCCTCCCTTGTCCTTTCTCCTGGTTTGAGCTGTATAAGCTAGCCTTGTTTCTATATGTTTCTCTCTTCGGAAAGAGTCTTTCTGGTCGATCATACTCACTACTCAGTGCCACCTGAAACCCTGCTCCCTAGCTCCTCTGCATGCTGAGACCACTGATCCCCAACAGCAAATCAGGGGTAGGTAACCCACATCTAGTGCCTCAACAGGAATTCTCCAGGACACCAAGAAGAGGGTTGGTGCTCCTCCCCAGGGAACATCAGCATTTTGCCTTGCTATCCTGACCTTCAGTTTAATGAACCAACTATGGTGAAGGGCAAACTTTTGGCCAGTCCCCAGCATTTGACCGTACAGCCCTTTGGGTGTCAGCAAAAATCACCTCTCTAAATCTTTTTGAAGGAACCCAGTAATGCAATGACCATTAAAAGCCCTTAGAACGGTTGCCGGCTGTCTTAAATTTGCAGGCAGGCTGATTCCCTAGTGTCAATGGAGTACCCTAGAACCCCTGTAGTACTAGGAAGGTTCTCCCTTTGAGCAGTTCCATCCTCTCCTGTCATGGAACGTTTCACTTCTCATCAGAAGGAGTACCAAATTAGAAGCCTTTGGGCCCTCAAGCTGCATGGGAGTGAACTCTCCCAGAAGAAAAGCAATTTCCTTTGTGGAGGAGGTCCTTTCTTTTAGCCCCTTGGATGGTCTCCAGCTATCCCTATAATGTAGAGGTCTGGACCTAGGTGGCTTACCTTACCCAAAGGCCAGAAGTCCCAAGAAGGGACACACCCACTCCTTTCTCCCCATCACTGTGGCCATCTGGCCATGTGTGGGTCCCTCCCAGAAGTAAATTAAAGATGAACCCAAATCCCTTCCTCCCAGTGATAACTGCCCTATGGCAGACCTCAGGGTCCTTGAAGGAGCCATTACATCCATTAGATAGGAAATCACCCCTGAACCTTTTCCCTACCTCTCTTTATCCCCCATCACCACCTTATTCCCCTCCTGCCTCATCCTTGAAGGGCACCCATAAAACTCTTGAAGGCTCTATGCCTTCTGCTCACCTGTAAACTACCACCCAACAATTATTTGAAATTAGGGATTCCTTCCAACTTCCCCACCATAGAAATAACACTTTGGCTTCCCATGTTAATGTTCAACCCACCCACCCACAGCCTCTAGACTGGTGTCCCTATCAGGCCAGTGAATTAAAGATCTTAGACAAGTGGGATAAGAAGGTGGCCCGAATCTGTTCTCCTGAGCCTCGGTGCCACCCCAAATACACCAAAGGACCCGTGTAACATGTTGGCTCTCCTTGCCAGCCTCCTGTTCCTTCAGTGGGAGATTTACAGGGATGAATGCCTCCAACAGATCCGCAAAACCAACAAAGTATCCCTTGGGCCATCAATGAGTCACTGCCAAGGTGACTTCTCCACAGGAGCACAACAGGCCACCCAATCTACAGGGTACTTTGATCAAGTATGCCTTTGTATCCTTCATGCCTGGGATTGCATAACTCCTCTTTCTGCACCCCAGGATAGGGATTCTTTGCTTCTCTTCCTCTGGCCAAAGCACAAGGAGCCCCTCTTGACTTTGTTCTTAGAACAAAAATGAGCCTAGAACACAAAATGTCTGACCCTGTGGCTAGAGAGATGCTCCTTAAAAGCATAATTTGGGAAGGCATGACCTCTGAATACCTGCTGGCATGTCAGGGTTTGGAAAAGAAACATGATAAATGGATAGTTGTCATTCAAGACACTTGGAGGATTCCCCATTTGGCTACTTGCCTAGCCTAGGCCCTCATGGGGGGTCCTTACAACAAAAGAAAAATATTTCAAATGTGGAAAGGAGGGACACTAGAAGGGTAAATATCCTAACTCTGGCCCATCTGAGGGCTTGGAAGACACCCATCCTAAAACTATCTGTCTTCGATGCCATAAAGGATTTCATTGAAAAAAGGATTGTCATTCTACACGCAATGAAGATGACACCAGGTACGCAGGGAGTGGGGGGTAGGTGTGAACCTTATGGAGACTCTCTGGGCTCAGACATTGGCCCTGGGCACCTCAGCCCAGTGGGCAGAACTTATAGCCCTCACAAAAGCCCTCCATTTGGCAAAAGCAGACACCGCCGACATTCACACTGATAGCAGATAGGCCATTGCCACTGCACATATGCCTGGGGCCATCTATGAAGAAAGAGGCCTACTGAGAACAGAAGGAAAGACAGTCAAAAATAAAGAAATCTGGGCACTATTGGAGGCCCTACAGCTCCCCCTAAAGGTGGCAATAATCCATTGCCTGCTCCACCAGAAAGGACATGATCTGGAGGCAGAAGGCAACAGGGCAGCCACAAGAAGAGCTGTGTCCCAGAGGTCGGCAGCTGTAGTTGTTATGATGCCTTCCCAATTGCCCACTGAACCCCAATACACTGAAGATGACAAACAAGACATAGCAAAATGCCAGGGAATCTACAGCTATACATGGCTGAGGGCGGTATCATCCTTCCCTCTAGAATTTGCAAGACAGCTGATTCATTGAATCCATTGGAATACCTACCTTGAAATGAGAAAGATAAAGGAATTGCTCAGGGAGGCTCACTACAAAATCTATCATTTGAAATTAACTGAGAGCACTCTCCCACTGCCCCATCTGCCAGGCTGTTAATGCATCAAACACAGCTTCAGCTCTTGTTGGTACCAGGGTCCGTGGCCAAACTGGGAAATAAATTATAAAGAGATAAAGCCTGGTAAATATGGTTTTAAATACTTGCTAGTTTTTTAAATTAAATACATATTTTTATATTAATTAAAGTTTATTTGTTTTGTATCCCACCTGTAGCCCCCTTCCCTCATTCTCTCCCAATCCCACCCTCCCTCATCTCCTCCCATGCCCCTCTCCAATTCCACTGATAGGTGAGGCCCTCCTCCCCTTCCATCTGACCCTAGCTTATCAGGTCTCATCAGGACTGGATGCAATGTCCTTCTCTGTGGCCTGGCAAGGCTGCTCCTCCCTCAGGGGAAGGTGATCAAAGAGCCAGCCACTGAGGTCATGTCCAAGACAGTCCCTGTTTCCCTTACTAGGGAACCTGCTTGGATACTGAGCTGTCATGGGCTACTTCTGTGCAGGGGTTCTAAGTTATCTCCATGCATGGTCCTTGTTTGGACTATCAGTATCAGAAAAGACCCATAGCCCAGATGTTTTGGTTCTCTTGGTCTCCTTGTGGAGCTCCTGTTCCCTCCAGGTCTTTCTTTCATAAGATTCCTTGCACTCTGCCCAAAGTTTGGTTATGAGTCTCACCATCTGCTTTGATACACTGCTAGATAGAGTTTTTCAGTGTCCCTCTATGGTAGGCTCCTGTCCTATTTCCTGTTTTCTTCCTCTTCCGATGTCCATCCCATTTGCCTTTCTAAATGAAGATTGAGCATCTTATCCAGGGTCGTCCTCTTTGCTTAGCTTCTTCAGGTGTACAGATTTTAGTATGTTTATCCTATATTATATATCTAATATCCATTTAGAAGTGAGTATATGCCGTGTGTGTCTTTCTGCTTCTGGGATACCTCACTCAGGATGATCTTTTCTAGATCCCACCATTTGCCTGCAAATTTCATGATTTCCTTGTTTTTAATTTCTGAGTAATATTCCATTGTGTAAATGTACCACAATTTCTGTATCCATTCCTCCATAGAGGAACATCTGGGTTGTTTCCAGGTTCTAGCTATTACAAATAAAGCTGTTGTGAACATTGTTGAGCAAATGTCCTTGTTTTGTACTTGAGCATATTTTGTGTATATACCTAGGAGTGGTACAGCTAAATCTTGAGGAAGCACTATTCCTAATTGTCTGAGAAAGTGCCAGATTGATTTCCAAAGTGGTTGTACAAGTTTACATTCCCACCAGCAATGGAATAGGGTTCCCCTTTCTCCACATCCTCTCCAGCACATGTTCTCACTTGAGTTTTTGATCTGAGCCATTCTGATGGATGTAAGGTGAAATCTCAGGGTCGTTGTGATTTGCATTTCCTGATGACTAAGAATGCTGAACATTTCTTTAAGTATTTCTCTACCATTCTATATTCCTCTACAGAAAATTCTCTGTTTAGCTCTGTACTCCATTTTTTAATTGGACTTCTTGATTTGTTGCCTTTTAACTTTTTTAGTTCTTTTTATGTTCTGGATATTTGACAGCTATCAGATATAGGGTTGGTGAAGATCCTTTCCCAGTCTGTAGGCTGTCGTTTTGTTCTGGCGACAGTGTCCTTTGCTTTACAGAAGCTTTTCAGTTTCATGAGGTCCCATTTATGATTGTTGATCTTAGAGCCTGTGCTGTTGGTGTTCTGTTCAGGAAGTTGTCTCCTGTGCCAATGAGTTTTAGGCCTTCCCCAATTTTTTCTTCTAACCAATTTAGTGTGTCTGGTTTTATGTTGAGGTCTTTGATCCACTTGGACTTCAGTTTTGTGCCAGGTGATAAATATGGATCTATTTTCATTTTTCTGCATATAGACATCCAGTTGGACCAGCACCATTTGTTGAAGATGCTATCTTTTTTCCATTGAATGGTTTTGGCTTCTTTGTCAAAAAATCAAGTTTCCATAGGTGTGCGGGTTTATGTCTGGGTCTTCTACTTGATTGAATTAGTCCACCATTCTGTTTCTATGTGAGTACCATGCAGTTTTTATTACTGTTGCTCCGTAGTACAGCTTGAGATCAGGGATGGAGATACCTCCAGATGATCTGTTGTTGTACAGGATCATTTTAGCAATTGTGGGTTTTTGTTTTCCCATATCAAATTGAGAATCTTTCTTTCAAGATATGTAAAGAATTGTGTTGGTATTTTGATGGGAATTGCATTGGATCTGTAGATTGCTTTTGGCAGGATGGCCATTTTCACTATGTTAATCCTACTGATCCATGAGCATGGGAGATCTTTCCATGTTCTGATATCTTCTTCAATTTCTTTCTTCAGAGACTTGAAGCTTTTTTCCAACAGGTCTTTTACTTGCTTGGTTAGAGTCACCCCAAGGTACTTTATGTTATTAGTGGCTATTGTGAAGGGTATTGTTTCCCTAATTTCTTTCTTGGCCCTTTTGTCTTTGATATACAGGAGGGTTTTTTTTAAGTTAATTTTGTATTTAGCCACTTTGCCGAAGGTGTTTATCAGCTGAAGGAGTTCTCTGGTTGAATTTTTGTGGTCACTCATGTATA
>CM053763.1:57637907-57655553 GCA_028658305.1 Pachyuromys duprasi | reverse complement strand
TGCTTTGACTTCTTCCTTTCCGATTTGTATCCCATTGATCTCCTTTAGTTGTCTTATTTCTCTAGCTAGGACTTCAAGTACTATGTTGAAGAGATATTGAGAGAGTGGGCAGCCTTGTCTTGTCCCTAATTTCAGTGGGATCGATTTAAGTTTTTCTCTGTTTAGTTTGTTGTTGGCTATAGGCTTGCTGTATATTGTCTTTACTTTGTTTAGGTATGTGCCTTGTGTCCCTGATCTCTCCAAGACTTTAAACATGAATGGGTGTTGGATTTTATCAAATGCTTTTTCAGCATCTAAGGAGATGATCATGTGTTTTTTCTCCTTCAGTTTGTTTATATGGTGGATTACATTAATGGATTTCCATATATTGAACCACCCCTGCCTGCCTGGGATGAAGCCTACTTGGTCATGGTGGGTGATATTTTTTATGTGTTCTTGGATTCGGTTTACAAGTATTTTATTGAGTATTTTTGCATCGATGTTCATAAGAGAGATAGGTCTGAAGTTCTCTCTTTTTTTGTTGGGTCTTTGTGTGGTTTAGATATCAAGGTGACTGTGGCTTCATAAAATGAGTTTAGTAAAGTTCCTTCTGTTTCTATTTTGTGGAATAGTTTGAAGAGAATTGGAGTTAGCTCTTCTTTGAAGGTCTGGTAGAATTCTGTTCTGAAACCATCTGGCCCTGGGTTTTTTTTTTGGAAAGGAGTCTTATGATGACTGCTTCTATTTTCTTGGGGGATATAGGACTATTCAATCTATTTACCTGATCTTGATTTAATTTTGGTAAATGGAATCTAATAATAAAATTGTCTATTTCATTTAGGTTTTCAAATTCTGTGGCATGTATAGGCTTTTGTAGTAAAACCTAGTTATTGTTTGGATTTCCTCATTGTCTTTTCACTTCTGATTTTGTTGATTTGGATAGTTTGTCTCTGCCGTTTAGTTAGTTTGGCTATCTTGTTGATTTTCTCAAAGAACTAGCTGTTGGTTTTATTGATTCTTTGAATTGTTTTATTTGTTTCTAATGTATTGATTTTAGCTCTGAGTTTGATTATTTCCAGCCATCTACTCCTTTTGAGTGTGTCTGCTTCTTTTTTATTCTAGGGCTTTTAGGTGAGCCATTAAGTTGCTTGTATGAGATACTTTAAATTTCTTCTTGAAGGCACTTAGTGCTATGAATTTTCCTCTTAGCACTGCTTTCATTTCTCCCATAAGTTTTGGTATGCTGTGCCTTTGTTTTCATTGAATTTAGGAAGACTTTAATTTCTTTCTTTATTTCTTCCCTAACCCAGCTGTCATTGAGTAGCAAGTTGTTCCGTTTCCACGTGTTTGTAGGCTTTTTGCTATTTCTGTTGTTGAGGTCCAGCTTTAGTCCATGGTAGGCAGATAGGATACAAGAGATTATTTCAATCTTCTTGTATATGTTGAGGTTGCTTTGTGACCATCTATATGGTCTATTGTGGAAAAGGTTCTATGAGGTGTTGAAAAGAAGGTATACTCTTTTGAATTTGGGTGAAAAGTTCTGTAGACATCTATTAGGTCCATTTGATTTAGGACCTCTGTAAGTGCCTTTATTTCCCTCTTTAGCTTCTGTCTAGATGATCTGTCCCTTGGTGAGAGTAGAGTGTTGAAGTCTCCCACTATTAAGGTATTGGCCTCAGTGTGTGATTTCAGTTTTAATAATGTTTCATTTACAAATGTAGGTGCTTTTGTATTTTGGGCATAGATGTTTAAAATTGTGATGTCCTCCTGTTGGAATTTTCCTTTGATGAGAAGGAAGTGCCCCTCCTCACCTTTCTTGATTAGTTTTGGTTGAAAGTCTATTTTATTAGATACTAGGATTGCTACCTTAGCTTGTTTTCTGGGATCATTTGCTTGAAAAACATTTTTCCAGCCCTTTACTCTGAGGTAGTGTTTATCTTTGTTGCAGAGGTGTGTTTCTTGGATGCAGCAGAATGTTGGATCCTGTTTCTATAACCATTCTGTTCATTTGTGTCTTTTTATTGGAGAGTTGAGTCCATTGATGTTGATAGATAATTGTGACCAATAAATATTAGTGTTGGTGACCAATAAATAGAGTTGGTGGTATTACTGTGTTTCATTGCTTGTTTTCTTTTAATTTTTTGTTCTGAAATTCTCTATATCCTATGTTTTCTTTGGTGTAGTTGTTTTCATTGGATTGTAGTTTTCCTTCTAGTATCTTCTCTAGGGGTGGGTTGCTGTGTAGATATTGTTTAAGTTTAGTTTTGTCATGGAGTATTTTGTTTTCTCCATATATGTTGATGGAAAGCTTTGCTGGGTATAGTAGTCTGGGTTGGTATCTGTGGTCCCTTAAAGGCTGCATGACCTCTGCCCAGGCCCTTCTGGCTTTCATAATTTTTGTTGAGAAGTTTGGTGTGATTCTGATAGGTCTACCTTTATATGTTTTTTGGCCTATTTCCCTTGATGCTTTTAATATATATATATTTTTTTGTCCTGTAGATTTAGTGTTTTGACTTTGATGTGATATAAGGAGTTTCTTTTCTGGTCTAGTCTATTTAGTGTTCTGTAGGCCTCTTGTATGTTTATGGACATCTCTTTCTTTAGTTTGGGAAATTTTTTCTTCTATGATTTTCTTGAATATATTTTTTGGTCTTCAGAGCCTAGAATCTTCTTTTTCATCTATTCCTATTATTCTTAGATTTCATCTTTTCATGGTGTCCATCTTTTCATGGCTGTTTTGTGTTTGGGACTTTGCCAATTTTACTTTTTTCTTTAAGAGTAGTATCAGTTTCTGCATGTGTATCTTCAGCACCTGAGATTCTCTCTTCCATCTCTTGTATTCTATTGGTGATGCTTACCTTTGTGGTTTCTGGTCTTTTTTCTAAGTTCTCCAGCTCCAGGGTTTTCTTTGTTTGTATTCTCTTTATTGATTCTAATTCTGGTTTCATGTCTTGCACCACTTCCTTCCTCAGTTTGAATGTGGATTCCTGTCTTTTTATGATGGCTTCTTTTTTGTTGTTGTTGTTCGTTTCCTCTCTAAATGTCACTAATTGTGCCTTTATTTGTTTGGCTGTATTTGCCTGTGTTTCTTTGAGACCTTTGTTCATTTCCTCTTTATTTGCCTCCCTCCATTTGTGTAGCCATTTCTTTGATAGATTTGTTCGTTTCCTTTTTATGTGCCTCTAGTAACTGGATAAGCAGAGCTTTAAAATCATTTTCCTGTGTTTCCAATGAATTGAAATATCCATTGGTTTTGGGGGTTGCTGGTGAAGCCATGATGTCCTGATTTTTGTTGGGTTCTTATGCCAACTTATGACCATGTGCTTCTCTGTAACCTTCACTGTTTGTTCCTGGAGTCTGTACTTCAGACTGGGTCCATCTTTCTTTGGTGTCTGGAGTATTCTTCAGGAAGATGAGAGAGGTCCATTGGTTTGAGAGTGTGCATTGGTGTTTCAGGTGTGCCGAAGGGAAGAATACCCACAGGCACAGATACACAAGTGCAGACAAGCAAGCATGCCCATGTGCATGGAAGTATGCCTTGAAGGACAGCATGCTAGAGAGTGTAGATGCTTGGAATGGGGGCTGGGGGAAGGCAGGTGCAGGAGGGGGTGCGATGCTGGCACTGTCCAATGGCGCAAATTCCCTAAATACCTCAGTGGCCTACAGGCCTGTCATACTGTCCTTCTGGTATTCAGATTTGTCTGGGCTCTTTGGAGAGCCCAGGACTTGACTGGTAGACCCACAGAACAGGGGCTTCAATGTTGAGCACGCTGTCCCAAGGATCCCTGTGTTGCTCACAGTGCAGGTGTAGGTGGGAGGGATCCTATGTCTGGCTGCTACCGTAGAGGGAGTCTGGATCTGGGACTTTGCACGCACTCACTTGAAGTCGCTCTCACTCCCTAGCATGTCTAATGGGAATGCACAGGAGTTATCCCTGTTCTCTGCTCTCAGATTTGGGCCTGCCAGGGCAAATGTGAGTGTAGGCGATCTGTCAGCTCAGTGGTGCTGCAGCTGCAGAATTTGGAGGCTGGAATAGTGCTCTGCTGGGAGTCCAGCCATGGCAGCAGAACTGGGAGGCTCTGGGTGGCCCACACAGCCCACCATTGAGGGACTGGGAGACCTGCCTTCTCTGTCTCAGATACCGAGCAGGGAGTTCTGTGCTAGGAATCGATGAGGAGGGATGAGGGAGGCCTGTTAAAGGGAAGTGCAGGGGGACTGAATGTTCGCCACTCTCAGTCCCTGGAGAAGTCTGCAGGTGACCTGGATCCAAATGGTCTCAGCTCACGTGTTGTCCCTCTCTCTCCCAGGAAGCCTCAGTGTTGATGTTCTGGCTTTAGCTGCCCCTCCACTCACCAATTTTGGAGTTTCAGATCCTCTGCCCCACAGATGCGGGGTGCACTGGTCGCTGCTCTTCTTGGATCCACCCCCACCTACTTGCTAGTTTTTATAGATATCTTTTCAGGCTGGGTAGAAGCTTACCCGACAAAAAAGGAAATGGCTACTGTAGTAGCCAAGAAGATGCAGGAAGAAATCATACCCAGGTATGGACTTTCTTCTCTGCTAGGGTTAGACAGTGGACCAGCTTTCATCTCAGGTAACATAGGGATTAGTTAATGCTTTGGGGGTTGATTGGAAACTTCATGATGCATATCGCCCCCAGAGTTCAAGACAGGATGAATCAGCTACTTAAGGAGGCTTTAACCAAATTATTCCTGGAAACTGGAAGATAAACTGGGTCAGCCTCGTGCCCTACGCCTTATACAAGGCTAGAAGTACCCCCTTACATCTGCGGGGTCACCCCTTCTGAAGTCCTATATGGGAGGGCCCCATCCCTTTTGCCTTACCTACAGTCTGATCAGCATTTCCTAGAATCCTTACAGGCTTTACACAAGATGCAGAAGTCTCTGGCTATTCCTTAAAGACATATATGAATCAGCACCCCCCCCCCACATTGCTTTGAACCAGGTGATGAAGTCTGGGTAAAATGCCACAGGGATAAGACCCTAGAACCTCGCTGGAAGGGACCTTACATTGTGATCATGACACCCTGACAGCTGTCAAAGTAGATGGAATCCAGACTTGGCTACATCACTCCCACATCAAGCCAGCAGGACCAGAGAACTGAGACTGAGGCGTGAGAAGATCCCATCCAAAGATGAACAATGATGGAAAGTTACACAGCCTCTTGCCCACCCATTGAAGCTATGACTTCAGCCTTCCTGATTCCGCTTGCATGCTTTCTTGAACCTGCTTTGATGATCTCACAACACCAACTCTAAAGCTTACCTGGGTAACTACAGTGCTGGGACAGGAGACACTCTTTTCCAAATCTCCCATGCAGCACCCAACAGGACTTGGTTCCCCAATTTATCTTTTGAGATAAATATCATTATAGTGTTAATGAACTGAAGAAAGTGAGCCATCTACGCCTGCCCAAGCGACTTGAGTCCAGTCAGAAAGAAGAAATGTGGACCAACAGTCCGAGACTTCTGAGACCACAGGGACAGTTAAATGGATTAAGGATAATGATCAGTATGTCACCATATGAAAGAAAGGCACCCCTCCCACCTTGTCGATGGCTTTGAATACAGCTGTGTAATCCCATTATTATAAAGTTCAAAGAGTTAGCAAAGAGAGTTTCAGGATGGGAATCTGGGAAGACTCCCAGATGGGGCATATGTCTCTACCGTTCACTTGAACCAGATACAGGGGGATTAATCACAATAAGACTAATCAGCCAGGTGGTGACCCTCCCTAAGCAAAAACTGACCTTAGGACCTAATAAGGAATTATCCAAATCAACCCAAAATCAACCACAACCTAGGGTTTACACTATCTCACTTGATTTGGAATTCCATCCTAAGGCAGACAGGCCCAGAGCCCCTAATCAGGGCTCAACTTCAGACCTAGATGAGTTACCATCCCCCTCCCCATCCTTGGCTGCAGACCTCCTAACATCAGGGCCTCTCAAACTCTAAATGCTTCAAGACCTGACCTTACTAAAGCCTATTATGAAGGAATGGCAAAAATGGGGAATTCTTCCCCATCCTCTGATATTGGCCTGTAGATGGCAACAAGTCAAGAATACAAAACTAACATTACAACTGATAACAGGGAATGGGCTATGCATAGGATACACGGTCCCTTTAGAACTTTCCAATCTTTGCAACATAACATTAGCCCCTACAGATATAGGGTTTCTACTTCCTCCCAAAAATAATTGGTGGGTTCTACTCTTTGCATTCATACTCAATCCCTGAGTAACAGTAAAGATTTTTGCATGTTGGTACAGATCATTCCTAAGATTGTTTACCACCCAGAAGATGATATTTGCGTAGGGGCTCAGTTCCTGGAAAAGAGAACCCATCACAGCTATAACTCTGTCTATCTTGTTAGGGTGAGGCAGAACAGGGGTCTCAGCTCTGGTAATACAGGATAGTATACCAGAGACTTTGTATAGTCACTAGCCAGGATGTTGCTAATATAGAAAAGTCTATTACCCACTTTCAGTGATCCTTAACATCCCTGTCTGAAGTAGTATTACAGAATAGAAGAGGTTTGGATTTATTGTTTCTTCAACAAGGAGGTCTATGCGTCGCTCTTGGGGAAGGATGCTGTTTCTATTTAGATCATTCTGGAATAAAGAAGCTATAGCCTTGGTTAGAGAAAAAAAATCTACAAAAAATTAGAATGGGAACAAACCAAAAATTGGTATGAATCAATGTCTAACTGGTTCCCACGGTTGGCCACCTTGCTTTCAGCCATGCGTGGACCCCTGCTCTTTTTGTTAGTGGACATTATAATTGGTCCTTGCATAGTCAATAAGCTAATTCAATTAAAGCGAAGGGTTTCGACTATCCAGTTAACAATCCAGCCTATGAGTACATCTCAAGGGTCTGAGATGGATCTTTTCTCAAGTGGGGAATGTGAGACCCTAATTGAAAATGAAGCCCAGTTTGAGACCCCACCAGGGCCTGACATGGGATCTAGGCTCACTCCATGACAGGCATCAGGTTCTTGTCAAAAGGGAATAGACCTAAATTTCCACTTCCCAGCAATGGAAAAAAACACAGAAAATGGGCATCAATCAGAGGGTGCCTGATCATATGCCGGGCCATCTGGCAGGAAAAGGTAAGGTTGCTTAACTGCAAGTTTAGAAATAGCCTGTCTTGGGGGGCTAGAGAGGTAGTTCACAGCACCAATTGCTCTCCCAAAGGACCCGGGTTCAATTCCCATCACCCACATCACAGCTCACAACTCTCTGTAACCCCAATTCCAAGACATCAGACACCTTCACACTAATGCACATAAAATTAAATAAAATTTTAAAAAAGAAATAGCCTGTCTTATGATTACCTCATGACTTCTGGTCAGTCCAAAAGCTTGCCCAGGCTTATGAGTTTGAATGCATGCTCCAATCATATTAAGAATGACCTAACTCACCCTGGGATTCTCCTGAGTGTCTTTAAAAGGAGCCTGCAAACTTAATTCAGGGTCTTCACCATTTTGCTTTGCCTAATCAAGGAGCCCAGGGCACTGGATTTCTGCAGAATAAAACGTTTACTGTTTGCATATACTATTTGAGTTGTTTTCTTCAATGAGCTCCAGACCCTAACAAGATAAAGATGGGAAGCCCTTCATGCCTTTAAACTCCAAAAGGCGCAACCCTCGGCTCACACAATAAGGGGGAAACCCCACAAAATCTTGTGGGTTCCTAACATTTTGGAAGGCTCACACTCCAAACTCAATATAAAAATTAGGGGGAAACCCAGTTGACCCTGGAACAGTCAGGACCAAGCCCTGGGCCACACCTAACAGGCTTCTCTGTGGTTTATACCACAAGAGACCTTCAAATGGGAGGCTCAAGATGGTGCCTCATCAAACCTCTTATCTCAGACATGGCTATGAGTGTGTTGGGGAGAGATCTTAGAAGCCATAGAAAACTGCTGGGCCCCAGTTTCCCCCAAAATTTGTTTAAATGCTTATTTCCCCTAATAATAAACAAACAAAAAGGTCAGGCTTTTAACCCAAAATTGTTTTCAGGTTGCAGACAGTGGTAATTCTAATATATTTAAATGTCTCTCTTTTTGTAAACTTGAGAATTCTTGTAAGCCTCAGAAAACCATCTTGGATTCACCTTACAGGTCAAACGGACTTCATTAATCACTATTAAAGCCAGTTTCTTTTTCACAGAGAAGCCAGTTACTGTCTATTACAGATACATAGTTAATAAAGTGTTTTACTCTCTCAGCTACCCTTAGCAAGTGAGATCTGATTCCCAGCCCTGCCCTCTGCTTTTTTTACTCCAACACAGGTGACTGCCCACCTGAAGGATTTCAGACCACGACCGAGACTCCTCTAACACTTGTCCCCTGCTTTCTGCAGGGCCCACAAATACTCCTGTGATAACGCCAGCCGAAAACAGCACCCCTCCGGTCCTGCAGGACATCCCCCTTTTTAATCAACACCTGCCCGACCCCTTACCCTCTCTTCAGGCCTGCACTGTTACTTTTCTTCCTATGGTGTAAAGGAAAAATAATGTCCTGCATAGACAACCTTTGCCAGAAACCTGCACCCTCTTGTGATTATTTCACAGGCCTATCTCTATGAGGAAGAGGAATCTACTACAAACCAGATCCCTCCCTCGACCCTCCAATCCCCTTAGATCTGTCTAGACCATGGCAGTCGCTCTGACCTTCCAGCAGAGATGAACTTCTGGTTTGGTGCTTAATGGGGAAGAGTGCCCCGCAAAGGCCCAGGCTCTTGCCAGAAACAGAAGGACAGTGGGGCGCGTGGAGTGTGCCGCCAGAAGAAATGGCAAGGGACTGATGAGATAGGGCATATCCAAACCTCAGAATTCCCAAACTTGAGATTTAAAACCTCATCCTCAGAGGGCAGGAGTGGGGCGAGCACCCTCCCTGCTTGCCTCCCTGTCTCTGAACACATAGCAGAGACCCCCAAGGCGGTCAGGCGCAAATGCCACAAATCCCTGATCCAGCGGGGTTCAACGGGTTCGTAAGGAGGGGCGAAATGAACGGGAGACACGAGAAATGGAGACCAAGACAGTTTCTCTGATCAGGGCCTTCATTTATTATGGGAATTTTCTTACAATTTATAGAGAGAAGGCTGGAAAGGGGGGCAGAGCCTCGGCAAGAGTAATTTATGGCTGCAAGAGATAACGGAGTGGTTTTATGGTACAGGGGATAGCAGAATAGTTTTATGGCAGGATGGCTTTATGGTGGAAGATATTGCACCTGCAAGATACCCAAGATACCGTATGAACGTAAACTAAGAGAAATGCCACAAAAATGTTTGCTTAAGATATCTCAGGATGCTCCAAGCTTAACAAGCAGAAGTTCTTGCATAAATTTTTCACCCATGACCTTAGGTCCTAGTGCAGCTGTTGGTGACTTTCCACTAATTGGCTCTTGGCTCCCGGCAGTCAGGTAGTCACATAGCTGGCACCTAGATGCAATTAGAACATCACCAGCATTTTAGATGCAGCCAATTAAATGCATTCACACCAGAAGCTCTTCTCCACTGCCCAAAGTTCATATAACACTTGTGCATTTGCAAGTAACACACACACATACACACACACGCTTGAGCTGTTTTACCAAGAAAGGCACACAAAAGTTGTTTCAGTAAACATTGTCCAAGAGTCACTGATTTATCCTCAGAGAAAGTCTTCTCCCCTCTTCCCCCAACCCCTAGCAGGACTGGAATCCTGTAGACCTTTCTCTGTTCCAGACTCTGTTTTTGTTTTTTTAAAGATTTATTTATTATATATACAGTGTTCTGCCTGCATGTACACCTGCATGCCAGAAGAGAGCATCAGATTTCATTATAGATGGTTGTGACATGCCATGTGGGTGCTGGGAATTGAACTCAGGACCTCTGGAAGAGCAGACAGTGCTCTTAACTCTGAGCCCCTCCAGACTGTTTTGTCCTTCTCAGCTGGGTATCCAGTGGCGGACTGAGAAACTACATAATACCTTCTCTATCACCCCTGGGATTTAAAATAGCCTGTTCATAAGATACAACTTCTCTCACCTAGTACATCCCTTACCTCTTAAACCCACCCTTTCCTTCCCTCAAAACTGACTCCCTTCAGGGCTTCTTGGATAATCTTAACTGGCTTCAGCACTGGCTCCTCCCCACCAGAACCCTATAGCCTCTCTTTGATGCCCTAAAAGGGGATAAAAACCCTCCTCATGTGCTCTCTCTTCTAAGGCAATTGAGTCTGTGGGCATCATTAATGGCACCCTAAAAGACATGACGCTCGCTAGATGTGATCCAACGATACCCCTACAGTTTCTGATTTTCAGCTCTCTCCTAATGGCAGGAGCAGCCAGTGCTGGAGCTGGAATGGCCCCACACCCCAGTGGGAGGTGCATCTAGAATCTCACTGGGGTTGATCCACTCACTTTTTATTAGAAATGGAAGGGATAGCTGGGTACAGTGTCGCATGCCTGTAAATCCCAGCACTTGGGAGGCAGAGGCAGGCAGATCTCTGTGAGTTCAAGGCCAGCCTGGTCTACCAAGTGAGTCCAGTACAGCCAAGACTACATAGAGAAACCCTGTATTGGAAAAAGAAAGGAAGGAAAGAAAGAGAGAAGGAAGAAAGGAAGAAAGACAGGGATAGAGCCCTGCAAACCTTAGGAAAAGAACCCAATGTCCTTGTCCTCTCTTTTCCCCTCTCCAATAATCAATGGATACTCAGAAATCACACCCACTTTGCTATTAGCCTAATTGGATTCCTGAGACAAATTGATAATCATTACCTTAATGAAAGAAGGGTTTCTCCCTTGCCTCTGTTGTGATGGGTGGCTCTCTCCCCCTCCCCTAGCTCTTTGCAAAGAAGCCCATCACGGAGACCCCCTCCTCAGTATTTTCTGATGGAGAAAAGAGGAGAACCAAGGCAATACTGTACTATGCCCCAGGGATGAAGCCTCTGTTCGAGTCAGAGTTGCCCTGTCACTCTCCAAGACATAAGGAACTCAAAGAAGTCAAAGGGCCCTTTCACCTTTTCTAAGACCGTGTATATGCTCTTAATTTCCTTTTCTGCTTAATGAGATCCTTTGTCAAACTAGATGCTAACCCACTATCCCCTCTGCTCGTCTGTGTTTCCACCCTCTTACAGGGAAGAGTTACTTCACTCTTGATCTTATAGTCCCTGCCAGGTCCGATGTCTGAGGGAGACCCCTTCGCTGATCCGACCACCTCTACAGGAGCATTCACAGCCTCTGTGGAACAAGCAGATCAATTCCATTCACACACACACATAAATACGAAAGGGCTCAACGCCCTTTTCTCCATGTTCCTCTTGCTCAGCCTCAGAGGATAAAAACAAAACAAAACAAAAAAACATGGTCCTCTTGTGCATCCCTTATTATCACCCCAACTTTATAAACTATGGGCACAAACCATTGAGGTCTCAAGTCCAATGCCCTCTGGCAAATGGATGTCACACACAATCCCCAATTCAGATGCCAAAACACACAATCTTTCATATGGGCTACAGCCTGAATGAGAGAATTCACCATATGCTCTCCATCTTTGCCATCATGGGCATTGCTCAATTGATAAACTATGATAATGGCACTGACTTTCCCAGTTCCCAATTCAAAACCTTTTACTCACAGTGGGAAATTGGCTACTGTGAGAAAACACATCATACTCTAAAGGCCCAACGTAAAAAAACAAAATGCAAACGTACTCCCAACATACAATTAGTGATGGCTCTGACTACTCTAAATATATTTAATACTTACAAGAGCTCCAAACATCCCCCTGTCTCCCTCCATTTGGTATTCCTCCCATTTTGGTATGATGGCACAATCCCTTGGATAGAATTTGGAAGAGACCAGACTCCCCCCTTTACAACTAGAAGGAGTTTGCTTGTGTATTTTCCACAGGACCAGCCTAGGCCTATCTGGCTCCCAGCAAGAAATGTCTGACACCACTCTACTAACCAAGAAAACGGCCCACTTGTCACTGACAGATCAAGGACAGGAGGCAGAGGAGGTGCCACACTGACAGAACAAGATATTCTGGAAGGACATTTATGACCTAGTGGCAGCTGCCCAGGCCATGTGCCTGCCAGGGGCTTCCCTTTCCTCTGTTCTTATGACTGTCTTTGTTATTCTCCACTCTGCTTGGCCACCTCCCAACCTCCCCTTAACCCTCCCAATACCCACCAGTGGAGATTCTTTGCTAGGGTGTGGTTTTCCTCCTCCTCCCTGGGGGTCTGTTGCCACCAGCCCACAAAGTCAGGGGGAACAGAAGGTGAGGTGAAGGGCTCGGAAGGCCCCAAGCACAACAGAACGGCCCCTGGAAACCACTTCAGTGAAATAGTTCAACTTTATTTGGGGAGAACAAAGGCTATATACTCCTTGGGGAGTGGGTGGGGCTCCCAGGGTAGGGTACATAATTGGTTAGAACTAGGCACTTCAAGGATACTTGATTTGCATTAAACAGCAATCGCCTGAACAGGAACACAGTACCTAATCATCCTATAGGTGCAGGGAGGGGAGAGCTAGCAGGGAACTATGTCAAAGGCCTCAGACACGGTTAGAGGCATTTGTGCCTAAAGACACTCCAGGTGAGGTCAGGCAGAGAGTAGGAGGCCTTGCTGGGGAGAGTCCTCCATCTAGCTCCAAGCTCAGAATGGCTGTCTGGACTGGGAGGACTGCAACCTCAAGCAGGAGGGTCCTTTTAACACTCCAGAGACCTACAACAGACGAAACATGAAAGGAACCCAGGACTGCCCACTTAATGGACGCTGGAGCAGGACTGAAATTCCTCCACATCCCGATTCCATTTCCCCTCGCCCAGTCCTTTTCTCACGACAACACAGGCGATTGCCACCATGTATGAAGGTTGCAGATACTGGAGATGCTGAATTGAACGTGGTCCTGGTGGCACCATGCTCGCTAACCTTAATGTTCATTTTCAGCTTCCCATTGGGATCCCTGGGATAAACAGTGGCAGATGGGGGTTACAGTTAAGCTGTACCCTAATGGCCATGCCAAATATGTCATAGTCGACTTACACATCGGCCAGTTTATCCTGCCTCTGAGTCTGTCTTTACCTGTGTTAACATTCTTCAATGTTAGGATCAAACTCAGAAGGGGTCCATGCCACCTGCCCCTAGCCACAGTACATCAAGTATACAGCTGACCTCCTTCCCCGAACAACCCACCCTAACTCCCCTCAATGCTTTTCCTGTGTTTCCTCTCCTGACCACTCTTGGCAGCTGTTCCCGGTAACATCTCCCTTCATGAGCCTCGTGGGAGGAAAGTTACAAAACATTCCTTCCTACAATCTACCCTTCCCCTTTTGCCTTGTAGGTAGGTTACTCTTCAAGGTCCCATCCTACATGTTCCCACAACATCACTGTCACCATGCCAGCAAGCTCCCCTGTTCTCCGGCACAAGAATATTACCAGTTCCTGCATCAAACCCCCTTTCAAGGTTTATGCACCTCTGTAGTGATTGCTCCGCAGGTTTTTATCTCTGTGAGCCTGAAGAACTCACTTTACAGCAGAGAGGGCGCAAAAGAAAAGGGAGGTCTTCATCCTTCTGAGACCTGTCAGACTTGGTCTCATCACCCCGCCGGGCCCTGCAGGAGCCGCTGGAGCAGCCCTCTTCCAAACACACCCTCTAGCCGGCGACTTCCGGAATAAGCTTGACCAGGCCCGGCTTCAACCACGGACAGTCTCAAGTCCCTCCAGTGACAGATGACCTTACTGGAGCTTGTTCTACAAAACAGGAGAGCACCGGTCCTACTGCTGAACAGGGAGGGAATCACATTGTGTTGGGGGAAGATTGCTGTTTCAATGTCCCTGAATCTGAGTTGGTAAACAAAATATACAAGATATGCCCCAGGTACCTCTATATCTTGGAACTCAAACCTTCTGGTAGCCTGGCTTTTCCCCCTCCTTGGCCTTGTACTGGCTGGCCATTGGCACCCTCTTCCTCCAGTTTCTAAAATGACAGATAAGTGGCATTGCAAAAATTACTACCAATCAGGTTCTGGTTTAATACCAAACCTTTCCTGATATAGATATTGACTATGATGATGCTGCTCCTTTATGAAACACAAGGGAGGAGGTGTGACCTAATGGCCCAGGATTATGGAGGAAGGGTGGAGGAAGCTTCAACTCTGGATACCCCCCTTCATGAGGAGTTGCCGTAAATCTCGCTCCCCCACCTTCAACCCTAACAGGAAGTTTTACCCTGGCAGTTATCAGGCTTCTGTCCTTGTTTGAACGTACAAGGTCCAGACCCTACATCCCATAACTATGTAGATTAAGTATTTTCCGAAAGCCCTGCTCTGGCCAATGGCCATACACACCTTGCCCCAGAGACCCTGGCCACCTCTCCAGGGTCATAAAGACCCCTTCCGCTCCACCAATAAACTGAGCCAGTTCCTCGAAGCTGTTCCCAGGTGTATTCTTTGCCCACCCACTCACTGATACCCAAGATCCTACATTGTACCCACCCACGCATGGTTGAACTTCTCTCCAGCCTCGATCAGTGTGCAACAGGCCTGGCTACTCTGCGGGAGAAGCAGACATGAGGGAAAGCAGACATGAGGTAGTACCTCTTCCCACCTAAACACTAACCTCTGAGGCCAAAGGAACCCTTTGCAAGATTAATGAGTCACTCCAGGGCATGTCCCTGGCCTAATACACACCAGACAAACCTCATATTCAACCCTTCCCCCACCCTCATGGTTTGGGGGGAGGCTTATCAGCCTCGGGTGCCTTAAAATGGTTCCATACTCTTATTGGTAGTGCTCCAACACTCCTAACAGAGGTTGATTTCTGTCCTCAGTGATGAATCTAGGAAGTAAGACTGGACAGGCAATTTCAAAAGGTACGAGAGCTCAGAATGTCCAATGGTTTGGCTATGGAGGACCAGAGCATTTCCTAAAGGGCTATAGACAAATCAGTACTAAGAATAAATTTTTCTCTAATGATAGATAATTCAGGGAGAAAGCTTTCTGGGATATGTAAAAGATGTGGAAGGGCTTATGAATGCAGATCATCCAGAGATACAAGGCAATTCTCCACTGTCAGATAACTGCCTAAGGGTCTTTGCTCAGGCCCCTACATAAACAAACAAACAAACAAACAAACAAAAACCCCAAAAAACCACAAGCCATATGTTCCTTGTCAGCTGAGGGGAGACTGTTCTAGAGGTAGAGAAATTACTAACTGAAATGACAGACAGACAGACAGCACTACTCTGAACTCAACTAAACCATATAACAGGGATAGAGCAGCTCCAATATATAGAACAAGAGAATCTGAAGATACCAAAAAAAAAACACAAATATTTTTGCAAATTGCCATAAATAATAAGAGACCAAAGTTAAAATTATGATTAGATGGAATTGAGATTGAAAGCCTAGTGGATACAGGAGCAGATGTAACAAATTTCACAAGATCAATGAATCCAACTTTACTACTTCAAAGCTATTTACACAACAATTAGGGAGTGGACATTGTCTCAGGTAAAACAAAGTCTAAAATAGATAAAATGTATAGGGCCAGAGGATTAGAAAGAAATATTAAGGCCATATAGGTATAGCAGTGAATTTGTGGGGAAGAGCTCTAACACTGGGAAGAGCTCTAACGCAACAGTGGGAAGCACAGATTAGCATTACTCCAACTTCAGGGACAAGCTGTAAAAGGGGAGATGTTCCTGATGAAACATCAGGTATTGAAAAGTGTTATCAAAAACTGTTACAGATTGTCCAGGTTATCCATTAGCAGGATACAGCAGAAGTTGTCTCTCCATGTTTATAAGGAGGACCACTGCTGACAGCACCAACTGCCCTACCGTTCAAACGGCTAACTGACAAGCCTGTTTGAGTACATCAGTGGCCCTTAAGTAAAGAAAAGTTATAGGCACTAGAACAGCTGGTCCAAGAGCAACTGGAGGCATAAAGAAGAGTCCACCAGTTTTAGGAATTCTTCTATGTTTGTCATTAAAAAGAAATCTGGGAAATGGAGGAAGCTGACAGATCCAAGAGCAATTAATAAAGTAATTCAGCCTATGACATCCTTACAACCTGGAATCCCTTTAACTTCTTTGTTACCTAAGGCATGGCCTATTATAGTAATTTATTGAAAAGATTGCTTTTTCCCAATAACCCCTTGAGAGACAAGATACAGAAAGATTTGCTTTCACTGTGCCCACATTTAACCACGAAAAACCATCTAAGAGGTATCATTGAAGAGTCTTGACACAAGGAATTTAAACACTTCCACCTTGTGTCAATATTTTGTACAACAGCCATTAGAAGTAATTAAAAAACAGTTTCCTCAATCTATAATTTATCATTATATGGATGATATCTTGCTGGCTGATACAGGTGGAGATACCTTAGGAGGAAAAAAAGTTTGTAAAGAGAATTGTCCCTTTTTTGGGATTACAAATTGCTCCTGAAAAAAAAATACCAAGAGGAGATTCTATTAATTATCTAGGATATAAGACAGATTTGCAGAAAAACCATCTAGAAAAGGTACAGGTCAGAATAATTTTCAAATTTTACTGGAAGGTAATTAACTGGCTACAGCCCACAACTGGATTAACTACTCAAAAACTAAATGATTTATTTCAAGGTGATTCTTGGACTTAAATAGTCCAAGAAAATTATTAGCAGAGGCTGAAAAAGAATTGGCTCTGGTAGAAAAGAAATTGCAGGACGCACATGTGGATCATTTGGATCCAAAGCTGGACTGTATTTTATTTATTTTTCTTTCTACTCATTAGCCGAAAGGAACTCTTTTTTTTTTTTTTAACAGATTTAATTCACTTCATTTTTCTTGTATAAAAACCCTTACGTGGTAGCCACAGCTGGAGCCTAGGTCCTCTGAACAGAGACTCTGGTGTGGGTTTTCACAAGATGATCAGTCAATTCCTGATAAGGAGACTTGGCGAACACATCCTCTTTCCAGAGGTCAGGGGTCAGGTAGCTGTAGGTTTTGGAGCTGCCATCAAGGGTGGCCTTGGCAAAGTTGCCCACCGCGGCGCTCAGCCCCTGGCTGATGTATAGCAGTTATCAACACTGGCCAACATCCGTAACTCCTTGGGCACTGCAGAGATGATGCCTGTGCCTCTGGGAGCAGGGGTGAGATGCACCAAAACAGAACCACAGCAGCCTGTCACCTTCACAGAAAGGTGTGGGTTTGCCAGCCTTGTTGCTCCAATAACCTCCCCGCACAGGGAGGATGGAAAGCTTGGCCAAAATGATGGCTCCTCGGATGGCAGTGGCTGCCTCCTTGGAACACTTAATAACAAGACCAACATGACCATTGTAGTTCCCAATAGCGACAAAAGCCTTGAACCTGGTCCGCTGGCCAGCCCGTGTCTGCTTCTGCGCTGGCATGATTTTTAGAATCTCGTTCTTTAGGGATGTACCCAGGAAAAAGTCGACAATCTCAGATTCCTTAATGGGCACGGAGAACAGGTAGATCTCCTCCAAGGACTTTATCTTCATGTCCTTAACCAGGCGGTCCAGCTTGGTGACAGGGATCCACTCCTAGTTTTCAGCTTTACCTTCACTAGCCCCGAGCCACGCCCATGCCACCGGCCGCCCTTGCCCCTAAGACCAATCCTCCACAGAAGCCACCACAGCCTCTCTATCCTGGGT
>CM053763.1:57520881-57637807 GCA_028658305.1 Pachyuromys duprasi | reverse complement strand
AATAAATCCAACAGAGATTCTAGGGCCTTATACTACTGCTGAAATTACCTCATTATGTATAATCAAATCCCATATGCTTCAGAACTGTATGATACTTCATCAAAAGGCATTATGTATATAGTAGAATCTTTTTAAAAGGGTTTTCTTTTAGTTTAATGTAGATAAAGCTAGATATTTTTATTTATTTCTAAAGGTAATAAGTTTTTGTTTAAGGGATGATTCTTCTGCTGTCCATCCAGGTCATAGGTTCTAGATTTCTGAATACAGCCCTCAAAGATGGTCCAAGGTGCCCTTTATTTTTTTATCCTTGGCTTAACAACTTCAAACTTCTCAACTGGAAGATTTCTGATGAGTTCTTCAATTTAGAAACCTAAAAGACATTTTAAAAGTAGGCTTCACTTGTTGACACTCAACATCTCTAAAGTCTGATCATATTCATTCCTAAAGAACAGTACAAGACTTTAAAAAGTATGACAGAATTTCCAGCTATAAAAACTACACTCCTGTCCGACTTAATAGCTGTAGGCAGTTCTATCAGAATTAATATATAGTAGAATCTTTTTGTGTGTGTGTGTACAAATAGTTTTTTTTAATTTATTTATTTTTATATCAATCACAGGTTAGGTACTTTGCATCCCAGGTGTTATAGAGTAGAATCTTAAAGCAAACTTTTATTTCATAACCTGGCAACAAACCCAAGAAAATTATTTAAAAAATTGTCCTACTTTTCTTTGTATAATCAAGCTTTATTACCTGTGGAACCCTGAAGGTACCCAAAGATATAAAATTTGGCAGATGGATCTATTTCATTTTGCAGAGTTTGGAAAAATTAACGTGTGTGCATTATATAATTGACCCCTATTCAGAATTCCAATGGCCTTCTGCCTTGAGAAGGCAGCCTTCTGAAAAGGCTGATTTCTTTAATTATACATTTATTAGAAATGATTGTAATCTTAGGCATACCTTTACAAATTAAAACTGGTAATGCTTGAGCATCTGTATCCAGTAAAATGAAACAATTTTTTACATATTATAGCATAAAACATGTTACAGGTATACCATACAATCCTACAGGTCAAGCAACACTTTAAAGTAGATGCTCATGAAATAGAAAGGGGATATGAGATCTCTCAGAGATAGTGCAATGCTTTATTGACTTTAAGATGTTTAAATGTCAGTGAGACAGCACAGCTGCTGAAAAACCCTGGATGTTAGACAGGACTGCTGAATTAGATCAGCATATATACTTTATGGCTGTGTTAAGCTCTGGATGAAAGTCAGGAAATGTGTTGTGTTGAGGAAGAAGCTACATTATTTCCACAGGAAATGGAAAGCTATGGATTCCTTCAATGTTAATAGATTAGATTTGACCACGGGAGGCCTCCTGAAAATCTTGGCTCCTGATATAGAAGAACAGAAGGACAGAAAAGCAGGTCATGTGAACACTGATCCCTGTGTGGGAAGAGCTCAGGAGACTGGCTAAGGGAGAGAAGTGGTGGTTCCTCAGACTGGAGAACTGTTACTTATTTGTTGCAAACCTATTCCTGGTTATGTTAATCACACATACGCAAGTCTCAAAACATTATTCCTAACCCTCTGACCCTCAGAGGGGTACATTGAGGAGACATTGGTGTCTCCATAGTAGCCAATGAATCTTTTTGGCTACCTGGTTCTTGAGGCTTATTACATGACCTTCTTTCATATGGCATGGGTGGTGAGCTATAACCCCCTATTACTGTTTGGTTATGCAGTCCAAACTGACTTATAGAGACTTATAGATGTCTTTCACCTGCTCAGGCATAGACAAGAGAATCATCATTGGCTGATTTGTGTATACCATACATGTGTTAATACAAAAATGTGCCTTTTAAACGTTTGTGTGCTGTCAGAGCAAACTGACCAGAGGCCAGTGAAGCAAAGGAGCTAGCCCAAGATGGTCCAGTCACACAGACTGCCTCAGCAAGGCCTGTACCTCCGGGAGAGCTAGTGAGATAGCCAGGTCTCCAAGGACTTGGGCAGCAGACCAGTTTTCTCAGGGTCCCCAAAGATGACCCCCGACAGAAGGAGGAACACAACACTTTCATTCCTGAGCGGTATGGTAGGCGATTATTGGAAGTTTGTTGGGCTATGGATGTTTTTTGTCATCTAACGGAGATGGCTGCAGGTCATGGTCAGGGATGGTTGTGGTTAGAAAGGATGTTAGATTCAGGGATCTCTTTCTCGCTCTCTCTCTCTCTCCCTTTATCCTTCTATCCCCTTTCTTTTAGGGGATGAAACTGGGGAAGAAATGGCATAGAATGAAAAAGAAGGGTGCATTGTTGTATCTCCTTTTAGACTAAGAATGCAACAAGTCTCAAATATTTCAGATTGGTATAGGTTTTTGTATAACGATAGAAATTTAAGGTTATACTTGCTACAACATACTGTATATATGATTCAACTCTTGTTTAGGGTATATGTACATATGTAAATTATTTTAAAATGTAATGTAAAGTTCTAATCTTATGAAAGCTACTACCTGTTAACTGTTAAGTATAATTAAGAAATACAAGCTAGGGCTGGAGAGATGCCTCAGAGGTTAAAAACACTGGCTGTTCTTCCAAAGGTCCTGAGTTCAACTCCCAGCAACCACATGGTGGCTTATAACCATCTATAGTGAGATCTGGTGCCGTCTTCTAGTGTTCAGGCAGAACACTGTATAAATAATAAATAAATCTTAAAAAAGAAATACAAATTAGTAGTCACTCATCTATGAATAATCAAATTCTTTGTTTGCATTCAGAACTATAGCTAGGTAGTGTAGTTTAATACAGTAGTAGGCTGTTTTGTTTTGTTTTGATACAGGGTTTTTCTGTGTATCCCTGGCACTCACTCTGTAGACCAGGATGACCTAGAACTCACAGAGATCTGCCTGCTTCTGCCTCCCAAGTGCTGGGATCAAAGGTGTGTGCTACCCGCACCCAGCAGGAGTAGGCTTTATTTAGTGTCCTACATATGTTTTCAAAGTTAAATTAAAACCAAGTAACTAGAAACAAGTAAGTTTGTCTATTTAGAAATGCTTTACATAGATAGGTGGTCCTCAGACACTTCAGGGATATAAAGAATATGGCATTGAAAATGTTTAATAAAAGGCTTTTCTGCCAGGCTGTGGCATGCCCTTAATCCTAGCCCTCAGGGAGCAGAGGCCAGCAGATCTTTGTGAGTTTGAGGCCAGCCTGTTCTACAGAGGGAGTTCTAGGACAGCCAGGGCTACACAGATACACAGAGAAACCCTGTCTCAAAAACCAAAAAAAAAAAAAAGGGGGGAGCTTTTCATAACAGAAAAACACTCCAGGAAGCACCCCGGATCTCCAAAGAAGATGTTGGGCACAGAAGAACCTCTGTCTGGAGATTAATATGACAAAGCTGGCCACTGGGTTATAAACTGCCCTTTACCTCAACCGCTGACAGCATACTGTCCAAACTGGACAAGCAGGACACTGAGGTGTCAACTGTCCCACTTTTCCTAGACAAGTTAGGACAGTCCTCCCAAATTCCCATTTCATGAAAGTGCCTGTCAGATCTTATGGACCTGGCAGCTGGAGACAGATGCCTCATTGACGCAGAGGAACCTTGTCTGACTGTCCAGGGAGCTGATAAGTCTCTGTCATTTTTATTAGAGTAGGGCAGAGAGGCAGAGCAGAGGGAGAGCCACCTTGGAGAGATGCTGTGGCAGAGAAGTTCCTTTACCGTGGATGGGCTAGGTGAGGGACTGCCCTAGCAACCAATCCAACAGCCTTACACTATGCAGACTTCTCTGCATCTTTATTGTTGAATGGTAGTGGACCCCCAAAAGCCACACAATATTTTTCAAGATTGACTACCCTCCCCAAAGTCTCATATCCTGAATGCCATCAAAAGGATTAAAGATTTCAAGAGATTTGGGGATTGGGTACTAGGCTTCTCACCCTGGATGGCATGTACTCTAGGCGCTAGGCATGCACATACACAGACAAAACACCCCTGCATCTAAAATAAATAAATACACAACACCAGCTGAAATTAAGAATTCAAAGTTTGGAGGGGAATATGCCGAAAGTATAGTATACACATGTGTGAAAAGGCCTTAGTAACTCTGTGTTCACTTACCAGGTGGCCGTGGCACAAGCCTTTAATCCCAGTGTGTGAGAGGCAGAGACAGTCAGGTCTCTGTGAGTTCAGCACCAGCCTGGTGAACAGAGAGAGTTCCAGGACAGCCAAGGCTACACAAAGAAACCCTGTCTTGAAAAGAACAAAAACAAAAACCCACTTAAACTTAATTTCATACAAATAATCAGACCCTAGAACTTCAAAATTAAAATATATTTGCGATAACAATTTAACAAAAACTAGAAGTTTATCTTACATGTGTGCCTGTCTCTACTCGCAGTTCCCCATACATGGGTGGTCAGAGGACATGTGGGTCCTGGGGTTCATACTTGGGTCACCTGGCTTCTTGGAAAGTGCCTTTGTATCCCCAGTGGCTCTACGTGGTAGATGATTAAAAAGCGGACCCGAAGCTTGGTGTGTTGGCACACACCTTTAATCCCAGCTCTTGGGAGGCAGAGGTGTTTGGATCTGTATGAATTTGAGGCCATCCTGCTCTACATAGCAAATTCTAGTCAAAGCTACACAATGGGACTTTGTGTCAAAAAAAACAAATAAACAAAGAAAACAAACTGTTAAATGAAAGCCTGTGGCATTTGTTTTTCCCCTGTCTGAGGTTTCCAGCATTTTTTCAAGAGTCTAGTTGACTTCTCCTTTTGCCTGCCCACCTTTCTTTCTCTTTGTCTCTTTCTCTCTTTCTTTCTCCTTCTTCTCTGTCTCTCTTTCTTTCTTTTTATTTTTTCTTGTTCTGTATGAACCTTTCCATTCACGGGGTCTGTATTACTTCCTAGGCTGCTGTTGACAGCTTGGAAGGCTCAAAACAACAGAAAACTAGTCTCTCATAGTTCTACAGTAGAAATCAAGCCGTGTCAGACAGTGATTCCTCTTAAGACTCTGAGGATCTTTTCTTGTTTAACCTAACTTTTCATGGCTGCCAAACTCTTAGTACTCTTTATATATACTCTTATATGTGTGTGTGTGTATGTAAATGTGTGTGTATATATATGTGTGTGTATATATATTCCCTGAGTGGTCTTATGGCCTTTCCTAGCACTGAGGTATCCTCCGTATCTCTGTGTTCTATATCCTGTCCATTTGTTTCTTTGAGACAGGGTTTTTCTTTGTAGCCCTGGCTATACTGGAACTCACAGAGATCTGCCTGCCTCAGTAAATACCCTTCTTAAAGCAGCACAGTCATTGAATTAGGTTAGGATTCACACTGTTCCAGCCTGACTTCTTAGCCTGATAATTTCTGCAGACTCTACTTCCAAATAAGACTAGAGTCTCAGGTGGTATTTCAACATAACTTCTTCTCCTCCCCTCTCCAAACTAAAAAATAGGATCTGGATGTAATGTCACACATCTTTACTTTGCTTAGCTTACCTAGTAAGTTTCAGGACAGCCAACGATATACATAGAGAGACCCTGTCTCAACAACAACAATGAAGGGTCTTGTTCCATAGCCCAGGCTATCCTGGAGTTCGCTAGGTAGCCCAGGCTGGCTGGCACCAAACTCACCATCCTCCTACCTTCATCTCCTGAGTGGCAGGATGAGGTACTAAACCTAACTCAATATAGTTCAAACAGCAACAAGGCAACGTGCTAGGCTGCCTTCTTAGGGAGCATCTGTAGGCTATGTAACTGTACTCAAAGGTCTAAACAGAGTGTGGGCTTCTTGGGATGGTCTAATACATTATATTTCTTTATATGTAAATGTAAATTAACCTTAATTATTATTTAGTATATGGATTGTTTATTTTAGCTTCTAAGTAATTGATATCAGTTGGTCAATGTCATATAATATTTTGGAAGAAGAGCAGGACTTCTTTAACATGGGCTTATGAAATTGACACCATCGCAATTGTGAACATTGGGTCACAGGGGAGTAGGGGTTTGGCTCAGTAGGAAGATTCTTTTTGTTGTTGTTTTGTTTTGTTTTATTTGAGACAGGATTTCTCTGCTGTAGTCTTGGCTGTCCCAGGCTGGCCTTGAACTCACAGAGATGTGCCTGCCTCTGCCTCCCTAGTGCTGGGATTACACGTGTGTGTTACCATGCCCGGCATGTGCTTGAGTCTTTTGTTTATATGTTGTCTGTACACCACATATGTGCCTGGTGCTTGTGGAGATCAGGACACACCAGACACCCTGGAATTGGAGTTGCAAATGGTGTGAGCCAGCATGTGGATGCTAGGAACCAAACCCAGATACTCTGCAAGAACCACAAGTGCTGTCAGTCACTGAGCCATCCTCCCAGTCCCTCAGTGTCGAATTCTGTGAGACTCTGACTAAAGAACTGAGTTTCAGCCCAAACGATAAAATGAAAGCAAAGTGAACAAAAGCAATGCTTGCATTAGGCTAGATTGTGCCTTCCCTAAACTCATACTATACAAGCCTGGTTACTAGATTTGTAAATGGTATTATGTACTTTAATGAAACTAACCCTTACAAAAACAATCTGTGGGCTTGGAGTGCTGAGTCTCGGGACCCAAGGAGAGATGTGAGTTACAAATTTTGAGCATAGTCTCTCCTCATTAACTCTCTCCAAACACCATTGATGGTTGCTGGTATGACACTACATAGCATAAAGATTCTTCACCTTGGATTAGTCCTCTCAATATTGTTGCCATTGCCTTCTATTTGGCGAGGATAGAAAGCTAACCATCTTGTTTCCCAGATTTACTTTGTGGGAGAGTTCCAGACATGAATTCTTAAACCCTATCAACAAGATTCAGTGGAGGGAGAAAGTAGGGGGTGAGGTGGGATGGGAACCTCCCCACTCTCTCAGGCTGAGGTGGCTGAGTAGGGATTGTTTTCAGTGGAGTCTCCAGTCTGATCACTGGTCGCTGAACAGCTCCCCAGTCATTAAACCCCTAATCCCCGGTTTATGCAGAGTTAGGTTGAGCTAAAGCCCAGTGGCAACTTTTGACACCAGGTTTTCCAAGCCTGTCCATGATTTGATAGCACTTCATTCCTATACTAAAACTTTTTTAAAAATGTTCAGTATGGTTTCTATCCTATGCTAATCGCTAATGCACACATATATATGTGTGTGTGTGTGTGTGTGTATATATATATATCAGTTAGTGATGTTTTTTGTCTGTTTGTTTTTGAGGCAGGGTCTCTGGGTAGTCTTGGCTAGACTGGAACTCACCATGTAGAGCAGGCTGACCTCAATTCTGCCTCTGACTCCTAGGTACAGGGTGGGATTAAAGGCATGTACCACCATGCTTGGCATGATTTGTAGCAATGGCTGGCAAGTGTCCACTCACCCCGGCCCTGACTCCCAAATGCTACATGATTTGTTTTTGGAACTCTTTCTCAAAATAATATAGCAAGGGCTAGAGAGATGGTTCATTGATTAGGACCATTGGCTGCTCTTGCAGAGGACCTGGGCTCAGTTCTTAGCACACACATGGTTGTTCACACTCATCTATCACTCTGATGTCAAGAGGTCTAAAGTTGACTTCTGACATCTGCAGGCACTGCACACATGTGGTGCACTTAAACATATGCAGGCAGAACAGTCATACAAATGAAAATAAAATCAGTCTTTTAAAAAATTCAGTAGCAGAGGTTCCCATCAGTTATTGAGACCTGTATCACATAGTCACATATAACAGACTCCTGCGGTTGGGTTTTGTTGTTGCTGTTTTATTTTTGCTTTTGTTTTGAATTGTTTAAGTTAGCCTGGGTATAACTCCATTTTGAAATAAAGAGCCATCTTGACTGGGAGCTGACCTCAGGTACCAGGAAATATCACAGAATGTACATTTGGCAGACAATAAACTCTCCTAGCAGCAGCCTCCAGGAAATATCACAGAATAAATGCTTCATAAAAAATGGAGACAACCCCCCTGGCAATAATCAATGAGAATCGGTTGGGAATCAGGTGGGAAAATTCTCCCAATGTTTCAGATATAGTTTAGAAGAATAGCCATTGTGCTTATATGCCTTAGCCATTGCGATTATGTGCCTTAGGCAATTGTGATTATGTGCCTCAGAGAAGGTCACCTTGCCCCTCTAACTTTTACCCATCCTGTAATGTTAAGGATTGTGGCCCCCTGCTTGCTGCCATGGAAACCCCCTGCTCACAGACTTTCCCTTTAAAAATCCTGCTCACTCAGAGCTCGGGGTCCCACTTCTCTACTGCTGCGTCAGTGAGACTTGGGTCCCGAGTTTGATCGCTCTTGTAATACAGCTCCTGGTGGTCTGGGAGGGTTCTGTGAACCTGGCATTACAGTTTTTTGAGACAGGGTTTCTCTGTATAGTCACAGCTGTCCTTGACTCACTTTGTAGACCAGGCTAGCCTTGAACTCAAAAAGATCCATCTGCCGCTGTCTCCCAGAGTGGTAGGATTACAAGTGTGTGCCACCACACCAGGCTTCTGTGGTTGTTTTTACATCTTTTAATGAGTGATCTAGGAAGCCCCAAAGATCCAAAAATCCTTTCCAGAAGTTAAAAAAAAATTCATAGCAATGCTAAGTTTTGGTCTTTATTTTCAGCTCTCACGTTCTCTCAGGAGAGAACAGTGAGGAACTCTGGAGCCTCCATGACATAGAATGGCAATAGATTGAGGGAAGAAGCAGGCATGATGCTTTGTCTCCAGATAAATCAGATAATAGAAAGATTTGCAAGAATGTAACTTCCAAGAAAATATTTTATTTCAGAAAATATGAGGCTTTTTTTCTTTCATTGAAAATGCTATTTAAGGGATTAGGGTTGAGTTGTGTACTCTTTGGCATGTACAAGGAAGGTTTGGTGGCCAACAATGAGAAAAAAGAAAGAAAATAAATTAACAGTAAAATGTTAACACATAGTACGCGTGTTATCACTTAAAAGTTTTTAAAATTTTGTGTTTAATTTCTAGTAGGTAAAAATATATGACGCAAAAATTCTTAATTCTGGTGTTTACGCCATGGTGGAAGTCAGCTAATAGGTTCCTTTCCACAACCACTACCATGCTGTTTGGACTTCTGGCCTCCGAGACCATGAAGGAATAGACCTTTTTTTCTTTTTTCTTGGGCGGGACAATGCTTCATTCTGTAGCCCAGGCTGGGTGTAAACTCACAGAAATCCTTTTGACCTTGCTTCCAGAGAGCAAGTGTTGCGATCACAGGCCGAGCTTAGACTTCTTTATAAGAGGGAGGGAGGGTGATGAGGAGAAGGGTAGTTTTTCAGGAGGCTAAGACAGAAGAATCCCTGTGAGTTCGAGGTCAGCTTGTGACCTACTGTGAGTTCCAGAACAGTTTAGGGTAAATGGAGCTGTGTCTCAAAATAACACAAAGCAAAGAAGGCAGGAGGGTCCAGCATGGCGGCCATGCCTGTGGTGTCAAGCACATGGGAGGGAGTTAAGGCCAGCCTTGGCTGCATAGCAATGTTGAGACCAGCCTACAAGAGATCGTTGATTCAAAACAACAACAACAACAACAAAAGGAAGGTAGGGGGAATGAACTGAAAAATAAGGTTCAATAGTAGTAGCTTGCCCAGTATTTGTGAGGCCCTGAGCTCAATCCCCAGCACCGAAAACAGAAGCAGAGGTGTTTTTTCTCTTCCTTGAGCACATTGTATTTGCTTCTGAGGTATAGAATGTGGCAGAAAAGATGGATTGTGACTTCTGAGGGTAGGTCATAAAAGGTACCGTAGTTTCTTCCTTGTTTCCTCTTGGGTCACTCACTATGGGGAAAGCCAGCCAGTCCAGCAGCCCTATGGGGAGATCTCGGCTGTGAGAAGGAGACAGATCTACTGGAGCCTGTTAGGATTAGAGGCCTCTGTTAACAGCCATGTGAATGAGCTCTCTCAGGACCAGAGTTTCCAGCCTCCGTCAAGCCTTCAGATGACTGCAGCGCCCAGCAATATCTCATCTCAACCGCTGAGCGATCCGAGCACTTCCGAATCACAGAATCTGTGAGATGATATGTTTACTGTTTTAACTGTTTTAGTTTTTTTTTTTGGGGGGGGGGGTGTTTGTGTGTTACTGGAGTTCAAACCCAGGGCCTTCCACACAGTCAACCTTCCAGCCTCTGAGCTCTATGCTGAAGCCTTAATATTTGTTGTTTAAAATGATAAATTTGGAAGAGATGTATGTATGTATGTATGTATGTATATGTGTGTATAATTAGCTAATACATTCCATAATGCCTATTCATAAGACTAGCTAATATTTACTGAATGCTTAGAGGCTTCCTGAATGTTTTGTATGCACTGATTTAACCTTCACAATGAACATGATTAGATGCTGCTCCAAGCTTTTGTTGTTGTTGCTCACTTGCAAGCTTTGAGACACATTTTCACTATGCAGACCATGCTGATCTTGAGAATATTTACTCCTCTGCTTCAGCCCTCCCGAATGCTGGGGTTACAGGTAAGTACCACCACATCCAGTGTTCTTCAAGTGGACTTTTTAGTGTATATGTGAACTAATTCATTGTTGAACTTACAGGTGGGTAACGGCGCTCTCTGTAGGTGATGGGTTAGGAAACAGAGGCACAGATAGACATCCTATTCAAATTTCCTCAGGTTGCGAGGGGGAGGCGTGCTGGAGGTGTTAGTGGTCTGCCTCTGCTGTCTTGTGCCCTAACATCTGTCTGTGCTGTTCTCGTGGTGCCAGCACCACTGGGAAATACATTCTGTTAAAGTAATAGAAGGCAGGCGTCAGCTTCACGAGACAAAAAGAGAGTCTAGGAAGGAACCTGGGTTCTCATCTGTTAAAGGCCCCTGGATGAATTCTATGAACTCTCGAGTCTTTTTTGGTTTTATTACATACTAAAAATACCTTTTAAGATACATCATGATTTAATGACTCCACTTGGAAATAGCAGAATGCAAATGATTTTACAATATTCTTTTCATTTTCTATTACATTTTGGTAAAAATTGAATACTGTGACTGTCTTGAATTTTACTGTGCTGGGCTAGGGAGAAAGAGACCTCTGTAATGTCCTGACCTTCAACATTATATAGCTGTCCTGAGATTCACATTTTAAAATGAATACTTTCCATCCTTTTTGTTTGTTTGTTTTTGGTTTGCTTTTAGTTTCATAGTGTAGTGCTGGCTGTCCTGTAATTTGATCTATAGACCAGGCTGGCCTCAAGCTAAAAAATCCGCCTACCCCTGCCTCCTGAGTGCTGTGAGTAAAGTCGTGCACCACTCCCGTCCAGCTGTACAGTCTTAACTATATCCATGATACTAGCTTGATAAGTGTATCAATGGGTGACTGTAGGATGAAAGTACCAATGACACTTAAAAAAAAAGTCCTAGAGAGTCCAGACAGTCAAGGCTACAGAGAAAAACTCTACCTTGAAAAACAAAACAAAAAGAGTGAAAGAAAAAATTTTCTTTTGTCTGGCGTGCTAGCACGCATTTTAATCCCGGTATTCTAGAGGAAGAGGCAGGTAAGTTTCTGTGAGTTTGAGGACAACTTGGTCAATTAGTACGTCCCAGGCCAACTAGGGTTACATAGTGAGACTCTTTCCAAAACCTTCTTTTTCTTTTTAAAATGTCATTCTAAAGGGGGCTGGAGAGAGGAATCAGCAGTTGAGAGTACTTGTTGTTTTTGTTGAGGACCCCAGTTTGAGTCCTAGTACCCACATAATGGCTCATAACCATCAGTAACCCCAATTCCAGTGACTGAACAGGCATGCATGTGGTGTATATATATATATATATATATATATATATATATATATATATATATATATATATATGCATGCAGGAAAACCTTCATACATGCCAGGCATGGGGTCATGTGCCTTTAATCCCAGCACTAGGGAGGCAGAGGCAGAGGCAGAGGCAGGCAGATCTCTGAGTTCAAGGCCAGCCTGGTCTACAGAGTGAGTTCCAAGACAGCCAGGGCTACACAGAGAAAATTTGTCTTGAAAGACCAAAAAAAAAAAAAAAATCTTCATACACATAAAGCAAAATGAATAAATCTAAAAAAGCTATAAAATAAATGTCATTTTAAATTATAAAACACAAAGAAAAATGCTTAATTTTTAAATCAGCAGATATTAGGTATGTAATTTATATTCTTCTTTTGCAGTGTCTAATATGGTATTTGTAAAGTTTTGCTTCCTGCGCGCTACGGTTCTAAATGTGCACCATTACCATCAGCTTCCAGTTAATTGTAATAATTAGTGTTTGTTGAAGACTTACTCACTTGATTATTGTACTAACCCATGGGGATTTGTATTCACATTATTTCCATTTTCCAGATGTTACAATAAAGAACAAACATTAAACAGCAGAAATAGATTTCAGCCTTAGACTAAATGAAAACAAATCAGGTCACCATAGGCCACATGGTCATGTGATTTCCACCTGAGCTGCCCAGACCAAGCAGGGACATAGAGACATGACTAAGGACTCGCCGAAGCCTGGGGTGGGGGGATGGGGAGCGAGGCTAACGGGCTGGGCTTCTTTTTAAGGGGGGCATACATGGCTCACTTAACTTAAATTTTTATTTATTTAGACGCCTAATTATTTTAATTTGCTTGATGTCTGTAAGTGCGAGCACAAATGTGGATGATAGAGAGCAACTTTTGGGAATTGGTTTCTCCTTCTACCAGTGAGTCCCTGGGATAAGGACTAAGTTCATCAAGTTGGTCAGCAATGCCTTAGCCTGCTGAGCCATCTTGCCAGCCATTTTTATCTATCTATTGTTTATCTGGGACAAAGTCTAACTATGTATCTCTGATGGAACACATTGTGCAGACGGAGCTGGCCTTCCGCTTGTGCCGATCTTCTTGCCTCTGCCTCCCAAATGCTGAGGTGACTGGAGTACACCTCAATCAGGCTTCACTCACGATGTCTGAAAAGGAGGCTCTACCTGGGTAGAGTGGCACATGCCTTAAACCCCACTGCTCAGAGGTGGGGGGATCTCTGTGAGTTCAAGGCCAGCCTGCTCTACGCAGTGAGCTCCAGGACAGCCTTTAGGGTTATCTTTGATCCTGTCTCAAAAACAAACTGCTGAGCCATCTCTCCAACCCCTACAAAGTGTTTTATGCTCCATCCACGTGGTAGGGACTATCAGTATTGTATTCTTTTGGGGGGGGCGGGGTGTATTTACCAATGAGCTTACACTCTCAGTACTTTTCTGTGGATTACTATTTTATTATGTGAGGAATTTCTTCTTAAAAAGTTTTAAAGTAATTCTCTCTATATACATATTATATATATATATATAATATATATATACACATAAGTACGTGTGTGCGTGTGCTCTTTCTGTTTGTGTGTACACATGTATTTGGAGGTCAGATGATGACTTTAAGCAGTCTGTTCTGTTTACCACATGGATTCTAGGGATCAGATTCAGGTTGTCAGGCATGGCAGCCAGGGCCAGTACCTGCTGAGCCAATTTGCCGGTTTGAGCTTCTCCTTTTGGTATGGATGGAAACCGTTCCAGTATATATACCATAATTTCAACTCATCTGTTGACAAATACTTGTGCGGTTTTCACGTTTTCCATTATTTTTAAAAGGATTTAAAAAAAATTATATGAGTTTATGTGGGAACACATGCATGTGTGCATGCTGGCACCCTCGGGGTCCAGAGAAGGTCATTTTCTGGAGCTCGAGTTACAGGCAGTTGTGAGTTGCCTGATGTGGGTTCTGGAAACTGAACTCAGATCTTCCTCAGGAGGTGTTTTGTTTTTGTTTTTCCAAAGAGCTGTTTTTACAGGTTCCTTGCTGTTTTCGTTTTTCACAAGGCACTCATGGTTTGAATAAAAAACGACCCCAGCTGGGTGGCGGTGGCACACACCTTTAATCCCAACACCTAGCAGGCAGAGGTAGGCAGATCTCTGTGAGTTCGAGGCCAGCCTGGTCTACAGAACGAGTTCCAGGATAACCAGGGCTGCCCAGAGAAACCTTGTCTCAAGAAAACAAACAAACAACAATAACAAAAAAGAATGGTTCTTATAGGTTCATATACTTGAATGCTTAGTCACTAGGGGGTGGAACTCTTTGAAGGGATTAGGATGAGGAGGTAGGTCTCTCTTTGTCTCCTTCCTTCTGTCCATCTGTCCCCCTCTCTCTCCTTCCCTCTTTTACCTCCTTACTTTCTTTCTGCCTGAGGATGAGGATGTAACTCTTAGTGACTATTCCTGCTACATTTGTGATGTCATGCTCCCTGACATGACAATAATGGATTAACCTCTGAAACTGTAAGCAAGCTCCAATTAAATGCTTTCTTTCATAGGACTCAAGTTGATCATGGTGTCTCTTCAGAGTAATAGAACACTGACTAGGAATGAAATTGGTACCAGGAGTGGGACATTACTGTGACAGGCCAGACCATGGTTTTGTTTAGAGAAATGTGGGAGACGTTGGGACTTTGAACTAGAAAATTAGTTGAAAGATTTAAACAGGTTTAATGGGCTATTTTGGTAGGAGCATGGAAGGCAGCAGTGCTGAGAGCAATGTGAATTTTCACAGCTCAGCTCAAGAGGTTTCAGGGGAGAAGAATATTAGTAAGTGGCCTAGGTACCATTCTTTGCTATTATGGCAAAAGATATGGCTGTTTTTCCCCCTGTCCTGGAAATTGTGACTACCTTTTGCCTCTTCCTTTTGACTACCTTTGTTACTGACGTTTGCCACCACACTCATCACTTTCTACATTTTGGACACTGTTGTACTGTAGGTATTAACCTTCATGTCCAAAGATTGGTTGATTTTTTTTTTTTTTTTGACTCATACAATTGTCATATAGCTCTGACTAGCTTAGAGCTTAGGCTGGTATTGAACTCATCTGCTTATCTTTGTTTCCTATGCTGGCCTCATAGGCCTAAGTCAAAGACTCATCTGTTTTTAAGTTTTGTAGGAATGTACCTGTGGGTGGAATTGTGGGAAATTCTATGTTTAGTTTTTGAGGCACTGACAGGTTTTCCCATACTGCATGTGTCATTTTGTAGTTCCATGAGCAGCTGACAAAGGTTTTAATGTTTCCAATATGCCAGAGTTCCAGAGTGCCCACTGATCTGTATTTATTTTTTCTGTTTTCTTTTCTTTTTCTGATATTTGGGAAGTAAACCTGGATAGGGACCCCATGAATGTATCCTGGTAGACATCCTCCCTCTAAGCTATATTCCCAGCCCCCTCCCCTCTTTCTCTTTCTTTGAGATAGGATCTTGCTATGGAGCTGAGGCTGCCCTGGTGTGTTCTGTGTGGCACAGGCTGTTAAGATAACACTGCAGTCTCCTCAGTGCCCTAGTCTCAGGTGTGCACTGTGCTTGACTTTGTACTTTCAATTTTTAAAAACTGTAGTCATGCCAGCTATGAGGTGGGATCTCCTTTTGATTTTGCTTTGCAGATCTGTAATTAATGATTTTGAACATACTGTTGTGAACTTCTTGGCCAGTTCCATGTCTTTGGAGAAATGTTTATCCAAGTCCCTTTACCACTCTCCCTTTGAAAAAAAAAAAGGCTTTTGTAGAAGAGTGGAAAAGTGGAAAGAAGGATCAGAGGGATCCGGAGGGGTCAAGGTCACAACAAGAAGACCTACAGAGTAAAGTAACCTGGGCCCATGGGAGCTTACAGAGACTGAACCACCAACCAATGAGCTTGCATGGACTGGACCTAGGCCCCCTACGCATATTGCAGGCTGATGTGCAGCTTGGTCACAATGTGGGGCTGTCTCTGACTCTGTTTCATGCCTTTGGATCCCTTTCACCTAGCTGAGCTGCCTTGTCAGCTGCTGTGACTTGAGATGCCAGGTACCCCTCAGAAACCTCCCCTTCTCTGAGAAGAAGGCGGGGGCTGGGAAGAAAGGAGGGAGAGGACTGGGATCTGGCTGTAAAACGATTAAATAAAATTAAAAAATGACTTTAGGGGGAACTGGGAGGAGAAGAGGGAGGGGGCACCCTTGGGACGTAAAGTAAATAAATGGAAATAAAATAAAAAAAAGACTTTTAAAAAAGTGGAAAGTTTTCTTTATTTTTTTGTGGATAAACGATTGAAATAATGGAATAAACTGAAATCTTGACGTGCTAAGTCAGACATACAGCATCTATATAGTGCACTCAAATAGCTGAACTTGACTGTAGTACTAGGAAAACAAAACCAAAATTGAGAAACATTCTGCACAATAACTAGATTCTTCAAAATAGTCACTGTTATGTGGTTCATGCCTGTCTTTCTCTTACTTGAGAAGCTAAGGCAAGAGGCCTGCAGCAAACGTGCAGTTAGATTGGCTACACTGTAAACTCAAGGCCATCCTTATAGACAGTGAAACCTAGTCCCCCCAAAAAAGTCTCAAACAAACCAGAGATTATTCTAAACACACCTGAGAGAGAGAGAGAGAGAGAGAGAGAAACTTGGGTGCTCACAGTAACTAATGACCTTGGATTGGAAAAAAATGTCACCAAAAGGATTTTATTGGCATATTTCAGAAATGGAAACAAAGGCTTATATATTACACATGTAGAGTATTGGATTTTCTGGAAGTGATAATGACATTCCGATTATGTAGGAAAATATCTTTGTTCTTAGTAGATAGATATGTATTGAATGTTTAGGTGTCAAGAGTCTGCAGAATACTGAATGATTCAGCAAAATATGTGGGAAAATATTAAAAAAACCTACTGAATATGGCTTAATAGTGCTGCTCACTGCAATTTTCTCTTAATTTTTGAAAATAAAAAAATGGAGAAAGTAAAATCTCTTCACACTCAAAGCCTTACCTTTCTTGTTTGTTGGGACATCTTTAGAGAGACTCAACGATACAGTTGTAACCAAAGAAGGACTGAATGCCCAGGACATGTATCTTTGAAAGATAGTGTAATTGTTTAGAGACAAGAGAACACTGAGGTGGCAACTATGTGCCAGTCAACTTGATTCACATCTTAGGTAGCCTGGGAAGGTGGAAAGAGAAACCAGCCAGGCCTGAATAGGGATCCGGGCTGGTAGAACTGTTTGACCTATTTAGGGTTCAGTTTCCCCATTGTAGGAGGACGAAAAATAACTGCTTGGCATGATTGTTGTTTTAAGCCCTTATCTCATGGTATTTAGAAAACTGGGCTTCACGCACCAAACTTTCAAGCTCCGTGCATCTTCTCCTTCATTACACTCACGCAGCCCTGTGGGAGTGAGGAGGAGAAATCACTTCTCCAAGGTCACACAGCCGCTCAAGGACCCAGGTTCCCTGGCTCTTGGTCTTGCGCTCTTTCCACGCCCGCCGTAGCGGAGGCAGCGGCGCTCAAGGGGATGCAAGGATGTAGAAGGGCAAAGGGATAGAAGAGAGGAGCAGAGGAGACACGGAGGGGAAGAGAGGCGGTGCGAGACCCGCGAAGGCGCCCGCCGGGGAGACGGCGCATGGAGAGGCGAGCGGCACGGCCGGCCGGGGTGCGGAGCGGAGGCTGGGAGGGAGGGTCGCGCGGCCGGGCCTAGCGCGCAGGGGCGGGCGGCCTGCGGCGGCCGGAGGCCGGGCCCCGGGGGGCCGCGGGCGCGCGCACAGGTGGGCGGCGGGGCGGGCGGCGCGGCCGCGAGGGCGGCGGCCGGGGCCGGGACCCCGGGGCGTCGGAGGTGCGGAGGGGGCGGGGCGCGGGGCGGGGCCGCGGGGGCGGGTCCCATTGGCCCCCGCGGGAGCGGCCGCGGCGGCGCAGGCGCGGTTCCCGCCTCCTCGGCCGGCGAGCGAGCGGAGGCTGCATCCCGGTGCGGCTGGCTGTCGCGTCGCCGCCGCCTCCGCCGCGGAGCCCCCCGCCCGGCCGCCCGGAGTCGGAATGAGCTCCAGGAAAGGTGAGCGGCGCGCGCGCGGCCCCCCGCCCCGCCTCGCGACCCGCGGGCTGCCGGCCCCGACCGTTAATGTGTCTTCTCTCTCCTCAGTGCTGGCCATTCAGGCCCGAAAGCGGAGGCCGAAAAGAGAGAAACATCCGAAAAAGTGAGTCCGCGCGGCGCTCGGCCCCCCGCCCCGCCCCTCCCCGCCGAGGCTTGCTCGCGGCCGCGCAGCGGAGCTCCCCGGTCCCCGGGCCGCGGGCGGTGGGTCTCCCGGGACGCGGCGCCGGCTCTGCGCGCCCTGGCGGGGGAGGGGCGGGGGGAGGGGCGCGCGGCCGCGGGTTCCGGAGCCGCGACCCGGCCCGGCGGCGGCCTGCGAGCGGCCCGGGCTGCGCGCTCGGCCCCGCGCCTCGCGCCCCGGATCGGCGTCCCCGACCCGTACCCCGAGCCCCTGGTCCAAGCCCGCGACCCGCACCCCGGTTCCCGCCCCGCACCGGGGCCGCCCGGGGGGCGCGGGCGGGCAGGCGGCGGCGCGGCTGACAGCCTGGGCTGCGCGAGCCGGTGCGCCGCCGCCTCCGCCGCCTCCGGGTCCCGCCGCGGCCGTCCAGCCGCAAACCCGAGCCGCTTGTCAAGTTGGACCCGGGCGTGTTCCTGGCGCGAGTTCAGCTCCCCGAGCGGCGCGTTTCGGCGCTCGGGTTTCCCATTCGAAACTTTGTGCCCGGGTCGAGCGTTACTTGTGCGTGCTGCGGCTGCGCCCGGGTCGCTCGCTGCCGCGGGCGGTGGGCGTGTGCGCGGGCGGGTCCCCCGTGGGGCCCGGGACCTGAGCCGTCGGCCGGGGAGTGGTCTCTCCAAGGTGCCAGCGCCAGCCACCTCCAGCCTGGACGTGCAGCCCGGTTGGGCGGCAGCTGCCGGAGACGCCTTTCCCCGAGAGAGCTGGTGGTTCCGAGGCGCCAGAGCGCCGCCCCGTGTTCCTTTTTCCTCCGTCTCTGGGTTTGCGGGACCAGCTTTCAGCACCTTTGCTCACCGTTGGTCGCTTCGCAGTCCCTTTTGCGAAAGAAATCGGTGTGTGTAAAGTTACCTTTGGTATTAGGGAGAACGACAGAATTGCCTTCAATAAAATGACGAAATATCTGTCTGTTTAGCAAGGGGTGGGATATGCTCTCGTAGGTGGTGGTGGTTAGATTTTTCCACCCATTTGGTGGCATCTAGGAAAACTGGCAGTCATTGCTAGTTTGGAGATATTTTACGACAGGATTGTCTTCATTCAAAATTGAATGGAACCTGACTATGTTTATAGGATTTTCTAAGATGTGGATATCTACCTAAAAATCTCTTCTTAGGAAACGAAAAGACTTGAAAACTGGAAGGTAAAAATGAAAAAAAAATTATTATTCTCTGTGTGTTTGGGTTTGGATATTCAATAGCTTTGACACCTGTGGAAGTCAAGGAACAACCTTTTTTTTTTTTTTAACCTACCTTCGTTTCTCTGCGTAGTTGTGGCTGTCCTGGACTTGTGCTTGGCCTCGAACTCGCATAAGATCCGCCTGCCTCTACCTCCCTGAGAGCTGGGACAGAGGCGTGTGCCACCGCACCAGGCTAAGCCACAGCTTTGATTCTCTGACCATAGCTGCAGAATCTGAGTAGGATGGGGCCTGGTTAGAAGGTAGATGGGAGCCAACTGGGAATACCTGGTCTGTAGGCTTTAAAAAAAGGGGGAGGACATGGTGATAAGTACCAGTACCCTATGAGCCAACTCCCTGGCTTAGATATTAGATATAGATGTTTACAATATTGAAACTCAGTGTAGATTTCTGATAGTTTAAGATGCTTTCCAAAAACTACTGCTTTTCAGGGCAGTGATGGCACATGCCTTTAATCCCAGCATTCTAGAGGCAGAGGTAGGTGAAACTCTGTAAGTTCGAGGCCAGCCTGATCTACAGAGAGACTTCCAGGGCAGCCAGGGCTACACAGAGAAACCCTGTCTCAAACACCTTCCTTCACCCCCTTCCCCCCCCAAATAGTGCTATCGTGGGACTGAAGAGAGAGGAATGTGGTTAGGTTACTAGCACTCATATGCTGATTCACAACCACGTGTATCTCCAGTTCCAGGGGATCTGATGCCTTCAGATCTTTGGGCACCTTCACACATGTTAAACATGCATGCGCGCGCTCACACACACACACACATACATGTGCAGGCAAAACTCATACAAATAAACCTTTAAAATATTTTTTAAGTAGTGCTGGTTCAAAGTAATCAGAACCCTAAATTTGTTTGTTTGTTTTAATCACTGAAATTAGGCATATGTCTGAGTGAGTGGTTGGGTTTAATTGTAGCTTTCAGTTCAAGGCATTGGTTTATTTACTTCCACATAGTCCATTATGCTCAGAAACAAAAAGGATCCAGGAAGTGATGTCCTCTGCCTTTAATCCCAGCATGCTGGAGGCAGAGGCAGGTGAATCTCTGAGTTCAAGGCCAGCCGGTTCTACAGAGCAACTTTCAGGGCCTCCAAGGGTACACAGAAAAACCCTGTGTCAAAAAAACTAAAAGTGGAAAACAAAAAGGAGTTGAGAAAGCATAGCCTTACTGTTTAGGATAGCTATTTCTCTGAATATAAATACACATTTATCTATGTATATTACATATTCACATAGAAGAAAATAATTTTAATTGAGTAGGCATGTATTTCATTATTTTTGTGTTTCAGAGTCTGACTTTCATAATGGCTAAGGGTCTTTGCTTTAGTTTGATTTGTGGTATGTGAATTAGGAATATCCATATAACTTATCTAATCTTTATTTGTTTTTACTTTTTTGAGACAGAGTATCTCGAAGCACTGGCTGTCCTAGAATTCACTCTGTAGACCAGGCTGGCCTCGAACTTGTAGAGATCCATCTGCCTCCTAAGTGGTGGGATTAAAGTCTTTTTCTGCGGGAAATTTAACCTTAAATCACTTTGCTATTTTCTTCCATTGTGTTTGAAGGAAAAAACAAAACCATGCCAAACTCGGTTTGTGATGGAATGAACTGGCTTGATGTGAAAGGTGTTATATTAGTAAGAAACCAGCACAAATAAGTAATTGTGGTGATGAATGATTTTTCATTTAGTTTTTAAAATCAAGGTATTATTTAAAATAATTGATGGATTTAATTATTAATATGTTCAATTATTATATATTATTAGTAATATAATTATTAATATATGTGCCTTAGAAGATGAGAGAGCTTTCTCTGTGACAGTGTTACCCTGTGAAGCTTAAAATCTGGAGGTCTAAAGAGCCACAAAGAAGGTAATTTCAAGTAGTGCTGAGGGACAGGGCAAAGACATGGGACAACTTAAGTAATACTGATAAGATGACATTTGTACCAGGCTAATGCTAACACTAATGAAATGACATCTGTCAGTCACTGCTGTTTGCATGCATTTCTGCACAGTGACCACTGTGAGTTGGTGCTGTTCTTATTACTATTTTCAGATGAAATAGGGACACAGCAAGTAACGGGCTAGCTGTTAGGTTGCATCTAGGCAGCCAGGGGCCAGAGGCTATGTCAACTTTGAGGACATGACATGTGCAGAAACTAGGATGAGGAGGGAGTGGACGGGGGCTGTGTGCTGAACCCAAAGATCAGGGTGCTTAAGCCACAGAGTCAGAGGTGGCTGAGGAAGGGGTAGGGCATTGGAGGCTTGTATCTGGGTAGGATGGTGTCATTCCTCCTAGAATCAGAACATTGCCTGAGTGTGGGGCTGGGAATGAGAGCAGAGCTGTCTTGTAATCATACATGATAAATGAACAACTCTGCTCTAGGTTCAAGAAATGACACTGGAGAGAACGGACTTTAGGGAGCTGGGGGTCTGGAGAGTTTCTTCATTTTTCAGACAGCTCTGACAGGTTAAAAACACCTGCCTTGATTGGATCAACATTCCAGGGTCCTGATGGTGAGTGTCTGGAGGAGACTAGTTTTAAGCTGTGGAGTGACTGTTTGGGCCTGACACAGTGTGATCTACTTTTGTCATCTCTTGTTATGTGCAAATGGACTTTTGTTTAGTTCATTTAGTTTTGTAGGCTTTTATGACTTGAGCTCCCCTCCTGTGTGTGTTTATATAGTCCAGCTGGTCTCAGAATTGAGATCCTTTTGCATCAGCCTCTGAATTGTAGGACTTGAGGTGTGGGATACTGTCCAGGGATAAGAACTTTCTTTTTCAGTACCTCAGGATTTGTAGTTATGAGGAACATTTTCTGGTTGAGTCAAACCTTAATCTTTTTAGATTGTTCTTTACTTATTAACTTTATTGTTTTGAGAGTATAGGTAGCAGGAGATTACTACATTCTCATCCAGTTAAGTTGATTTAGTTTCTGTTTGTTTGTGTGTTTGTTTGTTTGGGCAGGATCTCCATGACATAATCCTCCTGTCTCAGCCTCCGTGTTGTTGGGATTACAGGTATGACTATTTTACTTCAGTCATGAATTTTCTATGTAAGCTGTGTCTCATAGAATTTTGTATGGCATTTGTATGTGTAGGTAATTAACATTTTTTTTTTTTGAGATGGTCTTATGTAATTTGGATGGCCTTAAACTCACTGTATGGTCAGCATTGACCCTCCCTCCTCCACCTTGCAGGTGCTGGAATCACAAAACTTAGACCAAGACATTTGTCTTGTAGATGTTATTTTTTGACTCTTTTATATTTGTTAATATTTTTGGAGGGGGCAGTGGGATCAAGGTGCCGAGCCTCTAGAATGGTGGGCAGATGCTCTACCAAGACTGTATGTCCAGTCACATGGCTTACTGAGACCTAATTCACAAGTGTAAATGTTATCTTTTTGAGATCTGCTTGTGGTGGTATGCTTTTATAGGCCCAGCTGCTTGTGGAGGCTGAAACAGGAGGATTTATTTCTTAAACCTAAAGTGTATGGTCATCCTGGGGAGCAGGGAGATCTGGTCTTAAAAGCACGGGTTTTTTTGGCTAATGATTTTGTGCTAGAGATGGAACCCAGGGTCTCACATGTTCTGATTTGTAGTCCCTTGTGGTAGTGTAGGCACAGTCATTGTCAGTAGATAGCTTTGTCTTGGCTTTCTTTCATTTAGCATGTTTTCAGGTTCATTTTTAGGGGCTATAAATATATTTTTAAACTTAAAAAAAATCTGTGGAGCAGTTCATTTGAAATTTATGACTCCTAAACAGTTAGAATACTGGAGTTTCCTATATACCATTTATTTGCCCCTGTTTTTCAAAACCATACAATAGTGCCAAACAAGGAAGTTGACATTTAACACACACACACACACACACACACACACACACACACCCCCCACACCCTTACTCTTGTGTGTGTGTACTGCCCTGCTGGGCTTTTATGTGATCTGTGAATTCAAACCCACTGAGCCATCTTCCCAGCCTATGCAAAGTACTCTAAAGAAAGTCTGCGTGGAACCAGGCATGGTGGTGCACAACTGTAATCCCAGCACTCAGGGAGGCAGAGGCAGGTGGATCTCTGTGAGTTTGAAGCCGGCTTAGCCTGCAAATTGAATCCAGGACAGCCAGGGCTACACAGAGAGACCTGTCTCCAAAACAAAGAAAGAAAGAAAGAAAAAGAGAATCTGCCTGGGAGCTGGGCCAGCTTTTCAGAGGCTGAGGAGGATATACTTCAGGTCAACAGGGGCTTGTTAATGAGACATTGTCGTAAAATAAGCAACAAATAACAAAAAATGTTTGGCTTTCATTAGTTGTTAAATGCAATTTTCTTCCATGTAGTGCTATCATATGTTATAACTCGTATGGATCTGTGTGATCAACATCCGCAGAACTTTTATCACACAGCTAACCCTCCTGGTGCTACTCCCCCTCCCACATGGCCCCTGTAAGCAAATATTGAGAATGTTGGTGGAAAATGCTCTAGGGTATCAGTAGGTATACACTTAGACTTGTTTTCTCTCTGCATGCCTTTTTGTTGGTGAACATGGTCTCCCCATTTATTCCTTGGTAGCCTGAAACTTGGTGTGTATACTGGGTTTGTCTGGAACTCAACATAAAGGTGTATCCCACCGAGCAGGGCCTTCTCTGCGTGCCTGTGAGGTTCTTTCACAGCGGTGCCTGTGTCAGTAGTTCCAGCTCCTCCTTTTTTTGTGGGTGCTGGCATGAAAACAGGGTCTTAGCTTGGTAACAAAGCACCGTATCTCTTAATGATAACCTTTTACCCCCCAACCCCACTTTTGAGACAGGGTTTCCTGTAATTTAGGTTTTGTTGAACTTGCTGTGCAGTTGAGGATGACCTTGAATTCCTGGTCTTCCTGCCTCTGGTTTTGGATTGCTGGGGTTAAAGGCACAAGACACCACTGCCAGCTTTTCTCTTTTGAACCCAGGTCTTCACGCTTGCAAGATAAGCGCATAACAGCTGAGCCATCTCCCCAGTTCTTAAATTTACTAGAAAATTGTTAGTGCACTCTGGGGTATAGGGGTGCACACCTCTAATCCCAGTCCTCAGGAGTCAGAGACAGACATCTTTGTGGGTTCAAGGCTAGAAATTTTTATCTTAAAAATATTATTTGTATATATGTGTCTGCATGAGGTGTATGTGTATGTTTGGACCATATAGTGCATGTGGAGATTAGACAAAAGCTTTGTGGGGTTGTCCTTTTAGACTTTGTGATCTGGGGAACCGAACTCAGGTCATTGGGCTTTTACAGTAAGCACCTTTACCAACTGAGTCATCTTCATCTTGGTGGCCCGAATTTAACCTTAAAAAATTTGAGCATGTACGTATGTCTGAATATTTGTATGTGCACTATGTGCATACATGATCGAACAGGACTGAGATAGTTGTTGGTCTCCATGTAGATGCTGGGAACTGATCCTGGGTCTCTGAAAGAACAGTAAGCTCTACTGAGCCATCTCTTCAGCCCCCTCAATTTGCCTTTTAGAGGGACATATAGAAGTTGGGGAGAGCTGGAGAGTCGGCTCAGCAGTTAGGTCACTGATTGCTTTAAGGGAGGATCTGGGTTTAGTTCCCAGCACCCGCCCAACAGCTCATAACCACCTGTGACTCCAGTTCTAGAGGACTCAATACCCTTAATAAAAAGAATAAAAAGTTGGGGAGCTGGACAGATGTCTCGGCAGTTAGGAGCACTAGGTGCTCTTCCAGTTTCTTAGTACCCACATGGTGTCTTCCAACTGTAACCCCAGTCACACGGTTGTGCTGGTCTTCTGATCTCTGTGGATACTGTGTAGCTGGTGCTAACAAAGCATCCACACACGTAAAATAAAGTTTTGTTTAAAAAAAAGTTGTATGTAGTAATGAAGTACCATGTCAGTGTTTCAGTGTTACAGATTGTGTATGTTAAAATTATATTAAATCTATCTATCTCTGTTGTTGAGACAGGATTTCTCTGTTTACTCCTGGCAGTCTGGAACTCTATCTGAAGACTAGGCTGGCCTTGAACTTAAAGATCTGTCAGCTCTGCCTGTACTGAGATTTAAGTGTGTTCCCCCCCCTCAATATACATATCTTCTTTATATTTACTTAAACATTTATCATTTTGTTATTGTAAAACATTCAAAATGTTCCTAGCTTTTGAAAGTGTACCACACTTTATGACCTTTGTACATCGCACACCTGAGGGTTGTGGTCCCAAAAATGACTCAGTACCTGCTAACCAGGCTTTTTATTTCTTTAACTACCCCTACTCTCCTTGGCACCTGGTAAACCTTCACTCTGTTCTCAGGTTTGGGAGCTCAACTGTTTAAAATTCCATGTGTGAGCGAGATCACAAAGTGCTTGTCTTTGTGTGCTTGGCTTAATTCATGTGATCTCCAGTTCCATCTATTTTGTTGCAGGTGACAGGATTTCAGTCTCTTTATGACTTAATATTGTTCTGTGTATGTGTACATTTTCTTCAGTCCATCAGTTGGTGGACACCTAAGTTGTTTCCATTCAGGGCCCTTATGAATAGTCTGCAGTAAACACAGGAATGCGGATGTTTCAGGCATGATGATTTAATTTTCTTGGATACATAAGCAGTAAAGAATAGATCATAGAATAGTTCTAGTTCAGCTACTTTGGAGACCCTTTAAACTATTTTACATGTCTACACTAATATATTCCCTCTATGTGTAAGGGGGCCTTTTTCTATACTCTTTAGCATCTGTTATTGCTGGTTTTTTTTTATGATTTATTTTATTGTCTGAGTGTTTTGCCTGCATGTATATATGTTTACCACATGCATGCTTGGTGCCTGAGGATGTCAGGAGGGGCCATTGGGTACCCTGGAACTGGAGTTACAGACAGATATGAATCGCCACATGTGTGTATGTTGGGAATAAGCCACAATTTGCTTATTCTTCCATTAATGAACATATTTTATAGTCCTATTAAAGTAGTCCTCAGCCCTTTCCTATAGTATAAAGTTATTTTGTGACAGTGTACCTATTTCCCTATATTTTCAATAGATTTAAAGAATTATGCTCTTGGCTGGAAAGATGGCTCAGTGGTTAGGAGCACTGGCTCCGCTCCCACCACCCACACGGAAGCTCACAGGGTCTGTCTTAGACTGCGACAGTTCTTCCTTCTCTCTCTATAACTCTAGTTCCAAGTGCTCAGACTCCCTCACATAGACATAGATGCAGGGAGAACAAACAATTTTTTTTGTTCTTTATTAGATATATGTTGTGCTTATGATCCTTAACATATGAATATACTTTGTAATCTAAAAATACACTGGAAACTGGGGTTTGAAGAACCAGTAATAGTAATAACTACAATGAAAGAGGGCAGGGCGCGAACCTTCCAGCAGAAACGGCACTGAGTGGGTGTCAGCATGTGGAGATATACAATGGCGTGTTTGTAGTCTTGGAATGTTAAATAATGAGGTTGGGGTATAGGGTGTGGTCAGCAGTCAGTGTGGGGGTGCTGATGAGGTCACACAAGGAGTTAGAGAGCACACGTATGTGCCAGATTGACATTTCAGAAGGAGTTTCCTAGCTTTTAAGTAGAGTGGCCAGGGGCCTCACTGTGAAGAAAGCTTGAAGAGACTGATGGGTGCTGTAATCCGTGCCCAGTGTGATGTGGGAGGACAGTGGGAGGGTATGGGATGAATACTAGTTAGTTACCCCTCACCTCAGTGCTTAGGGGAATTCAGTGGCGGCTTTCCTGGACTGCTGGGAATTTTTTTTGTGTTTGTGTGTGTGTGACTTTCAGTTAGACAACTGGTCTGTGTTTCTAGCTGCAGAGCTGTTCTGAGCTGGTGGGTAGCTGACAGTTGGCTCCCTGCTAAAGAAAAGATTACAGAGGTTGGTGCCAGAGAGATTGGAAAACCAAGAAAAACTTGTTTCACAGAATCCTATCTTGTAATGTTTTTGGACAGGAGCAGTATTTTTATGTATTTCTTTACTCATTTTCAAATCCTCCAAGTTTCACTTGCCCCTTAGTTTGGAATAAGGCTGAATTTGTATGTTAAGGATATCTGATGTCTTGAAAGCATATTTAGAAAAATGACTTGTTTCTTGGTTTAAAAATAACATGTAACATCTTTTTGTATATAAATATATATAACTCCTTATCCATACACATATAGAAACATGCGTATGTACACACATAGTATGTGTGTATGCATGTGTTTATGTGGGGAGTGCACATTTATGTGGAGGGCAGAGAACAGCTTTAGGTGCTCTTTGGGAGCCTTTGGGAGCCAACTACCTTTTTTGTGTTTTGGGACAGTCTCTTCACTGACCTAGAACCAAGAAGGCCAGGCTGGCAGGCCAGTGAGCTCCAGGGATCATCTCCCTAGCATTGCAAGTGCAGGAATGGACACCACTCCATGCTGTTTTAAAATATGGGGCCCGCGATTGAATTTAAATCTTCATGGTTATTTGCTGAACTGTCTTCCATCAGAATACATATTTTATGTATTTCTTTCTGATTTCCCCAAGTCCTATGCTTTTTGTCACTTTGTCATCTTGCTATGTTGCCCTGGCTGGCCTGGACTTGCTATGTAGATCAGGCTGGTCTCAAACTCACAGAGATCTCTTTGCCTCTGTGATGGCTAATCTTGGTTGTCAATTTGATGGTGTGAAATCAACTAAAACCCAAGGAGCTGTAGGCAGACTGGGGAGGGATTTTCTAATGGGAACTCTTAAGGTGGGAAGACCCACCCTAAATTTAGGCCACACCTTCTGGTGGGGGCTCATATAAAAGGGCATGGAAGAAGGAAGTACCTTTTTGCCTGGTTGCCTTCTAGCTTGTAACTTCATCTATCCTGTTGCTGAGGCATTTTATTGCTGGTGTTAGAAGCTGTCTGCTCACTGTCCTAAGGCAGACTGAAGAGCAGCAGCTCTCTAAGAATCTTCTAGAGTCCAGCACCAGACTGAGACTGCTGAGACGTCAGTGGACTGCACAGCTGTCCGATTCTTAGCTTTTCTGTCCTGAGACAGCTGCTGTGTGTTGTGAGTCACCTTTTGTTCAGTACACAGACCACAGCCTGTAAGCCACTCTGATAAATTCCCTTTTAATATATGTGTTGATGTATTCATTTCTTTAGAGAACTTTGCCTCCTGACCTCCTGCTGGGGTAGAAGGCCTGTTCCACAGAGCCTAGCTTATTTATTGTCCACATTATCTTATTTATTATATATTATCTTCTTACTTTACATTTATTAACATAATTTCCATGTCTTTAAAAACTAAATCGATACCTGCAACATTCTAATTAGTTATGCCATTGACTTAAATGTTTCCCTATTACTAGACATGTTTCCAGTTTTCTGGTATTATATTTTTTGGCATCAGAGAATATTTTTGTCTGCCTGCAATTGGAAGCTTTTGGTCATGATTCTTTTTAGGGCACCGGAATTCGGGGAAAATTATTTTATTTTATTTTATTTTATTTTGAGACAGGGTCTTGCCTCAACTCACTAGCCCACTGTGGCTTTGAACTCATAATGCCTCAGCTTCTCAAGTGCTGGGATTATATGTATATGCTGTGTACCCATATGGAAAAGCTCTTAAAGGAGAATCAGTAGGACCAAGACTTGCTAATTATAGGAAATGAAAGGGAAGCAATGGAAAAATCACAAATTAATGTTTGGCATCAAGTATCTTTAGAATGTGAGTTACATTTAATCAGGGCTAAGAAAGTTGGGAGAAGCCAGGTGTGGGGGTGAATGCCTTTAATCCTAGCACTTGGGGAGGCAGAAGCAGCCTGATAGATGTATGTTTGAGGCCAGCCTGATCTACAAAGTAAGTCCAGGACAGCCAAGGCTATGTGAAACCCTGTCTCGAAACAGTAACAACAACAACAACAAAACCAGCAACAAACCAAAAACCAAACAAACAAAAAAAACCCAGAAAGAAAGACAGTTAGGAAAGAGAGGTTGGAGAGGTAGATGGCTTAGCTGCTAAGAGTCTGTATAGATGACAGGGGCTTGATTCCCAGCATCCGCATGTCTCGCATCCTCCTGAAACCATGATCTGCAGCTTCTGTCCTCTATGGACATTCCTGCACATATTGATGCACAGATACAGACCATAATTTTAAAAAGTCTTCAACACAGTATAATTGGGAGGGCCAGGGAGATGGCTCAGCTGGTAAAGGAGCCTGTCTTCAAGCCGGGTGATCTGAGTTTGATACCTCGGACCCACAAGCTAAAGAATGTCCCAAGAGTGTTGTGGCATTTGCACGCACACGCATACGGTAAGTTAAAATACAACCAAAGAAAATGAAAAGGGGCTGGAGAGATGGCTTAATATAAGTGCTTACTGACTCAACAGAACTGTGCTTGGTTATTTATGTATGCTTATGTGTAAGCATACATACTTGCAGGCAAAACACTCATACAAACAATACAAATACATTCATTTTTAAGAGAGTTGGAAGGAACTCCTTAGTTAGTAAGAGACTTTTTGCTTTTTAATTTTTGTTTGCTTTTGAGATGGGGTTTCTTTAGGCTGGCCTTGAAGTTGCAGGTCTTCTGCCTTTGTCCCCTCCAGTGCTAGGATTAGAGGTGTGCAGATAAGAAATAATGATACAGGCAGATGTAGTAGCAGGATTTCTGCTAGAGACCAGAGATTTTTATCTGGCTGTGTTTTTGTTGTTGTTGTTTGTTTTACCTTTGGTGTTTGAAACTGGCAGGTTGACTGCCAGCCTCTGCCTCCTTGAGCTTGGATTAAAGACATATGCCAGCATGACCAGCTCTGCTACTATTTTAATGAGGTATGATAAGTACCACTCATTTTTAAAATGTGGATTAAATTTTTTTACACATCATCATAGTGTGTGTGGTATGTGTGAGAGCTTGTCTGCTACTCTGCCTGTATGGGTGTCAGAAGCCACTTTAGGGACTTGGTTCTTCCAGCTTGTTTTTGAGGCAGGGTCTCTTGTTTCTGTACCACTGCACTACGTACTCGGACTGCAAGTCTTTGTTTTAGTTTTGCTCTTTTTCTCTCCCTCCCTCTTTCTCCCCTCCCTCCCCCCCAACTCAGAGATCCACCTGTCCTGGCCTCCCAAGAATTAAAGGTGTGTGCCTGCAACTGTGGGCTGAAAGTTTTCCATGGACAGTTTTTTATTCATTCCGTGGTTTAAATTTTTTTACTTGCTATTTAAAATGATTTTGGTGGGAAACAAAAAATAGCCCTGTGCATAGCATTAATGAGGTCATAACCTTAGAAAGAAACTTCAGAAATATGTTAAATTTCTCTGGTGTCTTTTGGTTGGATTTTGTTGGCTGATATATATAAGCCTCATAAATTAGTACTGTTTTAAATGGTTTCAGACTTTCTAGTTCTTTGAATTTCTGAATATTTTAGCCATTTGTTGAGGAATCCATTAATGTTCTTGAAGTAATGACCTTTTTCCTTTGTGACTTTCTGGTTGGTGTGTTTCACCACAGTATGAGAAAGTGTAGTAAAGGTTTGAGCATTAGGGAAGTTGAGACCCACTGTCCTACAGCATGCCAGATACGTGATCTGACCTCCACTCAGCCCAGGTTTCCAGTTTTAAGGCGGCATTCTTTTTAGTGTGCTAGGTAGTTTATTTAAATTTCAAGGCTCAATCCTTCATTCTAAAATATATCCTAATAAAACCTGTCTCTGAATAAGAAGATTATAAACTGGACATGGGGATACATGCCTTTAATCTTGGCACTGAGGAAGCAGAGTCAGGCAGATCTCTGTGGTCTATATAACGAGTTCCAAGACAGCCAGAGCTACTTAGGGAGGCAGGTAAGTGGTACTATTATTATTTCTGTGGTATTTTAATTGTTCAGGAATTTTCAAAGTGGAGAGAAAGGAACAGTAAGGTAGTATGTTAAAAATTTCTTGTTTCCCTTTCTTCTTCTTCTTTTTTTTTTTGTTGTTTGTTTCTTTTTCTGAGATAAGGCTTCATATCACTCAGGGGCCATCCTTAAAGTGGATAAGGATGGTCTTGAACTTCTGATCCTCTCACTGAGGTGTTGAATTCCAGGTGTATACCACCACTGTGCCTAGGTTGACTAATTAAAAAAATTTTTTTTTTATTTTGGTAACTTCTGTATGTTATTGAAGACCTATGTCATCTAAGCATAAATGCACAAAGTTAGAGCAACACAACTGCAACAGATCTAGAAATCATGAAGCAATGTTTATTGTCCACATCCATAGGTATCTAGAGTGAGAGGGCAAGGAGACAAGCTGTGTCTAGTCACGGGTGGGCAAAGCAACTAAAGGAAAATAAGCCTTTGGACACTGGTATGGGTGTCACTTGTTTATGTAGTGAACACAGTTTTGGCAATCACAGCAGGACCTGGTGGCACACAACTTTAATCTCAGTGATCAGAGGCCGAGGCCAGCCTGGTCTACACAGAGAAACCTTGTTTGGGGGGAAAAAAACAAAACCAAAAAAACAATCAATGAATCTATCATTCAGAACCAAGTCAGTGGCACTTTCTAATGCAAAGATTTCCCAGGGCCGGAGTGTGTTCAGTGTTAGAGTGCTTGCTTAGCACGAAGGGCCTGGCTTGGATCTCGAGCATAGGGAAAAAAGATTTCTTACTTGGTTGAAGTGTGGCTTTGGCTAACAAAAAACTGGAGTGGTAAACACATGGGCCTTTGTGGTTAATGTGTCTTTACAGTCTATTTGGTCTCGGGCTCTTTTCTTCTCTCTAGTTGCTACTGTTGTATTTTCCAAAGGCCATGGAACTCTCCAGTGAAGGCGATATCCCCATGGCCTTTTACATCTAAGGTTTAAAATACTTTGAGAAGAGCCTCCTTCTTTCTTTGGCTTCATACAAATTTCACTGTGAAAAATTTGGGATGAATATGCCTTAATTTTGAGCTGAGTATATAATGAATTGGGCTATATATGAATCGTTATTTTTTCCCCTGAAATATCAATTATCATGTGGTTCATCCTAATACAAATGGCAGCTGATAGGCTCAGCTAGCATTTATTGAGGCAGGGTTTCTCTGTGTAGCCTTGGTTGTCCTGGACTCACTTTGTAGCCCAGGCTGGCCTTGAACTCAGAGAGATTAGCCTGCCTCTGCCTCCCAAGTGCTGGGATTACAGGTGTATACCACCATGCCTGTCTCAGCATAGATTATTATTCATCAAAAAAAAGAGTGAGATGCTGTTACATGGTACAACATGGACAGACTTTGAAACAATGCTAAGATGGTTCAGTGGTTAAGGGTACTTACTGACTGCTCTTTTCAGAGCACCCAGGTTCAATTACCAGCACCTACACGGCAGCTCACAACTGTCTGTACCTCCAGTTCCAGGATATCTGATATTCTCACAAAGACATATATGCAGGTAAAACACGAATGGATGTTAAGGAAAAATAAATTTAAAAAATGCTTAAAGAAAAAAAGCCACTCAAAATATTGCATATTATATGAATCAGTCCATGTGAAATGTTCAGAGGCAAATAGACGTCCTAGGGTTGACAGGGAGTTGGGGAGTGAGAAATGAGGTTTTTGTTTTGTTTTGTTTTTGTTGGTTCTGTTTTGTCTTTTAAGATAAGGTCTTGTGTAGACCACAGTGACCTCAGACTTACTGTATACATGAGGTAGGCCTCTCACTTCTAAGTGCTGGGGTTACAGGCTTATACTACCACACCTAGCTTTTGTCTGTTTTGAAACATGGTCTTACTCTTAAACCCAAAAGGCCTAAAACTCATGCTGTGTTCTGTTCCCCACCTTTTGCATGCTGGGAATATAGCATGAGTTAGCATGTTTGGATGATTAATGATTGTCGTGGTATATATTTCTTTTTGAGCTGATGAAAATATCCTAAATTTGATTAGGATAATGTTTACAGACATCTTTTAATACACTGAACATTATTAAACTATACACTTTAAATGGGTGAATTTTATGTATGTTATAGCTCATAAAATGTTAAAAAAGGAAAGAATTTTAAATAGATAACACCTCTTATTTTACAGATGAAACTGAGGCACATAAATGTTAAGGAACACACTCATCATTGAGCTTTCATAGGTTTTAGAGTTGGGATTCAAAATGACATGTGTGCTACACTGCAGTCACACTGACTTTACAGATAAGTAAGTCTTCCTTGTGGGACCTTTGCTTGGGAGTTCCCTAGCAATTACTTGACCTAATCCTTCACATTGCTGATGAGAAACTGAACTCAGATAATACTGTGACTCTGTCATGGCCCAACTAGTAGCAGTGAGGGATTTATGACCTGTTCAGAGACAGGTAAGCATACAACCAACAGTGAGGGCAGATGGAGTGCAGTGTTAGCAGTTATTTAAAAAAGAGAATGTGACATTTTGAAGCAACATGGGGTTGAGAGATCCTGAATGTCTCATTGTACATGTAGAGTATGTAGCGGGTTGCAGTTAATTTGATTGGAAAATCAGGAAGTGCTAACTTAGTAGTGGAAAACACAATTAACTAAAAACAAAAAAAAAAGTGTGCGCTATGTGTGTGTTTGTGTTTGTTTAGAAGACAGAGGACAGCTTTGTGGAGTGTGTCCTCTTTTTCACTTTTATGTGGTTTCTAGGAACGGAGTTTACGCCATCAAGCTTACATCTTAAGTGCTTTACCAAACATTGATCCATCTTTCCAGCTCTTCATTGCAATCATTTGAGAAGCTCTGAGTAGCAAGATCACTTGCTTGAGAAAAACTACGTGAAGGAAGGATTGTGGAAGAACAGGATTGAAGGATTGGAGATTTGGGGGTGGTGATATTGCAGTGCCCAAGGGTGAGACTAGGTTGTGGTAGAAATGGAAAGGAGTGGATGGATATGTGTCTCAGCATGAGTAGCACACACTAGAATTTGACAGCTATTGGAAGCATGTTAGACACAAGGCTCCTTGGGCGCAGCAGGCTTGACCTCTGCCGTGTGTCCCTGGCACCTACCTGATAATGTTGTTGAAAGCATGGAGGGAAGGGATTTAATGACTTTGGGTATGTATGCTCGTTACTGTCATGGAACAATTTACCATGGTGGCCAGTGCCTATAATCTCAGCAGTCAGGAGTCAAAGGATTCAAGACTATCTTCAGTCACTTAGCTGCTTGCATGGCTGCTTGCATGGCTGCTTGCATGGGATAAGGAAACAAAAACAAAAATCAGATTAACCGTAAATGCAATAACTTTGTAGCACATATCACCTCAAAGTCTCTAACTACCAGAAATTTGGAAGTAGCCGAGCAGGTGTGTTCTCAATCAGGTCTGTAAGCATTTGAAGACATGCCTGGACGAGGTGATCTGCTTCCTAGCTCTTGACAAGGGGTTCTTGCTCCACTGTGGAACTGTCTTTTTTTACAACGTGTCAGTTGACTTTGTTCAGAAAGGTTCAGGAGGGAGAGAGAACTTTTGATCTACCCTTAGAAATTTTAAGCCTGATCTTGGAAGGATACAACCCACACTTGAGAGAAGTTGGGTTCTGTTTTTTCGGAGAGAAACATACTAAGTAATTTGTGAACATGTTTTTTTTAAGACATTTAAGGTGAAATGATATATTGAGAAAATAAAACAGTGGGTGAGGAGTAAGGTAACCTGGTTTCAGAGCAGCTCTGCCTTTTGCCCTGCTAGGAATCCTTGAAAGTGTGATTGTTCCTCCCAGATCTTGTCTATCTTTCTTAAAGCTAGGGCTGTAAAGCTGCAGTCTCCTCAGTGTGATATGAAGGTGTCCTCTGCTGCATAAATAAAGCACCCACAGGACACTGTAAGCCAGAAAGGTGTGAGCTCTGCTAACAGTCCATCTTGCAGTTCAGTAGCTGTGCAGACTGAGCATTCTTGTAAAGTGGATTATGGAATTTGTCTCGTGGACTTACCGTGAGGAATAAATGTGAATTCTTGTGTTATGTTTAGCATAATGCATGCACATATTAAGCAAAGCATTCCTTAATAAGCAATAGCTTTAGGACTCTTCCCACTCATGTTGTGTTTGAGCGTAACCTAGTACTTGGGCCTAGGATTTTCATATGGATGTTTCTTAGGGACTCTTGATTATGTAGGAAGTTATTAAGTTATGGTTGTAGTTTTAGCTATATTCTCTTTATTTGCTTCATATATTTTGGCAAGCTCTGACATTAAACAGTTTTTTTAATTAAAATGATTTTTTATTATGTTTTTATGTGTATGAATGTTTTGCTTGCATATGTTTGTGTACCACGTGTGTGCCTGGTACCTAAGGAGGCCAGAAGAGGTCATTGGATCCCCTGGGCTGGAGTAACAGAAGGCTGTGAGCTGCCATGTGGGTGCTGTGCTGGGAATAAAGCCTAGGTCCTGTAGAATCTCTTAACTGCTGAGCCCCCTTTCTAGGCCCCATATTTATAAACACACATATAAGGTCCGTCTGGTGGCTCATGCTTATCCGTAAGTCTAGCACTTAGTATTTAGGCAGCCTGCTTCTGGGTTGCTTAGCACCCTATGATTTCATCAAGTGTCAACCGCCAGGTAGCCACACCTGGCAGGCGTGGTTAAGTTGCTCCTTAAGAGGAGCAACCCACTACTTTTTCCCCTCTCTGGCTCTCTTGCCCTCTTGCCCTCTTACTCTCTTCCCGTTCTCTGTCAGCATGCTCTCATCCCTTCCTCCTATCATGTCTTGCTCTCTTCTCTCTCTCTCTGTATCTCCAGCTGATAAACCTCTTTCATATAAAATCTGTTTGTGCATCATCATTTCATTGGTCCTAACACTTGGGAGTGGTGGGAGCAGGAGCATCAGGATCCTGTTCAAGGTTATCCTTATCAACGCACTGAGTCTAAGGCCAGACCGAGTACACACACTCTCTCCTTCCTCTTCCCCTTTCTCCCTCCACACAAAGGGGGGTGGTGATTTCTATCATTGATTGTACAGGACTAGTTTGGCTAAAAAGTTACCCCAAGAAATTACAGACCAGTTCTGTTTTAGACACACTTAAAAATTGTTTTTAATTTCACTTACTTGTTTTTATGTATGTATGTACATGTGTATGAATGACATGTGTGCAAGTGTCCAAGGAGGCCACAAGAGGGTGTCAAAAGTCACTGGAGCTGGATTTCCAGGTAGGAGTATGAGCTACCTGATAGGACTGGGAACTGAACTTCTGTCCTTTGCAAAACAGCATGTGCTCTTAACAATCTTGTAGCTCTGCAGCCACTGGGCACACTTCTTTTGGAGAGGGTAATTTTACATTCTAAGAAGATTGAGTGTTTTCATGCATAAAGCAGATGCTTATGAATGAATAAATTAAGAAAGATTCTGGAGCTGGGCGTGATGGCGCATGCCTGTAATTCTAGCATTTGGGGAGGCAGAGGCAGGTAGATCTCTGTGAGGCCAGCCTGGTCTACAAAGTGGGTCCAGGACAGCCAGGGCTACACTGTGTGTGTGTGTGTGTGTGTGTGTGTGTGTGTGTGTATGTGTGTGTGCATGCATGTGCATTCTTGGGTGTATGTATGTAGTTTCCTGGGTGAGTTTTTGTATAGGCGTACCCATGCATGGGCAGACCAGAGGAGGATGTTGGGGGACATCTGTCCCTGAGTCCACCCTAGTTTCTTGGGGCAGGTCTCATTGAACCTGGAGCAATATGGCAACCAGGAAGCCCCAGTGATCGTTGTGTCTTGACCCTCCTAGCACAGGGCTCACAGTTGCTCTTCTGACATTGCCTTCCCGCAGGCTTGGTCCTCGGGCCTTCATGTTAGTGTGTGCAGCAAGTGCTTCTAGCTGTGTGGCCATCTGCCGAGCTCACACTCTCTCAGCTGTTTTCCTTAATATTTTCTTAAAAGTGTGTGACCTGGAGATTGTCCTGTGTGCTGATGATTTGTTGTGTGTGTAGTCTTTTATGAGGTACCTCTTACAGATCTTTGGGTCATATATTTTTATTCTTTGAGAATTTCATAAAATGTATTTTGCTCATACTCCCTACTCTTCCCCCATCTCCTCCCGGATCCACGTAGTTTTCCTCCTCCCCCCTCTTCCTGCTCCCACCGCATGGTTGAGTTTTACTAGTTCTTCACATAGTTTGGATTATAATCCTTTACCTTTTTTGCTTTTGTTCTTGGCTGGCCTCAGCCCTGGGGTGGCCCTCGTGCCCTTGCCTGTTGATTACAAGCATGTGCTGTCACACCTCGCCCAGCTCAGAATCCTTCACCAGAGTCTTCTTTTGCAAATAGTTCTCTTCAGTTGCTATTTTGTCATTCTTTTGACAATGTCTTTCATAGAAAAGACTTTTTTTTTTTTGGTTTTTGTTTTTGGAGACAGGGTTTCTCTGTAGCCTTGGCTGTTCTGGACTCATTTTGTAGATGAAGGTGTCCTCAAACTCAGAGATCTGCCTGCCTCCCTGAGTGTTGGGATCACAGGCGTGTGCCACCATGCCTGGCTTCACTGGAGACATTTGTAATTGTAGTGAAGTCCATCTTACCCTTTCAAATTATGACTTTGGTGTTGTATCTAGATTTTAGAGAGTCATTACCATGCTTGAGGCTATTTAGAATTTATCCTGTGTTATTTCTGGAAGCTGTGTTATTTGCATTTAAGTCTGGCATTTTAAGTTAGTTTTTTTGAGGGTGTAAGGCTCACCTAAATTGTTTTGCTTGTGAATGCTCAGTGGCCAAGCCCCATTTGTCAAAATCTGTATCGATGTTACTTTCCTTTTGTTCTTCTGACTGTATTTATGTGAGTCTGTTCTGGGCTTTCTGAATTGTTCCATTGATCTGTCAGTTCCTTTGCTATTACCATGCTGCTCTTATTCCTGTAGTTTTAGAGGAAGTCTTTAAACTAAATAAAATCATTTTGTTATGCCCAGATCTTACGGTCCCCAAAGACCACCAGAAGCCAGACCAGGCATGCAGGAGCAAAGAGCTTTATTCAGGCTTACGCTCGGTCTCTCCATCGTCACTAACGCAATGGATCCAAGAGGAGAGCAGCTACATGACAGGGTTTTTATTTGGGGTTTGAGCAAGAACCTGGAATTCCCAGCTTAGAAGTTACACGATTGAATATTTAGCAAGGGCAAGCTTGTTACAGAGTGATTGTCTAACATAATTAAAATTGAGTGAGCTAGCTTAAGAGTGTTAAGTCAGTGGGCTGCCCAGCATGGATGCCCCACCCTGAGATAAGATACCTTCCCATTCTTGTGGTTACCTCCTGGCTATTCACTTGGGCAGGGAATTTTATGGTTTTCTTATTCCTGGAGTTGGTGACCTATGACCTAGTTCCTGAGACTGATGACTTTTGGGGGAAAAGGGTCAGGCCTGGTCCTTTCAATTTCCTCACCTTTTTTTGGTCCCTTTTTAATTTATTGACTTTTTTTTTAAATGTATATGGTACTTTGTCTGCCTGCACATCTGCACACCAGAAAATAGCACCAGACAATTGTGAGCTGCTACATGGGTGCTGGGAATTGAACTCAGGACCTTTGAAAGAGCTGTGAGTGCTATTAACCACTGAGCCATCTCTCCAGCCCTTGTTTCTCTTTTAAAATCTGATGTGTTTTAATAGCAAACTTACAGGGACATCACAGAAGAGAGGTAACATTAAAAGCTCCTATTTGCTTATAGAACAACTCAGAAAAGTATAGTGAATATAGAATGTTCTCAATGATGAGAATGCTACAAACATTTAATTTCTGTCAATAAGAAATTTATTTTTTTATTAGCCAGCCAGTAACTACAGTGGGTGTTCAGGATCCGAGTGCAACAAGGAACCTTTCTCAGGGCCAGTTTTTTTTTTTTTTTATTTTTTAATTTTTTGAGACAGGGCTTTCCTGTGTAGCGCTGACTGTCCTAGACTTGCTTTGTAGACCAGGCTGGCCTGGAACTCACAGAGATCCACCAGAGGGCTGGGATTCATGCATGTACTACCATGCCTGGCTGAAATTTACTTTTTTAATTTAAAAATTAATTTTGTGTGTGTATGTGTGTGTGCACATTCAGGCATCTGGGTGCAGTGGTACACGTGTGAAGGTCAGAGAATAGCTTGCAGGGAACTCACATGTAGACCAGGTTGGTTTGAGATTCACAGAGATCAGTTACCTCTGCCTTCTGACTGCTGGGATTAAAGACCTGTCACTGTGCCTGGCCCAAGTGACTTTTAATGCAATATTTTTTAATCTTTGATAATTTTATATGTATATGGAATGTTTTTTTTTTTTTTTTTGTCCTGGAACTCACAGATCTACCTGGAAAAAAGGCTACCACACCCTATCTTTTGTTTTGTTTTTTGAGATAAAGTTTCTCTGTCCCCTGGCTTTCCTGGAATTCAGCCTGTAGTCCAGGCTGGCCTTGAGTTCCTCCTGCCTCTGCCTTCCAGAGCGCTAGGATTAAAGGTGTGAGCCACCAGACCCAGCCACACCCTGTTGTTTCAAAAATAATTTATTCTATGCATAAGCTCATAGGTGTGGGGTCTGGCCTCATCTACTGGAGGGTGGTCAGCCTACCAGGGTAGGTCCGTATCTCTGGCTGTGGGGCTGGCAGTGAGCGCCTTCCTCTTGTGTGCTGGGACAATCACTGTGGATTGTGTGCAGGCGGTGAGTTGATGAGCACAGCAGTGCTCTTACGTCCAGAAGACTCTGGTGGACTTAAAAATAGCCCTGATCATAATCAACTGCAGAAGATATTAAATCTTGAATTCTTATATAACACCAGTATTCTGAATATCTGACATGAGGTGTTTACAAAAAAGAGTAACATCTTGAAAATATTAAATAAGAATGTTATGTTTTCCACAAATTATTATGGCATTTTAAAACTGTTCCAGTATATTGATGAAAATTTATGTGAGGGTATTATGAAAAGTAAAATATTATTAATAGTTTTGATAGTGAATACTAATTATATAAATAACAGTTCTTGCAACACTTTCACAGTGTACCTGGTTTGTTTTGATTGTACTCACTTTCCATCACCCTTTTGTTACTCTACCACAAATTCTTTTTTTTTCCTAACTAGCCCACTTTGACCTAGGAGGATTGTTTGGGGTTGCTTACAGGAGTGGGTGAGAGTTTGTTTATAGGAGCATGCACACTGTACCAGTGGCTGCGTCACTTCCTTCTCCACTGGCTTCTAACTTCCTGTAATTCCTTGAGAAGAGGGCCCTTTGATCCCCTCCTCTCTCCGTATCAGGATATTGATGGCCCCTTATGCTGGCAGTCTTGTATAGTGAATCATAGCTGTTATAAGCTCAGGAGTGCAGTAGCCATGCTGTACAGGGAAGTTAGCATCCCTCACTTCCCATACCCCTCCAGCCCTTTCTTTTGAGACATTCCCTGAGTACTGGAGGTGGTGAGATTCATGTCTCAATTGTGGCTGAGTATTTAACAGTTGTTCATTCTCTTTATGGTCTCTGCTGACAAGTTGCTGAAAGAAGCTTCTTTGACCAAAGGCAACAACAGTAGCACTATTTTATAGGAATAAGTACAGTTATTTAGAAGGCAGCTTGATGGGTACATCATGTCTGATTATGTCTGTTTAGTGAAACAGCAGTGACATCGTGCCCAGAAAGTCCTGTAACCTCCAACCAAGGGTTTTGACTAAGTTTACAGTACCAGGTATGAATTATGTCTTGCGATAGGGAGGTGGTTACCTTTATAACAGACTTTTTCACTGTGGTGCCTGTGTGTGCATCTTCCTTGGCGATTGATATTGTTGCATATAGGGTCCACAGCCAAGTCCTGTAACATTTCTCACCCAACAGCCTGTATTGCAAGGGCTCTTCCAACCCAGTCCAGCTTGATTTTCTGTATTCGGAGACAAAGGTGTGAGGTACCATTACCAGGAAGGCTTTGCTATCTAGTTGTGGTGGGCAATTATAGTTGGGGGCTGTAAGGGCCTCGCTGACCAACAACTTATAGGGAGATAGCCTACTTTCTTTGGCATGAGGATTTTTTAAAAATTAGTATCTGTGGCTTCTTGGAATGACTTTATCTACACACATAGGGTACCTTTGCTCAAATGTTTAAAAAAGGTTTATTTTTTTTTTTTAATTACCAGGTATCAGATTTTTGTAGGTTGTTAGCTGTGGTTGATCTTCCTGGCCACCCACCCTTCTGAATTCCTGTCCACTCTCAGACAGGACCTCAGACTGTAGCTCAAAGTTGACATGGAACTTTTAATAATCTTACTCCTGCAGTCCTCTAAGGGCTGAGGATATAGCGTGAGCTACCACCTGGCTTCAGTCATTAATTATGATACAGCTTTAAAAAACTTCCTCAGAGAGAATTTTGCTAGAGTAGTTAAGTAAATTGTTACAAACAAGAGAATATTGGAAAAGTACAACTAAGTTTTTTTTTTGTGTGTGTATGTGTGTTTAATTTTAACAGTAGTGAATGTTTTATGTGAAATGACAATTCAAATAATGAATTTTACCACCAGTAGGTGGCAACAAATTAATATCTGATTTTTTAGTGTAACTAATAAACTAATATAACTAATATACATTTTATTTTTCCCACCAGTAAACATTGTGTGCTCATGCCCATATCATTTTAAAAAAGTAGATATAGAGTTTTTTAAATGAAATAGCCTGAAACCCACAGAGATCCCCTGCTTCTGCCTTCTGGGTGCTGGGATTAAAGGCGTGAGTGAGTGAGTTGTTTGGTTTATTACCTCCTGACTACAAAGGATTTGTCATGCAAGGTCTTAGAGGATTTCCCCTTCCCACAGGTTTACTGCAGTCTAGATGTTAGGATTTAAAAAAGGGCTGCAAGCAGTTGTACATTCAGCCAAAAGATTTGTTAACTAGTAGTTAATTGAAACTTAGATTTGACTTTCTTTACCTGGTTATTTTCAGTTAGAGGGTATTTCTCTGCTATCTTTTGGTCCTGCTCACTGTTAGAATATTCATTTATTTGTCCATATTTCTGCTCTTGCTTCTCTGCCTCCTAAATGCAGGGAAGTCAGGCATGCATGTTGACTTTGTGCCTTGGCATTTCTGTCTTGTTCAGTGCATGTGGACAGCCTGTGTAGAATCTTTACAGAGAGATTCTTCAGCATTCAGGCATAGGAGCTCTTATCTCCATCAAGACTTGGGATGATTTCATGTGACACCTTGTTAAACGACTGGAGAATGTGGTTTCTGTAATTGTATACCCACAGGATTCAATCTTTGAAAGGTGCTAGTGAATCGGTAAATAATTTAAAGGAGCTCTTTCTATCCTTATCTCTTCCTTCCTCCTCTTTCTCCATCCTTCTCTCTGTCCTTCCCTCCCTTCCTTTTCTCTCTCTCTTTTCTTTTGTTTTTCGAGACAGACTTTGTGTGTGTAGCCTTGGCTGTCCTGGAACTGGCTTTGTAGACCAGGGCTGGTGTCAAACTCATAGATCCATCTGTCTCAGCTTACTTGGGATCAAAGGTCTGAGCCACATGCCCACCAGCTTAAAGGAGCTTTTTTATGTTGAGGTGAAATACTTTTTCTTTGATTTAATTTTCTTAAATGTTTTCATTGCTCACTTAGATCAGTGGTTCTCAGCCTGTGGGTTACCCTGTGAGGGATTGAAAGGCCCTTTCACAGGAGTCATCAAGACTCTATCAGAAATATCAGATATTTATGTAACAATTCATAGTAGTAGCAAAACTTATAGTTATGAAGTAGCACAAAAATACATGGTTGGGGAATCACTAAAACATGAGGAACTGTATGAAAGGGTCAAAGCATTTGGAGGATTGAGAGCCACTGACTTAGATGAAAATGGATCATTTGATTTTCAGATTAGTGTGTTTTGCCCTTTTGTCAGAATATTACCAGAATTTAGAAAGGTTTTGAATATACTTATATTTGCATGATGGCTTTGGCTGACTTCCTAGTGCAGCTTCTTCAACAAACGTGCGTTTTCCAGTGGGAACAATAGGATATTGAGTATTTAGGGAAACATGAGACGTTCTCACTTTTAGTGAGAACGTGATATCACTGAAGTGGCAGCCTCCTGTCCACACCGCATCTCACTGCCTTGAGCTTCAGTTGAGAGCTGTGTGGCCAGAGTGCTTTTAAGGAAAGATAGGCTCTTTCTAAAGCCTACTTTCATTGAACATTTTATATCTTGAAGACAGCTTCCTTAGGCAAGTCTTCAGTATTTTAGCTCAGGCCCACCACAGAAAAGATAGGAGTAGCATATTTCAAGACATGCCTGTACTGCACAGTGTTCTGACTGCATGCAGGCTTGCAGGCCCGAAGAGGGCCCCAGATCTCACTATAGACGGTTGGGAGCCACCATGTGGGTGCTGGGAACTGAACTCAGGGCTCTGGAAGGGCAGCCAGTGCTCCTATCCTCTAGGCCACCTTTCTTGCCTCTGAAGCTGTGTCATCTCAGTGTTGAGCTTTGACTTTGTCTTCCCTCTAAAGGGTAAGAACTGCCTCCCCTCCCCTGTGTTGTGTTAGTATACAGTGTCTGGTGCATTGGTGCTGCATGAGCCATTGAGTTGCTTGTCTATGGTACTCCAGTGCCAGTGTTACAATTTCATTTGCCCTCAGCCCTTCAGGGACTGAACGGACACGAACTGATTGGCCTGCTCTCTGATCACCTCCCCCTGGGAAGGGAGCAGCCTTGCCAGGCCACAGAGGAAGACAGTGCAGCCACTCCTGATGAGACCTGATAGGCCAGGGCCAGAAGGTAGGCGAGGAGGAAGACCTCCTTAATCAGTGGACTTGGGGAGGGATGTGGAGAACTGGGAAGGAGGGTGGGGGATTGGGAGGGAAGAGGGAGGGAGCTACAGGGGTGATACAAAGTGAATACAGTGTAATTAATAAAAATTAAAATTAAAAACAAACAAAAAAGAGTCAGCCCTTGACAAATAGAGTATGTGAAGTGTTTTAAATATGCGTCATGGGTAGGTGTCCTGAAGACATTCCGTGTGGTTCTGTTTTGTAGTTTGCTCTTGGCATTTTGTAACACTTGAACACTTCATTTGAAAAATGTTAAGGAAGTACTTATTTTGTTTTTATTTTTGTGAAACAGTGTCTCATATAGCCCAGGGAAGCCCCAGCCTCCTATATGTTGTCAAGGGTGACCTTGAATTCCTGATTCTACTAACTTTTCTGACAGGAAGTTTTAGTTTATACTTTTTCCCCATAAAACATAAAACAGTGCATACACAATTACTTTTTGTAGGTTTTTTTTTTTTTTTTTGGCCATCTTCTCACCCCCATCCCCAGTGTCAGGGCTGGAACCTGTGGCCTTGGAGGTACTAAAGCAAATGCATTTTAAAATAATTTATTAAAAGCTTTATGTGTGTATGCGTGTTTTTCCTTGCGCGTATGCATGTGCACTGTGTGCGTGCCTGGCGTCCACAGGCCAAAAGAAGGTGTGGACCCATGGGACCGGAGCTGCAGACCATTTTAAGCATGGGTTCTCTGTCAGGCCAGCCAGTGTTCTTAACCTGAGCCAGTTTTCCAGCTCTGCCTATAATGGATTTTTGACCCAGTGTTTTTCTCACCAGCTGCATTCAGGGTGACGTTAGAGATTGAGAACTTTTGGCCTGGTAAGAGTATTTCCTAGCAAATGAGACAGTCTGTTGCACACACCTTTAGTGTCATCACATGGGAGGCAGAGGCAGGCAAGTCTCTTCTTTGAGGCCAGGGTTACACAGTAAGACCATGTCTTTAAAAAGAGAGAGGGGGAGTAAGGAGGGAGGGAGAGAGAGAAAGCAAAAGAAAGCAGGCAGGCGCTTTAAGTTAAGTGCATGGTACATAACCTGTACACCATTATGGGGAGTAAATAATGGCAATTAGTACATTGGCACTGTTGGCCAGCTATCACGTGAATCTAGTTCCTAACATTTTACTGTTCAGAAGCATAACACTACTTATTACTCAGTCGCTTTCTTTCTATAATCTGTGCACTACCAGGCTACATTTAGTCTTATTCTGGATATTTCATGTTCATAGAATCATAGACTACATAACTCTTTGTAGTTTCTTTCACTTAACAGGATGTTTCTAAGGTTCATCTATATAGCATAGAAGGTTTTTCTAATTTTAATTTTATATTTTTGAGAATTTCATACATCGGCCCTAGATTTACATTACTTCTACTCCTCTGTCTCCCCTCTCCAACTGTCCTGTGCCCCCAGCTTCTTCTCAAACTCAAGACCTCTTTATTACTTTACATATACACATACAGAAATATGTATAAATAAATACAACTTGCTGAGTTCATTTAGTGTTGCTCATATGTATGTGTATTTAGGGCTGACCACTTTGGATTGGTAACATAAGCGAACTCATCACTGGAGAGTAATCAGTCTCCTCTCAAAAGCTAATTGACTGTAGCTTTTCACCTAGGGGTGGGGTCTTGTGAGATTTCCCCCATCTGTTTCGGCATGTCTTGTTTAGGCAACAATATTGGTGAGATTTCATGGGTTTGGTTTCCCTGTCATATACAAAAGATACTACCTAGCAACAGATGCCCCAATCCTCTGTCTCTTAAAATCTTCTGCCTTCTCTTCTACCTGAGCCTAAGGTGTAGGGTTGTGTTGTAAATGTGTCATTTGGGGTTGAGCACCTCTCTGTAATAGTTTGTATCTGGCGGGGCCAGTACATGAGTTGCAAGTCTGGAGGTAGGCCTGGGTGAGGTAGGGTGGGCGAGGTTCCCCGGATACATAGTCTTCTAACTTTCTTTTAACCAGGAATGGTTTGGTTTGCCTTGAGCTCACAGTTGCCCTGCTTTGCCACCTGAGTGCTGTGGTGATGGGCATATGTCACCATCTTAGGCTCCCGTTCTTCTTGGCTGATTGTATCTTTGTACTGTGTTTGATTCATCTGTTGGTAAATATTTGGGCTGTTTCTACTGTGGCTTATGTATTGCTTCAGTAGACACGCATGTACATGTATTTAAGTACTAGTTTTCAATTTGAGGTAGGTGCCTAGGAATGGAATATTAGATCAATGATTAAATCTGTGTAACTGCTTGACAAATGACTGAACTGTTCCCCCACTGCAGCAATGCTATTTTTCCTGCCATCAGTGTGCAAAGCTTCCAGTTCCTCTGTTTGATAATACTTGTTGATTTTAATTTTTATCACAGCTATCCTTGTGATTGTGAGATGACACGTCATTCATTGCTTTTACTTGCAGTTTCATAATACAAACCAAGGAGTCATTTCAGAAAATTTTCAGTAACTCATGTACATTAAAAAAATATAAAAAAATGAGAGTTAGGGGAAGACAATCATAAGATTTCAGGATTAATAAAAATGTATTATGCAATATAGTGATTATCAAGTGTAGCATATTTAGGTATTTATTATCTGTGTGTTTATTAGTATTTCTAGATTTCCAAAGTAATGAGAATAGTGGTGTGTCACATTTTCAGTGCTGTTATTCTGGAGGGGCTTGGGATTGTCAAGTGGTTTGAACATTGAAAGCAGTGGCGCCTTTTCTCTAATATCATATCTATGAATACAGTATTAAAGGTGTAAAGGCAGGATGTCTGAGTGTGTCCCCCGCACAGGTTATACTGACTGAGTGTTCATTCTGCAGCAGGTCCTGTATTGAGGCGCTTGAACTGAGTGGCCTCATGGTTGGAAAAACATTCCTCTAGTTCAGCCTCTAACTTTTTCTATGAAGAAATAGTTGTGAACAACTGATGCTAATGTTAATTCCCAGGCTTTTCTGGGCAGTGGTTTGAGAGTAGATTCTTCTGTGTTAAGTATTATTCCTGCAGACTTAAAGGTTCTTCAAGTTGTTCAAGGTCTGAAACTGTTTTTTAGTATTATTAATATTATTGAAATGTTTTTAGTTTAGTTAATTAGGTGTGTGTGTTGTTGTGTTACTTTCTAGTTTTAAAAATACTTGATGTTCACTCAAAATTTGTGTAAGATTGTGAAAGGGGAAAAAACAACTAACTTTCACAAATGAGGGTTTAATAACAGTTGGATATATTAACATTCCTGATTGCATGTGGGATTTACTTTGTTAGTGTGTCCTATTTAATTCAGATATGTTATTAACATTCTTTGACATGTTTGTATATATTTAATACTGAATATTTTTCAGAGAATAACTTTACTCTCATTCTCTATTTCTTAAATCTTGTCTTTATAGAATGCTTCCTGCCTCTTCTCTTTGACTCCACTTCCTCTGTCGAGAAATAATGGGTAGCAATCAGGAAGAAGTCACATGATTATCATGGAGAAGACCTTCCCTTAGTGACTCAAGATTGTATTCTGTATCTCATTTGCTGGGTATGATTGTGAGACTCAGGTTTGAATCCTTTGCAGACTGTTGTTAAGGGTAGTACAAATGCAGTGTCCTTTAGCTCACTGTTGTCTATGTCTAATTCCCCTCCACCCCCAACATTTCTTTTCTTCTTGCTCTGGAGGTAGGCTGTTGCTGAATATCCCAGGCTAACCTTGAACTCATGGTCAGGCAGTGGGTGTTGTCATTACTATGCCCAGCTCTGGAATAACACTTGGTGTAGCGATTACAAGGCTAGACCTGTCTAGAATTACACAAAGAATAGCCCTATGGGTATCAGGATGTTTTATTTTCAGAGTTTTGAACTTTTGTAATCATAAAATTCATTTTCTTTTTCTCTACCACTTCAGTTTCTTCATGGTTCCTTCTTGTCTTGGATGATGTCTGCTGTCCTGTCACTGTTTTAACTAGATGGCCTGGCAGTGGGCAGATCCCACGAGAACTTGTGTGTGTGTGTATAGGGAGAGGGAAGATTGATTTGTTCTTGTTCTTGTCCCCCCTTTTCTAATTGGAGCCCTCATCAGTGTGCTCTTGTGGCCTGGCTGGTTGAACAGAGTGTCCTCCAATTCTTGGCCTTTGATCTTTTTTTTTTTTTTTTTTTTGGTGTGGTAACCTACAACGTTTTCATTTTTATCTTCACCTTACCATGTCATCGTTGGTCTTCAAGGGCTTTTGTTTTTCTGTTTCTTTGAGGTTCTTGCTTCTGGAACTAGAGCTGATAAAACTTGTTGGTACCAGAACAGTTCCCTGTTAGTTGTTTTTATAAAACTCTTTGCTTCTCAGTTTCTTACTTAACCCACAGATAAGTGAGACTGACTCTTTTATATTTGTTTAATAGTAAGCTTCACAACACAGTAACTGAGCAGTTTATTACTCTGCTCTTAACCCTCTAAGCTAATCTTGTTTCTTCTCTGCATTCATTCCAGAGATACTTGCACTTGTTTCTTTCTTTGCTTGAGCTGAGTCTTATTCTTTCCTGGACCTCTCTCATAAATGAATCCCCTACTTCTTCCTCCAATTCCTCCTTCCCTAGCTGGCAGGAAGTCTAGCCCTATTCTCTCCTCTGACCGTCAATTGGCTGTAAGCTGCTTCACTGGTACTTTGGGAGATTGGGAGCGTGTTCCCAATTCACACAGCATTGAGACAGAAGATTCTCAGGACAAGGATTGCAACCAGATAAGGGGGTACAGAAACCAGCATCTGAGTGTCAGTGAAACCCATGCCTACAGCTCGTAGGCAGAGGCAGAGTCACAGCCTAGCTGCTCTCCCTGAGCAGTTCCATGGTATAGGCTTAAGTTCAGCTGTGCAGAGCACTAGTTAGTGACAAAGGCAAGAGGCTGAATACAAGGAAAATTGGAAAAAGTATAAAAATCCACTGAGAGCTAAGACCGCAGTGAGATGAGTAGAGCAGAAGAACCACATGGGGCAGGGCTGTCTGTCAAAGTAGAGCCAAGGGCATGCGAGGCAATGCGAGGTCACAGCCTTTAACCCTTTTGTGACTGCCTCGTATGTCTTAGTACTTTGCATATTTCATTTTGATGGCTGATTAATAGTCTGTTTGCATGTAAAAGTTGACTTTACCTATTCACCTGTTGACTTTTGTGAGCGCTATTGCTATGACATCTGGGTGTGCAGATTTGCTTGAGTTTCTGGCTTTGGATTTTTTTTTCTCCAGGGGGATATACAAAATGTAACTCTATTTTGAAATTACAAATTGTGTGTATATGTGAATGGCGTGCTAGTGCGAGGGAGAGGAAGGAAGGGAAGGGGAGGCACAAGCTTGTGGAGTTGGTTTTGTCCTTCTACCTCTCTGTGGCTCTGGGGCTCATCAGATCATTTGGCTGTGCAGATCTTATATACTGAGTTGTCTCTCCACCCCCTCTGCTGACCTTTTAAAAGCATTATCAGCAGTTTTTCAGAGTCTGAAGTAGTCTATATCCTTACAGCAGTGTGCTTTCCGTTCTCTACAGCCTTACCTACGGCTCTTGGTGGGAAGGAGATAGTAACGAAGGGTTAGGTTTCACATAATGACTAATGGCGTTGAGATTTTCCCCATGTGCTTGTTGAAAGTACCCATATTTTCTACAAGAAATGACTGTTTGTTATGTAACAGGCATTTGTCTTTCTATGTTGAGTAATAGGAGTTCTTTGTACATACATTCGTGATCCCAGACCCTTGTTTAGATATGTGGTTTACAAATCTTTTTTCTGCACTGTATTTTGTCCTTTTTCTGTCTCAGTGATGTTTGCTGTTCCACCATTTATCAGTTTTAGTCACTTAAAGCAGTAAAGCAGCGTTACACTTTGTGCAAAACCACCCCATTCAAGACTGGGGGGTTCTTCAGTAGACAGGAATAAAAATCATCTTTCTGGAGACAATAGAACAGGACTAGAAAACAGGAGAAAGAAAGCAAAACACAACTGTGGCCAGCCTCTTGGAAGTCAGTTTGTGGCTGTGCCCACTTTTGACTGAGCTAGCTGACCAGTTCTGGACCTTGTTGGAGGACATGGAGGTAGGAACAGGTGAAGGCACAGTGAGGAAAAGAGAGCACTGTGTAGTTAAGTACTGAAAACCAGCGTGGAGGTTTTGTTGGTGTTGGGACTTGCTGTTAATAGTACCCTTTGGGGTTCTCTTCCTGTTTTTCCTGCCATTATTCAAGTAGAAATCAGAACCTGGTGTGCTGTGTGGGCTTGTGTGTTTGGGGATAAGGATCCGTGGTGCTGTTGGTGGGTCTGCATCATGATACGTGGGAGATTCTCACCTTTCAGAATCTCCCACATATAAATAGAAGAGACTGAAGCAGCTGACCTGAATGTTCTGCATTGGGGGTTTCATATTTATTTAGAGAAAGGGTCTTGCTGTATAGCCAGGCACTATGTGGCCTAGATTTACCTCATCCTCCTACCTTAGCCTCCTGAATCCTAGGGATTATAGACCTGTTCTGCCATACCTAGCTAGACATTTTAGATAGACACACTAATTAGTTTTATGCCACATTTTACTTTATGAAGGACTGAGCAGGCTTATAGTAAATATGGCAAAATGAAGAGATCTAAATGGACCTAATTTTGACCAGGGGGAAAGTAAGTTGACTAAAAATGGGGAGCGGACTGCGGAGATGCTCAGTGAATAAAGCGTTTGCCTTGCAGCCAAGAGCTGTCAGGGCTGCTGGGCTCCAGCTCCCAAGATGGAAGACCCAGAGAAGAAGCCCGGGTATAGTCCCACTCCCTGTCTCAGTGTATAAGGGGGGAGAGCAACCCAGGAAGATACTGATGCTAGTACCTGATGTTCACTCTGGGCCACATATTTGCCTGCACACCCAGGGTACTCATACACATAGGCACACACCACAGTCACACACCTTAAGAAAAAATGAGGATCAAGAGGGACTGAGGAGACAGCTCAGTCAGTGAAGTGTGAGCACAATGAAGTGTGAAGACCTGAATGTGGATCATCAGAAACCACCCAAAACCTATGCCTGGTGACAGGCATTTGTAATTCTAGGGTGTGGGCTTAGGGCAAGTCTCTAGAGCGTGTCGGCTAGTCTAGATGAGTGTATTTGCTACAGCTTCAGTGAGAGAGCTGGCCTAAATAATGCTCAACTCTGACCTACACACACACACACACACACACACACACGCACATACTGTGTGCACAACACACTCAGTGCGCACATGCAAACACACATGAACACACATATCCCTATTAAAAAGGATGGGGGTCAAAGGCTCTCATTGAGTAATTCTAGGTAGAAAGGTATATATTGATTATATAAATTTTCTCCTTTGTAACTTTTTGTACTTTTGACGTTAACACATTAAGAGAAACTCTTAAAGGATGAATGTGTTTGCCAGATTTCCTGCTCAGTCCCCACTGAGTGAGGGTCCACTGTCTTGTCTCACCAGGGCACCTCTAGGCTCATGGCTAAGGCCTTGCAGTGTTGCATTCTGTGGCCGCACTACTGCTGCCTGCCCTTCTTTCCCCCTTTTGTTTGCCTGGTCCTGCTGAGACTAAGCTCCTGTTTCCTGTCTTGGCCTGAGCACAGCATTTATGACATTATGTCTCTTTGGTTTTCACCTCCATGGGCTTGTAAGCCCCACAGAGACATAGTCTCAGACTTCTCCATTGTCCCCATGTCTAACAGAGTTTGTGGCTCAGGATTGGCATCGGTATATTAATTACAGGAAATCAATATATCCTGTATATTAATATCTTTAATATTTGTGAATGTGAACTAGATCACACTTATGGATATGATTATGTGGGAAGTGCTTTAAAATGGGGAACATGTTATATAAAAAAATCTTTATTCTTATAGTCTGAAAAAAATGAGATAGTTAGAATTCTTGAAACAGCTGTTTTCCTGATAGCTAGGTCTTAGGTGGTTTGCCATGATCTCACTCCTTGTATCAGCGGATCTGTACGTTTTAGTTTTACTTCCTGATCTAGAGGAACAATGGCTTTATTGCTCACCAACCAGATCTATAGAGCTACCAAAAAAATATCTGTCTGTCTGTCTGTCTGTCTGTCTGTCTGTCTGTCTGTCTGTCTATCTATCTATCTATCTATCTATGTATGTATGTATCTATGTATCTATGTATGTATCTATGTATCTATGTATCTATGTATCTATCTATGTATCTATGTATCTATGTATCTATGTATCTATGTATCTATGTATCTATGTATCTATGTATCTATCTATCTATCTATCTATCTATCTATCTATCTATCTATCTATCTATCTATCTATCTATCTATCTATCTATCTATCTATCTATGTATATGTGTGTCTTCTTTTGGTGTTTTGGAAGACTATGGGACTTAGTCCATGCATATATTCCTGCAGTTTTGGTTTTCAGTGAGTGCCATAAAGGATAGGCTCAGAGCTTTAAACTTCCATTCACATAAAACTGACACATAATGTTCTGAAAAGTTGAATCTCTAGGAACTATAGCAGAGCAGCTGACCCAAGAACCTTAGTGACACTGGCTTGCACGGAATGAGATGTTTAGTTGCCCAGAAATTTTATTGTTCTGCTACTTCTAGATGCATTTCAAAATGATTTGATGTAGTCTGGCGGTGGTGGAGCAGGGGCAGGGGGCAGAGGGGCAGAGAGGCAGAGAGGCAGAGAGGCAGAGAGGCAGGGGCAGAGGCAGATGCAGATGGATCTGTGAGTTTGAGTCCAGCCTGGTCTACAGCCAGAGCTACAGAGAAAAGCTCTGTCTCGACCCCTTGATCCCATCCAAAGGCTTGATATACTATCCATATTTTAGTGTATGCTTATGGACTTCTCTGAGGCAATCTTCATTTCCTTTAAGTCAGTGGTTCTCAACCTATCACAACCTGTTTGGGGTTACATCAGACCATCAGAAAACACAGATATTTACATTATGATTCATAACAGTAACAAAATTACAGTTATGAGGTAGCAACAAAATAATTCTATGGTTAGGATTACCACAGTAGGAGGAACTGAATTAAAGGGTAACAGCATTAGGAAGGTTGAGAGTGCTCTAAGAGAAAATGAAATTTTGTTATTTGCGTTTTGGGTGTTAAAAGCGTTAAATAAGTTGGGTTCTTAGAAATGTGTACTTTTTGGGAAGCTAGGCCCAGAATCCTCTTGCAAAGCTCTGTCTGTGGGAAATGGGGCAACACTGAAAGGCCTCAAACAGGACAGTAATGGGATCAGCTATTTTCAGAGACTTGGCTCTGCAGGAGTGTAGACCAGGGTTGGAACAGTGGGAGACAATGATGGGCCAGAAACTACAGAGGCTTGCCCAGTACGGATGCAGACAGAGGAGAATTCTGTTTATTTTCAATAATCAAGCCTTTTAGCTATGTATATTGATTATGAAACTTACTTAGTGAGCTCTGTAAAACTGGGAATATATTGTATAGGTTTAAGAAAGGGTAAGATAATCTCACGGTTCTCTACAAAAATAATTTTTAGTTGAATAAGCAGAAATTTGCATTACCCCTTGTAATTTCTGTCCACCCTTGCCCCCATGGATTCTCCTGTGTTGTCCCAGCAAGTGTTGAACTCCAGGCTTGATGTAATTCTTCCATCTCAGTTTCCTTGACGTTGATTACAGATGTGCTATACAATACTTGTCCTCCTATTTTTATAAGTATTTGCTGTTTGTGAACTTTATCTTGCACAGAAAAATACTCACTTTGAGCTGGGTGAATGAAAATGAGGATATGACTGTTTCTAGATATGGTTGAGGAGAAGGTTTTGATTGTAGATGCGAGGGGGAGTTTGAAGAACAGAGCTGGGCTATGAGAGGAGAAAGGGTCTCTAGAGTGGGAGAGGGGCCAGGCAGGGGAGAGAGGACCGGGAGGACACAGGACAGAAATGGGTTTGTTGGTAGGAATCAGAGGCTGGGGGAGGGGAGCCATGTACCTGCCCTGGAGAGGATTAGGGAAGGGCTGAAAAGAACAGGGAAGGGCCACAGGTAGGGAGCTTGGAGGCCAGCTTGTGATTGGTATGGTGATAGGCACCTTAGACATTTGTCCTGAGTTTTTTTGGTCCTGACACTGGGCACTCAGGCTGAGGCAGGGGTCATAGGTTTGAGGTCAGCCTGGGCTATGTAGAAAGTTCCAGGCCAGCATGCAAAGCAAAAATGAAGAACATCAGAGTAGGAAGGGGCCTCATTTGCCAGAAGGAAGAGAAAGGGCAATGGATGAGTGAAAATGCCCAAAATTTAGTCTTGGAATTGACGAGGAATAATAAATACTAACAACAACAAGAACATTAAAGAAAAAAACATTCTGCAGAAGAATGTGTCTTAACACACTCAGGGAATGTGATCCTGTGAGAGTGTGCCAGCGGAAAGCAGGAGAGACACCCAGCTAGGCCCCCAGTTTATTTGCTGGGGAAAAAAGTGGGATTTGTTTCAGCATTGCTTTTTAAAATTTGCCTTGATATGGAATTTATTTTTTTTGTAAAAAAAATAGTATTAGGGACCATTTTAAGCTGTAGGTGAGGGAAGAACCCAGCTGCCACTGCTCGGACATGGTTGGTTGGTGATGAGTTACAGCTGTAGTGGCAAAGCTGTCAGTTGATACGAGCATGGTCACTTTGCCCAGAACTTCTCAGAGCACTGCCTCACATATTCCAGTGGCTGCCTCACCCCGTGCCATAGTCTCAGGAGGTTGTTCACAGGACTGGCTACTTTTGGTTATGCTTCATTTTGTAGGTTGTCCGTGTAGAGCCTACGATTAAATATAGTAAGGATTTGAACTTTACAGTTAGTCTACCAGAGCCTTCAGTTTTAGTTAGTTAATTATAGTTATGATAATTGTGAAGTCATAATTTATGCTTATAAAAGGCATGCTTTAGTAAATTAGAAAATTTAGTGAATTTAGGAAAGTAGAGAAGGAAAGATACAGTCCCCTAACATGCGCAGTCGCTCTGAGCATAAATTCATCCAGATTCTTTTTAGATCAAATCTATTGATATTTTTATTAACTTTGAAAGGCAGTATATTGAGTATTACAGGGAGAACAGTATCTTTGGCTCTTTTTTTCAAGGAGTCTTTTTTTTTTTTAATAGTATAATCCTAATTTAAATAAAATGAATACCGAAAGTGCAAATGAGAGTAAAAAGGCGTGTCTGACCATCGACGGACAGTACCCTTGTTAGTTAGAGGGATTTGGTATAATAAGCCTTTACTATCTGCCTTCCATGTTGATTCATAGTCAGGCTACTGGCTCACCAGATGCAGTCTAGAACTAGCATTGCTATACATAGGAGGTTGATTGCTTCTATGTACCCCATGTAACTCTTTCAACAATAAAGCCTGTCTCTTGTTTTTTCCTTTTGTTGAAACATCCAACAATTTAAGGATGGTTTTGAAATCAGTTGTCTTGTTTCCCTGCCTCCCAAGTGCTTTCTTTACCCTTGGCAAGAAGACTTTCTTTTTCTTTTTAAAATTTATTTATCATTATTATTATGTGTGTTTAATGTGAGGTGTGTGCGCGCGCATGTGCATGCAAGGCATGTGCCATGGTACCTGTGTGAAGGTGAGAGAGAGGCTAAGGTTAAGGAGTCAATTTACTTTCTTTTACCTTGGGCCTCAGGAATTGAACTCAGATATCAGGAGTTGAGGGATGGAGTTGGACACTAGGAAGGGCCCCTACTAATAGCAAATTGCTACAGTCAGGCTTGTGGATTACCCGCTGAGCCATCTTGGTGACCTGGTAATAAGGTTTTCTTGTTTTAAGAAAAGCTTCACTGTGTTCACCCAAGCAGCTGGAATGGTGTTTATGCTTACAAAATTTTCAGTAGTAAGATTGCAGTAAAATTTAAGTACAGAAAGCAGGCCTTGGTGAGTCACACCTGCAGTCTCAATACTCAGACCTGAAGATTGCTAGGACTTTGAAGCCAGCCTAGTATATGTTATGAGATACTTCCCATGCCCTCCAGTGATACTGCTGCAATTTATTGGTTGTGTTTTCTCCCTCTCGGAAAAGTGGTAAGTAAAATCCCAGCACTGGAGAGGCAGAAGTAGGCAAATCTCAGTGAGTTTAAGGCCACCCTCATCTTCACTTTGAGTTCCAGGATAGCCAGAGCTACATAGTGAGAACCCTGTCTTGAAAATACCAAAAACAAAGCCAAAAAAAGAGTAAGACCTGAGGGGCCCAACAAGATGACTTCAGTGTTAAAAGAGCTTGTCATTAAACTTGAAGACCTGAGTTCGATCCCTAGGAGGAGAGAACTGAGTCGTGCAGGGGTCTTCTGATTTCCACAGGCCTGTCATGCCACCTTCCCTATAGATGAACAAATAGAAAAAATTAAATTAAATATGTATGACCTCTAGAGCAAATTCTAAGACACCAAATCCTCCTTTTGAGAGCCTTCGTGTCTAGGCCGAGGTAGTAGATAGTCTGTTTTTCGTGAAGTGTGGATGTAAATGCCAGAAAGAGGACTGTGTTCCCTTGTCAGAGTTAGCGTGGCTCTGCTGAGAGCTAATCAGTTGCAGCAGCATCGTTGGAGGACATGGGATGAGTAAACTTTGTTTTTGCTCCTGTTACCCTGTCCTTTGGCAGTTGATGCAGGGGCCGCAGTTAGAGTCCTTGAGTCAGGGCGGCAGGAAAAGAGCTTTCCTCCCTATAGTGTGCTGCTTCTTCCTTTTCAGCATCCACTCTCCCTCCGAAAAACACAAAATAATTTACTTAACACAGGAATGAGGAAGATCATAGACTTCTCTGACAGATAGTTCTAAGAAAAGTTGTTTCTCAGAGCTGGGTGTGGCACTCACAAACCTGAGGCTGGAGGATTGCTTCAAGTCTGAGGCTAGCCTACAGAGTGAGAATTAACCACGTTAAAACAAAACAAACCAGCCAACTAAATGAAAAAACAAAAAACAAAACAAAACAAAGTAACAAGAAAAGGATGGGACTACTGCCAAAGTATGGAGAAGAGTTGTATAGATTATAAGGTGGATATAACCTAGAACCCCTGCTCGGATGTGGCCAATGGTAGCTCAGCATCCAACTGGGTACCCTAGTAAGGGGAACAGGGACTATTTCTGTCATGAACTCAATGATTGTCTCTTCGACACCCTCCCCCTCCTCAAGGGAGGAACAGTCTTGCTAGACCCCAGAAAAGGACATTGCAGCCAGCCCTGAAGAGACATGATAAGCTAGGGTCAGATGGAAGGGGAGGAGGTCCTCCCCTATCAGTGGACTTGGAGGGGGGCAGGGAGGAGATGAGGGAGGGATGGGGAGAGTGGGAGGGGGCTACTGCTGGGATACAAAGTACATAACCTGTGATTAATATAAAAATAAAAAAATGATGAAAAAAAAAAGATTATAAGGGACAGAGCAGGCAGAGGGAGTAATCGAGGCTGAATATGGCTGGCAGATTAAATGGGACCGTGAGAGGAGCAGGCATTTGGGGACAAGAGAAAATGGCTCAATTATAGAGGTCTGACTTATATAGGGGGAAGAGAAGTGGTAAGCTCAGCCCCTGGAAAGAGAGGCTTAGGTTAGGAGCGGGATGAAAAGTGTTGCGAAGTGCCACAGGTATTGAATGAGATCTGCCAATAACCAACCAATCAAATCCCAAACAACCAAAACAGAACAGTGACCCTCAAAGCAAATGCTCTTGTTCTAGGATAAACTAGCAAATTTTTGGTATGACGTTTGGAAAACAGCTGTGATGAGCTAGAAGACTGTAAGGTTTTTATTAAGTAAGTATTGTATATTCTCTCCATCTAATAGGGTCTTGAAAAGCTCCGAGGATAGAGAGACCTAAAGTGTTTTGTATAGTGTTTCTTGCTAAGTTCTAGAGTCTACACTGTAGTTAAATAGGTCATCTGTCTTCTTCAGTTGACTGTTAGTTTGATTTTAAAATGGTACACTTCTTGATTTATCTCTAGGAAAGCTTTTAGTCTTGCTTTTAAGTAAAGGTGTCCCTGTTCTGAGGGCCCTGTAGGCAAGATGTGACAGTTAGTCGTTGTAGCTGGGATAGCTCCATTCTGTGGTGCTAGTGTGGCTTGTTTGTATTGAGGCTCTGGACCAAAGAAGGAAAAATTGGAAGAGATAGTTTACATTATTTTTTTTCTCTTTGTTGGTTTTTCTGGCTGTATCATTAGTTGAAAAATTAAGGGTTCATTATTCTTTGAATAACTTATCAATGTTTAATATGCATGCATGCATGTATATTTTGCCTTGTTCCATAAGGGATTTAATAAGGTAGCCCTGCTATGTAGGCTTTGTGGTCTGAGTAGAAATGAATCTTGCTTATGAATGATGTGCACTTACCACAAGAATGCTAACATTGTACCTTGTCCTGTTACGCCCTTGGGTTTGAGTATTATACCCTTTGATGAGAGAAAAAGTCATTGGGTGCCAAGTCTATTGAATAACCTGGGGAAGCAAATTGGCTTTAGGCTTATTATAGACTATGAGCCAAAAAAGTTTTTGGGATAATGAAGCCAGTTTTCTGAGCTGTGGTTAACCCTGTGTGGTATCCAGCCACATGAACAGTTGATTCCTGTCTTCATGGCAGGCCATCATTGTGCCGCTGAGACCAGATAAACAAGCTAGCACTATCTTCCAGTGATTTTGATAGGCTCTTGTGGGTTTGGACTATAGTAAAGTTTTCCATTGCAAATTTTATTTTTTTCAGGTTTTAAAACCTTATTCCTTCTTATACTAATTTTCTCAAAATGTTTCTTCAGTTTGTAAACAGATCTTAAAGAACAAGTTGTAATTTTTTTTTCTCTAGTGAAAATATTTGGAACATTTCTTGTTTTGTTTTTCCCACGTGGTAATTAATTGAATCAAATTATCAATAGCATTTTTATCCAATGACAGACAAGCTTATGGAAGCTAAGATACAGATTAAAATCTCAATTTTCTGACAAGATTTGCCTTTAGTGCATGATGCTGCTGTAGTGTAGGTGTCGATTACACTTTTAATTTTCTTACAGGGATATGAGAATCAAGAGGTGTTTTTGTTTTGTTTTGTGGTCAGGGGAGAGTTACTGGGGATCTGAACAGAGGCAACTAAGAGAAAATGGCTCACTTGTAGATTTAATGCCACACAGAGTTGAATGTTCATCCTTGGCACAGTCGTTTTTTTTTTTTCTTGGTCAAGCAACTTTAATCACGTTCATGGCCAGCTGTAGAGGTGTGATTCCAAAGGAAGCACTGTACCCTCCTGTGCATGCCGGAACTGGGCTCCAGTGTTGTCACTTGTAGGGTGTCGAAGGTGGGACCCATTTGTGAATCTTCTTTTGCGTGGTGGAGTAAGGAACATATTGCTCCGGAGTGCCAGTCACGTTGAATTTATGGTTTGTCCAGATGAATTTCTGAGCAATCGGTGGTTTTGTTGTTGGAGGCTCGTCAGTCATGCAGTGAAGCCAGCGGTGCCATTTGGGAGGCACCATGCTTCCGTCCAAATCCCAGAATGTGTTTTTGCCATTCATTTCAGTGGTGTGCATGACCCATCGGTGACGGCCAAAAAATTGCTTGTTGTCCTCATAGTATTTGTTTCCATATTTGTCTTCTCCCACCAATGTACCAATCTTTATATCATTTGCCCTGAAGAAGACCCGCAGGAGGCCACGCAGGCCGCCGTGGCCGCCGACCTGCTGCAGCCTGCGCTTCAGGACCCCCACCAGCTCCGGCACAGTCGTTTTTAATTTTATGGTAGTATGAAGCATGTAAGTATGTTTATGTTAGCTGATTGTGTTTCAACCTTAAAGATAGTTGTTGTACAAAAACTTAATTGTACATCCTTTTGTGCCTGTTCCTTTGTTTCCATAAACCATGGCAACAGATCAGTAATGGGATTATTTTAGCCATAAATAAAAACAAAGTTATGTTGTTTGCAGAAAAACGAATAAATGGGAGATAATTATATTATGGTAGTTAAATCAGTTTTAGGAAAACAGATAGATGTGTTTTTTTCTTATTTGCGGCTTCTGATCAATATATGTGTAATGACATGGTAGAAGATACATATCTATTTGTATCTATGTATCTATTTCTCTATGTATCTATCTATGTATCTGTCTATCTATCTCTATCTATCTATCTATCTATCTATCTATCTATCTATCTATCTATCTATCTATCTATCTATCTATCTATCTATCTATATGACATTGTTAGGTAACAGGACTAAGGTGAGGAGTGAGCAGTGCTAAAGTGAAGGACTGGTATATGGAGGAGAATACACAATGCACAGTGTCTGAGTGTGAACACATTTTTAAGTTGTAGAACCATGTACATGACCTCACACCAATGGAAGAGCATACAAAAAGAAAGTTGTTTGTTTGTGCAACAGCATTTGTGTTTTTATTGAAACATTTATGCTAGTCATGATATAAGATGTATATTTGTATGTTTACATCTAAAAGTTTGCTATGGAAAAGCAGCCTATGTTCTAATAGTGTTTTTAAGCTCAGTTTGTATCTTTAGTGGATGAGAGCTGGCATAGCTGGTAAGGTTCTTGCTGTGCAAGTACAAACACCTCAGTTGGAGAAGCCTGGTACAGTGGCGTGTGCCGCTGGTCTTGAAGGGAAGGTGGAGGCAGAGGGTCCCTTGGCTTGCTGTCCAGCTAGTCTAGCACAGTTGGTGAGTTTTGTTTAGTGAAAGATCCTATCTCAAAAAATGTGTTGAACAATCTAAGAAGATAGTTTACATCTATGTCTAGACTTCATATGAATGCACACACGTGCACTTACACCTATACAACACCTAAACACCACACATCCAGATTAATTTGAATATCTTAATTTGATACATAATAAAGTTTCTTTGCCAAGTATTTGTTGTTTCACTTATGATGGATGCCTTGTGCTTGTGACTTTAAGTGATTATTTTAGGAATTGGTATATAGTTTCCATTGTATTCTAGAAATTATTGGAATTGGACTCGGTAAGATAAGTCATAAGTAAGTTTATTCTCTGAGGAATGGAATGTGAGGATTTACTGAAATTCCAGTCACCTGCTGTCTGTCTCTACTGTAGATTGATGACAGCTGCCCTGGAAATGCAAACATTATTGGAGAGGGACCAAATAAAAACCAGGATGCTAGCGATACAGCTGAGAGGAGAGACAGACTGTGTGCTGGAGATAATGATGCTCCCAGGCCAGACTCCCTCATTTGTGGAGAATGTTTTGCCTCTTTATTTTTACTATTGTGGCTATGTGAATTGCATAAAATAGTTCAGATCCTATAGAATCTTGCTCTTTCCACATCCAGAGAATTCTTCAGATACACACACTAATTTTTTTTTTTTTTTTTTTTACTGGTAAAGATTCAAAAATTCCCTTTGTTGTGGGATAACTTTAGAGTAAGCATGGGCTGTACTTGGGATTTTAGGAGTTGTAAGTTGTTAGGGATGGAGGGAAAGAGGCCTGTTACCCAACAATGCCTATTGATAGAGAAACACTTAGGAACTGTCCAGTAGGTTCCTAGCAAGTGTCACTTTAAATTGCCACATACAACCTTTTGGATGGTGTGATGCACATGTAGTCCATTCATTCCGTCCTATTCTAAGTTGTATAATGCCTTTTATTTGTTTGAGACAGAGCGCTATGGAACATTGACCTGCCTTAAACAACTACCCATGTAGTTAAGATTGGCATTGAATTCCTGATCGCCTACTTCTGCCTCTCAAGTGCTAAATTTACAGGAATATACCACATTTTTTGTTACTTAAAAATATATTTTAAAAAATTATGTGTGTGGGAGTTTTGCCTGCAAGTAATGTTATTTAAAAATTTCAGGTGGAATGAAGCCTTAAGTTGAAAGAGGTAGGAACTTGGGCTTGTGTGCTGGTTTATAGTATTAGGCTTTTCTTGGACAAAAACTATTCTCCCTCAACCTCTCAAGTTTTTTGAATCAGGGTCTCATTAGTCCAAATTGGCCTTGAATTTGCTATATAGCTAAGGATGAACTTGAACTCTTGATCTTTCTGCCTTTACTTTCTAAGTGCTGAGATTACAAGTATGTGCACTTGAGTTCCACTTGCAATTTTTAAGAGTAGGTAGGAGAGAGTGTGTGGTCCTTACCTCCATCCGGGTGCTAAGCCTGGGAGATTGGAGAAACAAAGCCTTCCATGTCCAGGGCCTTCAGTGAGCAGTCCTACTGGGGGCCAAGTAGCAATCCTTTCGGGAGTAGGAGGATCCTTAGGTTCAGTGGGCAGGTGAAGGACGTTGTAGGAGATATTTGCATAGTTAGGCTCCTTTGATGGTGGTGGAATATAAAAGAGCATTATTGTAACATAAACCACAGGAGCTCTGGTTCTGGGCTGAGCTGAACTGGGTATGAAGTCTTGGTCCTTATCTCTTCTGGAAGAGGGTAGTGTCAGAAGGTGACCTAGGGTGGAAGAGGCAAGCCTTCCTGTTTAGAGGCCTACACTTACCTAATGCAGTGGTGTAAAGTTAGCTTGGGGAGATAAGGTGGCTTTTTCCAGATAGGGTTGCAGCATTATTCTAAGCTAGACTATCTTCAGGGAGTTATTATTTTGCTTTATGGACGCATTTTATGCTGGAGTAGTGATTACATTGGAATTGTGTTTTTCATTTTCAAAAAGCATTTACTTCACTCAGACCGTCTACTAAAAACCATGAGCATACAGGGATGTGTGCCACTAATGCAGAGCCTAGAGGGTCCCCTCCCCCTGCCAATCTTCCTGAACAAACTTGACACTTTCAGATCTTGGTGCGGCGTGTAGCTTCCCTCTCCTTTCCTAGATGGTATTTTGTGTCTGGTTTTTGCTTTTACTCATCTTAGCTAGCACTCATGAACATCTCTTCAACCCCTCTTCCCCTCCCCCCCACCCCAGCTGTTAGCTTCTGAGTTCTTTCACTTGTTGAATTTGCTCTGCATTTTGGTGAGTTGGTTGGTTATGTGACTGTTTCCTGTTTCTTTTATCTTCTTATTCTTACATCTCAGACCAATATAGATGCTCAGAAAATATTTGTCTAGCGTGAACTGAAATCTGCCCTCCCACCCCCTGCCATACCTGTGTTGATTCTATAAGGTAGATTGACTAATTAGAAGAACTTCATGATTACAGAGTTGAAATGTTGCAGATAATAAGCCAGAATTTTAGTTTTCTTAAGCACCCACCTTCTATAGATTTCCTAACAGCCTGTCAAACTATCAGGCATAATCTTTAGAATATAATAACTTATCAGATCACTTGCTTCTACTATCCCCAAACTAATAATATCATTAGAGAGCATTTGAGATCTATACGAAAGTTTTATCCACTTGGCTGGAGTCCACCTGCCTGATGTGTCCCTAGCAGGGTGTTTGGTAAATGCTTTGACTTAAAACTTGTTTTGTTTTCTGACCATAAAATTCATGTACCCTCATCTTCACTGAAACTTGATATTTAGGACAACTTAAATCTGTGTTCCTAGGCCATGTACTCATATTTGGCTCAGAAGAAGCAGTCTTGTGTTCTTGTAGAGGTGGAGAGCTGTACTTTGAATCAGCAACAGTAAATGCAAAATACCACTTTGGAGCAAGTAGAAAAAGTGAAAAAAGTAATTGATTCCTTGTTGTATGTCTTGTATAATACGTAAAAAATAACTAAAAAAAAGGACTAAACTACCAGAAGAAAGTTTTTGACTTTAGGGTTAGCAAAGGGCTTTCAGCTATGGTGCCATAAAACAAACATCAAAGCCACAAACACAGGAAAAGAAAGGGGGCTGACCAGATACGGCAGGTCCTGCAGTGACCCTGAAATAGGGACTGACTGACTTTCCTAACAACTGTCATCTCCTCAGTTGTGCCCACAAGCAACTAAAAATCAGGATGAAAGCCTGGGGTCTCTGTCTTAATTTTGTGTCTGTCTGTCTGTTCTTTGGGTCAGATGCTTGCTTGACTCTGCCTACATCATTTCATCTTCAAGGCCTAAGGCACAAGTCATTCTGCTAAACTTGCAGTCACTTTGGATTCTGGGAAAAGCACAGCCTCTCCCTCCAAGAAGGCAAATGGAGCCAGATCAATCCTTTCAGGTGATAACAGTGATTAATGTTAATAATTTATAGACAGTGATCAAGGTGCTTACCTAGACAAAGGTTACTTAATTAAGAATACTTCTTGTCCTGTGTCTCAGTTCTGTTTTTAAGCCAAAGCTCATGTCAATACCTGAAAGATGGGCTTGGTAACTGGGCCCTTGTATGCGTTTCTTTCCCCTGTGACCACACTAAATAAATGTTTTCTCTTTCCTTTCCATCACTACTCTTTAATTTGCATATTGACTGTAGCCAGCATCCTCTGTTGGGGCTGCTGAGGCTTTGGCCCTAAAAATTCTGTTTTCAGTTCCAGCACTTGGGAGGAAGATTGCCCTGAGTTCCAGCCTAACCAGGTCTTCAGGGTGAAACCCTGTCTCAAGAAAGAAAACAAAGCTAGCCTTTTGAAGGCAGTATGGTACGGGTACCCAGAAGCTCTTCTGGAGTGGCCTGAGAGAGTTCAGCCAGGGGTCTTGCTCCTGCTGTGTCTGTTCAAACTCTCTGTTCTAGAAATACCAGTGGAACATGTGCCTGCTTGCAGCCTTGCTTTCCAACCATACACAAAGGATATAGACTTCATTATATCAGCATAAGTGACCTTCCTAGAGTGGATTATTTAGTACCATCCAACCAGTGAAAGAGAATCTTGCTAGCTCTTTGAACATAAAATAAAAATTGAAAAACCTTAAAAAAAGACAAACGACCTCTCCCAAAGACTTAACTGCTCTTTGAGAGATATTTGTGACATAAAAGAGAAGTCACAAACTGGCGGAAAGAGAGGAGAGACTTATGTATATTATATAAATATCTTTGAAACTCCCAACAAGAAGAAGAAAAATAGTTTAAAATAGAATGGGGAGCTGAGTGGTGGTGGTGCATGTCTTTAGTCCCAGCACTTGGGAGGCAGTGGCAGGTGGATCTCTGTGAGTTAGGAGCTAGTCTGGCCAGCAAACTGAGTTCCATACAGCCAGGGCTACACAGAGAAACCCTGCCTTGAGAAATCAAAATAAAATACAATGAGATGGAATGAGGGACTGAAGAGATGACTTGATGATCAAGGTTCAATTCCCAGCACCCACATGGTAGCTCACAACTGTCTTTAACTCCAGTTCCGGGGGATCAGACACCCTCACACAGACACATATACATACAAAACATAAAAGATAAAAGTAATCAAATCATTTTAAAAAATGGAATGAACAACCTTTAGTAAAGATGAGCATATGAAAGATGCTTATGCCGTGCCTATTATTAGGGATGAGAGCTGATGTTAAGTATTTAAGTATGTTTTAGAACTGCTAAAATACAAAGAAAATGACATTTCTAATGTTTCTGAAGATGGAAGGAAGTGGACCGTAAGTACTTGCCATATGACCTACCCCTGGTATTCATAATTCATACAAGTAAAATAAAAAGTCCGCACAGGAACTTGTATGTAGAGTTGATTGTCAATCAAAAGAACATCGTGTTTGCTTCTCTGTTGACCGAATTACTTTGGTAGAATTATGTGTCATTTATATACAGAAGCACCCTTAGCACAAAGCTGATTGTGTTTTAGTTAAGGGTAATTCTGAAGATGCTTGTTAAAAAGCACTTGTGGGATAAATTGCCTAAAATATTCTGGTGCTCTTTAGTCCATTCTGCAGTAGGAGAAAATGATCTTTCTCCCTGTGGGGTTAACTTGTCTAGGGTTCATTAGAGATAACCAACAAACTATGAATGCATTTACCAGCAATGTATATGTCCTCTATTCTGAAAGTTTAGGTTGCTATTTGTTCTTCTCTTTGGCTGCCTTGCCTGTGGCATCTGGGCTTGACATATGGAATGGTATAGCCACTAGAAATACCTTTAAGCCACACGTGTTAATTATAAATGTGGTTACCATATATAACACAAAACCTTAACAATCCTAATCATTCTAGAATACATCAGTTGGTGGCATTAAGTACACTAAAATTGTTGTGACATGAATACTGTTTCCAGAAAATTCGCAGCATCATCTAAACAAATCCTATAACCATCAAAGAATACTCTGTATTTCCGCTTCCAATCTTTATCTCATTTCTTGTCTCTCTGAAATGTTCTTATTCCATATGCTACACATAAGTGGAGTTCAATAATACTATTTGTTCTTTGTTTATGGTTTCTTTTATTTATATTTTCATGTTTTATCCATATTGTAGCATGTGCCAGACTTCATTTTATCTTGTGTGTGCCTGAATTATATTTTATTGAATGTACATATAACTTAAATTATAAATGTAATGCAGTATTCCCCAGACATCATCATACATATATGATAAGAATAGGAATTTTGGTGTGTGATATTTTTTATTTCCATTTTGAAATAATATAGTTAATTTAAAAAATACGAACTATTAATAATGTGATCAAAATAGTTACAAGTTATATATTTGTATACTAATATATACTAGTGTGTTATATATATTAAAATTTGTAAGTAAGTACTAGTCAGGTCAAGCCCAGCTTTTGGGAGGTTGAGGCCAGGAGGATCAGATTAGCAAAGTTGAAGCCAGCCAGTTATATAATAGCTACATAAGTAGGGACTTTGAGGCAGCTAAGACTGCATAGTAAGACCTTGTCTTAAAAAAAAATGTGAAGCTGGGTGGTGGTGGCCTACGCCTTTAATCTTAGCACTTGGGAAGTAGAGGCAGGTGGATCTCTGAGTTCGAGGCCGTCCTGGTCTACAAAGTGAGTTCAGGACAGCCAAGGCTACACAGAGAAACTCTGTCTCAACAAACAAGCAAACAAGTATGTTAGTAAAATTAAAACACATAAAATATTATTACTAATGTAATATTTTCAATTTCTATTTTAGTACATGCTTTAAAATTTTGTTAATCTCTCTTTCTTGGCCACACACATGGAGGTCAGAGTACAACTTTGGGAGTCTCCTTCCGTCATATGGGCCCCTGGGCACTGTCCACAGGCACGGAGGCCGGTGTTGGTCTCCACTTACTCTGCTCTCTGTACTCACTGTAGCTCAGTTACTCATTGGCCTTTTGGTTAGAGTAAGTTCAGTGTTTCAGCCACTGGGTTAATACATGTTCAGAATAAAGAATTAATATTTTTAAAAATAGTTTTAGAGAAAGCTTATTATAGGTGGGAAAGGGAGAGGGCAAGCCATGACATTTGAGTTAGTGTGGAGTTCAACCAGATGATGGACAAGCAGCTGCATGGCATAAGGGAAGGAGGAGAGCTTCAGAGAAAGAGTGAGGAGGGCCAGAGCCAGAAAAAGTAGACTTTTTTTTCCCTGGCTAGCATCCAAAAGAGGATGACCAGAAGAAAATGAAAGTTGGGGCGGACCTAACTTCATGGATACCCTAGAGCATTTGTGAGTGGGTTTGTTTTTTTTGGTGGCAGCTTGTTTTTGATTTAGTTTTTGTTTTTAGGGTTTTTTTTTTTCCCCCAAGGGGGAAGGGTTCATTTTGTAGTCTTGGCTGGTCTAAACTATGTAGCTTGAACTATGGTGTTGACTTTTTGGAAATCCTGTATCTGTCTTCCTCTGTAGTGCTTGGATTACAGGTGTGTATCACCATACCCAGAAAGAATTAAGATTATTATAAAACCAACATTTGCTGAGAATATTAGGGAAGAATTTAGGCATCAGTCATGGGGTGGGGGAAGTGTTGAAAATAACAGCTTTAGACTCTTAGTTGTACCCTTGCATCAGGCCTCAGGAGGAATAGGAGCTTTTGAGGAGGAAATGTGTTCCATAGTGAGTATTTTCACCATAACTTCCGCAGAGAGATTAGAAGGAACTCATAGCAGAATTTTGAGACTTTGTAAAATATAGTGCTGGTACCCAACATTTTGAGCAGAAGATCTTGAGTAATGAGTACAAATTCAGTTGGTGCTTTGTAGAGCTAGATAAAAATCTCTTGCCTAAACTTTGGTAGGTTTCTTTCCGTCTCTGTTCTTTGAATTCCTGCCTGGTGTCTGTCAGCCATTCTTGTAAAGTCTCAGTTGTTTGTAACAAGGGGCAAATGGGTGGAGGTGTGGTTTGTAGATCTCTTTGGCAACTTGCAGGGCTGTGGCACTACTGTGTGCCATGTCACACTGTGGGGTTGAACAGTGTGCTCCTCAGGTAGCCTGATCTTCTGGAAGTTGTGGTCTGATGAGAAAGATGGCATAATTCATTCCCTGCTGAGAGGAATGTAGATTTCAGAACCAGAGAGATTTCAGTTCAGTTTTACTAACAGCAATGACTCTAAGAGTTGGGCTCTGTGAGTAGCATGTCTTTCATAAACATATGCATGGGTTGCATCCTTGATACTTTGGGGTCTGCTTAGTCAATACCTGAAATTTTAGATTTGTTAAAAGTTCATATACGTTGATAAGTTTGTTTAAGAGCCTGCTGTGGATAGAATTAGAAGGTACAGCCTGAATTTAGATTTTAAAGCTTGTCTTTCTAGAAATGCCAAATGGGTAAGCTCCACATGACTACCCATTTTGTGATAAAACAGTGTCAGGAAAATTTAGTTGTTCGTTTTGTTCTGTATAACACTCTCAAAATTCCAACAGAACATTGCTTTGACCTTGATTAAACTGTGAATTTTATTTGAAAGTGAAAATTGGCCTTTTGGAGAGACTATTTATAATGGTGTGATGGCAGTCTTTTTGCCTAGTGTCCATTTGAAAGCTGTGCAGTAAAGGGACATGTTTTAAATGGGACACGCTTTAGTCTTAACCTTTAAACTTTGATTTTAATTTATATAGATAATACCTGTAAAAAAGTAAAGGTTAAGCTGAGAGTGGTGATGCTCTCATTTAATCCCAGCTGTCAGGGAGGTGCAAGCAGGCAGATAGCTGTGATTTTGAGGCCACCCTAGTCTATAAAGTCCAGGATAGGCAAGGCTACACAGAGAAACCCCATCTTGAAGCCCCCCCCCAAAAAAAAACCCCAAACAAACAAACAAAACCAAAACCAAAATAGAAACCAACCAAACAAAAACGTAAAGGTTAGATGGCAGTAAAACCTCTCTGACTGCACTGTCCATTGTGCCTAAGACGCTGTTTTTATGTGCCTGGGAACCAGCTTAATGCAAGGCTGAAGACATAACAACAGGAGCATCAGCTCTGCCATGTTGATTCTAGGTCACAAAACTGAGGTGGTGTGTGATTGTCTGTCTTTTTAAGGATATGTTGATTTGATTATTCAGTGAGTAACTTAGCTGGGTGTGGTGGTATATATCTGTGTTCCAACATTTGGGGGGGGGGGAGGTGAGGCAGGAAGATTGAGTTTCATTCAATTTCCAATATGCTCCAGAGCTCATAGACAACAGGACAACAAAGCAGACTCTTTACTGAGGTATTTGTGGTACTTGGTAATATCTTATAAAAGCAAAGCCTTGGAAGTCAACTTTACTGTTGCTGCTGAGGAAGATTTTTATAGAAGGGACTACTGATATTTGAGGTGAGAATTTTAAGATTTACAAATGAGAGAGGTGATAATTGGTGAAATTCCTGAGGGGTACTGTGTGGGTGTACTGACACAAAATGAATCTTGGCAAATTGACAAGCTTTATAAATAGTTCTTTAAAGTTTAATATTTTTTTTCAATCATGACAGGAAATGTAAAAATTTTGCTTTGAATTTTATTCATTTGTTGAATCTTTCAGTAATGACTCTATGCTTAGTTACATTTCTGCCAGCATAGAACTATTTTGCCAGTATCTCTGGCTTCATTTCTTTCTTTTTTTTAAAGGCAGAGTCTCATGTTAGCCCAGGCTGGAGTCTGAAGCCACCTCCAAGGGGCGGGCATGCACCACCATACTCTATTCTGCCTCATTAGGGTAGGCAAGCTCTCTACAGAGCTACTTATCTTAACTCTTGATTGTCCATAAAACAAAGGGGTGGGTGGGGGACCAGGCCGAGGCGGGGTATTCTTTTGTTCTCTTTCAGAGTTCTCTTCACCCTCCTCACCAAGGTTAGCTGCCTTCTCTGACTGCTCCGCCCCCTTTCCCAATCACAGCCTTTCTTTGTTCCTTGCAGCTGTGGACCTAGGCCTCTGGAGCCACTTTACTTGGGTTCTTATTCTCCTAGCAGCACAGATCTGCTTGGGAACCTTGTGTGTGTTTTGTTCTGCTTTTGAGGGAATTTTAGAATGACTTGTGGTTGCTGGAATAGTTGTTTAAAGCCAGCCCAAGTGTCGTACAATCATTACATTACATATGTCTTTATTATTTTTGAGAATATACTTATACCTCAAAAGTGAACATTCATATTTTAGCAGAAGCTTCTTTGTAAGCACCAGTCTAGAGGAGTGTTTTTGTAGATGCATGTAATAATGTCCTTTCTAGAGCTTCTTTCTCTCTATGATTTTATACCTGTGCTCACACATACTGAATATGTGTATTTATTTTACACACAGTCTCTCTGTAGCCCTGCTGGCTCTCCTGGAACTTGCTCTGCAGACCAGGCTGGTCACAGACTCAAACAGATGCAGCTGCCTCTGTCTGCTGAGTGCTGGCATTGAAGGTGTGCACCGTACTTGGCAAAATGAATTTTTAAGGTAAAACTGGGATCCTTCCGGCCAGTAACTGCACTTGACCACTTATCCTAAGAGGCAAGTAATAGTGAAAAGCAGGGAGAGTTTATTCTGTGTGGCCACATCTTCAGGGTGCTGACATGAGCTTTAAGGACAGGAAGAATTAAAGCAAGGCATGTACATAATGTAACAGCCATAGTCTTGGCGTGGTCACTGTCTCCGTCCTGTGAAGTGGTCCCAGGAAGGCATATGCTGCTGCCACAGTAAGGTGGCTTTTTATTTAGGCTCCCTGTGATGGATAACCAGTCGTTTGGGAAGAAGTCTGTCCTCCTGGCGCCCTCCCCCCCCCCAATGCAAGGTAACTGCAGGTTTAGTACAGTGACTGATCTCTGTGTCTTTAGTTACAAGTGAAGAACACAGAAAGACACAAAATGAAGATAGAGACACCAGGCTTTCTGTTACTTTGTGGCTCCAAGTGAGGACTTCGTGCTCTATGGCAGAAGCAGCTTCTCTGGGCCTATTTTACCTTTTGCCTCTCATGATGTGTGTCAGAAGATGAACCACAATACACAGTTAAGAAGTTTATGTTTGTTTCTTTCCAAGAGTTCATAAGCGTAGTCCTTATTTTTATTCAGGTTTTTGACCCACTGTTAAATTGTAAGCATTTGTTGTGTACACATGAGCCGTAGGTGTGCCGGCGTGCCAGCGTGTGTGTGGGGGGGAGTCAGAGGACAGCTCTCAGGAGTAGGTGCTCTTCTGCTGTCTTTCAGGAGTTGCTGTTTGAAAGCCAGAAACACCTCACCCATAGAGCCATCTAGCTGGCCCATTTTAAAGTGATTTTAAAATGGTGTGAAGTAGGAACTAATCTTCATTTTTTTATATAAGATTCTCCACTTGTTTAACAACTTTTGTTGAAAAGACTGCTGTTTTCCTATTGAATCATCTTGGCATCTTTGTGGAAAATTTGGTTGATTGTACTAAGATTTTTCTGGGCTTTCAGGTCTATATCAAGGACTTAAATTTATGTCCACTCTTAGTTTTCTTACTATCGTTTTGTATTAACTTGGTTTCTTTTTAGATTGTTTAGGTTATTCATTGTTCCTGTATTTTCACATATGAAATTGAGGATTAGCCTGTTTATGCAAAGAAGGTAATTTGAGCTTTGGTAAGAATTTTATTGGATTTTTGATTAATTGGAGTAGTGTTTCTGCCTTTATTGTTGTTTTCAAGCATTGGGATTTTGTGTGTGGGGGGGGCGGGGAACATGTGCATAAGATGGTGGGCAGAGTGACAGTTTCCTCCTACCAGGTGGATTATGGGGAGCAAGCTTAGATTGTCGGGTTTGGCAGCAGCTCCTTTACCTGCTGGGCCATCTTTCCAGCCCTGATGCCTAGCAGTGAATCATTTATAAAATCTAATCTATGACTACAGATATTTTTTGGTTATGGGTCGTAGGTTTCTTTAAAACATGTTTTATAGTTTTTAGTACACAAATATTCCATTTTCTTGGTTAAATTTGTTCCTAAGCATTTTGGTTTTTTTTGTTCTTGTTTGTTTTGTGGCAGGGTCTCATTATGTAGCTTTGGCTGGCCTGGCACTTGCTATATAGACCAGGCTAGCCTTGAACTCATAGAAATCCACCTGCCTCAGCTTCTCAATTGTAGGAATAAAAGCATGTTTTTTGCTTTGTTTTTTTAAACATGTGTTTGTATGAGTGCTATGCCATCATGTGTTAAGCGCACCACTTGTGTATGGTGGTTGTGGAGGCCAGAAGAGGGCATTAGATCCTCTGGAGCTGGAGGCGCGGGAACTGTGAGCTGTCACATAATTCCTGGGACTTGAACTGAGGTCCTTTGCAAAAGCAGCAAGTGTACCCCCCATTGTTTTGTGAGGCTGACACAATGAGGTTGTTTTGTCTTGAATATTGAGCAAATTTCCAGCTATAGAGTTTTATGTTAAATAGGAAATATACCAAAAATCTGTTTTCCGAGAGATACTTGTGGTATGGTATACACACCGGTGGCTCGCTCATCCTTGGGAAGTGTAGAGGGAGTCCAAGGCATGCCTTGGCTAGATAGGGAGTTGGAGGTGAGCCTTGGCTACTGGGCTACATGGGACTGTCTAAACGACTAAAAAAGCAAACCAACCAACCAAAATCGCAATCACTCTTCTGCAGATACTTGAGGGGTGAAATGTGCTCATGTTTAGTGTCTGTGACTACCCAGCACCACCCGTCCAGGGTCACACATAGCTTGGTGGTACTTCGTACTGAGAACATGGATGTAGAAGACTGGAAAATTACACTGTGTCATGCTCCTTCCCCAGAATATGGAAGTTAATAGGAATTGGGGGTTATGAACACTTAATTGCTCCTCTTTAATCTTTTAAACAAGTTTCTCTCCCCTCTCCCACACCCCGTTTTTGAAGTACCATGTAGCTCTGGCTGGCCTGGAACTTGCTCTACAGTGTGGCTTCTAACTCAGAGACCTGCCTCTGCTCCCTGAATGCTGGGATTAAAGGTTGCTGTTTTGCAACAGTGCTGTCACCTGTTAACATGATGTTTTTGCCTAGTGGGTTTTGGCTTAATAGGGTCGTTGCAAAGTGGGTAATTATTGCTTTGGTGATTTCTGTCCTTTCTTCCCTCCCTCTTTTTTTTTTTTAAGTGGGTGTGGAGCTTGAATCCAGAGTCTCATATGCTATACCACAACCTTGTACCACTGAGCTTTATTACTAGCCCCATAATAAATAACTCTTTATTTGCAAAAATTGTAGATGATTAGAAGATGTAGTTTGACTTTGTAATCAAAGTATTAGAGAATTATCTTAGTTTAACATCTATTACAAAGAGCTTCATTAAAATAGTTCATTCTTTGGAGTGTTCTTTGGTGTAATTTCTAAAACATAATGTATACCATGTCAAGAATATATAAATAATAAATTTTGTATGAGTAATGCAGAAAATGTGTTAAACTGGGTTTCAACAGTTTTCGCTTGAGTGTAAGTGATCCTAGTTATCAGAGAACTTCTGTCTTAACCAGCAGAACCAGGGGCAGGTGCCTTTGTTCCGATGAGAGGGAGGTAGGGTTAACTATTCATGACTTTGGCTGTGGTGAGAAACCTGTAACTGTTTCCTTACACCTTACTGCTACAGAGCAGTGACAGTGAGGCTAACGCCATCTCTGTTCTTATGCATTAAGTTTTATATTTAGTTTTTAATTCTACCACACCTGAACAGTGGTCAAGGGTGAGTTTTAATTTACCTTTGCAGCATTTAGATCTAGTGATTTGGCTCCTAGGTTGTCTTTTTGCTCCATGGCTTTTTACCACCACATCTTTCTTGGGGGTGGGAAGACTAGGGATTAACATTTGATGTGTCTGGGTCACTTTTCAAAAACCAGCACAAAATCCTTTCTCTAATGCATTTCTCCTGGGACACCCTGGCATTCACATCACCAAATATAAACAAACAAAATAAATAAAGTGTGATAATTTTAAAACAAACAAACAAACAAACAAAAAACTTATCAGAGGCAAGACTCCTTCCTTCTGCCCCTGTCTCCATCACCCCCTCATTTCTGTTTCATTTAAGCTTGGTGTAACATCTCATTCATTCCGTCGAGGTGTGATGCACCCACCCTGTGTGTCATGGCTGTGAGTATATGGGTGTGGGGGCCAGAGGTGTCCTCTGCATCACTTCTCTACCTTGTTTCTTTCTTTTTTTCTTCTTCTTTTTTTTTTTTTTTGAGATACACTCTCACACTGAATTCAGCATTAGAATTAAAGGCAAGCCTGTTTTTTCACACAGTAAGTGTGTAGGATCCCAACTGTGGCCTTTACATGGCAGACCACCTTAGTAACTGGACCCTCCCTAGCTCTCCATCAAAGGCTACTTTAAAGAAAGGTGATATTAGAAATTTATTTTGAAAAAAAGAATTAAAATCCCAAAGATAAGCTTATTTTTTATTGAGCAAACTTTGTTACAACTGGAAAATATTCACTGATTTTTTTTTCTTTTTTCTTTTTTGAGACAGGGTTTCTCTGTGTAACAGTTCTGGCTGTCCTGGAACTCATAAAGAACTTCCCACCTCTGCCTCCTGAGCACTGGGACTAAGAGTGTGCGCCACCATTATCTGGCAAACTTTTTTTTTTTTTTAAATGAACAGTTTTCTTTTTCTTTTTTTTAAGTTTTATTTATTTAATATGTATTGGTGTTTGTCTTGCATCCATGTTTGTGTGAGGGAGTCTGATCTAGTAGAACTTGAGTTATAGACAGTTGTGAACTTCCATATGGCTGCTGGGAATTGAATCCGGGTCCTTTGGAAGAGCAGACGGTGCTCTCAACCACTGAGCCTTCTCTCCAGCCCCAGTGAACAGTTTCTTGACATACATTTGTATATTAAATGAAACTTGGTTGTGTAACAACACTATTGATGTCTTTTAGGTGGCAGTGAAATTGTGATGAAGAGTATTTTTGCAAATTGTGTAAGGGCGTTATTGTTTATGGTGTTTAGTGTGTGGTAATTATTTTTGGTGCTTAATGTGCTCCTGTTGATTTTTATACCTTTGAACCTCCATTTCTTAGTGGTTCAATTCCCAGCACCCACACGGCAGCTAACAATAGTCTGAAGCATTAGTTTCAGGGAATTTTATTCCCTCTTCTGACCTCTGTGGGTACTAGTCATAAACATGGCACCTAGACATACAGACAAAATACCTTTATGCATAAAATAAAAGCATTTAAGAAAATCTTTCTTAAACATACCTCAAATAAAATCAGGTTTACAGATGGCCATGTAAATAATTTGTCAAGTGAAAGTTTTTGTTAGAATTTAGGAAGCACTATATTCTAATTTATAGTATTACAAAAGTCAAGGGTCTCATGTTTATGGCACCCCTGTTTCTTCTGCTGTCATTGTTATTAGGGTTCTCAGAGGATTACGGCTGCTTGGTTTTTCTCCTAGAGTAATTGCATCATCTTTTTTCTTGTCAGTTTCTGGTCACAGTTCTTCACACTGTACTCAGTTCTGAATGAGCAAGAGTTTTGAACCTCTGTGTTATGAAATAGAAATACTAGAGATGAAGGGCATTAAAGAGTTAAATCCTTACAAACAATCTCAGTAACTTTTTAAGGTATGAGCAAAAATGGTATCTAAGAGGTAGGTAGAAGAAGGCGAGCTTGTAGGCTGGATACAACAGTGTGAATATAGAGGTTAGGGATGGAGCTAAGTTGCTAGAGCGCTTGCCTAGAATGCTGGATACTGGAGGTTTAATCCTGAGCACTTCACAAGTTCAAGCCCAGTTCTCTAGACACCCTGTCTCAGAAAACAAATAAAGGGAAACTTTACTTTTTTCCTTAAATTTTTTGGACTTCTTTATTTGTGTGTGTTGCATATTGTGTATGTTTGGAAGGGGGGATGCATGTGCCATGGCATGCATGTGAAGATCAGAGGACAATTTTGTGAAATTCTCATCTACCTTTACACGAGTTCCGGGAATCCAGCTTAGGTTCCCAGGCTTGCACAACATGCACATTTATCTACCAAGCAATTTTGACTGCCCAGCGTGTTTCTTTGACTTTGATATATAAGGTAATAAATGCATGAGAAGTATGAGAAGAATGTAGTATCACAGACCACCTATTTTAATCAATAAAGTAATTAGTGGTAAGATTTCAGTTAATATACGGTATGATAAACCTATATTGTAAAAGCAGACTTAAGAGAAGACTGAGGAGGACAGCCAGGACTACACAAAGAAACTGTTTTGAAAAATCAAAAAAAAAAAAAGAGAGAGAGAGAGAGAGAGAAAAGAATTGTGTGGGAAATGACTTCCAGAGAATTACAGAAGTAAAAGCATTTATGTCTGACTCCACTATTTTGGAGGATGAGATAGTAAAACTTATACCCTCCTATCCTATAATTTTATGTAAAAACTAAAATAAATACTTATTTCTCTGTGAGGTAAAGAAGCATAGTTTTATGATGTGAGTAGAAACAAGGTTATGGACCCATGCCAAATGATGAATTAAAGGATCAAAGGTCCAATGAGCTGATTGTAATACTGCTGAACATTTTGAGTGCAGTGTGTAGATAGGGGGGCAGATAAAGCCAGAAGGGAAGCAATCAGATTGATGGACTTTATTTTTTAATTTTTACAGTCACATTTTTACTTACGCACTTTGCATTCATAGCATTCTGTGTATGTCATTGTTCATGTTTGGAAGTTAGAGGGCAGCTTTCAGGAATTGCTTTCTTCTTCCACCTGTGTGAGTCCTGAGGCTTGAACTCAGGTGGTCAGCTTTAATGGCAGGTGCCTTTTTATCTGCTCAGCCATCAAGGCAGCCCCAGGTTGATGAACTTAAAAAGCAGCAATCATTGCTATAGAAATATAAACGAAGGCTGATGGTTGAAGAAATAGATATTTGCAAGATTGTAAGGCTGCTTGTGGGCCATAGTGTTTTAAGAGGTGATGGTAAAAGCAGATTGGGGTTTTAAGCCACGTTAGAAAGATGCATGAGAGCACATTGTGAAGTATGCTAGAGGAAAGGGAAGATTAACATAGACAGTTGGTGTGGGGAAGATGTCCCACATTAATGAGAAGACTGGTTAAAATGGGTGGTTTAATTGCAGAAAAAGTGTATAAAGTTCCGGATCCTACTCTGGAAGTTTTCTTGTTTTGGGACTCTACTCACCCACCCCAGTTTTTTCTGTGTCATAGCCCTGGAAACTTACTTTGTTCTAGGCTGTTCTTGAACTCATAGAGATCCACCTGCCTCTGCCTCCAACTCCTGAATTAGAGGCTTGTATGACCATGCCTGGCTGCCTTACAACGTCTGACACTTATGCAGGGTTTATAATCATTCCTGAATCTTTCAGTTTTTCTGGAACCACACAAAACTCATGGTTTGGAGAAAATGTGAAAGGAATATTGGAAACCCTTTCTTTTGTTGTTACAGTGCTGTTTGGCTCCACAATCTTAAAATAGTTTTTACATTGAATTAAAAAAAATATATATAGACATACTGAAGTAAGAACTTATTTTTTTTGCAACAAGATAGTCATGGTGAAGGTGGTTCAAGTACAATTTCATTCTGAAACATGGAGTCAAAAGAATGTAGGGAGCCTGAGATACAGAGTGAGGTTAACTTCTACATGCAGTGGCATACGGATTAAAAAATACACGCTGAAGTTGATGATAAAAAGGAGAAGTAAGTGTAAAGTGTAAAGGAGAAGTTTGTGTAAAATTACACAAACACCCAGAAAGTAGAGAGGCCTGTGCCTCATAAGCTCCTTCAGTAAATATTTATTGAGGGGGCGCTGTGCTTTGCTAGCCAGTGGGGAACACGGTGTGTGTGTTCTTTCTGAGCTCTGCGTGGATTATCTAGTTATTTGTCCAGAGTAGCCTGTCAAGTAGAAATAGTTACAGCTTTTTTGTAGATGAGGAAAGAAAGGCTATCTAAAGTGTAGTCAGTTTGCTGAAGGCCCCATGGCTTTTGAAATGAGAAAGTGTTTCTGAGTCCCCAGCAGAGGCATTTCTCCTTTTGAAATGGGGGAGCAGTCTCACTGTGGCCCCTTGGGCTGGGCTCTGTTACTCACCTCAGAATTTTCAAGGTAAGCTGTATTATTATACCAGTTTAACTAATTTTATACTGCCCACTGGATGAGGAGCCATGCTTAAATTAGGAAAATCTTAATAACACTGGGAAAGAGTTTTCCTACTCTGTTGTATTTTATACAGCAATAAGTTTTTATTTTTTCTTTACATTTTTTCATATTTTATTAGTGTAACACACACACACACACACACACGTGTGCACACATGTGTGCATACCCCTAGCCCCAATTATTGAGGTATTCTTTGAAGTTCTGGGACCTTATAATGTTCCAGTAATACAGTTTTCTTTTAATATTATTTTATTTTATTTTATTTGTTTTTTGAGACAGGGTTTCTCCGTGCATGATTTTATTTTTAGTATGTGAACTTTTTATTACAAAAGTATAGTGCAATTTAAAAAATACAGTTAAAATACTTTTTAGGAATAGAAAAAAAAAGCAACACTTCACATGAAATAATAACTAGGTTTTAGGAATAGAAAAAAAAAGCAACACTTCACATGAAATAATAATTAGGTTTTACTTCTTGGAATTAATTGTCAGCCTTCGGCTAGTTGTTGGTGTGTTTAAACGACTGTGCTCTATTTTTCCTGTCTTTGCTTTTGCTCTGTTCTTTTGATTCTTCCCTTTAAGTCCTTCTCCTACCTAACTTGGTTCCAGCAACCATCTTTTAATTAAATTGAACTTAAATTTGTGATGTAGGTGGCGTTGCCAGTCCTTTCCTAAAAGGACAAGAATATCATCTTTGCTCGGTACCTGGGTGTTGCTGTTCACTTGTGCACTGTAAAGGAGGAGGGGAAACTAAGGTGTAAAAGAAGTCTCTTTCTAAAAGCCTTAGGGCTAGATACTATGTATAGCTTTAATTAACAACAATCAGGAAATTAGAACAGAGATTAAGGGTATTTTAATCATTGAATTGGGGTTTTGGTTTAATATTTCATTCTTAAGTGACAAAAATGATTCACCGAGCCATATTTTTTAGGGCTAATCAAATAGAAGCAGCCAGGGGTTGCATATCTGTTCGTTGCAGACTGAAACATTGTAATTTAGGATCTTAAATTATTTAGTATATACTGAGTTTAGCTGTTAGCATTTCATGTTTGTGTTGTAATTTGTTTATTTTGAGACCTTTTATAGAGCCGGGGTAGTTCCACCTTAAAAAGAAAAAGGGCACCCCTCTGCTTAAAAGAGATGGTACTTCCTGCTTTCATAAACAGTCATGTGCATAGTTTAGCAGGGCCTGATGCCTCTGGAGCTTTTTCCCTTTATAGCACCATTGAATCCGAGTCCTAACTGAAGTACTGTGAATCTTGTGGCCTCATTCTGAACAAAAGGGATTAGAGAAGAAAAATCTCTTGATATAAGGCTTGTAAGCAAGGGCGGGCAATCTTGGTTGTGAATATTTTCTGATTTTTCCAGAAATCAAGCAGAAGATTGAGCTGCTGATGTCAGTTAACTCTGAGAAGTCGTCCTCTTCAGAAAGGTACAGCTACATCTCTTGCATGAACAATTAATGGTGTAGCATTGCTAAGAAACAAACAGGACATATTTTTTCCTTGTCAAGTTTGCTGTATAATGTATTGTACTGCATGCTGGCATTGTGCTGTATTGAAGATGTGTATTTGGGCAAGCTGTTCTGCTTTGCGAAGGGAAATTGATTTTTTTAGAAAAACAGTCGGTCTAATCAGCTGCAGCATGCACACCATAACACAGCAGAGCGCTGGCTCATGTGTGACAGCTGCTGAAAGCTGAAAAATTATTTAACTGAGAAAAATCTTGTATATTTAAAGGAACTATTATGAGATTTTGTTCTTATATTTTGAGGTTGCTGCTATATAGAATTTCCAAGGTTATTTGTAAATATCTAGCTTAAGCATAGTTTGATTTTTTTTTTACAGTAATAAATATTATTTTTTTTTAATGAACAAAGGGAGTGCCATTTGTACATAGCTTAGGAATTGCAAACCCACAGATTAGTCACATTCTGGAAAAGAGATGTGCTGTTTCTTCAAGTCTGTGCTAGGCAGTGGAGCAGTCACTGCATGCAGTGATGGTTCATGCCTGCAGGTAAGGACAACATGACTCACAAGTATTTTTAAAGCAATTATTTTAACTGTCATTCATATGATTATACCTGTAAGGAGAAATTTCATGAAACTACTATTTTGCCTTTTAAGCAAAACTAAGATATTTTTATCTGCTGTAGAAATTGAGACTAAAGTTCCTTATTTTAATAAGTAAATTCTGTGTTCACTTCTGTTTATCAAAATTGTGTGTATATAATATGTATTCAAAATATTTTAAATTGAGATTCTCAGGTGAAGAGTTGATGGCTACCTTTTCTTTTGCTTTCTTATCAATTATAGTTAATGTTGACAGTTGTGTTTAAGCCATACTGGGTTTATCTTTTCAAGGGCTAATTTTTAGAGCTTTGTTGTTCATAGATTGAAAATTTAGGAAAATAATGTGAAAAATTACTTGGTGGTAAGGAAATGATACAGAAAAAATATTGTTAAAACAAAAACAGAAACTAGCTGATCCTCCATGGCAAAATTGACTTACTAGTATTATTACGGGGAAAGCTTCTGGTTACAGCTTCAGCTACAAATGAAGATGTAACTACTTTTGTAGAGATTAAAAATAAAAAGTAACTAAAGTGGTTTGTGCTCATTTTTCTTGACCCTTCTAACTTATGGTTTGTGGTTGGCCACCTCATTTCAATCATTCTGTTAACGGAATCTTCAGCCTTGTGACTGTCCTGCCAGAAGAATGGTGATGGGAGCAGTAGACGGTAGGGGTGTAAGTCAGGAAGAGCCCCAGTGTCAGTGCAGTGTTAGAGTTTTGTGTGAGGAGTGTACTTAAGGAGATGACAGCAATAATTAGGTATCTTTTAGAATGAATTCTTTATTGGTAAATTGAGGGATGAATACAGTGGGTGAATAGTTTTCAAAAACAAGTTAGGAATGAATACATTTTTTTCTGACTAAAACTCATTCTATAGAAACATACTCAGATATTTTCATAGTGTTACTTACTTAGGCTGTCGTGGTTATTTGAAAAAAAAGAACACGTGTTGTCGTAATTATAATGCTTAGAAACGAAGTGCTGTGAGGATGGCTTTCTGCACGGCTTCCTGGAGCTTGCCTTGGTGATGTCAGTGGGCGCTTAGAGTTAGATTAGGCAGTTGTGACATTCTCACTTAGGTGGTGAGCATGTTTATGCATCAGTGCAATACTTTGTAAGCATGAATGCTGTCTAATTAAATATTAAAACAATGCCCTTTTCTCTCCATTTCATTAAAAGCTGTATCATTTGACTTTTAAATTTAATTTATTTAAAGCAGTAGTTCTCAACCTTCTTACATGCTTTGACCCTCAAATACAGTTCCTCAGGTTGTGATGACCCCCAACCATAAAATTATTTTTGTTGCTACTCATAACTGTAATTTTGCTACAGTTATGAATCATAATGTAAATGTCTGTGTTTTTCCGATGGTCTTTAGCAATCCCTGTGAAAAGGGGTTATGACCCACAGGTTGAAAATTGCTACTTTAGAAGAAATCAGTAAAAGATAACCTCAAGTGTAAAAAGTTCATTATCTAATACCACTGTATCTTGTCCAGGGTGTAACACCTTATAGTACCATACAGCATTCATCACAGTTTTCAATTCTTGTTCATCAGTTACTGTATTTAAAAATATTTTATTAAAAAAACAACTTTGGTTAAAAAAAAAAAAGAAATGTCTTATGGTCGTAGGCATAGTAACCTGAAGTGTTTTAGAGATTTTCCTAGTGGTAGGGTTCTAGATACCAATCAGTATCTAGATACCAATCAGTGCAGAGAAACCTGGTTTCTTTCTCCACAGAGGGAGAAGCTCTTCAGCTGTGTGACACCAGAAGGTGTCATTCCTGTGCTTGGTCAGCTCTGTCCCTGCAGTTTAGACGGATCTTCTGACAGAGCTCTTGATAGAGATACTGCTTCTGAATAAGAAGCGTAGTAGTTACGGAATCTATGCTGGGGTGTTTTTAGTAATCCCCCCGATCTTACACTTTCAAACCATTATATAGAAAAGGCTTGTTTTATGAAAGCTAGTATTGGCTGAATTTTTTTTGTTGTTGTTCATATACTCTTCTAAAATGAGAAAAGCGTTAAAAAATCAACTTAATTTAAGTTTATAGACATTAGAGGACTTTCACTAAAAATATAATTAGTCCAAAGTAAAATTATACTGGAGTTTGTTTAGATAATACAGACCACTAACAGATCACAGTAGTTCTTGAAATTAATTTTACAGTTATGCATGTAGCTCACATGATATAGTGGAGATCCATAAGAATGGAACTCAGTAGAGGAGACGTGCAGTACATGCTCCTTTTAGGAAGGCTGCTCACAGGCCAGAATCACTGCAGGTAACTCAGCTGCTGGTTAGTTTTGTATGTTGTATTTTGAAGAGAGATGACCATTTCGGCCTACCTTTTAAACATTAATAGCAGACAATGTTATTGAATGAATGATAAATTAAAAAACAAGTGATGTGTGTTGTGGCCAGTTAAGAGGGGACATCTGCTGCAAGAGTGCCTTCTGGAGGTTCCAGGAATAAATCCTACACAAATAATTCTTTTCTTAATTGAGTGCTTGCTGAGTGAATGAACACATTGATTTGTTAACAGGGCAGTGATCGTGCTTACACACAGTTTTTTTTGTTTACTCCTATTTTAGTATAATAAAGTAAACTGAATAGCTATTGGCAAAAGTTAAGCTTTCATCTTTTTTTTTTCTTCTTTTTTGCTTTATTCTAGCTGTAGCACTTTGGAGTTTATGGAGTAGAACATTGGTGAAGAGGAGGAATAGTAGTCAAAGCTCTGAAAAGGGTAGCAATTACTCACTAAGCAACCTGGATAACATTTCTCCTGTTGGTTGGCTGGTTGTTGGTGCTGGGATCTTTGAACCAGATACTACTTGTTAATAGGATGAGGGCAGGGAGAGTGCAGAATGAGTGAGAAGGCATATGTCCCACAATCACTTAGCTAGTAACTGCGTGCTATAATTAGGATTTCTATTTTCTCAGGAAAAAGACTCTAACAGGATAAGCTCTTTGTACTTGTGTGTGACGTTTTTAGTGTTATAAAGAGGGTCCTTGTAGCATCCCAGAGAGTCAGCAAATACTGAATTCACAAGTTGCTAGTTGCCCTTTTTATGAATGGAGAAACAGGGAAGGGAGACAAGTCCTTAACATCATGCTGTGGCCTGTGTTGTACCAGTGCTGAGTAAGCAGTTGGTGAGAAGTGACAGGGATGGTGCGCTGCCCCAACCCTGGGTGACAGCATTTTGAGTGCGTGGCCTGTGCTTGTTCAGGCGCGTCTCAGATTTTTTCTTATTTTAGAGCAAACAGAAAACTTGAACAGTGAGAAGGGAGAAATTGATGGTGAGGGTCATCCCAGAGCGAGGTGCCCCTCATTTGCGCTAGGAGGTGTGTCTCAGTACAGGTGGACGGTCAGGGCGTCTCTTCTTTCCTCATTCCCCGACCCCCAGCCCACGCACTAGGCTGTGTGTTCATTGATGACTGTACTTTTCCCTTTTCCACTCCCCACCCTGCTGTTGCTTTCTTACTTCTCTGTTTACAGGATAGACTTTTTTTTTCTGAATGGTAGAATGAGTCAACGGTGGCTGAATGCTTATTTTATTTATATTTAGTATTTATTAGTATTTTATTGAAGATAATAGGATTTTACAGACCATATGAAATAGTTTTTACAGACCATATAAAATATAGTTTTGTGTGTTTTTTTTTTAAAGTTTAGTTTATGATTTTTGTGTGGCATATAAGAAATCTTTGCCAAGCCTAGGGCCATTCAGTGTTTTTTTTTTTTTTTTCTTTTTTGAGATAGGGCTTCTCTGTGTAGCCTTGGCTGTAGACTTGCATTGTATGCCAGGCTTCCCTGGAACTCACAGAGATCTGCCTGCCTTTGTCTTCCTGAGTGCTGGGATTATAGGCATGTGCCACTCACCACACCCGGCTGGGGCATTTAGATTTTGTGTTGGATTTATTTTAAGAAGTTACGTATTCTTCCTTTTTATTGTTTGGTTTTGTTTTATTTTTTGAGGCAGGGTTTCTCTGTGTAGCCCCAACTGTTCTGGAACTTCAGGTTTTCTTTGAATTTAGAGCTTAAGTTCCATTTTGTTTTTTAATTTTGAGGTAATGATTAATAACTAGGTTTTGATTTCTTTTTTGTGTATAGCTATTCTGTTGTTTCTGTCTTGAATGTTGTATAAATCAAAACCCTCATTTTACTTTATGCTTGGCTACAAAGCCAAATTGGGTGGTTGGGAAATGTTTGACATTCATATGATGGAGTCAAGTACATGATACAGCATTCTTTGAAATTTTTGATAAAAACTCTGCTAGAGCTGAGCACAGTGGCAGAGGCCTGTAATTTCAGCACTCGTGGAGGCAGAGGCAGGTGGATCACCTGTAAGTTCAAGGCCAGCCTGGTCTACCGAGTAAGTGGAGGACAGCCAGGGCTACACACAGAAACCCTGTCTCGATAAACAAAACAAAACAAAGCTCCACTAGATTGCATTGTTTGCCTCTGTCTTCTTGTGTTTTGGCCGTGAGCTGTGTGAGAGGTTTCATTGAATTAAACAGAGCAGGAGTGAGAGAGCCTTCTCAGAGTTGTCAAGTGAAGGCAGTCAGCTTTGTTTGCTTGGGCAGATAGCTCTGGGAGCAGCTTGAAAGGTTACACAGAAGGGAGAAAGGATTTTCTCCTAAAAACACTGAGAGATACTTGACACACGTGATCTGAGACAATTGGCACACGTGAACTGAGGATGCATAGGTCACCCACACAGGCGTTGGAGTTCTGTGCTGCAGTGACTTCATCTGAGTAGCAAAATGTACTGGGTTATGGTCCTCCCTGGAATCCTTGAACACAGTGCAGTAAGAGACATTCATAAGTAGAAGTAATATGTGGGAAAATTAAAGAAAGCTGTAATGAAAAGGAAGATTGTGGGTGAAGGTGTACCTCGGTGGTAAAGCATATGTTTGGCTTGACTGGGTGCCCTGGCTCAGTCCCCAGAACCAAAATAAAATAAAAAAAGAGATGTGAGACCTCCCCACCACCTCTTGCCAATGCTGTGTGTCCTTTTGTCTGCCTCTTCCAGTGTGCTACCATGTGCTTTCCATTTTCTGTATCTTGTGTCTACTTCTGTCGCTTTCATCTCCTGATGGATTTGGGGGGGGCTGTTTGTTGTCTGTGGCTATTGGGTTAGGAATAGTGTTGCTATGAGCATATTATGCATGTCTTTTGGTAAGTGAATCTGTACATTTTTGTTGAATCTATATTTATGAACAGATGGGGAGCCTGTCTTTGAGGGCAGATGTTATAAAGAAGATGAGCAGTAGAACTTAGCCAGGGTCACAGGGTCCATCCTCCATGGCACCATTTCCCACTGATGATCTTCTTTAATAGGTCCTAGAGGGCCTGCATCTTAATATTAGCTTTCAGAGTTGGTTTCAATAGCAAAATCATTACTCAGGTAAATCCTCTTAGAAGCTTATCTTGTAAATCATGTAAGAAAGAACCTACTTTTGGGAACTGGGGAGATAAATCAGTCTTGTGACATTTTTGTATCTTTTAAACTGTTAGCTTTTTAAGTTGTGCTTACTCATGAAAATTTCTTGAAGCAGCATAAAAGTGTAGTTTTACCATTTAATTTCTGGCTAGTAAAACAGCAGGCAGGCATTTATCTGAACTGCCTTTTTGTTGATAATTATAGGTTTTACTTTCTACACTATTATATTTGTTACCAATTTGAACTTTGATTTCTGATGTCAGGAAGGTTGTTCACGTCATAGCCATGTAAACTATTTCAAACACAAATCTTTTGGGGAGGTCATTCATCTCTAAAAACCCTTCGCCTGTATTCCTGTGGTTCTTAGGATAAAGGTAATGTGGAATCTGGGCTGCTGAGTACCTCTGTTTTTAGATTCATCCTGTGATTTTATGTGTAGAAATGATTTCATCACAAAATAAGAGAACTGCTTCAACCTCATGTAATGAAAAAATTGTTTGCAGTTTATAAGTTAAGAACCTTTTAAAAGATTTGTTGTACATGTATTGGGTGTTCTGTCTGCATGTGTATACCACATGCAAGCCTGTGGGGTAAAGCCCTGGCACTGGAGCGGACACGGGAGCTGTGCTGTTACGGGTGCTGGGAAGTGAACCTGGGTCCTTTAGAGGAGCAGTGAGTGCTCTTAACCGCCGAGCCAGCTCTCCAGCACCTACCTTAAAAACTTTACAGGAAGACTTTTGATATAAGTAATGTGTTTTTTGCAACAGGCATAGATTAAATTATAGCCATAACTAATTTAACCCTTGTGAACCATGAAGTTTACAAGTCTTAGTTTTTTTCTCACATAGTTTATTGGTCATCTTTACATTTCTTTTAATGTAAAATACAAATTAAAATAAATATGCTTTCCATTTATTTAACCCCACCTCCTGCCAATAAATAAATAAATAAATAAATAAATAAGTAAGTAAGTAAATAAATAAATAAATAAAAAGCAACATGAAATCGTTCATTTTCCCCTTAGTGTCAGTGTTTTGGATTTCATCTGTTGCTTTTTGGTTACATATTTCACTAATAGTCATCTCTTTTGTTTACATTTAATTGTAGTAAAATTCAGGGTATAAAACAAATTTAATGGTTTTATAAAAGCCATTAAATTCTTTTTTCAAAAGAAAATTTTCTGTCTCTACCAGAAATTTAGCAGCAGTGCCACTGTCCTAAAAAACAGTGTCATATCCTGTCTAGATTTTCCTGAGAGAGTTTAACCCAAGCCATAGCCTGGCTGTTTATAATGAAACTCAATGACAAGGGTCATCAAATGAGACTTAAGTATGATTCTCTGAATGAAAGAAGGTTAGAAAAGAAGCAAAACTCTTGAGTATGTAATTTATTATTACTTGTTACCAAGTCCTAGGCAGCAAATATTGAATACCATTTTGTCTAACAGTAATATACTTTCCTTTTCTCTTGGATTGTTCTCTTGGTTCTTTATTCATTAAAAAACTATTGCGTGTGTGTGTGTGTGTTTGTGCATGACGTGCATATGTGATGCTGATACGCCATGGTAAACATATGGTGGTCAGGTGACAAAGTTGTGAGGTCTGTCCTTGTCTTCCATCATTCAGCACTTCAGCTGTGAGCCACCTCACTTTAGACTGAGGTCTTTCTATGGAACCAGGGTTATCCTGGAGCCTGAGATCCTCTTTGCCTCAGGCCTGTGACATTGTGCCCAGTATGAATCTTCTCTTAATTGGTAAGTTATATGAGTTTACCAGGAACCGTTCTGAACAAACTGTGCCCAGTAGCTATTATAGTAAAAATGGCAATGACAAAAAGTAACAGTACTTTTAATGATCATAGTTCAAGATTTCTGTTGCATTAGAATCCTTTATATAGCATGGGACTGGAAGAAACTGTGACTAGTTTTCATAGATTATATTTATTATCTGTCCATCCAGTATTTATCAGCAGTTGCTCTGAGCTAGTCACTAAGTGATTTGGAAATCTGCATTGCCCAAAGTCAGTACAAAATTGTAGAATTTCCACAGACTATTGATATACAAAATTTGAACAGAAGATGTTGGTGCGTGCTTGCCCCTGTAGCTTGGTTCATTTCTGCATGCAATGCTGAGGCCTGTATAATGGATGATACCACAGTGGGTGTGGCTCACCCTTGGCACTCCTTAAAAGTGTTGCATGTAACTAGTAATTGCATTTCTTTTTTTTTTTTAATCTTTTTTTAACACTTTATTTTCTAGTTATATTTATGAATGTTTTGCCTACCTGTATATCTGTGTACCACATGTCCACAGTGTCCACAGAGGTCTGAAGGGCTTGTTAAATGCCCTGAAAACAGTTGTGAGCTGCTGAATGGGAGCTGGGAATTGAACCTGAGTCCTCTCGGGAAACAACCAATGCTCTTAACTTATTGAGCCATAAAAATTACATTTCCGGGCAGAGAATTTTAAAAGGTCAGAGGTCTTTATGGCAAAACAATGCAAATAGCTGCACATGCAGGCCGCAGCCTGACTACGTTGAAGTACAGGCCAAGGCTTGCCAGCTCCTCCACTGTTTACTAGCTGTTTTTTTTTTTTTTTTTCTTTTTCTGAGACAGGGTTCTTGTCATGCATTCTTGGCTGTCCTGGAACTCAGACCAGGCTGGCCTTGCACTCACAGAGATCCACCTGCCTCTGCCTCCGGAGTGCTGTGATTGAAGACACGTGCCACTAGGCTAAGTTATTTTCATTCCAAGGGTAGCTTTCCAGATTGTAATATTTCAGGCATGATGACCCTAGCAACCACTGCCGAGAACCATGTGGTAAGATCCCGAAGCTTTCCTGTTAAGTAGACCCACAATAACAGACGTGTACTGCAGTAGCATTGCCCAAACCAAAACACAGTGTCATAGTGACATCGGGAATTTACTTTCTCTTTATGCATTTCTTCTTATTTTTGTAAAGAATATTCATTAGCCTAGTTTTTGTAGTGTTATTAAAAAAAGTTTTTTAAATATTTGTTTGGGCTGAAGATATGCATCAGTGGTTAAGAGCATTTGTTTTTGTTGCTCTTCAGTGGATCCGAGTTTGATTTCCAGCGTGTCATGCCAGGCAGGCCACAACACTACTCAACAGCTTCAGGGCATCTGATGCCTCAGTTCTCCACTGGCACCAGCACTCACTCACATGAACATCCCTGCGAGTGTGCGTGTGCGTACGAACACATGTGGACCTCAAAAATAAATATTAAAAAGAAAATTCTCTTTTAAAAAGTATTTATGTAAAGTTTTTTTTTAATGTGTGTGCTTATCTCTCATGTACATGTGGCCTGCAGAGAGGAGGCCCCTAGAGCTGGACTTTTAGGCAGTTGTGGACAGTCTGATGTGGGTGCTGGGAACAATTGGTCTCTGAAAGAGCCGTCCCTCTAGCCCCACATAGTATGATATTTTAAAAGGTTGTATACAGGGTCTGGAGTGTATATTCAATCTTTTTGTTTATTTAGTATTGATTTTAGAAGTGAAATTGTTGCAATGCCAATTTGTAGCGTTTTTGATAACTAATACTGACTTGTCCCTCAGAAGAGCACGTGGTCTCTGGCAGTGCACAAAAGGATCCTGTGCACCCTCATTTGAGATTTCCAGAACTTTGATTTTGGGTGTTGTATAGCTGACATTAACAAGTACACTAAGTGATGTAGACTTCTCTGTCTCTGCCTTGTGGCTCTAGTATAGACTCTGTACATAAATTAAAGTGAAGTCAGTACCACTGACTTTAGTAAAAGACGTGTAGATTCTTGTATTCTGTCCTATGTTTATGAAATACCCAAGGTATCCTTGCTGTGCTCCTGGTTAGTTGTTAGTTGTCAAGTAGAGTAATTATTGAAAAAAATGGGTATTCTGTTTGTGCTAATAAATTTTAATTTAATAAAGCATTTTAAAAAGTTATATCCAAACTTTTCATTTCAAACAGATGGTAAGACATTCAACACAGATGGTTGGCTTGTATGAGGTTTCTCGCTCCCTTCTCTCCTTCTTTCCTTCTTTCCCTCCTCTAGTATTCTTCTTCCCATAGAGAAAAATACTCTTCTTTTCTCAATGTTGCCCAAGCTAGACTTAAATTTATGTTGTAGCTTAAGCTGCCTTAAACTCATGATTGTCCCACTCCAGTCTCAGGAGTTTGGGGTTTACACACATACACCAGCACAACCAGCTTAGCTTTTTTGTATTTCTTCATTTAGCAAGGATTGATTGGTTCCTTGACTGACTTTTTCTTTTAAACTTCACCCTCTCCATTGTCTCATTCATTTGATCTTTTGTCTTGTCAGTATCATACTAGTACAGGTAAAAGTTAGTAATTTAGAGGAAATTGCATTTGCTGTTATTTGTTTCTTGATAAGGTCATTTTTGAGATGTCTTAGGAGATGCTAAGTTTCACTTCCTTTGGGGAGAATGTTAACCTCCCAAGTTACACTCATCAGAATGTAACTCCTCCTCCCAATGTTTTGCTAGGTGAAAACAGAATGTATTACGTTGTTAACATTAGACTTAGAGGGGAAAGGTCAAATGTTACAGATCTTAACTGTAATTTTGATAAAGGAGATAAAGATAAACAGACTATACTATTCAAACCTCATTTATGTAACTACTCACTCACTCACCCACTACACTCACACACTGAGGAGAAATTAACTTAAATTTATTCTTGCTGTAGAGTTTTAGCTTTTCAAAAAAGTTAAACTTTGGATGGAATTTTGGTTCTTGTCTTTTTCACCAGCCAGAGTTTGTTACTCCTTGGGGTTGGTTTCATGGCTTAACTGGTTAAGCTGCCTGTGTGTGCAGTATTCCTTGGACTTGGAATGAACATGTGTTTCCTGGGGGAGAATGATAATTAGCATGCAGGTGTAGTGCTTAGGAATGAGGAAGCTTCACAGTTACCGTGAGGGTAGCCATTTTCATTTGTTGAAAGGGAAAGGTGATGGAATTAATTCTAGATTGATGAAAGAAGCTTTTTATTTAGCCCAGTCTTTTCCAGTATGAAGGAAAATGTTGCCTTTTTTCTTACTGGGGGTAGCAGTCTTTCTGATTAAGTGAAAGACTTCTCCAAGAAATGTTTTGTGATAGAGTAAGCGAGGTTTGTTACGCACGGTCTTTCCTTGTTGGGGTTTTGTAGTTTAAGGAAGAGCACTGTTGATGGTCTCTTGCTGGGGTATCACTCTGACATGCTCACTTCTGTTTCGTAGTAGGTGCAGGTATTTATTGCAAGGTACATAAATGAAGAAATTGTTTTCATTTGGAATGAATTTTTCTTTCTTACTTCATTTTCTTTGGAAAAATCCTCTGAATAGCTTTTGGTTCCAGGGACAGAGCCCTTGCTAGCTGTAGGGTAGCGTTTATGTGTCCTTCCAACGGGCTTTGAAAGAAAAGTAATTATCTACCTTACCCAGGGTTTTTGCACAAGATTTAATAGCTAGTGACAAAGATGGAGCCAGTTACAATAGTAGTAGAACTTATTTGCTGCTCATGCCTGCTCAAGGGTCAGAGATTGTATAGAGGATATTAAAGGCTTCCTGATTTCTTTTAGAATAAGGTGTTTGTAGTGTGTTGATTTATAGAAAAGACTTAGATCGGTGCATCAAGAATTTTTTTATGATAGTTTGGAAAATTAATATTTTTAATAATATTTTGATTAATTTTCTGAGAATGTCATATAGTATATTTTGATCATATGAATCCCTTCAGTAACTCCTTCCAGGTCCTCCTCTTTTTTCCTACCTACCCAACTGTATGTGCTGTTTTTTTTCCTTAAAAACACCAGCAAATTAATATTTATCTCTTTACTTAACATTTATGTTTGAGGTTTTTCACTATATATGGTTCCACTATGTAGTAGCTCTTGCTGGCCTGCAGCTGCTTGGTACAGACCTGGTTGACCTGGAACTCAGAGAGATGTCTGCCTCTGGCTCCTGCGTGCTGGGACTAAAGGTGTGCACCACTGGTTCTGTCATGAAGTAACGTAAAAAATAAAAATAAAAAAAATTAAAGAGATAGGATCTGTGCTGACCAGCCTGGCCTCGAACTCATAAATTAACACAGGCAGAAAACTCATAAATTAACACAGTCTCCTGAGTCCTCGTGTAGGTGCCTGACACCAGGCCTGGCTGTTACCTCTAGCCATGCCATTATTTTTATTTTATTATTGTTGATTCAGTAACGCAACAACTTGTATGCAACTCATAAGTTAACCCCCTTGTGAAAAACATGCAGCAACTGACTTGGGACCTCCAGGGAGGCTACATTTTCTCCAGTGAAACAGGAAGTCTCGCCATTCATTCACCTATTTAAAAGGCCATTCATTCACCTATTTAAAAGGCGGCCCTCGCTCCCCGCCTTAACTCTGTGAGTGCTGGGCTTACAGATGTGCATCTCCAGCCCTGGCCTGGCTGATTGTGGCAGCTCACTTTTTCTGTACATCTCTTCATGTATGATCTGTCAGAATACGACACGTGCTGAGCAGTGTTGCATGCATAATAGTTGATGCTTTGAACTTCTTCAAGGGTCCTTAATCATCAACATATTTTCCAAACTGGTATACTTTAAAACCAGTAGCAGTTTGCATAACTAGTCTTTGAAGATGTCAGAATGGGATGTTGCCCAGAGGAGCAGTTGCTGCCAGAGACTGCTCTCAGTAGTTGCAGCTCTTCCAAAGTATGGATGGCCCGTGGCATAAGTACATTCCAGGGATTAAAAACAGCTGAGTGCAGTGGCACACACATTAGAAAAAAATTTTTTTTTCAGTTTTTGAAATTATAATTACATCATATTTCCCTTCCTGTTTCCATCCCCTCACAATAACCATCTTTGTTTTCTTTCAAATTCATGGCTTCTGTTTCTTTAATTGTTCTCTTTCTCTCTCCCTCCCCTAAATACATAAATACAACCTGCTCAGTCTGAAATGGCTTACAGGCTTTTAATCCCAACATGCAGGAGGAAGCATGTGAATCTCAGTGAGTTCCAAGGCCTGGCCTACATAGTTTTCCAGGACAGTGAGGGCTACATAGAAAGAAAGTATTAAAAAGATTCATTTATCAATTTAAGAAATACTTTCTGTTATTTTACTTTGTGTGTATATAAGTTTCATTTGAATGTATGTCTGTGTGCCATATGTGTGGCTGCTAACTGTTGAGTCCAGAGAACATTAGGTCCCATGGAACTGGAGTTATGGAAAGTTGTGAGCTGCAGTGTGGGTTCTGGGAGTCAGTCAGACCCACGTAGTCTGCAAGAACAGCCAGTGCTCTTAACCTGAGCAGCTCCAAATTCAGGTTTTAAAAGGTTTCTGTTGCATATAAAGGATCTAGCTTAAAAGCTACCTTAACCACAACAACAAAAGATCCATCCATCCATCCATCCATCCATCCATCCATCCATCCATCCATCCATCCATCCATCCATCCATCCATCCATCATGTGTGTCTGTTTTCATGCACACCAAAAGAGAGGATCAGATTCCACTGCTGATAGTTGTGAGCCACCCTGTGGTTGCTGGGGATTGAACTCAGGACCTTTGGAAGAGCAGCCATTGCTCTTAACTGCTGAACCATCTCTCCTGCCCCAATAGCTACCTTTTACTTAATGTATGCAGACCAGTTTTTCTGTTGCACTGAAGAAACTTGACACCTTGTGTAGTTGATTACGTTGCCAAATGCATGAAGGCAGCTGGATGACAATAATGCCCTGCTTCTCCATCCCCCACTGTTTACCCCTTTTCTGACTCCTTTACTTCACTTCCTGACTCCCTTTCACTTCTTTCTGCCTTTCCTTTCTCTTCTTTCCTTCTCATCACCTTATACTCTCATTTACCCTCTTTCCCTCATCTTCCTTTTCTTGAGGTCTCTTCTCGATGTAGACATTTTGCTTTCCCAGTTCTGAAAAGTCATAGTTGTAAATGTTTCCCCACTACTCTGAAAACTTACGGTCATCTTTACCTATTATGATAATAGTAAATCTCAAGATTCTAACAATAGAGCTATTTCTTTTTTTCCTCTTGTTAACTTCATTTAGTAGTAAATAAGCCTTTTTCTACCATGCTTTAAGTCTTCAGTGTTGGGTGCTCATCTTAACAAAGAAATCATGAGGCTTGGAAATACCTTATCAGTCATAAATGTGGGCTATGACGGTAGCTCAGGGGATAAAACTCTTGCCATGCAAATGTAAGGCTCTAAGTTTGAACTCCCAGTACATATACATAATTCCATCCATTCATGCCTACATGGAAGTAGGAAGAGACATGACAGTCCTTGGCTTACAGGCCAGCTAGACTGGCGTATGCAGTACTGAACAACAAATAGAAGACTGTCTGGAACAAAGTGGAAGGCAGGGACTGACACTCCAAGTTGGACTCTGACTTCCATGCGTACATTGTGACATGCCCCGTGCCTTGCTCACTCACTCTTACATACAAATACATATATGTATATCACACACAGATGCCAAGAAACCCAGCTATGTTTCCCAACACAGAATTTCCTACCATTTTGCTGTAGAAGGAAATACCTGTCTGTAGAGGAAAACAGTTGATCATAGAAGAAAGGACCTTGGGAATGTTATCTTTAATTTGAATAGTCTTTATCTGCAGTCTTACAACCAGGTATTTTTGGGCTTGGAATACTTGCATATACACAGATAGTTCTGGCACAGGGCCCAAATATGAAGTTCATTTTTGTTTTTTGTAGACTTTGTGCGACTGTTAAAAGTAATTCATGTGTTACAGTTTTATACATGAAAAGTTTCGTGGTGTGGAATTTTCTACTAGTCAGCCTTAAAAACCTTTCAGACTTGTGGACATTTTGGATTTGGGGTTTCAGATTATTGACGTTCTATTACAGTTTGAAAAGTGTGTTCAGAAGTTCTGGAGGTGTGGCCTTCACATTCCTGTGTCATTTATATAGCAGAGTCCTCCATTTGCCCTACAGAATACTGAATTTGACTCTTAGAGGCATTAGTACCAAGAGAGTCCAGGCCCTGTGTTTTTTGTTTATACTTTTTCACTCACTTGATTCTTGAAGGTGCTTAAGCACAAATCTCCAGATAAAAGGCCTAGTTTCCTTTACCTAGAAATGTCTTATAAATGAAATACTGGTTTTCTTGACAAATGAAAAAATTATTACCACTAATTAGACATCCATATTGAAAGTAGTAAAATGTACTGGTTGTCTTCGATACTCAAAGTACCTGCCATTGAATAATATATATTTATCCTTTAATAGAGGAGGTTTCTGCCTTTGATTGGTGAGGAATTTGGCACCTGGCAACCTGACTTTAATCCTTGCAACCTACTATAAAGTTGGAATGAGAGAACCACCGAGTTGTCCTCAGACCTTCATGTGCCATGGTGCACACATGCATACGTGTGCATACACAAACATATCTCCCTCCCCTAATAAAAACATAAAAATTAAAGGAGTACGTGGTGGTGTGATTGAGACTGTCCCCCTCTCCTCACTCATATATTTGAGTATTTGGTTCCTAGTCAGTGGAACTTGGTTCTCACATTGGGAAGGATGAGGAAGCTTGTTGGAGGAGGTGTGTTCCTGAGGGTGGACTTTGAGGTTTCTAATCCCATCCTAGCCCAGTTAGCTCTATCTCTACCTTGTGCTTGTGGATCAAATATATGCTGTCATCTGTTACTTCAGCGCCATGCCTGCCTGTTGCCATGCTTCCTGCCAGTGATGACCACAGACTCTGACCCTTTGGAACTGTGAGCCCTCAGATTAAGTGCTTTCTTTAGTAAATTGCCTTGGTCATGGTGTCTCTTCTCAGCAATAGAAAAGTAAGACAGTGCCTCGGTTTGTATTTTAAATTATCATTATCATGTTGGTCCTTCATTGGGGTCTCTGTCTTAGTTGTTGCTTCTCTTGTCTGTACTCTCCCTGCAGGTAATCTCATCTGTTTTAGTACTGTTAACCACTGTCTGCACATGCCTGTTTCTATCTGCAGATCTCCATCTGAATTACAGATGTCTATGTGTAGCTCGTACTTCAGACCACTAATTTCTTTTGAGATCTCAGATTTAAATGGGGCTAAACCAAACTCAATAACCATCCTGACTGTGGTGACAGACAGTTATATGGCCACTGTGTACTGTGTTCACTTTTCTGTCTTGTAAATGTTGCAGGAGGAGGGAGAAGGAATAAATAATTCTTTTCATGGCTGTCCTTAGGGTCTCTGAGGTGAGTGAAAAAAAATCTCTTGGTGTGTAACTTGTCTGTGGAGGTTTAAGTGGACACTGAATACTTCAGAGAAAGTAGAAGGCAGCAGGACCCTTCCTGAGCTCTATGTAAGGACAGAAGGAAGTCCTCTCACTTTAGCGTAGCAAGTAGTAAGGAGTTTTACTGACATGTGATGTGTATCTTTCTTGCTGTTTTTGGCCACTAACACTTCCTGCCAACCTGCTTGACTGTTACTTGTTTTTGCCAGCCCCATGTCGGCGCCCCTCCTCCCACCTTAGGATGACCTTGCATGACTCCTGATTTATAAAACTCAGTCACATCTCATTTTAGTTTTAAAGCATATGTCTAGGATCAACAGTCTCAGAGTTACCTCATCTATTTTTTCCCCCTAAAAATTAAAACTAATAACCAGCTAGCTAACTTACTCTTTTCCTCTCTTCCCTCCTTCCCTTCCTTCCTGTTTTGGAACTCATTATGTAGACCAGGCTGTCCTTGAACTCAGAGACCCTCCTGCCTCTGCCTCTCCCAGTGCTGGGACTAAAGGTGTGTGCCATCGTACCTGGCCATCTCCTCTGTTTTTTTTTTTTTTTTTCATGGCCTCCTTCCGGTTGGTCGGCAGACTCTTAAATCCCTTCACTGTCCTCCACCTCTGTCTGTGCTGTACTGGTTCTGTTGCTGCCCTCAGATGGCGCACTTATTTCCGGGCGGGCCGTTGCCGGCCAGTATCTGCTGCTGTCTGCCTTCCCTTCAGGCACTGCTCCTGGAAAAGACTCTTGTGGTAGACTCTCTCCTTCTGTCTTGAGAAACCTTGTTTATTACCCGACTAGGAAGCAGTAGATCGAATTTTGTCTTACATTTGTGTCCCTGGGACCTAGTGTATCTCTGGCCATTATAGTAGATACAGATGTTTATTTGAATAAGGATTTTTAAAATTTCATTCCTAATTCATAAGGAAGTATTCAGAAGAAAACAAATGGCAATACTTGATATTTTTAGTGTGAAGGTATTGGTTCATATTTTACTATCTTCTGAGCTATTAGAATTGTTTCTTTCCATAGTGGATTTTCTCAGCCTCCCAATGCTCAGGCGTTATAGAGACTTAACTCCCATTGCTCCTTGAAATTTTTTTTTTTGGGCTGGATAGGAAGGGGATGCTTGGGAAATTATTCTGACCCAGTTGCCTAGGTGTGGGCCAGCGCCCTGCCAGCAGTTGTGTTCTGGTGGCTTACTCCGATTTTCTCCTTTGAGATCTACTGACTTAATATTCAGTTGCCTGTGAACCCGGAGCCACACACCGGGAGCTTGGGCTCCTGTCTGCCTGGTGCTCTTTCATTTTCACGGGAATGATGTTAGCAGCTAGGTACCAGCAGAATTTCTCTGAATCAAACTGGTAAAATTTGTTTAAACCAATTCATTTACTGAATCGCAGATATTTGCTAGAGATTAAAAGGACCTGTATAGCTGATTAAAAATATGTTTTTTTAACGTTTTTCAAATGTGTATTATTAAAATTCTCAACGTGCTTGTAGCCCAAGGTTTATCATTATTTAGAGTTGTCACATTACTTTAGGTTTTTAATTTTAGAGTTATCAAATTTGGACCTCTTTCTGTTTTCTCAAATGCCATTAGGTAGACTTAGGAAATTAAGATTAGAATATAAAGACTCATGTTTTTGAGTCATACCTACCTTCTACCAGAATAAATAGTGTTGTGAAGTAGATTTATATTTAGAATGCTACTTCCTTGCAAGCTTCATTAGTTTTTCATGGTTTCCTGCTTTCACATTCAGCCTGTAGCTGTAGCCAAGCCTGAGGTCACATCTAAAGACTGGAGAAGGACTTCCTTCATCCCAGCCTCCTACAGCTAGCTGCTGTGGGTAGCTTAGGGCTTTTCTTGAGTGGATATGAGCTAAAAATAGATGGTTAATTTTAGGTTGGCAGAGCACAAACTGTAGGTACTTTTTTCTTTCAGATTAGACTTTGTGTGTGTTTGCACATATACCAGTACATAGGTCTTTTTTTTTTTTAAATGTAATTTATTTATTTTTATATTAATCACAGGTTAGGTACTTTGTATCCCAGTCGTAGCCCCTCCCTCATTCCCTCCCACTCTCCCCATCCTTCCCTCATCTCCTCCCTACCCCCCCCCCCCCAGTACATAGGTCTTTATATGTACAGTAGAATCAGTAAGAGTTATTTTGCTTTACTTACTGTGGGGTTCATCTGTTCTTATCCCTAACTTCTAGCCTCTTCCTCATAAGCAGGCAGAGGAAAAGGGGATGCCTATCCGGGTAATTAGAGACCGTATCATTTGTGGGTACAATACAACAGATATAAAAATGGTACCAGTAGGTGAGAACACAAATGACACAGTGAATACCTAAGAAATGCACAGAAACTGACCTCATTCTTGGCTTATGTTAGAGGATGGCAGAATGTGATCCTGGATTCACTGACTTTTTATTAGGCAGATTTCTACAGTTTGTGGTCATCTGCTTGAGAGGGATGGTGAGTAAGTGGTCTAGTTTGCTTTTCTGTTGCTTTAACAAAGTGCTCTTACCAAAAAGCAACTTGGTGAGGAAAGGGTACAGTCCATCATTTCAGGAAGTCAGGGATGGAGCTCAAGGCAGCAAACAACCAGGAAGGATGCTGCTTTTCTTACTAGCACACATAGCTTTTAAAACTTCCTTACTTTTATTTTAAAAAGAGTGTCTCACTGTGTTGCCCTTTTGGGTCCCTAATTTACAGATATCCACCTGCTTTTGCCTCCTGGGATTGAAGACATATACTACCATGCCTGGCCTCTAGCTTGTTCTTAATAGAAGTCTAGGACCACCTCTACCTGAGGAATGGTATCGCCCATAGTGAGCTGGGCTTAAAGCTCACATGCATGGCCACAGACAAATTTGATTCAGCTAATTCCTCAGTTGAGTCTTCTCTCACATGACTCCAGGTTGCGTCAAGTTGGCAATTAAGGCTGACCAGGACAGAGTGACTTAAAGCAAAAACATGAGAAATTGTTACTCTCCTTTGAGAAAGTGAGTTTTAATTATAAAAGTTAGATTAATTCATTTTATTCTACGAGTGTTTTGTTTGTGCACCACAGGCCTGCTTGATGCCCACAAAGGTTGGAAGAGGGCATTGCATCCTTTGGAACTGGAGTTACAGAGGTTTGTGAACAGCTTTGTGAGTGCTGGGAATCAAACCTGGGTCCTCTGCAAGAGCAGCAAGTGCTCTTTGTGCTATCTCTCTAGTCCTAAATTTTGATTATAATGAAAAACCAGATGTGACTTGATCTTTCTGCACACAGAATCATTTTTTTTTCTTGCAAAGGAAAAGGTGAACATTAGTGCTGAAAAGAGAGTGATGTATTGTTAAAGACCATATGGGCTTTGGGCCATGAATTTCAAAGGTCATTCCTTGCAAGTTATATAACTTCTGCAAGTCTTAGTCTTCCTGATCACTAAAATAGAGGTGCTATTACCTGTCTCATTCAGGGCTAAGGATGTGTTGTATATGAAATGGATGCTGGAGAGAGGTGGTAGGTAGTACGGGCAACTCAAGATGGCCGTGATTACATGTTGTAGAGCCAGATGATATTTTTACCTGAGCTTGACCACTCAATTGCTTCGTTTACCTTGGGCAAATACGTAACCTTCTCTGACTTGGAGTTTAGCAGATATATTAATGCACACCAGTTGAGTAACTGTAGCACTTAAGTGAAATAATATATATATAAAGTGACTAGGGTAAGAAATTACTGAATAAGTAGACTGGAAACTGGTGAGTGCCTCAGAGAAGGAACACCTTAAATTTAGCTCAGTCTGGTTATATATCTCAATATGTCACTGTCTAATTTTGGTATCAGAATTAGAATTCTTTAGAAGTAAAAGTAAAAAAAGCTTACGTCCTTTTCCTACTGTGCAATACTTTTGTAAAAGTTAATCATTTTGATTCTGACACCATTTTTGTTTTTTAACTTACCTTTTTGTCTTTACATCCTTTGATCTGATTTGGCAATAATTATTCTTGAACATCATCTAAACAGCAAGGAAACAAAATAGATCATGAAAACAAAGCATTGCTGATCAAACCTCAAATCTGAAATAGTATTGCCTAAGCAGCTTAAACTGTAAAATATTGGGCAAATATCTTCGTGTATATATGGAAGTTAAAGGCCCACAAGAAGCCAAGAGTTTATTTAAAATGCAACATTTGGGGCATGTGGAGGAAAAATACTTTTATTTTATTATTATTTTGAAGATAGGGTCTTACTATATATAGTCCTGGCTAGCTTGGCACTCACTATTTAGACTAAACTGGCCTTGAAGTTGCTAGAGATATGCCTGCCTCTGGATGAATTGTATTGCCTGCCAAGAGAGAAAGTTCAATTTACTTTTTACCTTATTTATATTTTGTGTAATAGATATTTTACCAATATGTGTGTCTTTGTTCCATGTACATGCAGTGCTCACAGAGGCCAGATATGGCATTAGATATCCTAGGACTAGAGTTACAGATGTTTGTAAGCCATCATGTGGGTGCTAGGAAGCAAACCCAGGCCCTCTGGAAGAGCAGCCAGTGCTCTTTAAATGCTACACCATCTCTTCAGCTCCAAGAAAAACTATTTTAAGCATTGTTTCAAAGCATTATTCTTTCTTGTTGCCCAGAGTATTTCCATTTTGTAGTCAAATGATTTTCAAAGTTGTTAGTTTATCTTGTACTTACTGATGCTATAGACAGTTATGCTGTGTTTAGGCTTGTAGAATTTCTCTCTCATTCCTTCCTCTGCCCCCCCCCCCCCCTTTTTAAATCTTTTTGTAATTACTGTTCAGGATAATAAGTAGAGAATATTATAAACTAGAATAACATGTATGGTGCCTCATATGATTTCTGTACTTCTTTGGTAGTTTAAACGAAATGTTCTACTGCACGTTAGAACCTTTCCACATTGCCTCCAGTTAAAATAATTACTTTGTCATTAAGCCATAAAAGGACAAGGATAAATACATAGAATATTTACTTCTGACTTTAATAATGTCTGGGTGTTTGTGTCCTTACAAATCACTGTAAAAAAAAAAGTGTGCTGTGACATATATATGTACACACATAAAATTTATTTTTCTAAAAATCTGTATTACTTTGGGGTAGGAAGTTGTTTTGTCTGCGGAGAATAGTTTCTACTGCCTTTTGTCTACCAGGTGAGTAGACTTTTGGCATTTAGAAACACATTGTGTCATCTACAGAGTTTATTCTCGAAAACCACACAATCAAGTTATAAAACAAACAGGAATTATAAGTGAGTTTAAATTTTGTTGGCTATGTTCATGGCTATGTGGGTCTTATGCAGCCTTCAGGCCATGAGTTGGGCATGCCTGGCAGGATTCTTGGAACCTCTTCTGTGTTTTTGTTGTCTCTGACCCTTCTGAGCAGGTTAAAGAGGCCTACTTTGTTCCCTTACCTTCTAAAACATCTGGTGCACTTAGCTTTACTGCTTTGGTTGTTTGCACTTTTATTTCTTCCAGCAATATGTAAGTCATTCTTTAAGGCAGCCTGTAGCATTGCTAAGTAATTAAGAACATGAACTTTGTAGACCATCTTGCTGTAAAAGGAGAGTTGGGCAATTTACTGTCTCTTCCATAGAGGTTAGGGGTATAGCACATAGTCAACATACTTTAGGTCATAGGCTTGATTCCTGGCAAAATACATACACTAATTTTTTTGTAACAATAGAAAATTTATTTCATCTTTATTTTGATATGAGAATAATTGCAAATTAACTGTTGTTGCCACTGTTGATCTTTCTCAGTTTGAAGAAATTGGTAGTGGTTCATAAGATTATTTTAAGGATTGAGTAAAGTGGCATGTAGTATAAGCAAATACTATTATTGCATTTTGTCTTTAGCATTTAGACTATCACAGAGAACCTATAAATATTCATAAAATAATATAGAACTTTAATTATTTAGAGTGATTAAAATAACTTATTAAAATGAGATATTACTATAAATCTGTTAAAATCTATGTGTATGTGTTTAAACATGGTGTTAATACTTACGTGTATGTGCTTATATTTCTATAATTAGGAGGCCAGAGGTTAACCATGTTTCCCTCAGTCACTCTACTGCATTTACTGTGGAATTCAGATAGTCTTGGAGTGCATGGATGCAGGTAGTCTGAACCAGCAAGCTTGCCCTAGAGATTACAGGCGAGGTGCTATGACCTCCGTCATGGTTTTTGTTTGGGTCCTGGGGGTTTAAAACTGTGGTCCTCAAGCTTGCATGGAAGTGCTTTATAGAATGTGAGACAGACAGACGACACACACACACACACGGCCCCAACTCTATCCATTATAAAAACTATCACCTACAATTTTAACCCTGTCACAGCCACTGTTATAAATCTTTGCAGCATTTTTTCTTTTACTATACTTGAAATGCTAATGCAGTCTTGCCAATTAGCATATCAAAATGTTCTTACTATGAATATTTTGCCTCTTATTAATACAGCGTATTGTTCTGTAGCCCAGAACTTGCCCCTGAACTCTCCATTCTTTGGTCTCAGCTTCTTGAATGCTGGGTTACAGGCAAATGACCAGCCTGTGAATCCATGTAAAATACGGAGTAAAACTAGGCAATGTGGGGAACCCTTGCAGTTCCAGCTATTTAGGAAACTGAGGCAGGTGTAATTCATCCTGGGCAACATAAGACAGTGGCTCTCACCACAAGAGCTCTGCCTTTTCTGTGGAGGTTAGGGGGAGAGCTCCATGGTAGAGCACACACTTAGCACACTTCAGGCTCTAGGCTTGATTACCAGCAAAGTACACACAGTAAATTTGTCTAAGAATTGAAATTTGAGCCTGGCGTGGTAGTGCATGCCTATAATCCTAGCACTCAGGAGGCAGAGGCAGGTGGATCTCTTTGAGTTCGAGGCTAGCCTGGTCTATAAAGTGAGTCCAGTACAGCCAAGGATACACAGAGAATCCTTGGTTTAAAAAAACGAAAACAAACAAACAAAATTTGAAAATTTAATTAATCTTTATTTTGATGTAAGAAAAATTGCAAATTTACTATTGTTGCCACTATGGGCTAATTTTTAGAGTGAACAAAGAATAACTCAAACATATTTTCTGATGTACTATTTTCCAAAACTGTGTGTTTTATTTTTCGTTTATATAAAAGGGCTTTATTTTATGGAAGTAGAGAAGAAACTTGAGCCCCATTTTCTCCTGTGCGGGCTCTGTTCTGATGAGCATCCAGCTGCACTGCCAGATGCTCGCAAAGATGTTGTAGTTGTTAGGGTTCCGCCCTGTTGTTTGGCAGCAGTTTTTTCTCCTGTTACAGTCGCTAGCCTTTTGTTAGAGTGAAGTCCTTGTAAGCATATCTGCATTCTGTTTTCTTAGACTTAATTTCAGTGAAAGACCGAACATTTTATACATTATTTTTTCATTGTTGAAATGGGATCTTATGTACCTTAGCATAGTCTTAAACACCTTCCTCCTTCCTCTGTTACTATTTTTACTTCTTTTTGTTGCTTCTCTATATGAATTAAACTTGTTTGAATGTAGTCTTTTAAATAAAAATTTTATTTCTGTTTTAGTATACTATATATTTGTTGCAAACTTAATCTAAAACAGTACATTTTAAAGTTGATCATATTGGTGCTGGCAGTGGTGATGTGCGCCCGTAACCCTGCACTCAGGAGGCAGAGGCAGCCAGACCACTGGACCACTGTGAGTTTGAGGCCAGCCTGGTCTATGAAGTGAGTCCAAGACAGCCAAGGCTACACGGAGACACACAGTTTTGAATTTCCCCTCCTCCCCCTCCTCCCCCCACCAAATAAGCTGGCCGTTTTGGTGCATGCTTGTTAATTCCAGCACTTGGGAGATGTAAGGAAGGTAAGGATTTTTGTTAAAGCAAGTACATGCCACGTGAGACACTATATTAAAAAAACACTCATTCATAAATAAGTTTTAACTTACATTTGTTCATTATACGAGTGGGGGTGGGGCAGGAGCGGTGCAAGCCATGATGCACCTGTGGAGGCCAAAGAGCAGTGTGCAGGAGTTACATTTGTACTCCTGCAGTGTGATTTCTGGATGTCAAATTGGGTCTTCAGGCTTGGCAGCAAGTTCCCTTACCTCACTGCTTTTCAACTTTGCTAATGCCTTGACCTTTTTCGACAATCCCTTATGTTGTGGTGACTCCTAAGCATAAAATTATTTTCATTGCTACTTCATAACTGTAATTGTGCTACTATTATGAGTCATAATGCAAATAATTTTGGAGGTAAAGGTTTGCTAAAGAGTTGACAGTGCACAGGTTGAAAACCACCATGGCCCAGGCTCCTCAAGAGGGTTATGAATGGAGTCTAGTCAGGCTGCATATCCTAACTTTAGATGAATAAAAGTAAACTTCATTTGTAGTGAATTAAAGTAGTTATGTGTAGGGCCTCACAGCTTGTTTCCTTCTGTAAACATTTTCAATCATCAACATTTTCCTCTTTTCTTTTTGGAGCTATTGTTTTTTCAGTGTTGTCCTGCTTGCCCTCAGGAGATACTGCTGCCCCAATCTCTACACTGTTAGGGCTGCCAGCCAAGTGCCACCATGCTGGAATTGTAAAATTCCCCCCACCATAGTGGGGATGGCACCCATGCTTAGTAGGGTAGCGTTCTCACACTGAGCTATAACTTCAGCCCTGGGTGGCTTTTTATTCTTTTATGCGTTTGTGTGTGTGTGTATGTGTGTATATACATCCATAAGCCAGAGGTCAATGGTATCTTCTTCCAGTGCCTTCCACCATATTTATTTATGTATTATTTTTCAAAGATTTATTTATGTCTATAATTATGTGTATGCAGAGGCCAAAAGAGTATGGCTATATAATTTTACATATATATGCATTATCTTATGTGTGTGAATGCAGGAGTTTGTGGAGGTCAGAAGAGGCATTATATCTGGAACTGGAGTTAAAGACTGTTGTGAGCCATCACATGGGTATTGGGAATCAAACTCCAGTCCTCTTCAAGTAGATACTAAGTGTCTTTAACCACTGATGTGGGTGCTGAAAACTAGCTCAAGTCTTCTGGAACAGCAGCAAGCATTCTTATCATTTGGCCATTTTTATGGGCCAGAGGTGTAAGGTACCGTGAAGCTGGAGTTACAGGTGGTTGTGCTAGGAACTGAACCATGGGTTATATTAGTTGATAAGCGATCTCCTCAGCCCCTCCATCTTATGTTTCTTACAGAACTTAGAAATAGCCATTTTGGTAGGCTGACCAGATAGTCCCAGGAAGCCTGCCTACTGCTTTCACCTCTAGTGCTGGGATTACAGGTACATGTTATTGTACTTCAGTATTTTACATGTGTTCTGAGAGATTAAACTTAGATCATCTTACTTACATAACAACTGAACAATCATCTTTTAAGTCCCTGTATAGTTTTTTTTTTAAATATTTTTATTTTATGTGCATTGGTTTTAGCCTGCAAGTATGTCTCTGTGAAGGTATCAGATCTCGGAGTTTCAGACAGTTGTAAGCTGCCATATGGATGCTGGGAATTGAACCCAGGCCTTTTGGAAGAGCAGTCAGTGCTCTTAACCACTGAGCCATCTCTCCAGTTCCTGTGTATATGTTTTTTAAAACTGAAAACCATGTAGATTTATCTCCTCCATGTATATGTTTGTATAAGAGAATCATTTTCAGGATTTTAAATATATATTATCCAATTAGTTCTAGCAATTTTTATTCACTAGCCTATTTGTGTCTATGTCAATGTGCCTTTGTGTTATGACTCTTCTAAGAATTGGGACAGATTGAAAGGTGGCTCTTGCATCTCATTAATATGTGCTTTTTTGGTCTTTTTTGGACTTGCATTGTAGACCAAGCTGGCTTCAAACTCACAGAGAGCCGCCTGCCTCTGCCTCCTGAGTGTTGGGAATTAAGGGTGCGCACCACCACTGCCCGGCTAATTAACTGTTATTTTTTAGATGTATGAATGCTTTGTCTGCATGTACCTGCATGCCAGAAGGTATCAGGCCTCTTTACAGATGGTTCCGAGCCGCCACATGGTTGCTGAGAACTGAACTCAGCACTTCTGGAAAGAGCACCCTGTGCTCTTAACCTCTGAGTCATGCATGGTATATGCATTTGAAAAGATATCCACTGGATGTAGACCTTTTTAGTATCCCCTGCTGTTCTTACATCTTGCTAAAACACATAGACGACTTCAACATTTTTGTGTTTCTTTTTTTGTGTGTGCTTTTTTTTTACCTTTTAAAATTTATATTTTTATAAATTACAGCTTATTCACTTTGTATCCCCACTGTAGACCCCTCCCTCATCTCCTCCCTCCTCTCCTCTCCTGTTCTCTGCCTCCCTCTCCTTCCATCCCCACCCTCCCTCCTCTCCTCCCATGCCCACTCTCCCTCCCTCCTCTCCTCCCATGCCCCTACCCAAGCCCACTGATAGGGGAGGTTCTTCGCCCCTTCCCTCTGACCCTAGCCTATCAGATCTCATCAGGACTGGCTGCATTGTCTTCCTCTGTGGCCTGGCAAGGCTGCTCCCTCATCAGGGGGAGGTGATCAAAGAGCCAGCCACTGAGTTCATGTCAGAGACAGTTCCTATACCCTTTACTAGGGAACCCAATTGGACACTGAGCTGCCATTGGCTACATTTGTGCAGGGGTTCTAGGTTATCTCCATGCATGGTCCTTGGTTGGAGTATCAGTCTCAGAAAAGACCTCTGTGCCCAGAATTTTTTGATCTGTTGCCCTCCAGGTCTTTCTGTCTTCCCCCTCAAAGTTTGGCTGTGAGTCTCAGCATTTCCTTCGATACCTTGCTGGGTAAAGTCTTTCAACAGCCCTCTGTGGTAGGCTCCTGTCCTGTTGCCTGTTTTCTTCCTCTTCCGATGGTCATCCCCTTTGCCTTTCTGAGTGAGGATTGACCATCTTAGCTTCTTTAGTTGTACAGATTTTAGTATGTTTATCCTATATTATATGTCTAATATCCACTTATAAGTGAGTATATACCATGTTGTGTCTTTCTGCTTCTGAGATAATTCACTCAGGATGATCTTTTCTAGTTCCCAACATTAATAGAGGAATAGCTGATGGCAGAGGAACACTTAAAGAAATGCTCAACATCCCTAGTTGTCAGGGAATGCAAATCAAAACGACCCTGAGATTTTACCTTACACCCATCAGGATGGCTAAGATCAAAAACTCAAGTGACAGCACCTGTTGGAGAGGATGTGGAGAAGCTGGAACCCTCCTCCGTTGCTGGTGGGAATGTAAACTTATACAACCACTTTGGAAATCAATCTGGCATTTTCTCAGACAATTAGGAATAGAGCTTCCTCAAGATCCAGCTATAGCATTCCTAGGCATATATTCAAAAGATGCTCAAGTACACAACAAGGACATTTGCTCAGCCATGTTCATAGCAGTTTTATTTGTAAAAGCCAGAATCTGGAAACAACCCAGATGTCTCCCAACTGAGGAATGGATACAGAAATTGTGGTACATTTACACAATGGAGTACTACTCACCATTAAAAACAAGGAAATTTGCAGGCAAATGGTGGGAGCTAGACAAGACCATTTTTGTGTTTCTTATTGATGGTTCACATAGCCGTTCTCTCATCTTTGGAGCTGGCAGTGATGATCTCTGGCCAGCAGTCTTTACCATCTTTTCAACTAAGCTTGTATTTTATGTATATCACAATATTACATAGGTGGGCAAGCATAATTGTTTACAAGGTCTTTGCTCTTTATATTGTTCTCTTGCCCAAAGTGTTCCAGATTTTATCTCTGCCAGAGTACCACACATCCTTTGATATATTTTAAGTACCATTCTTGTTTGTACCTTTTCTCCTATCATCTGATAATCTTTATTTGCTCAGGATGGAAAACATGGTGCTCCCAGATATACCTTAGTTGGGGGGGGGATGTATTTTCATTTGTTTTTGATGTTACTTTGTACACAGGCTGCCCTGGAGCTCACTGTGTAGCCCAGGTTAGCCCCAGACTCCCAGCAATGCTTCTACTTTGGCTTCTTGTGCTTTGGGAGTCCAGGCATTTCTGATCACACCTGGTTCTGCAGTAGTGTTTAAGCACAATATGGATTCTCTCTTCATAGCATGTCTTCCTCACCATTGCTTCAGTCCTCTTAGGCAGCTTGGATCATAAAATCCTCCCCTTTTTTGTCAGCACAACTTGGTATGGATATCAAAAGCTGCTGGGCAGTTTCTGCCTTGGCCTCTGATTCAGTCCCCAGATTGTAACTTTTGCTTTGTATCTGCTTTTACTGCTGTCAGTACCTGAGCACAGTGCTTCAGTCCTGGCTGTGATATGACTGTGCATCAAAATCATTTGGCTTTGCACCTGTTGCAGCTATTCAGCTCTTAGCCCCAGGGCTGAGCAATGACTTAATCTAATCAGGACTTACTCTTATCTTTGGTTGTACAAGCCGGTTTCATATTTATCCATAGGTTTGCTCCCTCTTTATCTTTAGGGGAGCAGTGGGATGAGGGAGGGAGAGGTGCCTTTGTTTTGCAAGGAGTAAGCCTGTGTGTTTGATATATGACGATAATGGAGTAGTTTAAATTTTGGGTGGTGGCCTATTGCTCTGAGTGTCTCCTACTTGCCGGGGCCAGGTTTTCAGTTGTGGATATTTCCATCTGTGCTCCAGCTCCACAGTGGGGAGTGTCCGAGAGACTGCCGCCTCCGAGAGCAATAGTGCCAGTCACTGGAGCCAGGACCAGAGTGCTCCAATAGAAATGAGGTGTCTCTGTGTAAAATGACATGAGCTTGTGTGTGAAGTCACAAAGTTAGAAACAGACCGGTTGTCATCTTACTATGTATCTCCATACCCATTAATCATATGTCTAATACCTTTCATGATCTCTTTAGTATCCAGATAGTGAAAGTTTATAAATTTCCATTTAAGATGGCTTTTAATTTTATTAGCATATATTAGTGATCATTGTGGATTTATGTGTAAAACTTGCATATATTTTAATCACATTCACTCAGCTACTTTCTCATTAATCTCCCACTCCTACTGTTCTCTTCCTATTCCCAACTAGTCCTGCTTCTACTTTTGTGTCTGCTCTCTCCCTCCTTTCTCTCCTATTTTTAGCTAGGTTGCTTAGAGGAGCGTATGAAACTTACCAGTGGCTGTACCACTAAAGAAAATGCCTCTGCCTCCACTAACAACTGCTAAATGCTTATAGATAGTTAGGAGAGGTGGGGGCTAAGAAGCCCCTCTCAGGTGGCAGAATGTTGATAGGCCCGGTCTTGTTCAGGTAATTCACATCTGTTGTAATTCTGTGAGCGCAGTGACCACATTATACCCACAATACAGTGCTTTACAACACTCCATTCCATCCTCTGGCTTTTGTACTTTTCTTTTCCTCCGTGCTATCTGTTGAGTCTTGGAGGCGATGATATAAATGTCCCATTCAGGATTGAGCGTTCTTAGGTTCTGATTCCCAGCAGTAACCAGTTTCCTATTGCAGCAAGGAGCTGCTTTGATGAGAGCTGACAGCAACACTAATGTGTGGTCATAAACATATATACTATAAGGACAGGTTCTGGTATAACATGTCTATTCAGCAGATCAGCAATAATGCCTTCTCCATCAGTGCCTAGACCTCCTTACCTATGGACTGTGGGCCTGGACCAGGTTTATAGTAGCAGGCATGAACTTTCTCCTCTGGAGTGGGCTTCAAATACAGTAAAAAAGTGGGTGGTCATCCCCTTTATAGTCATGCTCCTATTTCACTCATGGCTACATTGATTTGCAGGTTGGTAGTGTAGAATGCCAATAAGAGGCTCTACCACTCCTCACCTCTCCTCCTGTAATTTCTAATCTGATCACAATAGATTTTAATAAGAAAAATAGGGGGTCCAAGCAATATCTAAAATCATCCTGGAAAAAAGTTGTAAAGGGAGAGGCTAGGGCATGTATCTTCGTGGCAGAGCATTTCCTTAGCATGTACAAGCTCCTGGGTTTAATTCCCAACACCATAAAAACAAAAATAGCACTATATCATCACCTCCAAAAACCCTAATGGAAAATGTTGTTATTCTGTTAATTATTATTTGTTGAGTGATGATAGCACATTTTCTTTATGCCTGTTGGTGAACATTTGGGTTTTTTTCCACTTGGCATTTATGGATAATATGACTGAATATCCGTGTATAAGTTTTTAGATACACATGTTTTCATTTCTCCTGAGAGGAGGTCTATGATATTTATTTGTTTCCTTTCCTTTCCTTTCCTTTCCTTTCCTTTCCTTTCCTTTCCTTTCCTTTCCTTTCCTTTCCTTTCCTTTCCTTTCCTTTCCTTTCCTTTCCTTTCCTTTCCTTTCCTTTCCTTTCCTTTTCCTTTTTCTTTCCTTTTCCTTTTCCTTTTCCTTTTTCTTTCCTTTTCCTTTTCCTTTTCCTTTTTCTTTCCTTTTCCTTTTCCTTTTTCTTTCCTTTTCCTTTTTCTTTCCCTTTCCTTTCCTTTTCCTTTTTCTTTCCTTTTTCTTTCCCTTTCCCTTTTTCTTTCCTTTTCCTTTTTCTTTCCTTTTTCTTTCCCTTTCCCTTTTTCTTTCCCTTTCCCTTTCCTTTCCTTTCCTTTCCTTTTTCTTTCCCTTTCCTTTCCCTTTCCTTTCCTTTCCATTCCCTTTCCATTCCTTTTCCTTTCCATTCCCTTTCCTTTCCTTTCTTTGGAGACAGGGTTTCTCTGTGTAAGTTTGACTGAGTTTCAGCATCTGCTTTGATACCCTGCTGGGTAGAGTCTTCAGTTGTACTCACTTTTTAAACCAGGCCAGCTTTGAACTCACAGAGCTCGGCCTGCCTCTGCCTTCCTGAGTGCTGGGATCACAGGTGTGCGCCGCTACGTTGTTGTTCGTCGGAGATAAGTGTATCCACTGCTTTGTTTCAATTGACCTTCGTCTTTTTATTGCAGTATCATGAGTGTTCTTTAGTTGGTGTCAATGAGTGGGTTTTGGAATCAAGTGCCTATGATTTTGGTGGGGGAATGAGAAGGAAATGGTTTGCAGTTCTAATTCCCAGTGCTGTAATATCTTCAGTGACACAAGATAAGAAAGTTGAGAGGAAGCTAAAGGGAAGGATGCATGGCTGCTCACCTATTCTCGTATTCCAGTGACCATGCATGTTTTGATTTGGCACTGAATTGGGACCTTTTTAAATATAAATAATTTAGAACTTTTCGTATTTATGGGATGTATTTGCAGATAATGTCATAGATCTATTTTAGAGTCAGAAATTTTTTTCTACTGGTTTTTATGTTGAGAAGTATATAAATATGATAGTTTTTAAAGGTTTCACAAACAAATGTGATTTTATATTAATTGAAAAATACATTTGATATTTTGGCTTTATTAATAAACAGTTTTGGAGGTCTTTAGATTCCAAGACATAAGTTTGTACATGGTAGGTACATACTATATTTTGAAGACAGTTGTGTGTGAGTGTGTGTGTATATGAGTGTGTATGTATAATAGGATCTCAAATTTGCTGTCCTCTTGACTTAGCCTCCAAGTGCCAGAGTTACAGGCATATTCCATACTACTAGCTGTTTTGAGGCTAGTTTTCACTAATACAGTCTTCTACACTGCACTGCTGCATTTTGCATAGACCCTCAGACACAATGACAGGAACCATTCCCGTCATACTGAGTACTTGAACCGTGTATGCTAAAACCGATGTCCTGGGATTTTATTCATAGAAGTTAAGTTCAGGTAGTCCTATGTTACTAGTGATCACCTGTGAGGATAGTGGGTCTAGAACTTTGTAATATACTATTTTTTTTAAAGAACCATTTGTGAGAAAATTTATAAGTAGTATATCATTGGGAAACATTTTTTTCTGAATTTCCTTTTTTTTCATTATCTTATGCATGCATGTTTTCTAGATATAATCTCTTAAATTTTATCAATGAGTTTCTGTTTCAGTGCCTATAACTACAACATAAGAAAGTGGCTGGATGGATTGCCATCATATTTAGTACATTTAGAATGTACAACATTCTAAAAACCAAACTTACATATCATATATAAGTGTGGCTTTTGGGAGCATGGTGGCTGTCATTTGTTGGAGAGGCTTCTTGGTACTCTGGGATTCTGTTGCCCATCTTTCAAGTTGTACATGGGTGAGGTCCCTGGTTTTATGTGTGAGTCCTAAGTAGGAAGATGCACGTGGATGGGGGTCATGATATCCATAGAGGGAATTAAAAAGGATATAAAGTCACACATGTAAGTGGGCATGTGTGTGGTGGTGGGAGCATACATACACAAATGTCTTTTCAAAAACACCTATTTCATTTTCTTTTCCAATAGCTAAAGTCAGTGTATATGAGTAACTTAGTAGTGTATATGAGTAACTTAGTAATCTGATCTTAAGTTAAGCAGTGACTGGAATTTGTTATGCACACAGCATTAATACAGCTAGAGCTCTGCCCATGTACTCACTGGAGGATGGTCAAACTTCCAGTAGCCAGGTTTTAAGGAAAACTGGGTCCTTCCACACCTGCACTCACACGAGAAGCCATAAATTAGGGAGAGCTACACCTTAGCATCCTTATCACAATTTTTACTACTTTTCATCAAGCCAGGCAGTGGTGGTGCATGCCTTTAATCACAGAACTTGGGAGTCAGAGGTAGGTGGATTTCTGAGCTCACGGCTAGCCAGGACTTTACAGAGAGAGAGACAGAGACAGAGACAGAGACAGAGACAGAGACAAGGAGTTCTCTGGCTTCCTGTCTAGGCTGTTACTTTTTGGGATGTAGTGGAGGTTAGGGTTTGTCCAGAAGCCTTTTATGACTTTTTTTTTTTTTTTAAACTAAGAGTCTGTAGTCTTAACACTGCAAAAGTAGCTTCCCTGCCCTTAAAAATCAGCAGGAGTAAGGACCATGGACTTCTTGGTCTCTGGAAATAGCAAGGACCATAGACATCCACATGGCCTTTGGCACTAATTAGCACATACCATGACTGGGGCAGTATGGACTGTGGAGATCTTTTCAGGTCCAGTTTAGAAAATGAAGTGATCTTCCATCTTGGGCATGCTCAGGGGCTGAGTCTGCAGAAGCTCCAGGCTGCTGTTCACCACCCTGCCAACCCTACTCCGCAGTGACATGTTTTCACACCTGTCCCCACTGTCGTGTCTCTGTCTCTTCCTGTCTGCACAGTGCGTGCACAGCTCCTGTCCTCCGTCTTCCCCTCCTCTCCATTGCATATTCGTTAATTCATTGTGTTGGCATTGGAAACTGCAGTGTGCCACACAATTTATTTATTCTTTTTCCCAAACAACTTTACATACAAATATGTATTGCAATGAGTCATTGGTCCGCTTCAACGTTTCTGGTTTCCGAAGCAACATAAATATTGGACTATCGCTGAGGCTGGTCTCAGATACCCTATTGTTGCCCAGACTCAGGATGATCTTCCAGGTTCCACAGAAGCATGAGGCTGCCATTTACCTCCCGACCTCAATGTGGCTGGGTCAACCTTTGTGCTTGTATCCCATAGATAGCCCCACTGCCCTGTGCTCTTCATGTTGCAGCACTGCAAGCAGCTGGGGCTGCCACAGTAGCAGCTCCTTGCTGGGGACTTGCTGGGAGGGCCCAGGACCAGCTTATTCAGCAATGACATCTAGTTGTGCAAGACCGGCTCCTCTACACACTCTAGCAGCTTGTAGATGGAATAGATGTTGAGTGGACCAACGCAAAGTACTGGATCTGGGCTGTAATGGCAGCCAAGTTGGTCAGCCTGGACCTCCCCAAAGGTCCCACACCCCAAAATGTCTTTCTGATGTGTGGGTTACTGTGGATTTACTCTAGGCATTTATATCAGAAACTCTCTTAAAACATGTAAGCAAAGGTGAGAAGCTTTTAATGAATACTGTGGTGTAGTGGATTGAAGAGATAGGAGAAAAAACAAACTTAGTTGTGTGCTTCTCTGAAACCTGCCTCTTCAGTAGATACCATCCCTTTGTGCTCTGATCCAGCTTAGTTCTGTCACTATCTGCCCAGAAACCACACACCTGCAGCTTGGTTCCAGGCTTGCTTCCGTACCTTCAGATGACAGTGCAAATGCTGGGTTATCTCAGCTGTGCCTCCGATTACCTGCTCGGGTGTTCATTGCAGTTTCTATAACTTGCTTGACTTGATAGAACACTCAGGAAACAGTGTAACATTTACGTTTAATAACTGATTATACTATTTCAAAGGTTCAGATGGGAAGGTGCATAAAGTGCAGTATGGAGGAATGGATGTGGAGCCTCACTCTGTAGCCAGGCGTGCCACCCTCTGGAGCTTTCATTACCTAAGCATGATTCAGAACATCATTGACTGTTAGTAATCACCCTCAGTAGCCTTTCAGCAGCTCCACCCCTCAAGACTTTGCCCATGATGAGCTTTCAATCCTGAAGCTACTCAGTGCTGCCAGTTCTCTGTCAACTGATTAATAAACAGTTACTGCTTTGGGAAGTACAAGGAGTTCAGTAGTTGAATGCCAGGAAAATGGGAATTAAGACCAAACTACATTTCAGAATATCCCAGTTAGCACTTGCTCTGAATAGATACCAAAGTGAGCAAATATAGAAGATTTAAAACTTACCAGGAAATTTGCTATTTGCAGTGTTCGCTCAGTAGTTAAAAGCACTGGCTGCTTTTTCAGAGGACTTGGATTCAATTCTCAGCATCCACATGACATCTGTCTCACATCTGTCTGTAACTCCAGTTCCAGGAAATCTGGCACCCCCAGAAATGTGCACATAGGCAAAACAGCAATGTACATAAATATAAATGAGTCTTAAAAACACTTATAATCATGCCTTAAAGCACTTAATTCTTAGAATATTGTCTTCATTTGTTGATCAAATTTGGTAAGTGTCAAGTGTTACCAATTATGGTGTCTTTAATATTTGCATAAGTAATGTATTGCTTAATAAAGTTAAGTAACTGTAAGGAAAACATGGATAAAATGCATACATGAGAAAGATGCTTCTACATTGTGGACACTCTGGCTAGAGACTATAAAGAAATGATTAGCTCTTGAGTCACCCCCGCGCAGCTTCGGCTTGTCGTGCGAGTCGGACGTGGTCCTGGCCCACGCTGCTCCGTGCTACAGCTTGGCTTCTCCCATCAAGATGCCTGAGGAAGTGCATCATGGCGAGGAAGAGGTGGAGACCTTTGCCTTTCAGGCAGAAATCGCTCAGCTCATGTCCCTCATCATCAATACTTTCTATTCAAACAAGGAGATTTTCCTCTGGGAGTTGATCTCTAGTGCTTCTGATGCCTTGGACAAGATTCGGTATGAGAGCCTGACCGACCCTTCCAAGTTGGACAGCGGCAAAGAGCTGAAAATTGACATCATCCCCGACCCTCAGGAGTGCACACTGACCTTGGTGGACACAGGCATTGCCATGACCAAGGCTGACCTCATAAATAACTTGGGAACCATTGCTAAGTCTGGCACAAAAGCATTCATGGAGGCTCTGCAGGCTGGTGCAGACATCTCCATGATTGGGCAGTTTGGTGTTGGATTCTGTTCGGCCTATCTAGTGGCAGAGAAGGTTGTTCTGATCGCAAAGCACAATGATGATGAGCAGTATGCCTGGGAGTCTTCTGCTGGTGGCTCCTTCACAGTTCGTGCAGACCATGGGGAGCCCATTGGCTGGGGCACCAAGGTGATCCTTCATCTCAAAGAAAACCAGATAGAATACTTAGAAGAGAGGAGGGTCAAGGAAGTGGTGAAGAAGCACTCAGTTCATTGGCTACCCCATCACCCTCTATTTGGAGAAAGAACGAGAGAAGGAGATCAGTGATGATGAGGCAGAGGAAGAGAAAGGGCAGAAAGAAGAGGAAGATAAGGATGAGGAGGAGAAGCCTAAGATTGAAGATGTGGGATCAGATGAGGAGGATGACAGTGGCAAAGATAAGAAAAAGAAGACCAAGAAGATTAAGGAGAAATACATTGATCAGGAAGAGTTGAATAAGACAAAGCCTATTTGGACCAGAAACCCTGATGACATCACTCAAGAGGAATATGGTGAATTCTACAAGCGCCTCACTAATGACTGGGAAGACCACTTGGCAGTTAAGCACTTCTCTGTAGAAGGTCAGTTGGAATTCAGGGCACTGTTCTTCATTCCTCGGCGAGCTCCTTTTGACCTTTTTGAGAATAATAATAAGAAGAACAACATCAAACTGTATGTCCGTCGTGTGTTCATCATGGACAGTTGTGATGAGCTGATACCTGAGTACCTCAACTTTATCCGTGGTGTGGTTGACTCCGAGGACCTGCCCCCGAACATCTCCCGAGAAATGCTCCAGCAGAGCAAGATCCTGAAAGTCATCCGCAAGAACATTGTGAAGAAGTGCCTTGAGCTCTTCTCTGTGTTGGCTGAAGACAAAGAGAACTACAAGAAGTTTTATGAAGCATTCTCCAAGAATTTAAAGCTTGGAATCCATGAAGATTCTACCAACCGCCGCCGCCTCTCTGAGCTCCTCCACTATCACACCTCTCAGTCTGGAGATGAGATGACTTCCCTGTCAGAGTATGTGTCTCGCATGAAGGAGACACAGAAGTCCATCTACTATATCACTGGTGAGAGCAAAGAACAGGTGGCCAACCCTGCCTTTGTGGAGCGCGTGTGGAAGCGGGGCTTTGAGGTAGTGTATATGACCGAGCCTATTGACGAGTACTGTGTGCAGCAGCTCAAGGAATTTGATGGGAAGAGCCTGGTCTCAGTGACTAAGGAGGGCCTGGAGCTACCAGAGGATGAGGAAGAGAAGAAAATGGAGGAGAGCAAGGCAAAGTTTGAGAATCTCTGCAAGCTCATGAAGGAGATCTTAGATAAGAAGGTTGAAAAGGTGACAATCTCCAATAGGCTTGTCTCTTCACCCTGCTGCATTGTGACAAGCACCTATGGCTGGACAGCCAACATGGAACGTATCATGAAGGCCCAGGCACTGCGTGACAACTCTACAATGGGCTACATGATGGCCAAAAAACACCTAGAGATCAACCCTGACCACCCCATTGTGGAGACCCTGCGGCAGAAGGC
>CM053763.1:57472715-57520381 GCA_028658305.1 Pachyuromys duprasi | reverse complement strand
AAAAGGTGACAATCTCCAATAGGCTTGTCTCTTCACCCTGCTGCATTGTGACAAGCACCTATGGCTGGACAGCCAACATGGAACGTATCATGAAGGCCCAGGCACTGCGTGACAACTCTACAATGGGCTACATGATGGCCAAAAAACACCTAGAGATCAACCCTGACCACCCCATTGTGGAGACCCTGCGGCAGAAGGCTGAGGCAGACAAAAATGACAAAGCTGTCAAGGACCTGGTGGTGTTGCTGTTTGAAACTGCTCTGCTCTCTTCTGGTTTCTCACCTGAGGATCCCCAAACCCACTCCAACTGCATCTACCGCATGATTAAACTGGGCCTGGGCATTGATGAAGATGAAGTGACAGCAGAGGAGCCCAGCGCTGCTGTTCCTGATGAAATCCCCCCACTGGAGGGTGATGAGGATGCCTCTCGAACGGAAGAAGTGGATTAGAGAACCCCCCTAGGCCTCCTGCGCCCCCTGTATAGTTTTCCCTGTGGCTCCCAGCAGCTGTGACCCACCTGGCTCTGTTCATGTCTAGAGGAATTTCTTTCTATCCTATCCTTGTGGCCTTGTGCCTTAAGGCAGGAAAAAATCCCCTCCCACAGAATAGCAGGGTTGGGTATTGTGTATTGTGGTTTTTTGGTTTGTATTATTTTGTTCTGAAATTAAAAGTATGCAAAATAAAGAAGATGCAGTTTTAAAAAAAGAAATGATTAAATGCCTTTAGTCTTCATGAAGTGGTCTGTGCTTGTTAAAAATGGTATTTTAGTTGAGGATGGTGGTGTGCACCTTTAATCACTGTACCCGACAGTCTGAGTCAGGAAGGGCAACTGTTTGGGGCCAGCCTAGGCTGTGTCTTCAGCTGGGAGATGTCGCCGGGCCTTAAAGTTTAGATGACATGGGAGCTATTCATGAACATAATGTTCCCATGTTCTTTAAATATGTCTGGGTCAAATCTGAGTGAAAACAGCCAGAGATGTCACAGCTTATTTCTGGAAACACTTTGTGGTTCTGTGATTTAGTGCAAACAAATACTTTTGAAATGTAAAGAAAAGTACAACCTTTAAAGCACAAAAATCACAAGTTCTCTTTGTTGGCCTGCTGTCTGTAGTAAAGGGCGATGAGTGTAATGGGATGGCCTCTGGCGCTGGAGAGGATGAAGCTTGGACTGGCTTAAGCAGTGGGAATGGATAAGGGACACCATTGGAGAATCAGCGTCACGACTCTGGGATGGATAACCACAACAATGAAACAGTGTTCTGTGATGTCAACCTTAAGAATAGGCTCAACGGAGAAAACAGAATCCTAAATACTTTTTTAAACCACAGCTTTGTCTTTTTTTTTTTTTTTTGGAAGCCTAATGTATTGAAGGTGGTGTTATTTACATTTGTCTGACATTGATATTATTGGTATAATTGAAAACTATGATCAGTGTAATAAATACTCCCACCCCTCTGACAGGGTTTCTCTGTGTAGGCCTGGTTGTCCTGGAACTTGCTCTGTAGAGCTGGCCTTGCCTCTGCCTGCCTTTGCCTCCCAACTTCTGGTGTTAAAGGTGTGTGCCACTATGCCTGGCCATGTAGTGTAATTAACTTGTAAAGAAACATATGTTGATGAGAATAGAAGTCCTGCCTCTGAATGAAGTCCTTTGCTCTGTCATGTTTTTAATCAGCTTTTTGTTGCCTGCATCTGTGTTTGCTTTCTTTTCTTTTATCTGGATCACAGGTAGATATCTGTTAGAGATGATATTCTGTTTTATTTTTTTTTATCTATCTGTCTTGCTCTCTGTCTGTCTGTCTATCATCTATCTATCTTTGAGGCAGGGACTCACTATGTAGTGTTGTACTGGAACTTGCTTATAAAGAGCCTGGCCTCAAGCTTATGAAGATCATCTGCCTCCCAGATGCTGGGAATAGAGGTGTTTATCTTCATGCCCAGTAGGCTGTTACTCATCGTGGTATATAACTCGGGTGTATATTTCTCCTAGTGACACGTGCCCAGACCACATTCCAGACCTACTGACTTAGACTCTACTTAGTTTTGCTTTTTTTGTATTTTGAAAACAAAACAAAACTACAGGTTGTTGTGGATAGTTGTAATCAGGACCTGTTGTGCTACAGCTTTCAAAATGGATTTAGTTTTGTGTTGCATTTAATTTCCCACACAAGTGAACTTGAGCTTCTTCATGCTAGAATGTCAAAACAGGACCCCAACCTTTCTAGCAATTTTGCTACTGTTTCCTGTGGTACTTAAGAATATCATAAATAAAAAGTATATAGGTCCTTTCTGCTGCCATATATACTCAAAAACATTGTGCCTCCTGACTGCAATTTTCTTACCTAGATCTCTTGATACCTTCTTTCCAGTGTACTCTTTCAATTCTATATTCTTTTTCCAAGTATTCCTAGAGACTTAACAAGCAAGTGAACATTCTCCCTTTTATCATGTTTTTCCATTGTCACAGACATCTTAATAAGCTCTAGAAACTGCATGATGGCACTGTATGATAATTAAGGAATTTGTGGGGCTGAAGAGATGGCTGAGCAGTTAAAAATCCATACTGCTTTTTCAGAGGACCTGAGTTTGGTTCCCACTACTCATGTTAGGTAGCTTAAAACTACCTGTAACTCCACATCCAGGTGAACTGATATGTGTCCTCTTTGGTAATCCTCAGATGTATATTATTCCCAACCCCGCTGCCCTGATTAAAAATTTTAAAACAAATATTAAAAGAATTTGTTAGGGCTGGAGAGATGGCTTAGAGGTTAAAGAGCACTAGCTACTCTTCCAGGGGTCTTGGGTTCAATTCCCAGCAACCACATGGTGGCTCACAAGCATGTAAAATGAGATCTGGTGCCCTCTTTTGGCATACAGGTGTACATATAGACAGAATATTGCATACATAATAAAATAATCTGAAAAAAATTATTCAGTTCTTTATTTTGTTATATACTTGTCACAGGTAATATGTTCAGTTTCAGGTTGTATGACAGAAGACTTACTCAGTTTAGCAATATAGTTTGAGCTTTGTAAATATTTCTTTTTTTTAATTTTAACATTTTTATTTTATATGAATCACAGGTTATGTACTTTGTATCCCAGCCATAGCCCCCTCCCGCATCCCCTCCCTATCCCACTTCCCTCCTGCATTTCGTAAATATTTCTTGAATACATAAATGAAGGCTCTTCCCCATACTTCTGTAATCAAGTAGAATTTGGAACCATAGGAGAGAATACCAAGATTTATGACACAAGAGAGATTAGCACAGTTCTGATGTAGTCAGTATGACTTGATGGGTGTTGATAGGATGCGTAGAAAGGAGAGCCTTGAGTTCTTGTTCTGTCAACTATATGGTTTTGTTACTCAGCCGGGAATCCTTTAAGTGCCAGGTACACTGGTGCTCACACAGAATGTCTGTGCTCTGATTTTAAGAGAAATTTTTGTGTTTTGGTTTTATGGGTACCATTCTCAGCACCACCTTATATTTTGACTTCCTGTTCTACCTAAGGCAAGTTTCCTTTGTGGCTGTGTGTGTGTGTGTGTGAGAGAGTGTGAGTGAGTCACAGGATCTTGTTATATCTTCCTGGTTGGCCTGGAACAGACTCGTAGATCACCATTTCCATTGCCTCTGGAATGTTGGGGCTGTACAAGTATTTGACCATGCCCAGGAAGGTTTCTGAAGTCTAACTTTAAATATTTTGTTTTTTAATCTGTTATTTGTCTTCCAAGGTAGTGGATGCTTTAAAGTTAAGGTGAAAGTCAGTCCAGAGTTTCCCTCATGTAAATGTTAATGACTGTGAGTGATTTAAAGGATTCTTCTTCTCCTTCTCTTCCTCCTTCTTTTTCTAATATGGCAATGTAATTTCTTTGGACTAAACTAGTTGGAATGTGATGGAAATGTGTTAGTAGCAGCTCACAGGAAACAACCCACTCATGGCTCTATTGGCCTGTTGGTTGTATAAGTAATTACAAGGTCATCTACTTTTAGGCACAGAGTTCAAAAACAAGTGTAACCATAATCATGAGAAAACATTTTGTGGTCAGTGGTCTGTCTGATTTCCTGGGTCCTACCAACCCCTTGTCTGCTGCCTGTGGCAGAAGCTTTACTCTTCAAAATGGCATCTTGTGATGTGTAGTTTTTTTGTCCTTTGCTTCTTTGGCTTTTGAGTTTGCATTGTGCTTGTTTTTCATTGTTCTTGATTAGGATTTCATTATCCAGTTGCAGTTTATCTCTTTTGTAGTAATTTATTTTTATTTTATGTGTTAGGATTTTTTTTCATGTATACTACATTCATGCCTGGTGTTTTCCAGATAGTTGTGACCTGCCATGTCGGTGCTGGGAACCAAATCTGGGTCCTTTGGAAAAGCAACCAGCACTGTCTACCGCTGAGCCATGTCTCCAGTCCTTGTTGTTATTATCATTTTTTCGTTGTTATTATCATTTTTTCGTTGTTATTTTTTAAGGTTTATTAAAGTTAAAATAAGAAGGTAAATTAGAATAAATTTACCTGTACATTTACATATAATGGTTTTGATAGTTGCAGGTATCTGTTGATTGATACTACTTACTATGGCCCTAGAACCACCTGACGAGCGAGAAGCTTCTGAAGTGCAGATTCCAGGCCTGCGTTAGACTGCTTACGTTGTGATAGGAGAAGGCTAAATGCTACGTGTATATTCCACGTACTGCAATGGCTCCTGTCATCACCTATTGGTTGTCATTTCTGCATATTTCCTGTTCATCCTGTCTCAGTGCCCGAAACCTGTCACTTAGTGCTCTGCCCCAGGGTTTGCTGACCTAGGACTATTGCTCTGTTTGATAAGGCAAGGTCAGTTTTTTATGTTTTTATAAGGCAAGCTCAATTCTTTCCTTTTCACTTGCGTATGTCCTCAAAGGCGTTATTTACTGCCTCCCCATCTCATTATTTCTCAGATATAAAATAGTGCTGTTGTAGTAAATAAAATGGTGGTATGCTATATAATGTTAATTATTAGCCCTATAATTATTTTGGAGGTATTATTTAACCTGATGTCACAATCAAATAAAACACAAACACTTGCTTTATTTTATAATTGCTTATTTACCTTGTATTGGGCAGATATTTCCACCTATACTATCTCAATAACCTCACCATTCCAAATCCCAGCCCCCATTTAGTGCTGTCCACCATAATCATTCCTATTTGCCCTATTTCCTACCCATAGTTTTATAAATACTTGCTTATATTGTTTTCATCTTATGTTTCTTGTCACGCCATTCTAGGAGTCCTTTCTCCCGCCCCCACATGCTTCCTTCTCCACACCAATCCACTGTGTCCTCCTGACCCTCCTCTTTTCTTGTCAGTCTGCCTCATTACTGTGATTCTCCTGTTCCCAAAGCCTGGGAACCTTGGCCATACCTACCCCAGGTTTAGGCCTTTTAATTAACCAATCAGGAATGATATCTTAGCTATATATATAGCAAGGATAGGTATATCCTGGCAGTAACATCAAAATACAGCCTCCATCCCGTTTGCCTTTATGAATGACGATTGAGGTTGTGTTTTGATGCTGATTACTGGCCCTCAAGATCAGGTTACTGCCCAGACACACCTATCTTTGTTATATAAATCCAAGACATCATTCCTGACTGATTCATTAAAAGGCCTGGGGTAGGGAAGAGGGAGAAAACAGGGAACAGGACAAGAGCCTACCACCACAGAGGGCCTCTGAAAGACTCTACCCAGCAGGCTTTTGAAGTAGATGCTGAGACTAATAGCCAAACTTTGGACAGAGTGCAGGGAATCTCATGAAAGAAGGGGGAGATAGAAAAACCTGGAGGGAACAGGAGCTCCACAAGGAGAGCATCAGAACAAAAATATCTGGGCCCAGGGGTCTTTACTGAGATGGATACTCCAACCAACGACCATGCATGGAGATAACCTAGACCCCCTGCACAAATGTAGCTCATGGCAGCTCAGTGTCCTAGTAATGGGAACAGGGACTGTCTCTGACATGAACTCAGTGGATGGCTCTTTGATCACCTTCCCCTGAGGGAGGAGCAGCCTTGCCAGACCACAGAGGAGGACATTGCAGCCAGTCTTGATGAGACCTGATAGGCTAGGGTCAGATAGAAGGGGAGGAGGACCTCCCCTATCAGTGGACTTGGGGAGGGGCATGGGAGGAGAAGAGGGAAAGAGGATGGGATTGGGAGGTGTCAAAGGAGGGGGCTACAGCTGGTATACAAAATGAATAAACTGTAATTAATAAAAAATAAAAAGGAAAAATACAACCTCCAACATAGGTGAACATAGTGTGTCACAGAGCAGCTTTTAAATTTTTTCTTTTTAAAAAAGATTTATTTTATGTGTATGAGTGCTTTATCTGCACATCAGAAGAGGGCATCAGATCCTAGTATAGATGTTTATTAGCTACCATGTAGTTGCTGGAAATTGAAAGCAGTCCCCTTGAAGAGCAGCCAGTGTTCTTAACTGCTGACCTATCTCTCCAGTCCCCAGAGTAGCTTTGAAGACTGAGGTAATGTGAATAAAACACAGGACAGCACTGTGCTAAATAAAGTGTTTCTGTATGTGTGTGTATGTGTGTGTGCATGCATGCATGCATGTTTGAGAAGGGGTCTCACTATGTAAATTCTGGTTAGCTTGTAAATTGATGTTTAACTAAGACTGGCCTTAAAAAAATCACAGGCTTCTGCCTCCTGAGTTCTGGGACCAAAGGTGTGCACTGTCATGCCAAGTGTTTGGATTTTAAAATACCATTGTTATAAAATAGTATGTTTATTTCCAGCTTGAAGATAAATATTCCATGTATTAGAACAAAGTTTACCATTTACTAATCTTCTGAATGTCACCATGCTGTCTTCAACTTCAGACTTTACTTCATGATTCTTACTTTCCTGAATTTATTTTGTTTTTTATTAGTTTCTTTAGAAGAGGGTCTGTGGATAATAAATTTAGTGTTTGTTTTTGAAAACATGTTTTCTTTATATATAAATTTTAGGCAGCTGCTCACTAAGCATGATCAGGTATGTATAGGCCCCTCCCCTATGTTGTTCTTTATTCGTACTGTATTGGGGGCTTTGACATTGCAGCATTTTTTGTGCTTTCTAAATCTGAAAAGGCTTTTTTTTTTTTAAATTCTGAACAATTTTCAGCTGTTATTGCTTCTCATAGCAGCCTCTTTCTGTTTTCTGTCTTTCTAAAACCTCTAAAAAAGTAAGTAGAGGTTAGGCCTTGTCATTATCTATTCCAGGCCTCATTTTTCTTTGTTTTGTTTAATTTGTGTTTGAGATAGTCTTTACTATGTAGCTCAAGGCAGCCTGGAATTCATGGATCTTTCTGCATCAGCCTGTCAGCTGCTAGGGTTACCTGTCTACCACCATGTTGGCTGCAGTTTGTCTTATATTTTTATTTTCTAACTCTGTTGCTCCTAGATAGTGAATTCATATTCGCTTTTCAGTCTCTTGTTTGTTGTCTAGACAGTTCCTTTAATGGACTTTGTCGCTCTGCAATTCACTGATTGCTGATTTAACCAACTGTGGATTGAAAATGTTGGGATAGGGGGCAAACTATACCTGTTTGAACACTTGCAGTGTGGCATAGCTACTACTTACGTAGCGTTTATATGATATAGACATTGTGAGTTACCTAAAGGTTGTTTAAAGAATGTATGCAGATTACATGCGGATACCCTGGTTCTTACCCAAGAGACTTGACCATATGCAGAGTTTGATATCCATGGATATCGGGCAACTGCTGTACTTTTTTTGTAGTCATGTTTTTGTCATGCTAGTATTTTGTGTCTGATTTTGTCTGTTGTTATTTTTGGCTTAAGCATAGGTGTGGTTTTCATGTTTATATTGTGATTTAGAAAATGTTAACTCACAGTTGTGCTATGAAATTGCCGAGAGTCCCAGTGAACTCAGATGGAGGGTGTATTTCTCCCAAGTGGCTTTGTTTTTACTTGCTCCTTGGAATTTCCACCATCCCAGAAGCACTCTAAATTAATTTTTGGTTTGAGGATTTCAAGACTGAGGAGTTAACCGTGAATTTGAACACTGTTCCTTTCCAAGGGAGGAAGTTTGGGATTGTAGTAGTTTTTTGCAGGGGAGTTCCTGCTTGTTCTCTAGCTCAAAGAAATTCAGATCCCGTGGTGGGAGAGACTTCAGGCTGCTTCTGGACCCTCCTGGTGTGTGAGGCTGGAATCTCAGCCTGCTTATCTTGCTCTGGACCCTTTCCCATTTGAATGGATGTGATGCCTCCTTGGAAAACATTTTCCCGATGGGTTCATATGTGTTTACCATTTCTGGTCAGAATAATAATGTTCGTTTGCAGCTCAGATACTTAATGTTCAGTTTCTTCGGTAGGTTGACATTAATGCTAATTGAAGTATAGTCTCCAAACCTATCCTTGATATAAAACTTGTCATTATGTGAGGATCTGACCATATAGCTTAGTTTCATGTGTTCACATCAAGGTAGAGGATTATTTCAGATGTCTTTTTATCACTCTGTACCTATTATTAATTGTTTTTGCTTGTTTGTGTGTGAGATGTATGTGTATGTGGACAGGTATGCAGTCATCTTTAAGACCATTTATGGAAGTCAGAGGTGGTTGTTAGCAGTTTTCCTCAACTGTTTCTCATCACATTAAAAAATTCATTCATTCATTCATTCATTCATTCATTCATTCATTCATTCATTCATTCATTCATTCATTCATTGTGTTTGGATAAGTACATGCCATGGTTTTCATGTGATGGTCATACAACTTAAAGGAGATGGTTTTAAGAGTGAATTCAGGTGATCAGACAAGTGCCTTTCCCAGGTGAGCCATGTTGCCATCTCTACCTTTTCAATTGAATCTGAAGCTTTCTGTATCATTTGTCTGGCCAGTAAGCTTCTGAGGTCCTCCTGTCTCCATCTTCCAGCACTGCAGTTACAGATGTGTGCATCTGCTTGTCTCTTGTCTGATCACTGGGGATTGAACTCGGGTCCTCACACTTGTACATGCACGCTAACCACTGAGCTGTCTCTCCTGCCTCTCTACCTTGTTTTTTGAAACAAACGTTTCTTACTCACTCTGCACCTCTTTGATTTGCAAAGACCAGTTGGCCTAAGAGCTCCTGGGATGTATCCCTTGTCTGGTTCTTGCACCAAGAGCACAGGCAAACAGCACTCTACCTGGCCCTTTCCACAAGTGCTGAACAGCCATGCTCAAGTCCTTACTCTTGTCGATTGAGCCGCCGTAGCCTTCACCTTGGACTTCTTTTCTTTCTGTAGAAAATAGTGATTCATTCCTGTGGCATACATGGGAAGCTAAATTGAAAAAGTATGGAAGGAATATAGAAAAGTTTTGAAAAGTTAACTCTCTTGGAGAGAACCAGTGCTGCCTGCTTTCTTCACCCAGGGGTTTTTATGTGCCCCGCTGTGTCTCTGTAAAGCAAAAAAAAAAAAAAAAAAAAAAAAAAAAAAAAAAAAAAAAAAAAAAAAAAAAAAAAAAAAAAAAAAAAAAAAAAAAAAAAAACATGCAATGTATGGCACTCTGTTCCTTTGTATTTATTAATAATACATGTGGAACTACTTTGTGATTCTTGGTAATGGTTTTATTAAGGAGATTTACATTGAAGTTTTCCCCCATTTAAAACAGTGCAGGTGGTTGGTTGTTTTCAGTGTACTGAGTTTTGCCCTTAAGTGCCCATTTACATTTTCATATAGTTGGGTGAATCACCTATTCCCCCCATTTTCTCAGCCTGAAGCAATGAGTAATCTATCTTTGTCTATGGATTTTACTTATAAAGGAAGTTATATAACTTTTCTTTGTGAGGAATCTGAGATCATTTGCCCAAAGAAACTCCACATAGTTGTGTAAGCACTTCTACGCTGCTCAGTTTTAGGAGAATGTTCTTTGGTGAGCTGTTTGTTTGATGTTAGTGTAATGTAAGGCTCATACATTACATAGTGTAGCATCTATCAACATCTGTTTTATTGTCAGGTTCATTTAATGAGCTCCCATCATTGTATTTAACATGATTATTTATTTATCATGTTATTGACATTTGGGTTGTTTGTTCTTATGGCCATGATGAATAATAGGCTTTGCAGTGCAGTGGTAGAGAATGCAAATGCTTTCTTTCCATGCTTGAGGCCCCGGGTCTCATCCTTAACACCAAAATGGGATGGAGAATATTCCTATGAGCATTTCTGTACAGTTTTTTTTTAATGAATGAGGCAATTTAATAACCCAGAATACTTTGTTCTAAAGCTTCTTGTTGGCAGCTGCCACCTGTCCAGCGATCCTGTCCAGATCTTTCTGTCCCTGAGGTGTTAGCTTGCAACCCCCATCTTGGTTCTTTTCCACCATTTTCAGCCCCTCCATGGCTTGGAGGAACCAGTGGGCCAATCTCTTGGAGCCTCTGCTGAAGTGGCTAGGCCTGACACCGTTTTTCTGTGGTCTTCCGTAGATTTTGGTCTTGGAGCCAACCCCTGCACCACCACGGAGGTACAGGTGCGCTGTGGAAGCATCTCGTGTGTAGAACTGGTCATAGGGGGCAGCTTGACTGTGTCCACCTACTCGGGGACTGTCAGCTTCCTGGACTTTTTGAGGAAGGCTGCTAGAGCTCTGCTGGTTAATTTCTTTTATGGTCTGCTGCCAGGCAGGGGAAAGGGCTCTCTACAGTTTTTTTGAGGGTGTATATCAGTTGAAGTCACTGAAGATGTAGGACTAGTTCAACCTTTAGGAAAACAGCTAGACATTTCCCATTTTTGCATAGTCTCCACACACACTATTTATCTTTATTATTATTTCTGTTCTTGTGGGTGTGAAGTGCTTTTTCATTGTGGTTTAATTTTTATTTTTCTCACTGTTACTAGTGGAAACCTCTTTTCCTAGGAAAGTTACAGTTAAGCTAATAGCTTTAGGATTTTGCTCTATTATGAGTTGGTATCTCTATTATGAGTCAGATGAAGAGTGGGAACCCAGCTGTATTCATTTGTATGTATATACCCTGTTTGTATTTTTTGAACAGACTGTTGTTTTCCTAAATGAATGATATTGGCACCCTTGTTAGAAATCAATCTGTAGTAAGATTTTTGAACTTCCAGTTCAATGGCATTGATTCATTCTTTGCTCAGTAGTGCACTGTCTTGATCATTGTTGCTTTGCTCTAAGTTTTGAAATTGGAAAAGTATGAGTGTTCTAGCGCTGTTTGCTTTTCTAGCATTTGTTGATTGTTCTAGAATGTTGTATTTCCATATGAAGCTTAGCACAGAGGGTCAACTTTTGCAAAGAAGGCAGCTGGGATTTTGATAGACTTTACACTGAATTCATAGATCACTTGGAACATGTTGCATTAATATCAGTATAAGTTCTCCAATCCAAAGCCGTGGATATCCTGGAACTCACTATGTAGACCAGGTTGCCCTCAAACTCAGAGATCTGCTTGCGGATGCTGGGGTTAAAGGCTTGAATTGCCACCACCTGTTGGTGGCTGCTGCTGTGACTTCCACCCTCCCTCCTTTTCTCTACTCCCCCCCATGAGCCACCAAGCCTGGCTCATTTCCTAATTTTTTCAGTTTTGTTGTGTAGATACACAGTGCTGTAAATTCAGTTGATAGACATTGTGATGTTCCAGTATTACCGTTCATCTCTAGGATAAATTTTAATAAGACATACTGAACCAAAATATTTAGGTACTGGAATCATTTATCTAATTTAAACTGGTTGTCCTGTCTACTTACCATTTTACTATCTGTTTTAAAACTTCAAGTTACTTAAAATAAAAGGTAGAGAAAAGTATTGTAAACTCTTCATAGCTTAATCATATTACTGAATATATCAGAAGACACACATTGCTAAATTTTTCCCAAAGCAATATTGTCCAGACTTGGGTGATAGAGTGTTCTGTTCTGCCGCTAGCAAGTGTTTGACTCTCGTGGACCTGAGAGGGTGACAGAGTTATTAATGTACTGCATCTTTTTTTTTATTCAATTAATGTGCTTGCTGGCTACCACGTTATATATAGCATTCTATGATTACATTTACTTCCTGTGTGTTTTGAGTTATTTTAGTATAGAAAATAAAATCTATTTGAAATTCATTGAAGTAATTTCATTAGTAATTGTACATGCCTTTAGGTTTAAGGCTTATGAGAGTTTGCAGAAATTTTGTTCAAACATCTTGCATTATTTCCTGAGTAGCATGATGCAGTCATTTGCTGTTACAGCAGGTTTCTTTCCTTCTCCACCTACCTACTTTGGTTTTTCCAGACAGGTTTTTTTCTGTGTAGCCCTGGTTGTTCTGGAACTTGCTCTGTAGACTAGGCTAGCCTTGAACTCAGAGATCCACCTGCCTCTGTAAGTGCTGCCCAGCAATGATTATTGTATGTCTATGGATGTTTTGCCTGCATGAGTACTCTGAAAGAACAGCCAGTGCTTCCCCCACCCACCCCCATCCCCAAACACACAGGTTTCTCTGAGTAGCCTTGGACTCCTGTGCTGGACTCACTTTGTAAATCAGGCTGGCCTGGAACTCATAGAGATCCACCTATCTCTGCCATTCAGAGTGCTGGGACTGTAGGTGTGCATCATCGTACCTGGCATATTAACATTTTAAATAAGCCATTTTTGGGGAAAGTGATGTGTTCTGTATTGATTCTGTCTGTAAGTAGAAATGCCAACTGGATATTTCCCAAGCTAACACTACTGTTAAGGTGGAGAGTAAAGGAGAAGGAAGAAGTTTTAGGTCTGGGATTTTGTTTTATGTGAACTTTGCTAACATATTAATACTATCTGAAAAAATTCATATGAAACTCCTATGAATTTTGATTGAAGATTTATTGAGCCACATTTTCTAAATTTGTATCAGTTGCCATCTAAGCTGTAAACAAAGACTGTTTTTAACTGCCAGATGTATAGTTCATGCGTCCATTTCACCGCTAAAAGAGAAAGAGAAGAGAAAGGGTGAGCTAGAAGGAGCTGGGGGCCCTGTCTGGCTGACCAGTGACTTAGAGTGGGTGTGTGTTTGGTAAGGGTGGTTCAGACTCCTGTTTTTGTTAGAGCAAGTATGCCTGAAAGATTCAGTACAGAGTTGATGGGTGTGATAGGTTAATTCTAGTGTTGAAGGAAATGTTATTTTTTAAAGCCACAGTTTCAAAAGGTCCTATATGGAGTAATGATTAATATACTCATTATATAATATAATTCTTTGACAGTTTTAAGTGGCTAGCTTAAAGTTACCTGCTTAACACATGCGGCTCAGTCATACCCCATCTTACCAGCAAAACTGCTCATTTATTTTGTCTGTATCTTTGCTTATTTTGAATATCTGTTTCACTGTGTAATAATTGAAACCTATGGTCTCAGTGCCTGGTATCTTTTACTAACTGTCATGTAGTAAAAGGAAGGCATGCACTCTGTAGCACATTTTAGCACTTCATTTCCTATTCCTTTGGAGCAATATTTTGTTGTAAGCTATGCCACATGTTATCTGTTGAACAGTTGATAGACATTGGATTGCTTCTGCACTTCTATTATTATGGGTAATAGTACTACTGTGAGCACTCTGGACAAGATTTTATGTGGAGAGGTTTCATTTCTGTATATACCTAGGAGCAAAATTGTTGAGTCGTATGTTAACAATGTTTAACCTGTTAGAGATTACATTGATTGGTTGAGTGGGGGTGGTGATGTTGTGAGTAGAGGTGAGAGAAAGCTTGTAGAAGTTGATTCTTCCTTACATCATATGTGGTCTCAGGTCAAACCCAGGTCATCAGGTTGGTGGCAAGTACTTTATTTACCCTCTTAGCCTTTTCATCTGCTCCTTTTAGTCTTTAAAAACTTTTAATTTTTTTTGAACATTTTATCTATTATTTTTATGACTATAGGTGTTCTGCCTGTATGTACGTCTGTGCATCAGTGTATAGTGCCTTTAGCAGCCAGGAGGAGGCATTAGATTCCCTGGGACTGGAGTTGCAGACAGTCATGAGCTGCTGTGTGGGAAGTGGGAATTGAACCTGGGTTCTCCGGAAGAGCAACCAGGGCTCTTACTGCTGAGCCATTTCTCCAGTCTTCTCCTTTAGTCTTAGAGGGCTTTCTTGACTGTTCTTTAAAATAGCTGTGCTATATTCTCACCAACTATATATGAGGGCCCCATGTTTCCGCCCTCCCAACATTTGTTAATGTTGGATTTTTTTTAATTATAGCTGTCTTAGTGTGGGAGGCAATTCATTGCAATTTTGATTTCCCTTTCCTGAATGCCTGTTCTACTTTCATTTCTGTTGCTATGCTAAAACTCTCTGACATAAAGCAACTTAGGGAGAAAGGGTTTGTTTTAGCTCACAATTCTCAGTTATGGTCCACCATTGCAGGGAAATGAAGGCAGAAACTTGAAGCAGCTAATCATATCACATCTATGGTCATGACCAGAGAGAGATCAAGGCATGCCTGCATGCAAGTTTATACTTAAGAGTGTAGACTCTTGCCTTGGGAATGGTTCCACCCATAGTGGCCTGGGTCTTTCTTGAGTAATAAACATAATCAAGACATTCCCTTCTCTGGCATGCCCACAGACCAGCTTGATATAGAAAATTCTTTGTTGAGACTCTCTGTCCAGGTAATTCTAGACTATGTCAAGTTAACAATCAAAACAGTCAAAATGACAGTGATACTGAGGATCTTTTTGTGTTTTGATCATTCATAAATTTTCTTTGAGAAATAGCCATCCCATAATCCTCTGTTTTTTTGATGTTTGTGACTGAACTTAAAATCTTGTTGATGATGAATAAGTGCTCTACCATTGAACTACATTTTTAGTTTCTTTGCCTGTTTTTATATTAGTGTCTTTTTAATGTTAGTTGTAAGACTTTTTTATATATTCCAGGATAGAAGAAAGTCCCTTTTCAGCTTTTCAGTTACATGATTTTGAAATATTTTCTCCTGTTGAGTGGACTCTTTGTTTTCTTGATTTTTTTTTTTTTTTTTAAATAAAAGTTTTTCCTTTGAAAGACAGGCATGGTGATGGGGGCCTTAAAAATCCCAGCAGCATTGAGGAAGAGCCAGGAAAATCTCTGGGGCTCACTGGCATACCAGCCCAGCCATAGTGTCTGCTAGCCACAGTCCCAGTGAGAGACCATGTCTCAAAAAGTAGGAGAATGACACTCAAAATTGACCTCTAGCTTCTGTGGGCAAGTGTACACACAGACTGTGTGGGGGGGGGAGAGAATGAGAGAGACAAAGATAGAGGGAAGGGAAACAGAGAGACAGACGGTGGGGGGATAGATTTTAAAGAGTTTATTGCATTTATTTATTGGAGGTAGGAAGGCATCCCACAGTGTGTTTGACAGTCAGAGGACAACTTGAGAATGTTTATTCTCTTCTTCCATCATGTGGGTCCCTGGATTTGAACTCAGGTCATCAGGCTTGACAGCAAGTACCTTTACCCTCTAAGCCATTTTGCCTGTTTAAAAGTTTTTAAAGTTATGATGAAGTATGGTTTATCTGCCTAACTCAAGATCATGAAGATTATTCCTGTGTTTCTTTTCTCAAGTTGTAGATCTTTCGTTTAAGTTTTTGATCCATATTAGAGTAATAGTTATGTGTGTGGTGAGTCAGCCATTCAGCTTTCTCTAATATTTATATGTGGGCATCTGTGTGAGTATATGCCATGTGCCTGGGTGCTTGCAGAGGTTGGAAGAGGTTTTTGGAGGCCCTGGAGCTGCAGTTACTCGTATTTGTGAGCAGCCCAGTGTGGGAGACAGGAGCTGGGCTTTGGTCCTGTAGAGGAGCAGCAAGCGGTAACCATCCAGCACCCCAGCACCCCCCTTTGCTTATCTCAGCACCATTTGTTCATAAGAGCTCTGTCTTAAACTGTTTGTCTTGGCACTCTTTTTGAAAATATTGATAGTTCTTCCCTACTCTTATTTTTATGTGTTTCTAATATTTCTTCTATAGAAAAGATCACTTTTTTCTTCTTTTTTTTCTTAGGGTCTCTCTACATAGCCCTGGCTGTCTTGGAACTCAACTATATAGACCTGGCTGACCTCAAACTCTTAGATCCTCCTGATTCTGCTTCTCTCTCAAGTACTGGGCTTAACGGCTTATGCTTCTCTTCCCAGCTCTGGTCCTGGAATATTTTCCTAGTGGTGATCATCAACATAGATGGCTGTTGTTTTCTAACCTGCTGACGTGCGTCATGGCCTGTTCTGAGAGAACCTGTGTCCCTTGGTCTTTCAGATAACTGATAAGTCATTGTGCTTTGCAGTACTCTCAGACTGTTTCAGCTGGATCTGTGGTGCATGATATCATTCCAGCATTTGAGAGATGGGGGCAGGAAGATCAGTAGTTCAAAGCCTGTCTTGGATATGTAGCCTGGTTGAGGCTAGACTTTTCTTACAATAAGACCCTGTTTTCAAGGAAGGAAAGGAGCAAACCTATTTTTTTCCCAGGTACTTTTTCTTTTTCAGTGTTCTTTCAAAAGAAACTCTCTTGCCTTCTGCTAAGTGACAGCTCCAACAAGTACGGGTGGAATCAAAATGAATTGAGGCATGATGTTTGGATATTACTTTGGCACTTGCTATGGTGAACCTGTTTTTGGGAAGTGGTGTCAGTTATCATGTGGTTGGTCATTAAACAGAACTTCAGAAAAATTTGTCATCACTGGTGTGATCAGGAGTGTAAACGTGAGACTAAGCTACTGTTCTGGCTCAGGGTGACTGTCATCTAGTAGAAATACGGTATATACATTCCTTGAAACTTAAGATTCCAACAGCCACATTAAACAAAGTGAAGATTCAAGTGAAATTAATGTCAATAATACACTTTAACTTTTGTATACCACATCTTAAAATATAATACATAAAAAATGTTAAAATATTTTACCTGTTTTGTACTGCTTTAGAAATCCAGTATGTATTTCACAGAACACACCTCAGTTCTAACTAGCCACATTGCTGCCAGTACTCAGTTTTGTAGCCAGTGGCCTGCTGTATTAGGCAGCACAGATCCAGCTGTTTTGATAATGATAACAAGTGAACTATTATGGCATCAACACTAAAAAACCCCTTACTCCTCATAGTAGACTGACCATCTTCTCACTAATAGAACTGGATTTCAGTTACTCTCTCCCTACGCTGTGTTCAGTGTAGCCCTCACTGAGGGGTTAGGGCCTCTTCAGGACAGACGCTCTGGGTGTTTGTTAAGCTGCTTGAGCAGTGCAGCAGTTGGGCTAAGATTGTGAGACACCGGTTCTTGAGGGTCTCACATGAAAGGAGACTCTTCCCCCAGTCACAGGTGCTTTCTATTCTGCTGAGAAGTACGTGTGAAATGCCAGCACCCTGTATGGGACATTTGTCAGTGTCTGGATACATTTTTGGTGGTCACAGCTGTATGTGTGTACAATTTTATGTATATGTCTGATTGGCACGTGGCTAAACTTGGTAAATAACTTGGGCCTTTAATTAGCATTGCATGTGTCAGATGTCTGAAGTTTTGTGAAATGGACCATGACAGTTTGTCTAAAATCACTGACAGGAATATATATAGGGACTATGTCTACTTTAGTCAGGTTTCTAGCAGCTTTCAAAGTGTATTGAGCAAATTAATCAGATGGGTTTTACTTATTCTGAGCAGTTTGCTCTGGGAAAGTGTGTGATGTTGCCTTTCTGACCCATCTGTCACTTTTCCTTCAGGGAAAGTGGAAAATCGGTGACACATCGCTGCTTCCCTGCTTCTCCACTTCCTGGGCTGGCTTTAACGTTTCCAGGAAAATGTGGCACTTCTCTAAGTCTTGTTGAAGTTTTGGCCACTGCTTGTGGAAGTGAGGCCTGTGTTGATTAGTCTGTTTCAGGGTCCCACTGTGATCCTAATGCCTGTTACCCCTGGATAACAGAGCTGGAACTTTCAGAGCTCCTGCCTTTTAGCAAGTAGAAATCAATGCAAGCTATGTTTTTCTTAGTATGTTTTAGTTGACCTGCTAAAGGCAATGATACTTGGTGGTGTTTGCCCTCCGTTTTCCATGTTATTTGTAGCTCTGTTCATTTGTAGTATTTGGAATTTCTCCTGATTTCCACTCTCCTTACCTTTCTTTATTACTTGTGGCAGATTTTTTTAAATTGATAAGTCCCATTCATTAGCTGTAATTAACTCATGCTACGAATAATGTAGTAAAGGCTGGTAGAGCTCTTGGATTTGGCCAAAGGGTCATACTTTTCCTTCAAAATGAATGAATGAATGAGTGAGTGAATGAATGAATGAATGAGTGAATGAGTGAGTGAGTGAGTGAGTGAGTGAGTGTGTGTGTGTATGCCTGGATTCTCTCTGGCCCTAATTGTGCATGTCCTCTCAGAACTTGCTAGCATCTCTCCTCTGATGGCCTTGTTGTAACTTAGAAAGTTGAGTGCCATGGGGTAGTATTCTCTTTCATTCCAGGAAGATTCTATAGCCTTAAAAATTATTGAATCTCTGAATGAATAGATGTTTGTAAAAAACACTCATTAATAAAAGGAAAAGTTGTCACCCTCCTCTAGTTCATGTGATAAAACATTGTTTGAATTCAACTAAAATGACTTTAATTGGCATTTCTTCTTAATGTGTGAAAAGTTCTATTTTTCCTCATACCAAGAAACTAAAAAAATCCATGATTTGCTTCTTGTAACTAGATTTTATTTTCCTGCTGTTTCAGGCCGGAGCCTCAACAGAAAGCTCCTTTGGTTCCTCCTCCTCCACCACCGCCACCGCCACCACCACTGCCAGACCCAGTACCCCCAGAGCCAGAAGAGGAGATTCTGGGATCGGACGATGAGGAGCAGGAGGACCCTGCAGATTACTGCAAAGGTGATGTGCTAGCATGACAGGGTGGGCTTGATTTCTTTGTGCCCCTCAGTAAATTTGGAATGTGCAGGGTGAGTTAATATCAAATTAGCCTTCTAAATTGGCTATAGAATGATGCCAGAAAGTGTAGAAAGTCATAGAAAACTATAAGAGAAACGAAAAATATGTATGTTCATACATACTCTAGGCACTTTCAAACACATTTGATCTCTTACAATTAAAGATAAAGGGTTTAATAAGCCATCTAAGAAGAACATAAGGAATAGAAGGTACCAGGCTCGGCGGGCTGGAGAGATGGCTCAGCGGTTAAGAGCACTGGCTGCTCTTCCAGAGGACCTGAGTTCAATTCCCAGCAACCACATGGCAGCTCACAACTGTCTGTAATTCCAGGATCCAACACCCTCACACAGACATACGTACAGGCAAAACAGCAATGTGTATAAAATAAAAATAAATTATTTAAAAAAAAAAAAAAGAAGGTACCAGGCTCCTGACAGAAGCTAATTATAACTCTTATATTTGGCTTTTAGCTTTACACCTGTTAGGCTAAAAGGGAAACATTCCCTTCCCTGTATAGTATTGCATCACATAGTGCTCATTTTTGTGGAAAGAAAGCATGCATATTTGTTTACAAAGAGAGACTTTCCTGGCATTGTACTTAAATGAAAAAGACTTTCTAACAGTTGTTTCTACTGCTGTGTGGTAGGGAAAGTTTTGTTTTCATCTATCATTCTACAGAAGATACAGAAACTTGTTGGTATACTTTTTATCTATTTTATTGGTTTCTTATGCCTCTACCTCCCTTCTCTACCCCTTATTCCTCCTCATACCTTCCAACTCCCCAACACTAAGGGAGGGAAAGAAGGTTAGTGGGGAGAGGGGGCGGAATTCTTTTTTACTACTTCTAGCTAGTTAGGGTTGTTGGGTTCTTTGGGGCAATACTAATCTCAGTTGTCAGGGTCTCTAGCAGTCCAGCAACAGCAAACACAGCAGAAGGATGAGTCAGCAACAGCATGGGGAACAGCAGCCTTTTTTCTCAGACTTTCCTACTTTCCCAGCTCTGGTATTTATACTCTCTCTGAGTCCTCAGAATTCCACTAACTGCATCTGGCCAAGGCCACCCCCCTCTCTGAGACACAGGAGGCAATTATCAGGTGTGGATAAGCTACGATAGGCCCATATTCTATATTTGAGATTAAAACAAAAACATATTTACATACAATGTATGAGATTTTAAAGAAACCAAAATGTTCACTTCAGAAACTATTAAAGTAGAATATTCTTTTCTCTCTCTCTCTCTCTCTCTCTCTCTCTCTCTCTCTCCCCCTCTCTCCCTCTCCCTCTCCCCTCTCCCCTCTCCCCCCCTTCCCCTCTCCTTTTTGAAACAGGTCTTCTCTGGGTAGCCTTGCCTATCCAGAAATTCACTCTGTGGACCAGGATGGTCTCAAATGCAGAGATCTTCCTGCCTCTGCCTCCTAAGTACTGGGATTAAAGGCCTGCACCACCGCCGCCCAGCAAAGTAGACTGTTCTTTTATTAATGCTTAAGAGCAAAAGTGCGCATTCACACTCCTAAGCAGCAAGCATGTTGTGTGATGAATACCAAGAATGCCTGGAGCTTGTTGTACTTTGTACAGACTGGAGTCTGAGGATCTCGAAGGAAAAGAAGTCACAGTTTCTCTTTGGCTGTCTCTGTTACTTGTCTTGCTTACTTGGATTTTTATTCCCTGCAATTCTGAGCTTCCATGTTGTTGGTACATAGTTTACCTACTGTTAAGAATGTAATTCAGGTTCTGTATAACATAAGGGTAGGATGACAGAAGATGCATACATGAACAAACCATGAACCCTTAGTGAGGGGTTCTACACTGCAGAGGGGTCTGTAGTGTCTTAGCAGTTTATCATCATCTAATGGATGCAGTCATTTGTGCTGTTGTAATTTAGTTGTGTGTTGAGAACAAGGCTGATGTTATTCTGGTATGAAAGTATCAGAACTGAGCTCCTGTAATCTGAATTCCTTGTAGGGACTGGTGTTTACTCATAGAATTAACATTTTTTTCTTTCCCTTTTTAATTTTATTTTATGAATTAAAAGCCAGGCATGGTGGTGCATGCCTTTAATCTCAGCACTCAGTGAGGCAGAGACAGGCGGATCTCTGTAAATTCGAGACCAGCCTGTCCTACAGAGTGAGTCTAGGACAACTGAGACCATACAGAGAAATCCTGTCTTGAAAGAAACCATTAAAAAGATTAAAAAATTTATGTGTATGCATGTTTTGCCTGTATCTGTTCATGGGCACCACAAACATTCCTGGTGCCATCAGAGGTCATAAGAGGGCATCAGATTTCCTTGGAAATGAGTTTTAAGTGGTTATGAGCCACCGTGGAGGTGCAGGAAATTGAACCCAGGCACTGTGGAAGAGTAACCAGTGCGCTTAACTGCTAAACTGATTCTCCAGCCTCTAGAATCACTATTTTCATTAGAAAAAAAGGTGGATCTTTTCCCAAAATAACACTTATCACATCAGCAGTTCATGCTGTCTAATAAAGATAAGAGATGCAGTTTGGAAAAGGAATTGGTCATCCTTCCAGTGTGGGTGTATTTCTTGGTTTGGAAAATGCAGTTATTATAGGGAGCTATGTTCTTCTGTCTTATGATTTTGCTGTTGACTGTAGAAATCATTAGTTAGGAACTAAGTTCTATAGTACTGGCCTGAACCCTATGTGTTGATCACAGTGTGGGTTGGGAGGAAGCCAATCCTCATATTTCTTTAGACCTCTGAACCAGCCTAGGGGACATTCCATTCCCAAACAGGACTCAGAATGAAGAATCCTCTACTTAGGGCTGACTCTAGGTAAAATATGTGGAACTCTAAACATTCTGGGATATTAGCGCCAGTGTCAAGGCATGCTAGAGATTGTGACAGCCTTTGTCTGTATGTGCATGCTCACTTGTATGCTTTAGCTGGTGTTCTGTTTTTTTCTCTCTCTCATGCTGTCACTCTTGCACACGCTTGTAAGTATGAGTACCTTGCACCTTAGTTGGCATTGTGTCTATCAGGTCTCTGAAGTTTTGTATGGACCATAGCACTAAGTCATTGGTAGAAGTGCAGTCAAAGGATCTGTCTATATTATCTAGTCAGATTTCTGTTGCCATCACAGAATTACTTGAGATAACTAAAAGGAAGAAAGGGCTTATTTTAATTTATGGTATTAGGTTTCAGTCAGTGCCTACTTGCCTCTCTATTGTTTCAGGCCATGTCTAGAAAGTGGTCAGAAAGGAAGAAGTCAGTCCAAATGGATATTCCCTATAATAATCCAACTTCCTTTATAGGTTCCACTTTCTAAACTTTCTGCTACTTCCCAGTGTCACTATGGGCTTTTGACCATGCCTTCAACACATGGCCTTAGAGATACATGGAAGATTAAGCCAAATAGGATCCTAAGAATGGATTGAAGATGTCTGAAGGAAGAACTGTAGCAGCCTCATTCTTTTTCTTCATAGAAAGAAAAAAGAGCTTTCGACATCAGAATTGGTTGAACTTAAGTAGCTTAACTAATGATTGTTGTCACCTCTGAATTCTGAGGACTATGTTATTATTTTTGACCATAATGAAGTACAATCTCCTCTGACCTACAGCACAACCCTCAGATCAGGAAATTAATAGTGATGTTAGCACTATTCAGCTATCACAGTTTTGGATTTGCTAGTTGCCTGATGTTTCTCTTTATGTAAAGTGATTTCATGATAGAATCTATTATATTTTGCTTTTCTGTTCATTTAATCCATTTGGGAATTATTCAACATTTGCTTGGTTTTTGTAACCTTCACATTTTTTAAGGTAATGTTGTTTTCAGAAAACTTCCAAAGTGATACTTTGTTCTTAGTGTCCTAACATGCGGTACACAGTTTGAGTCAGTGCCTTGCTGGTAATAATGTCGCTTAGGATGGTGGATGTCCGATATCTCTACTACATGGGTATTCTTCCCTCCAGTTAATTAATAGGTATTATGTTGAGGATTATTTTAAGACTCTATGGATGCTTTAGTCCATGTATCTGTCCTTCTTCAGCTATGTGACTATATGGCGGGAGACTCATTTGTCATAGATCTGTTTTAAGTGATCTCACTGGGTCATCTTCATTTGTTTCAGTGCTTGAGTTATCCCACATTTAGCCATTGGCATCCTTTAAGTTTGTGTCTGTTCTTTTGAAATGTATCCTTCATTTTTTGATCACTTTTGTTTTTAATTTTTAAAAAGCAACTTTCAAATACAATAAGACCTTTAGACTCATTATATATATATATATATATATATATATATATATCTCAGCTCTAGAATAAATTTTTTCCATATGGAGCTCTGGTTCTTTTTGTGAAGAACAGTGAGAGCCAGATATTAAGTGTGTTTATTAGCTGGGGTAACTTTAATTACTTTGTTAGTGATAATAGTTGTTATTATTGCTTCTAAAACTATGACAGAGCTAGGGACATACACATATCTTTTGTGTTTACTTCTGTGTTCTTCTGTGTGTATATTGGACTTAGTTTGATAGCTCTAACTGTACTGCAGTATCTGAAGATTCAGCCTAGTTTTCTCCTTTTCCGTTTTTGTAATCTCTGTAATAGCAGACCTCGCTCTGATCTTTGTATTTTGTACTTAGCTATTTTCTCTGTGTATGCTTAGTTACTGGTAGCAGACAGCACTCTATGTGCTGTTTCTGTCTTACTTGTCATGTACTTGTTCTTTGCTACCTGGCCCTGCCTAGTAGCTTTTGAACTGGGTTGTTAAGAAAGTGCTTCTTTCTCGGGAAAGAATTAATATTTCACTTAGGCCAAGGTGTTTTGTGTTTCTCCACCTATTCTTCTTGTTTACATTGCCTCTATTCCTAGAGAATTTTTTCCTTCAAGCCACTTTTCATTATTAGTAACACAATGTATACATAGCCTTTCTCTTTGCAGAAGAAATGTTCACCATAGAAGGAACAGGATTTTGGCAGCAGAGACAGCTGTAACCTAGAACTCCATCACTCCATCGTATCTTCATGCATGCCTTTGGGGCTTTGCTGTTCTTAGTCATTCATGGCCAACTAAGTTGTATCTGATTATTCTTTTAACTCCTCAGGTTTAGGTCTACTTAAAAATTGTGAACTATTTATTTTAGCATAAAGACCAATAATTCAATTTCTGCTATTGCTAAAACATTTTCATTGCATCTGTCAGTTGCCTTGGCATTCTGTGTGACTTTTTTAATCACCAATATAATATCACTCCCTCTGCAACAATAGTAGTATCTTGCATATTAAGATTTAAGGGTGTTAAAATGAGATAGAAGTGATGTGGTCTGCTGTCTGTCACACAGATTCCTAAAGAATATAAATTAATTTCCTTGTGCCTATGTCTGTTCACTCATTCCCCTTTGGTGTCTATCCCCTGTATTTTTGGTTGTCCCCGTTGACAACTGGTTCCCTTAGATTGCAGCCATCTGTCTTATGGAGGAGGCTTTTCTCAGCCTCTAAGCAGCTGCTGTCACTGGTTGTTCCTTTTTGTATGTCACCTCTGGGCAGTTGTCTCAGTAGGAACTGAAGCAATAGTCTGTGTGGTTTTTCAGTTTCTGCTTCCAAACCAAAGCACATGGGTTGGATCTGGGCACAGCCTGTGAACAAACACTCCCAGGAGGTCTTATGTAATGCACACTTGCATCATGAGTCTCTGCATAAATGCCCTTGTCAGAAAGAGTTTTTAAGAGTCTCAGAAGTCAATAGTCCATACCATTCACTCCTTGGGAGTCTTGCAGGTACTTAATTAAGTAATTTCAGTGTACATTGAAGGCTGTGGTTTGCCCATCTAAAGTATGTTTGTACTTCTATGTGGGTGAGCTTCCCTGTAGTTATAGGTGCATGTAGCTATACCTTACCTTTATGTGGTTGCTGGCAATCTGTACTCAGATCCTCTTGTTTGCACAGCAAGAGCTGTTACCCACTGAGCCATCTCTCCAGCCTATGTACCATACTTTCAAAAATTCCAAAGCTGCAACTAAGTGATAGCCCCTTATTCCGCTCTCCACTTTGTGTGTGTTTATCACTATATAGGGCAGTGGTTCTTAGCCTTCCTAATACCCTTTTATACAGTTCCTTGTGTTGTGTTAACCCACAACCAGAAAATTATTTTGTTTCTATTTCGTAACTCTGGTTTTGCCACTATTATAAATTGTAATATAAATATTTGCTATGTGATGCATGCAAAGGAATCACAACCCATAGGTTGAAAACCACTGATCTAAAGGAAAGCATTGCTTTGTATGATCTGATGTTCCTTTCTGGAACCCTCTCCACTCACCTGTTACAAAGCCCTATTGAATGAAAACAATTGGAACATGGTTTTGTTATAGCAGGCTGCATTGCTCTGCCTGGCTCCCTGGGTTCTCATTTTGTTGTTCATAAGTCATTCTTTGATGAGGTGGCAGCTTTGTGTGTTTCATCACTGCATCATTCTGGAGACACTGATTTCAACACAGTTGTGGTCCGACTTGATATGAAAACATATTTCCTTAGATGTGCCTTCATGAAACCCTAATCAACTGTTATGGCTGCGCCTTTACTCACAGCCGTGCCCTCCAGCACAGCCCTGTTATGATGAATAAAATGTACTAAATAAATACATTTATTTAATGTTTGCCCATCACCTCCTTTTTACTAATATGAAATATTCCTGTGGTTAAAGGCTGTGTGCTTTGTTAACGTGACCACATCTGTGCTGTCCACATGCAGTAAATGTTTGTTCTGACAAAGGAGTCTCTTCAGATGGGTAGTGTGGGGCTGGGACGTAGTGGTGCATGCCTTTAATCTCACCACGCAAGGCAGATGGATCTCTGAGTTTGAGGTTAGCTGTCTACCGAGAGTTTAGTACAGCTAGGACTACACAGAAAAACCTTGTCTCAAAACAAACAGATAGACAGACAGACAGACAGACAGACAGACAGACAGACAGACAGACAGACAGGTACTGTGTTGAGACTGTGTGTGTCTGAGAAGGCAGCCTGTTTGCGAACTGGTCAACAAACCTGAAGGACCTATAAACTGTAAAATCAGGTTTTAAATTTCTGTATTAAGTCTTAAAATTTCCCCCTGATATTTCAAATTTCTTTGAAATGGTACATGTTTGAGTGGAATACAGATTGTATCTCTAGAAATTTGAGCAGTGTCTTAAAAGCATGTTATAAATAAGTGTTTATGAACTTAGACATCTTTTCTGAACATGCAACCTTTCCCTCTGTGTCTACTTTCCATCTGTTGGAAGTATAAACTGGCTGGATGTTGACACTCTGAATTTTGATGTGGTACTTCTAAGTTTGACCGGCTTTTTACTTAATTCCCTCCTTTTCCTCAGAGTACACAGTCCACATCATTACAGTGTGAATTTTTTTCTTTACCTTTTCGGAAAAAAAAGCAGCATTTGTGTGATACTTATCTAACAGTCTATCTTATGTTGAAGGTTCTTCAGTGAGGAGGGGAGTTACTTTTTGTTTGTGATGTTGGGAGACTAGTTTTTGGTTTCAGATGCATCTGTTGGGTAGAGGCCTGGGATATTGTCAATCTTCTATGCTTAGTGCAGTTCCTGATAAGAAAATTACTAGGGATCTAACAGTGCCAGGTAGAGAAACCTTGTCCTTCAGAACGCTGTTTTTTTTCTCTATTGTAATGGTATCTATATAATTCTATAAATACAAATCTATAAAATTATATTTTATAGAATATAATTGCCCATTTTCGTTATTTTTGATATTCTAAAATCTTGTAGTGCCACACACAATCTTAATTGCAGTAGTAGGGGTCCTAGAACTTTGTTCATAAGGTCTCATTGCTTTTCTTTATGGTGACTCAGGAGATTCTGGCCCATTGCCATTGAAAAGGGAACATGTATGTGGCAAATAACACTGTGCATAGAAGAATTTTTACTTTCATTATCTTAATATATAAAATTTTACATCTATTTAAAAAGTTGTTGGAGGGCCTCAGGAGATGGCTTAGCAATTAATGCTGATTGCCATAGAAACAAGGGCCAGAGTTTAGGGCCCCAGAACCCACTTCAATGATAGGTAGACATGGTTCTCCTCCTGTAATTTTTGCTTCAGAAGGCCTAGCCAGGGAGACCCCAAAGCCAGTTGGCTAATGAGACCAGGTGTATCAATGCTCTTTGATTTTCTTCCTTTTTTTTTTTACTGAGGAACTCTGCCTCAAAGAATAAGGTGGGAGAGCAATCAAGAATGATTCTTACTATCAACTTCATGCCACTGCATGCATGTGTGCACAGCCCTCCTCACAGGACAGGTGCACTCACATATGTGGACACATTTATTTATGCATGTATGCCATACACATACAAAAAGAATTAAAAAAAAACCTATTTGACAGTAGCTAGCTGTGCTTGGGTTGCGGGATTTCTACCCCGCCCCCAATTTTTATTATTTTAAAATACATCTGAGTGGTATGTGTGCACCAGTGCAGGTACCAATAGCAGACTTTTGGATCTCTTGGAGGTACAATTGATTACAGGCAGTTGTGAACCACCCAACATGGGTGCTCGGGATAAGACTGAGGACTTCTGGATGAACGGTTAGCACCCTTAACCACTAAGCCAGGTTTTCATATCTGCATTTCTGTTTCTTCAACCTTTTCTTTCTTTTCTTTATTATGTTATTTCTTTGTAAATTGAAAAAAAATGCTTAGAAAAAAATAAAGGGAACATTTAGTACTCAATGTAATTTTTGTATAACGACGCTCTTCAGGCATATTAATTGGGAATTTAATGTTACTGATATTATTGTTATTACTTTAATGTTATGTACTGTCATTTATACGTATATTAGAACATGTATGTATATGTTATGTGTACATGTACATATGTGTGTGTATTTTGTTGTTTTGAGATAGTTTTATGTATTCAAGGATGGCCTTGAATGCCTGAGGTCCCCTGCCCGCACCTCACAAATGCTGGGATTGTAAACACAGGCCACTAATGGGAGACGTGAGGAATGAAGTCTGGAACTTGTTGGAGGTAGTCTGTTTCGTTTGGCAAGATCTTGAATGTGTGGAGGGCAATTGTGAAAAGTCTTTTCAAGCGTGAAGCTGTAGTATGTGAAGTAGAGTGCTGCCTTGTTGATATTGTACATGTTAGTGGACCCTGAATTATGAACCTGTTAGTATTTCTTTTCTGTTTTGGCTTTTGCTTGCTGTACAGAAGTTTTAGAGATAAATGTTTAATCCAGCTCTACAGGTGAGCTGTCTGTATTGTTTGTCTAGCCATAATAGCATTATTTTATTATACTTTTCTGGGCCATGTCTTCTTTTAAATATTGTGTCTTGTGTTATGATAGATAAAGCAGATCATGTGATGGTTTGTAAATGCATTAAAACTGAGATTTAGAGAGGCTGTTAATGACAAGCCTTTGAGAAATTTCATGGACTCAGAAAACGTAAGTAAAATACAAATAATATCAGGACAGTAAGAGAGCAACCAAACTTTGTGCTCGTCAAAGCATATACCAGACTCAAAACTGCGGATGGCATCCGTATTGTTATGAGTGCCCAGAACTGTATATTCTGAGTTTTCTGTTTGGGTCATACTTTCAATCACCCTCTCCCCACATATGTATTACTTATTTCCTAGTAATACTTTAAGGATATTCCTGGCTTCCCCCCCCCCCCCATTCTCTCTTGGTGAAGATGAAGGTGGTGATGATGATGATGACGTTGTTGTTATTATAAGTTAGTATATAAAGTAATAGGTATCATGAAGGTTTTTTTTTTCATACATATCTGCCATCTTATTTTGACTGCTCTTTCCCTTCAGTCATTCTAAATGTCAATAGTTCTTGGTTCCACCTCTCATTTCTTATAGTCCACAAAAGAGGATTCTACTTGTTCAGGGCTGAGGTCAGCTCATGCTGTCTGACATCATTTTCCTGTCCCTCTCTCCTGCTGTGTGTCAGAGTGTGACCGAGCGGTCGTGGGGCAGGGGTTCCCCTCAGTTGTCTGCTGCCTGGGCCTGTCCTCAGCCATTGTCTTGCTGTCAGTGTTTGTTTCCGAGACCGCAGCAGGCGGGCTGCCTCTGCTCTAGTTGCCCATTTTCCTTCCTCCCTGTCTCTTCCTCCTCAATTTCTCTTGTAACCTCTGGGACATAACTGGCTGCTTCACTTTTACTTCAGAGATGCCCTACAAATCAATTTTTACTTCCTCTCCTGAGGAGATCTACCAGTTTTCCAGAAGGACTAGCATATTTGATTCTCCTTTGGGGGCTTCAGGTAGTGTTTAAAAAGCTTCCATAAACAGAGGTAGTAATGCAGCAATTTTTGGAGTAATTTGTTTCTCTCTTATTTTTCTCTTATGCAGTGAAAAAAGTGGAATATAGTATAGAGAAAAAAATGGAATATAGTATAGAGGTTTCTTTTTCTTTCTTTCTTTCTTTTTTTAAAAGCATCTTCCCCCTTTTCTGCCTGTGTGGAAGGTGGCCTTGGGTGTCTGTTCTCACTTTCTACCCTTCTTGAGACAAAGTCTCTTGTTTTCAGCCTCACACATCACATGGGATTCTTGTTGTTGATGAGTAGACAGCAGCTAACGCCTTGCTCAGCCAGGTATGGCGGCAAGTGCAGGTCAAGAATACAGCACTGGGAAGAGGAAGGCAGAAGGATCAGGAGTTCATGGTCATTCTCAGCTACAGATAGGAAATTGAAGGCCTGTCTGGGTTTTGTGAGACTTTGTCTCAAATAACAACAAACTTGCTACTTTTTTTAACTTTATAGAATTTCTTGATATATTTATATAAAGAAATACATATATATATATTTCTTTAAAGGAAATATTTCAATGGTTTCATTATATGCACAGAATTATACAAGAAGCACCAATATTTGTATAACACTTTTACTACTCCTAAAGGAAACATATTTCATTGTCAGTTACAAATCCTTACTCTCCCATTTCCTCTGACCCTTATGAACCATTGATTTCTTTCTGTTTCTGTGGATTTCTACATTGTAGGAACAAGCTAGAATAAGATTTTTGATAATATGTATTCCATCGAGTATGGCTATTTTAGTTTGATATTCTAGTTTTACACATATGGTGCCATATGCCACTCCTTTAATTTTATAATGAACAATATTCCATTGTCTGTATATTACCTTTTATGTGTTCACTCCTAGTTGGTGCATATCACAGTTGTTTTCACTGTTTGTCTACTAATATGCTGCTATGAATATTTGTAAATGAATAACAGTATATTTTCTTTTATTGCTCTTGAGATAGATATAGAACCTTTGTATCATGCCCTAACTCCATATTTAACTCCCTTTAAAGAAATTATTTATTTTATGTGCATGTATGTCTCTGTGACAGTGCCAGGTTCCCTGGAACTAGAATTACAGACAGTTGTGGGCTGCTTTGTGGGTACTGGGAATTGAACCCAGGTTCTCTGGAAGAGCGTCTTGTGCTCTTAACTGCTGAGCCATCTCTCCAGCTCCCATATTTAACTTAAGGCTTGGCTCTACTGTGTTCACGAGTGGCATTCTTAACTTATACCCTATCAATAAGTATACCGTGATTAACCTTTACTTTGTTTTGTCCTGTTGTGTATAGTTCTCTTATAACTTGTTTAAGAATTTACCTTCTTATTGAAAACCTTTTATTTTGCTAAAGCCTTTCTAAGCTCAGCTTATTGTACTACCCTACCAACTATCTTTAGAATTGACTCTCATTAGCTGTCTTTTTTTGGGTGATACTAATTTTGTCTTTAGTAGTAAGACAAAGTTTTTCTATGACTGTGTGGTTTGGGGTATAAAATGAAAGGAAAGTTCTCCAAAAGGCATGATTACAACAGCCTTCTCTGCAGTGCCAGTGTGGGGAGGATGGGTCCTTGAGGGTGCAGGGGTCAGTGTTAGCACCCTCAAGACCTGTGCTCAGCAAAAAGGCTATTTATCTGCCCTAGAGGAGGAAAGGGCAGGGAATAAGAGACCAAGACAGGAGACAGAGGATGAGGGAGAGGGGGAGGGAACAGAGGAGGGGGAAGGGTTAATTTGTCCTGGAGTACTGCCTCTGGACAGAGAGAAGACAGATGTGTCTCATAAGAAAATGACGTTTATAAAGGTAAAAGAGGAAACCCCATGTTAGGATGAGGTGTTCAATTTTAATTGGGCATGTTAATTAGGTGAACCAAAGGAGGCTTTTGAATCTTGAACTCTAGTACTTTGATAGCTGGACCTTGGTAGTTGTCCTCAAGGGAGGAGGAAGTGGCCAAATAAGGGAATAGACCACTGTGACTAGTTTTAGGAGTGTAATCTTACATTTTTAGCAAGGCAGAGGGAATGAGAGAGAAGGGCAAGGCCTACAAGAGACATGCTTGAGATGCGTGGGCCAGTTACAGGAGATGGTAAACTATGCAAGAGCATGGAATAGTCTCAGAGATATTTAGCAGTGAAATGGTCGAGCATGTGTGATCAGGTAAGAGGAAGGGAACTTTTATAATAGGGTTCCTAAGAAATACATTAAATTGAAAAGCCAACACGAAAAGATTAATGAGTTGTAAAAATATTGAGTAAGGCTTTTAAAGATTGTGGACATATGTTTATTTCAAGTCAGTGAAGGCAGCTTTATGTATTCTTCTGTGTTGGTAGAGTAAGGACAGGTCTATGATCACTTGACAAACTATGCCCATATGAAAGCTTTAAACCATCTTTTTGTTTGGCTAAAGATTTTATGTATCAGGAGCTACTAGTTTCTTTGTATGCCTGTGACTAAAATATATGACACAAACAATTTAAAGAGAGTTGTTTGCTCACAATTTCACAGATTTCTGTTCTATCTTCTGGTTCCTTGGATGCTCGGCTGGTGATGTGGAGCACCATGGTTTTGGGAGCATATGGAAAAGGAGCTTGTTTACCTAATGATAAGCAAGAATTATTAAGAGGAAGAGACTGGAAACTACATACAACCTTTAAAGTCACATGCCCAGTGTCCTCCAACTTGCTTCTAATTCCTAATGTTGCTACCACCTCTTGAAGTTGGACTTTGCATATATAGTACATGACTGTATGAGGAATGATATTTAATATGAATGAAGCTGGAATGGCTTGTCTGTACTTCACACTATGTGCCATCTCATTTGAACTTCATTTGAACATCTGGAGATAACTGTCCAGGTGCTGAATTAGCTAAAGGCTCCTATTTCTTTCTTCTGGGCTTAAAGTCCAGAACTGCCAATGGAAGTTACATATGCATCTTCTTTGTGTCCATTGCCTTGTTTTATAGCCTGATGACCTCAGAGTCATCAGATTTCTTCCCTGGAAACTCTTAAGTTTCCTTACAAGCATGCCTTGTAAGCTGGTGACTTCTGAGCTGTTTTTAGAACCCACATAGTCATTTCCGCTACGCTGTTACCAACATACCAGAAGCCCATTCATACAAAGAATGGAACTGGGTTTTGTTGTTGCTATCGTTTTTTTATTTCTCAGTTTTTGATAAAACGTTAGGATTCCAGCAGATTAGGTAGTTTGAAAGACACTATTATATTTATTTGGCTTTCTTTGATAGAGCATACCCTAGACTAAAGCCTCAGAATTCAATAAAAGAATGATGCAGACTCCCAAATATGTATAGTTACATGTAGATACAACAAACTAACCACTTTTCTTTAGGCATAAGTTCATCTGCTCCTTTCATTTGGCATAGATTGTCAGCCTTAATCAAGCCTACTGAGAAAACATGTCCATATTACTGTACTGGTTACCAGGTGCAGGAGTATAGAAGTTGGTATGTGCTTTGCCTTTCTGATGTTTGAAGGGGTTTCTGTAGGTGTCAGGCAGGGTGAGAATGAAAACTCAGTTCAGATTGTCTTTGTCAACTTGGTTCAAACCTTCTTGAAAGTGTGTCAGGCAGTTTATGCCCAACAAATTTAAACACAGTATAATGTAGAAAAAGTTTCCTAGTGAAATACAATCCCTGATGCATAAGGAAGTGTAATTGTGTCAACACTCAACTTAGGGTGCATGTCATTTTATTCCAGAAGGTAGATTCTGGAGATAGGCTACTTGAACTAGTTTAAGGAGCTAGGTAAGACTCTGGCCTGATCTCAGTCATAGATTAGGTAGTGTGAAGGTCATTTGGGTTATTAGCAATTTCTGTTTCTGGTTGTGGGATCTTGGGGATCCCCTGGCTATACAGATAATGAAAGGGTCATTTAGACTAGTCCTGATTGTGGGAGTATAGAGATCCCCTGTCAGGGTCATTTAGATTTCTAGCCACTTTTGGTCCTGGTTGTAGACATTTGATATAGTCTAGCCCAACAGATAGCACAGATTATCAGGTTATTAATCACCTCCATTTCCCAGTTCTTTGGTTGGAAGAACAAGTTTTTAGGTTCATTTGAGAGGACAGTCCTTTGTACTTGACATTCCCTGGTTTCCTGGAGATCTGTGGGCACAAGGATGTCTGTGCTGTGCACTCAGCAGATGATAATGAAAATGGAAAGCATTAATTTTAGAAGATTGAGGCGTGTGCTGGAGAGTTTCATGTCAAGTTGACATAATCTAGAGGGAATCTCAATGGAGAAAATGCTTCCATAAGATTGCTTAGGCTAATTTGTGGGGGCATTTTCTTGATTAATGATGTGGAAGGGCTCAGTCCACTATGGGCAACTGGTCTAGGATGTATAAGAAAGCAGTGGAGAACAACCAGTAAATAGCCTTCCTTTGTGACCTTTGCTTCAGCTTCTCTAGATTCCTGCTTGAGTTCTTGACTTGGCTTCCTTGATGATTGACTGTAACCTGTATTTCAAATAAAGTCTGCTCCTCACGTTGGTCATGGTGTTTACTACAGCAGTAGAAAGGTGAACTAGACATAAATTGGTGCCAGGAATAGGGAATTGTTTTGACATGCCAATCTATGTTGTTTTGGGAAGAATTATGGACAGATTTTGGAACTTTAGGCTGTTGAGTGCTTAGAGCCTAATGGGCTCTTCTGTGGGTGCTCTCAAGAATGCTGAGAGCAAGCCAATGAGCAGGGTTTTTCATGATTTCTGCTTCAGTTCCTGCTTCTGGGTTCCTGCCTTGAGGACCTACTTTGGCTTCCCTGGATGGAATGTGACCCAAGACGTATAAGCCAAGTAAACTTTTCTTTTTTTTTTTCCTCTCCCATGGTTGCTTTTGATCATAGTCTTTTCCATAGCTATTTTGAAAATAAACTAGGACAAGTTTCAAAAGTCAAGTTTTATTTTCCATACGTGTGTGTATGTGTACATGTACATATATGGAACACATATGTATATATATTAAATGTGTGTATATATAAAATAATCTGATTTATATGCATAGATGTATAAACTTTATTATTTAAATTTTTAAAAATTTTGTTTTGTTTCGAGACTGGGTTTCTCTCTGTAGCCTTAGCTGTCCTTGAACTCATAGAGATTGCCTGCCTCTGCCTCCCTGAGTGCTGGGATTAAAAGCCTCTACCACCGGGCAAGCTTTTTATTTTTTAAAATAAATGAAAGTATGCTTTAGAGCATTATAATATTGTTCTAGTGTGCTTTCTATTGTTTATAAATACCATGAGCAAATGCAACAGTCCATCACTGAGCAAAGCCAGGACTTAGCGGCAGGAACCATGAAGGAGTTCTGCTTACTATTTTGCTTTCTCTGACTCTGCTCATTCAGCTTTTTTATACAACCCAGGACCATCTGTCAAGTACTGGCACCATCCACAGTGGGTTGGACTCTCCCATATCAATCAACAATCAAGAAAATATCTCATAATCATGGTCAAGGCAACTCTTCAATTGATGTTCCCTCTTTCCAGGTGACTTTAGGTTATGTCTAGTTGACAATTTAAAAAGTAGCCTGGAAATAACAATAGATATAAACTGAATGAAGGGATTTAATTTTTAATTCAGTTTTAAAATCTTGAATGTGTATAATGTTATTCTTATCTTGAAATAGGATGTTTTTCTATTTCCTTTTATTTTAAAATTTTTAGTTACTAAAGGAATATTTTTACTAGTTAAAAAGACAATCTTAGTGTTTCTCATGTGGACTCTGGCTTCTGAACGCTACTACTTTCATCCAATTTAGACTTTTTTAATTGTAAAGTTCGCTATGGTTTTTCTAGTTTATAATTTGATATGTTGTACTTTTATTTACCCAGAACATAATTAAGAACTAAGAAATGAGCTGAAAATCTTTTAGCTCACTAGTGTCCAAGTTGATATTTAAAAACATATGTTCTTAATTAAACATTTGGTGATTAATTGCTTAATTATGTGAGGTTGTTTAATTATGTAAAATTAATGATCTCATATAGTGCTACTATTCCACAGTTGTTCACAGTGTAAGTAACAGAAGGTAAAGAACAAAAAAAGATGGGACTGAAGTGATAGTGCAGTCTTATGAGCACTGGTTGATCTTGTAGAGTACTGGATTCAATTCCCTGCACCCACCTGGCTGCTGACAGCTGTCTGTAACTCCAGTTCCATGGACTGTGATGCCCACTTCTGGCCTCTGAATACCATGGGTTTACAAGATACACATACATGCAGGTAAAACATTCATGCAAATATAAATTAAAAAAAAACATAAAATGTTAAAATATAAAAATTGCCAACGACAAGTGAATATTGAATAGGTATAATGATAAAAATCTTTGGCATAACTATATGTTAGATGGTAATGACACATGCATGCACACATTCACACACATGTATACACACACACACTCCTATACCTGTACTTATTTTTTGTAGGTGATGTTTTTCAGTTGAAGGGAAGAGTAGATGACATAACAATGTTTGTTTTTTTTTTTTTTTAATCAAACAGTGCTTTAGATTGTTCTGTCAAAGAAATCCTGAAGAGAGAAATGATTGCATCTGGTATTTAAAAAGCACTAGAGAAAACAAAGGAAAAAATAAATAAAAGGGAAATGAACTTTTTTGTTTAATCTGAGATTTAGAGGGCATTAACATACTTGAACATGCAGCAGAATCAGACATTTAATTATATGTAATCTAAATTACTGTGTTAAAAAACTAATCAAGGTCTAGAGTGATAGCTCAGAGGTTAAGAGCACTGACTGCTCTTCCAATGGTCCTGTCAATTCCCAGCAACCACATCTATCCCAGCTCACAACTATCTATAATGAGCTCTGGTACCCTCTTCTGGTGTGCAGGAGTACATGCAGGCAGAACACTGCACACAGACAAACAACAAACAAATAAATAAATAAATCTAAAAAAAAAGAAAAGGAAAAAGCCAAGTACAGGCATAGATGCAGGCAGAACACTGCACACATAATAAACAAACAAATCTTAAAAAAAAAAAGGCCAAGTGTTGTAGCATGGGCAAAACAAAATAAAAACATGAGAACTGTTGAATTTATATAGATTATTTGAATGAGAAAAGGGATTTTATAACTGGGCAACATTCCAGACCAAACATGGTAATAATGCCCCACTCTGTCCCATATGCAGGTTCTGTTTACAGCAAGAAGAAAAGGAAGTTGCAAGCAGATAACTTGATCACCTGCAGTTGGCATTAGCCTTATATGGTCATGTTGGGGCAACTTCAGCTTCTGATTGTCTGGGACCCACTTTCTCTGTTACATAGACACTCTTAGGTTGGTCTGTAGTTGGTTGCACATCGTGTTAGGTGACGTTTTCGTTTGTGGGTTCTACTCGGGGAAGTGTAGAGACTAGTTTAGGATAAATTAATTTCAGTGAGACTCAAGTAAATCTGTAGACACCATTAGCCATTTCTGATCCAGTATTAATTGATGTGCATTTTTAGAATTCTTAACACCCCCACCTAGGTTCATTAAAAATGTGTCTAAAGTACCCTCATAGAAATGAGAAATAATCATGGTGAGTCTAAGTGTGAACTAAGACTTACATACTGGCTTGCCTCAGAATGGGAGTTGTGTTTTCTCTATGGACAACTACCATTTATGAGAGCCTTTCCAGAAAAAACAAATTTCAAGCCTGGCGTTGTGTTCCATGACTATAATTCCAGCATTTGAGAAGTAAAGGCAGGGCTTTACTTTTCCAAAAGAAAGAAAGAGAAAAGGAAAATAGAAATGTCAACTTGAGTATTTATTAGAAAAATTTGGTTGCAACTTTGAAGATATTACTATGATGCACATAACAGATTGTTGTTTATTTAGTGCTGTCTTGTGTCTGAGCCTTTATCTAAAAAAACAGAGCGAGCAGAGAACATTAACTTCTTCAGTGTTTGTGGCTATCATGATAGCTTTGCTCAGATCTTGTAATATCACAGCTCACTATTTTCTGTTTTCTTTAGGCAATATACATTTAAAGTTTGTAGACTGATAAAATAATTTTTTCCTGCAATTTTCTTAACAGTATTATTGGATGATACTCCGTGAGGTACATTTAAATAATTGACTTTCTCCTTGTCCAGTCATAAGAAAAATAGTGTGGAGGAATCTTCTAAGGACATACTTTGCTAATTTCTACCCACAAAATGCAAAGTTCACATTGTTGTATAACTGGAAAGGATCTTCTCAGCCAGACCCCAGTGGATATTCTCTTCTGCTTAATGTCAAAGAGAACTACTTACTTCACTTAAACATCTCTCCATGATTTCTTCATGACACCCCTTCTACTGTAAGGTTCTGTTCTCTCTCTTTGTTATAACATACAACTTAAAAAGTTTTAATGTTAGCTTGCCTGCTTGTTTATTTTGAGACAGAGTCTCATTGTGTAGCCCTGGCTGGCCTTGAGCAGTTCATTGTAGACCAGGCTAGTCTTGAAGTCACAGACATCCACTTGTCTTTGCCTTCCAAGTGCTGAGACTAAAAGCACATGCCACTAAATCTAGCTGATTTAAAAGAGAGGGATTCCCTGTACTTGCTGTTTTACATAACAAAACAAACCTTCCTGTTGTGCATGTCTATCTGCTTGTTTTTGGTTTATATTTATTCTGTCTATTATGGTTCAATTCCTAAGGATACTGACTCTGTAGAAAGCCCATGCCTGTTCTCCTGAGAGTTTACCATCTCTTGTGGGGGAGCAGAAGGAGAAATAAGTAACAAATATATTCTGGTGTGTTCTCTAATAAACATAAGTTGGTTTTATGGAGGGGCATAAGAAAAGCACAGAAAAGAAACTTTACATGATCCAGGAAAATCAAGAGATGCTTCTTAGATGTCTGCTTTGCATGAGTTTTCCTGAGGCGGAAGAGCTGCCGTTTGTTTCCTAACACTCCACACACTTGGTTACTTTTACAAATAAATACATATAATGCAGTAGACAGGTGAAACAGCTACACCACTGAAATAATACTAAATTGTTTAAGGATTAATTAAGCGCTGTACAATTTGGGGAGTATTATCTCTGGGTTTATTAGTCATGAAAGAGAGAGGAAGTGTAGTTTTAAGACTTCCCATGAGATGAAAAACTAGAAATTTTTGTATGACAAAAAGATTTTATTTTTTAGTGTCAAAGGTAGTAAGAACTAAGACATTTTCTTTCTTTTTACCCTGTTGTGGGCATAAAGATTTACCAGATAACTATTCTCTATAGGCATTTGCAGAAGACATCCGATACTGGGTCAGGGTCAAAGACTTTACTCACGGCTGCTCGAGCTTCATGTTCAGGGTGATATTCCTGGCCTCTGAAGACTGACAGGCCAGTGTGGAGGCAGGCCAAGAGGATACTGTATGCATAGTGGCTTCCTGCCTCATAGGACAGGTCCAAGCCAAGGAGTCCTGATCTTTTAAATGAGACTGAGGCATTCATTCCCTTAAAAGAGACTTCTATTCTGGTGACTCTTCTGGTGATAGTCATCTTACTCCATTCTCCACAGGAAGATTGTGTCCCGTTTTCCAGACGTGCTCACTGGAGAAACCTTGGAAACAGACTAGAATCTGTGCCTCAGTGTTTGTTTAGAAAACATGCACAACTGAGATTACATACTCATGCTCTTCTGTTATGATAGTTGGCTAGAGTTTCGTGCCATTGCTGTATTGTATAACAGTGGTAATGGCAGGCATTCTTAACCTTGTTTTGTTTCTAAGCTGCAGGGAAGGCATGCAGTCTTTCAGCATTAAGTGTGATATGGCTGTTGATTTTCAAAATGCATTTTAAATTCATGTTTTGTTCAGAATTGTGATCAGAAATTTGTTTGCTGCTTTTGGTGGTTTGATGAGAATGGCCTCCATTTTTAAGTATTTCGTTCCCAGTTGATGAACTGTTTAGGAAGGACTAAGAGGTGTGACCTTGCTGGAGGAGGTTTGTCAGTGGGAAGTGAGCTGATATTTCAAAAGCTGATATTTCAAAGGCCCAGTCCCAGTCTCCTCTGCTTGCTCCCTGTGAATCAGGGTGTAAGCCAGCTTGTAGCTACGGTGGTAGTGTAGTGACCCTCTGAAGCTGTAATCAGCCCCCAAATAAATGCTTTCTTCTATAGGCTGCCTTGGTCATGGCGTGTCTTCACTGCAACAAAGCACTAAGGCAGTTTTGTAGTTTTCTTTTCCTGTGTCTATTGAGCCTGTTGTGATTTTTTCTTCTGTAAAAATTATGGTGAATATTAAACTAAGTTTGCATTACTGCAATAAATCATAGTGGACCATAAATATTATACTTGGTATGCATTTCTGATTCCATTTCTTAAAATGATGTCTGCATTTCAAACTTACATCATGGTCAGTAGTTTTCATATATGCCTTTACCTACGTTTGGAATTAGAGAAATACTGACAACTCATGGGATAAGATTGGAGGTATTTTTTTTTTTTCCCCTCTGTGCTTTTTAGGAGGAGACTGGAACTGCTGCCATTTTTTTCATAATGTTTAGAAAATTGTACCATGCATCCCTCTCCCCCATTAAAGCAGGGTCTTGCCTTATAGCAGAGGCCAGTCTCAACTTACCTCATCCTCCCACATGCTGGGGTTACAGGCATGCACACCCAGTGACTATGCAGTTTTTATAGGATGTGTTTAATGAACTCAATTTAAAAAGAAATGTGGGATTATTGAAGCCTCAGGGTTTTGTTAAACTTTGAGTGGTTTCTGTCATTAAAGGTGTGTGTCATGTCATGTATGTGCTTATATTCCCTATATCCTTTCAACATCTGTAGGTACTTGATTACATCATCTCTGCCAAACCTCATATTGATAACTTGTGCTTGTTTTTAAATTTTTTCTTATTAACCTGATCAGAAATATATTTTTATTTTCTCCAAAAATACTTTGGCTTCAATGATTTTTAATGGTTTTTTAATATAAAATTTCATATTGTCTTCTTCCTTTGTTTTGCTTTAGCCTAATTCTAGTTTCTTTAAGCAGAAATTGGTTTTGGATCTTAAACACAGGCATATAGTGTTACAGATTTCTATGCTCTGCTTTAACAGCATTTCAGATGGATGTGTCATGCTTTACTTTTTATCTTGAGATACATAAGATTCCTTTAGTGTTTGTTGTTGTTGTTGTCGTTTTTGTTTGCTTGATTGTTAGATACCAGGTTTCATTCTAAGGCCTAGGCAGACCTGTAATTCATGGAGTACCTCCTGAGTGCTGGGACTGTCAGCACGAGTCTTCACACCTGATGTCGGTTTTGGGTGGGTGTGTGCGCACGTGCGTGTGTTGCATGTGCATGTGTGTGTGTTGGGTTCTTTCTTTGAGTTGTTTTCCCTATGTAGTTCTGGCTGATCTGAATCTGGCTCTGTAGACTAGGCTGGGCGTGGCCTTGCAGTGAGTGATTCTTGTGCCTCTGCCTTCCATGTACTAGCATTGCAGGCACAGACCACAATGCCTAGTTTCCTGCAAATCTCTTTCAATTATATATTACTTTGGAACTTTTTAATTAGTTTTCAATTTTTGGTAAATTTTAAACTCCTGTTGGCTCCTGATTTAATACCGTAGGGTCTGAGGATGTTGTTTATGTGACTTGAATCTTTTTGTTTTCATTCAAACATGTTTTCTTACTCAGTATATTGTCTCTTTTGACAAATAGTCTATATGCCCCTGAGAGTATTACTGAATGCTTTCTGTAAGTATCAACTGAGTCAGGTTGATCCGTAACGTGTTCAAATCTTCATGTCCGTACTGATTTTGTGACTGTCATATTTCACCGATTTGGTGTTGGGGGGAAGAATTGAAAATCTTCACTGACACAGAGCTTGTTTGTTATCTTACGCTAGTGAGTCTTTTTTCCTCTTAGTCCACTTTCCTTTTTTTTTTTTTTTTTCATCTTCTTTTTTCTTTTAAATACGTGTTTATGGGCTGGAGAGATGGCTCAGCTGTTAAGAGCACTGGCTGCTCTTCCAGAGGCCCTGAGTTCAATTCCCAGCAACCACAATGGTGCCTCACAACCATCTATAATGAGATATGGTGCCCTCTGTTGGCATGCAGGTTTACATGCAGGTAGAACATTGTATACATAATAAATAAATCCTTAAAAAAAGACTTATTTTTATTTTATGTGCATGGATGTTTTGCATGCACATTGTTTTTGGTGCTCATGGACGCCACAGAGAGCATCACATCCTCTAGACCTGTAGTCACAGGCACTTGTGAGCTGGCGTGTGGATGCTGGGAATAGAGGAACACCCAGAGGTCTTGACTGCTCAGCCATCTGGTGATGGCAGCCCCCTTTCTTAAGATGTGTGTGTTAATGACAGTTCTGTAATATTTATTTGGTCCTGTGAAAGCTTTTAGCATAAAGAAGTACCACACAGAGCAGGGAAATGTCTTAAAAAGGAATAATAGCTAATATTATTTTCAGTAGGAGATAAAGGGACTTCACTGAAAATCCAGGCTATTTTCTATCATGGATTTCTGCACTTCTGATTGGCTTACATGAATAGAGGGCTTTCATTCCCATTTTATTTATTTATTTATTTATTCATTCATCCATTTATCTATTTATCTATCTATCTATTTATTTATTGTTAAGTAGGGAGAAAAGAATTATCTTTGGAGTCTTGTTAGCAATATAGGTAGAACTTTTGTAGTCTCTTAAGTAAAGGGAGATGAGTAGAAGCTGTAGTAATGAAAGTAATGATTATTTAGTAGACCATTCTTTTCTTTTCCTTTTAGTTTTGGTTTTTGAGACAGGGTTTTTAAACTGTGTGGCCCTGCGTGTTCTAGAATTCTCTCTGTAGACCAGGCTGGCCTTGACCTCACTGAGATTCTGCCCTCTCTGCCTTCTAAGTACTGTGATTAAAGGCCTGTGCCACCATGCCTGGCTTTAGTAGTTTATTCTTGTTCTGTTTTTTTTCTGTTTTTTTTTTAATAGTCTAATCTAAATGTTGTTTTCATTTGAGAAGAAACAAAAAACTTGTATACCTTCTATTAGTCAAAGATCAAGAAGCAGTAAGACAGGAAAAATCTAAATGATGTGTGATTTTTATCTTAGTTACTATGATATTGAAACAGATTGTCCAAACCCTTTCCAGAACTCTGCTCATGTCAGGCTGGGCCTGTGTAGCACTGTTATTTTGTAGCCTTTCTCCTCCCCCCCCCCCCCCCCATGAATCAGTGAAAGTAACTCCAGAGAGATAGGAAGCCTGTAGCTGTGGTCAATTTTCCTTTCTTGCTGACAGTGTATGCCTGGCCTGGCTGGCATTCAGGAGACGGGAGTGCGGACTGTAGCCACTGCAGTCAGCCTTCTCTCACCTCCCGGTGCCAGCTCTGTCACTGTGGCCTCCTGTGAGGGCAGGTGCCTTGAGAGTTAGGATTTCCTTTTGTGGGCATGAAGTGAAGTAAATGCTCAGCTGAAAGATCCTAGTTTCTGAAGAAGCCTAGGGTTAGGGTCTGAGGATATATAGACCGTAGAGATGAAATCTTACGTGCTCTCTGTTTACCAAAATGTTAAATGTTTATGCTTTAAGTTTTTTCACCTTGCTTTAAAAAAATTACTTCTGTCCTGCTCTTGTGTAGTTGGTCTATTTTTAGAGCTAATATCTGAGCTCCCAGTGTGCTCCTGAGATTCTGGACTTGGGGGCATGGAGAATAGGAGCTGTGGTCTAGTTTTGCTCAAAAATACACACTCTGGCTCTCTGAGAACTTGAATCTAAAACATATTCTAGTGGTGGAGATTCTTTGTCACATGATTATTTTTAGATCTAGATGTTAGTGTTAACAATAATATATAAGTAGCATTGAACTTTTAATTAAAACACTCAGTGTTACTCCATACTAAGACTAAGGTCATGAGTTTACATCCAGGGTTGTCCATGGCTAACCTCTTATCTTCCTAGGCCATTTTTTATAGCTCCTAAAAGTGATGTCATAATACTACTCTTTACCTAGTTTACTTAAAATGTAAGGTAAAGCTGTATGTGGTTATGCCTGTCTTTAATCCTAGCATTTGGAAGGCAGAAGCAGGTGGGATCTCTGAGTATGAGGCTAGCTTGGTCTATAGAGTAAGTTCTGGGCCATCCACGACCACTTAGACCTTATCCAAATAAATAAGCAAGTGGGAGAACCACTGTAGGGCAGAGTGTTTGTATTGCTGTCTATGTCATATGCCAGGGCTTCATCCTCCCCACCTCCCGTGACAGTGCCTCAGCACAGTGTGCCGACGTCACTCCTGAGGCGGACAGAGGCTTGAGAGAGACAGGGCCACACAGTTCCTCACACATAAACTGTTGGTGTTTGCAGAATTATGCAGAGTTGAAATTTAATTTGTTTTTCTGTATGTGCAGAAAAGTTTGAGCTCATTAAGAAAGCAGTATTTCAGTGTCAAGAGTTGATGGACATCTGTCTGCACACCCTCTTAAATACAGACTGTCAGTTTGTCAGAGTTGTTAAATTTTATTAAAATAAGCAAACAAAACCTAATGAGAAGTCATAGGATTTTTTTTTAACTTAAAGAGTAATTTTGAAATATTGTAATTTAAGCATTTCTATCTGATTGTTGTTTAGTGCTCTAATGACATCAGGAACTGACAAAGGAGTGATGAGATTCATTGCTGTTTTCTTGAGATATTCTTTCTTTTTTTCAGGTGGCTATCATCCAGTGAAAATTGGAGACCTCTTCAATGGTCGATATCATGTCATTAGGAAGCTAGGATGGGGCCACTTTTCTACTGTCTGGCTGTGCTGGGACATGCAGTAAGTGTGCTTTGTCATCATGTGTACTTGTGCTTAGCTGTGTGCATCAAGATGATGTAACCCAGGGTTGTACTACCTTGTGGCATGGACACCACAGTCCCAGTAGCTTAACTAGCTCAGACCCCTTCACCCTATTGTTACGGTCCTTTGCATGTGTGTGTGTGTGTGTGTGTGTGTGTGTGTATATATATGTGTGTGTGTGTGTGTGTGTGTGGTGTGTGTATGTATGTATGTATGTATATATATATATATATGCATTTTTAAAGGTAATTGTGACTTTGTTTTTGAGCTTGTTTTTTTTTTTATTTTATCAGAGCTGTGTTATTTTTCTAGTAGCTTATTCATATCATGAAAAAAATCAAATACAAATTGGAAATGTAGGCCTTTTAATTCAATATTCTGTGATATTATTTAAAAGACACATTGACCTGTAGCAGGAAATATCATTGTTGCTCAGCACATATATTCATATATATATCTTGTATTTATGTACATGAACATACATGAATTGAAACTGTTATAAAAGAATACTTATGTCTGCGTTGTCTGGCAGTTTTCTTGTCTATTCTATGTTAATTAGAATTGAAACAACAAGCCTATAAGAGCTTGTTTTAAGGTATGCACCCTTTGTGTCACCCAAATGGTATTTTTAATTAAAATTTATTACTGTATGTATGTGTGTATGATATATGTATGGGTGTGTAATGGTATATTTGCCACAGGATGAAGACATCTTTGTGGAGTCATGCTTTCCTTCCTCCTATCTGGGGGATCAAATCAGTTAGTCATACTTGCTTTTATTCAAGTACTTTTAGTTGCTGAGCTGTCTGGATGGCCCCCAAAGTCCTATTTTAAGGGAAAGCTAATGAAAAGTTTCAACTTATTGACTACCAATTGCCCATATCTCATATAGCAGTCACTGATAATATAAATATTTTTTTTCTTTTTGTTTAAAGAGGGAAAAGATTTGTTGCAATGAAAGTCGTAAAAAGTGCCCAGCATTATACAGAGACAGCCTTGGATGAAATTAAATTACTCAAATGTGTAAGTAATCAACAAATAAGAATGCTATAAAAAGAAGGAAATAATTAATTATTGCATATTATTTACTCAGTCATCTCTGAGTTATAATACATTTCATGCTTTCATGGTTAAAGAATAGTTTTGTTTCAGGTGCCTGTAAACTTTTAATTATTCCCACTGTATAAGGTCTCTAGGGTCATTGTAAAATAATTATGAAACTCTACTGATCTGGTTGGCTAGAGATTTTTTTGTGTGTGTAATACTAAATTTGAAAGTTTAATCTAAGCCTTAAAAAAAAACTTTTTATTGATTGTTTGTGAACTTTACATCCTGTGCCTCAAACCTACTCGTCTCCCTGTCCCTTCCTAGCCACTCTTTGCCCTTGCAATACCCCCACGAAATTAAATTTTAAACAAATAAAAGCTATAGTGTGTCACAGTACACCCTTTTGTCCTCACATCTTTACTTGCAAGTGTTCATTGCAATGACTTGTGGGTCTGGTTTGAAGCCTTTGGCTTCTGCTACACCATCAATACTGGATCCTTACCGGGTCTCTGCTAGGCTATCCTGTGGTATGTCATGGAGATCCCGCAGCTTTAGGTGTGCAGGATCAGCCCCTTCACACGCTCCAGCAGTTCATAGATGGGTAGATGTTGAGATAGGCCAACTCAGAGCCCTGGATCTGGGCCTAGGTGGAAGCTGAGTTGGTCAGCCTACCAGGTCTCCCGCTCAATAGGTTGAGTTCTCCAGCTAGTCTACTGACCAGCAGGTTCTGCCCCAGTTAGCTCACTCAGTGCCTCAGCCAGCAAGGGTGCAGCTCTCCCCCAGCTCAGAAGGGCTGTGGCTGGCTCACTGCTCCTCTGCCGACAGGGCCAGCTCTGCTATGCTACCCAGGTGAGCCAGAGGACCCCTCTTCCAAGTGCTATGGCCAGTGAGGGTCAGGGCCAACTCTACTGCCAAATTTAAGTTTGTTATCTGAAAAAAGTCACCTTGATGATGGGTATAATGAATTATCTAAAATATTTACTTTTAATTTTTTATGTGTGAGTGTGTGCACGTGCACGCCTATAGAGTCCTGAGATGTTGTCTACCCTGGAGCTGTAGTTACACGCAACTTGGCTGCCAGACATAGATGCTGGGAATTGAACTCAGGCACTCTGGAAAAGCAGTACATGAGCTTAACCTCTGAGCCATTTGATCGCTAGTGCCAAGCTCCATCTCAAAGTTTTGTGGTATTTGTACATGGTGGTATATGCTTGTAATCATAGCACTCAGGAAGATGAAACAGAAAGATTGCTGAGTTTTAGGCCAACTTGGGCTGATACCCATATTTCTTTTGGGAAAAACAAAAATGAAAATCAATATGCAAACTGTATTGTTCTTTTATTTGTTTTTCTTTTTATAGGTTCGAGAAAGTGACCCCAGTGACCCAAACAAAGACATGGTAGTCCAGCTAGTCGATGACTTCAAGATTTCAGGCATGAATGGGATACGTATCCTTTATTTTGTGATCTCTGAAGTCTAACACTTTTTTTTTGGTTCACTTTTTCAAAATAGTGTTATTTCAGGTGCCTAGAAATTTTTTTTCCCCTCTTTTAAGACAGGGCTTCGCTGTGTAGCCTTGGTGTTCTGGACTTGCTTTGTAGACCAGGCTGGCTTGGAACTCACAGAGTTGTGCCTACCTTTGCCTCCCAGAGTGCTGGGATCACAGGCCTGCAACACCATGCCCAGCTTGCCTAGAAACTTCAGTTGCTCCATACTCCCTCTGTATGAAATCTCTAGGGTTGTTGTAAAGTTATCAGGTATGTGCCTCTCCTGGTCTGCTTGGCTGGGGCTTTGGTTTGTTGTTCTTGTGTTTTCTTTTCTGATTTTTTTTTTTTTTGACTCTATTAGCATCTTAGAAACTTTAAAAAAAAACACTGGCTTGATTTGGAATAGAGTTGAGGTTAGTGTTAATTATACAACATGAGGCTTTCATATTTTCATGCATGTATATAATGCGTGTGGGCTGTCTTAACTCTCAGCTTAAGTCTGAGAATGACATCTCGTGCCTATACCTCCTTCATCATGGTCTTTTAGAAGACTTTCTATTTCTCTTAGAAATTCCCAGCCCAGCATGGTGGCTCTTGCCTGTAAACTCTGCACTCTAGAGGCTGACACAGAAAGCATAAGAAACGATCATCCTGAGTGAGGTATCCCAAAAGCAGAAAAACACACATGGTATATACTCACTTATATAGACCTATAAGATAGGATAAACATACTGAAATCTGTACACCTAAAGAAGATAAACAAGAAAGAGGACCTGGGGTAAAATGATTAATCCTCACTTAGACAAATGGGATGGACATTAGATGTAGGAGAAAACAAGTAACAGGACAGGAGCCTACCACAGAGGGCCTCTGAAAGACTCTACCTAGAAGGGTATTAAGGCAGATGCTGAGACTCATAACCAAACCTTGGGCAGAGTGCAGGGAATCATATGAAAGAAGGGGGAGTTAGTAAGACCTGGAGAGGACAGGAGCTTCACAAGAAACAAATATATCTGAGCACAGGGGTCTTTTCTGAGACTGTTTCTCCAACCAAGGACCACGTATGGATATAACCTAGAAACCCTTCTCGGATATAGCCCATGATAGCTCAGTATCCAAATGGGTACCCTAGTAAGGGGAACAGGGACTATATTGGACATGAACTCAATGGCTGGCTCT
>CM053763.1:57155586-57472615 GCA_028658305.1 Pachyuromys duprasi | reverse complement strand
TTAATGTAAAAAAATAAAAATTATATTAAAAAAAAAAGTTCAGTCAGTTTCACTACAAAGTAAGCTCAACGCCAGCCTGGTTTACGTGGGAGCTTGTTTCAGCAAACCAAACAAACAAAGCAAGAAAGCAGTTTTACTCAGGGACACTGGGAAGTACAAAACCCTGCTGCCTCGACGATTCCTGGTAACTGATATGTTCATTCTCCCAAACAGTAGGTGAGCAGGTAGGCAGATAGGCAGTGACACACTCTGTGTGCCCACGTGTCCATGTGAACTTTTCTGTGTAGGGCATGGCAGCTCCACTGATTGTGTGTTTAACTTGTAGAGCTTTTCCTTGAGAGGGAGAAGGAGAAGGGATGATTTGTAGAGTTTAAGGAAGTGTGTGTGTGTGTGTTTGTGTGTGTGTGTGTGTGTTTGTGTATGGTCATAGTCTAGATGTGTCAATACTTTGAGGAGATTTGAGTCTTTGGAAATTTTAAGGTTTGTCCCTGTATCTGCCACTAATATTAGATTTTAGTTTCTAATTTTTGTAGAGAGATTTTTGTAATATGATGAGTCAAACTTCATCTTTGCATCCTGTAGTCTACACATTCTTCAACAGAGCAAAAACATGTATAAATTTTTAACTGAAATATTTAAATAGCTATCATGATGATAATGTGAATCTACATATTATTTTAAAAATTAATGAGCAAACCCTTTTGTGGTACTAACAACAACCATAAGCCTCTAGCAGTAAACCAAGTATTTTCAAAGAATTTCAGAACTACTTAAAAATCAGTTCTCCATCTTTCAAATGCTGCAACCCTTTAATATAGTTCCTCAAATTGTGGTGTTGTCCCCCAGCTATAAAATTAACTTTGTTGCTCCTTCATAACTGGAATTTTCCTACCATTACGAACTCACCAACTCAGAGGGTCAGTGATTGGAATGGAGCTGCTGCTTCTGCTTCTCCTCCTCTTGCTCCTCCTCCTTTTTCTCCTCCATCTTCCTTCTCCTCCTCCTCAGTTTTTTAAGACAGGGTTTTTCTGTGTAGTGCTGGCTGTCCTGGACTCACTTTGTAAACCAGGCTGGCCTCAAACTCACAGCCGTTCGCCTTCTTCTGCCTCCCTGAGTGCTGGGGTTAAAGGCGTGCGTTGCCACAGCCAGTGAGCTTCTGTGCTTAAACAGAACCCACCGAGTGGGGCTGGAAAGGTGGCTCAGCAGTTAGGATAACTTACTGCCCTTTGCAGAGGACCAGCACCTATATTGTAGAGCATAACTGTTGGTAGCTCCGAGTCCCAGTAGGTTGATGCCTCTTCTGGCCTCTGTGGACACCAAGCATACATGTGCAGGTACATACATGCAGGCAAAACACCAATATACATATAATAATCATAAAAAATGAAGAGCTAAAAATACCACTTAAAAAAATTCATTGACTGCCTAGTCTAATTGAATTAGTGAACCCCAGGATCATCACAAGACTTCAGGGTGGAGGTGGTTGTCGTAGCACATGCCTTCAGTCGCATCAGAGGCAGGTGGAGTTTACGTTTCTCTGGAACTCACTGTGCAGACCAGCCAGAGCTACACAGTGAGACCTTGCCTCAAAAACAGTCAGTCAGTCAATCAATCCACTGCCCTCACAGAACTACAGAAGTACAGAAGTATAGTATGGCTGGGCTGTTTTTGATAGTTGTATTCTGTTACTGAAAAAATTAAGCAGCACACATTTCTAATAAATGTGGTCTTTTTGTTTTAAAAACACTGCTTTCTCACAGAGTAACATTCCACTGTGTATGTGTACCACAGTTTCTTTATCAATTCATCTAGTGGTAGACATTTAGGCCATTTTAAAAAATATTTATTATTATTTATACAGTATTTGGCCTGCATGTGTGCTTGCATGCTAGAAAAGGGCACCAGATCTCATTATTGATGGTTGTAAGCCACCATGTGGTTGCTGGGACTTGCACTCAGGACCTCTAGAAGAACAGCTAATGCACTTAACCACTGAGTAGGCCATTTCTACATCTTGACTGCTCATGGTAATGCTATAGTGAGCATGAAGAAAGGTTAAGTCACATTTAAAGGCAGACCTATCAGAATCACATACCTGACTTCTCAACAGTAATTTGAAAAGCAAGAAGGGCTTGGACCTTTTTTTTTTTTTTTAAATTATTTATCTACCTACCTACCTACCTACCTACCACAATTTATTCACTTTGTATCCCTACTACAGCCGCCTCCCTCATCTCCTCTAGTCCCACTCCCCCTCAATCTTCTCCCCCTATGCCCTTTCCCTAGTCCCCTGATAGGGGAGGACCTCATCCCTTCTGTCTGATCCTAGCCTATCAGGTCTCATGAAGGCTGGCTCCATCATCTTTCTCTGTGGCCTGGCAAGGCTGCATCCTGCCAGGGGGAGGTGATCAAAGAGCAGGCCCCTGAGTTCGTGTCAGAGATAGTCCCTGTACCCCTTACTAGGGAACCCACTTGGGAACTGAGCAGCCAATAGGCTTCCTCTGAACAGGGGGTCTAGGTCCTCTCCATGCAAGTTCCATTGTTGGAGTATCAGTCTCTGCAGGCCCCCTGGGCCCAGGTTTTTTGGCTCTGTTGTTCTCCTTTTGGAGTTCCTATTGTACAGATACCTTACAGACACTAAGAGACCACAAATATCAGCCCAGACTACTATACCCAGCAAAACTTTTAATACCATAGATGGACAAAACAAGATATTCCATGACAAAAACAAATTTAAACAATACCTACTACAAACCCAGCCCTACAGAAGATATATTAGAGGGAAAACTCTAATCCCTATATGAGATCTTGATTTCTGTTCCTTTGGGTACTTGTATGGCTTTGAATGATAGTGATGTTTTCATAATTATATCCTGGCACCAAATACAATATACATTGAAATATTAATTAATAGATTTTCATATAGCCCAGATTAGTTTTGAACTCGCTATGTATGTAGCTGAGGATACTCAACTTCTGATATCCCTACTGTCACCTCCCAGTTACTGGGATTACAGGTAGGTGACATCATGCATAGATGAAAGATAGTGATGGAAAGAAGGGTTATTGATAAGTCCTTAGTATATTTGAGAAAACTCTTTTGTACTGTGTTATATGTAGTCAGGTAGAAATTCATGCAGGCAACTAAGGCTCTTCAGGTTCTTACTTTGCTCCACCGTGGCTCCTGTAAGGGTTCATTTTTGTCTGCTTTCCTTGGGCAGAGTTGAAAGGGGAAACCATGGCACAATGAATAATGGGTTGGCCTTTAGATGATGGAATGCAAGCTCCTTGACTCTGTTTCAGCAGTGGATATAGTTCTGTATTTCCTGGGGTAGTTTGCTGTACATATTGAATAATGTATAGTATGTGATGTTCTTAATGGTAAAAGTCAGAGCTTCCATATTGAGCTGATAAATAGCATCTGATCACATTAAAGGTATTGATAGGGTATTTTATGAGGAAAACAATGTTTTACAAGGGAGAGAATGATAGTAACTGGCTGCCTTCAGGAACTGTATCCTCAGATGCTTCTTAACCACATCCCAGATGTCTGCATGGTCTTTGAAGTTCTTGGCCACCACCTCCTCAAATGGATAATCAAATCCAACTATCAAGGCCTCCCTGTACATTGTGTGAAAAGTATCATTCGACAGGTGAGACTTGAAACCTACAGAGATGCACCTGCCTTTGTCTCCTAAGTGCTGAGATTAAAGATGATCCTACTCAGTTCTCAGGAGTCTTTTTGTTTTGTTTTGTTTTTTCATTTTTATTTTATATTAATCACAGGTTATGTACTTTGTATCCCAGCCGTAGCCCCCTCCCGCATTCCCTCCCTATGCTCCCCTTCCCTCCCTCATCTCCCTGCACCTTTCTAAGTCCACTGATAGGGGAGGACCTCCTCCCCTTCCATCTAACTCTAGCTTATCAGGTCTCTCCGGGAATGGAGTCTTAAGTAGGAAAAGAATTGTGGGCTGGTGAGACACCTTGTGGTGTCTCCAAGCCTGATGACCTTAGTTCAACCCCCAGGTCTCTCATAGTGGAAGGACAGACCTCTGCAGGTAGTCCTCTACACACATGTCTTGGTACACACTCTCATGTGCATGTGTGCCTGTACATGCATGTCTTTTCTCTCTGTGTGTATGTGTGTGTCCTTAATTGATTATAAGGTTTTATACTGCAGGTCAGGTCATCTCAGTTCCAGCACAGCTCATGTTTCAGACCATTCTTTCTTTCTTTCTTTCTTTCTTTCATTCATTCATTCATTCATTCATTCATTCATTCATTCATTCATTCATTCATTCATTCATTCATTCAGCTAGCATGCCATATTCTGCCTGCATGTGTGCTTACATGCCAGAATTGGGCAGCAGATATCATTACAGATCGTTATGAGCCACACATGATTGCTGTGAATTGAACTCAGGACCTTTGGAAGAACAGCCAGTGCTCTTAATTTCTGAGCCATCTCTCCAGCCCTAGATAATTATTTTTTCTGGAAGAGGTCTGCTCTGTACATAGTGGTAGGATTACCTACATCCCTAGCCTTAGCCTCCAAAGATCTTTGAACTTGTATGATGCCTCCTCATGCTCTCATTTGTCTCTTGATGTCTCCCGACCTGTCAGTGGCTCAATCCCCTACTTTCTCCTCTAAGTCCTCTTCTGGCTTGCAGGAAGTTCAGCCTTGTTCTCTCCACTGTTGAGTGATTGGCTGTAAGCTTCTTTATTGGCATATCACGATAGTTGGGGAGCAGAAGAGATTCTCAAAACAAGGATTGTAACCAGATATGAGCAGATACAGAAATCAGCATTTGAATTACACAATCACTTTATGACTACACATTACATTTGCAGAACTCTAACGTGCACTCATTGAAGCTGTTATTCATTGTAATACATACTTTTTTGTGTGTCTTTCATATGTTAGGAGGTTCAGTGGTTTGGTTGGTATTTCTTTAATAAGGCAGAAGTATATGTTTTTATTCTTTGCAAAAATGACTGAGCTATGTTTTAAAGAGCTTGTTGGAAATAATAGCCCAGTGGTAGAGAGAGTGTTTAAGACTCTGCATCCAATCCCCAGAGCTGTAAAATAAGTTCTTAGACAAATAATAAGTATGTATGTTTAAGTAGGATATTTCCCCAAGGCTTTTATGTGTGGCTTTATGATAGAAATGACTTTCCAGGACTAAGGATATGGCTCTGTAGTAGAGTGTCAGCTTAATGTGTGATAGAATCTGGCTTCAGTCCTTAGCATGGAAGGGGGACGGATGGATGGGACTGAGGTGGAGTGAGAAAACAAACATGAGTGTTTTGCATAACTATCACTGTATTTAGAGAAAATTAAATAACCGCTTTTGGGTGAGAAAATTAAATAACTGCTTTTGGGTGATTGCTGAGAGTCACGCCCAAGACTTTGTTCATCCTAAGCAAATGCCCTGTTATCAAGCTACATTGTCAGCCTGAATCACATCTTTGATCGATTGTTAGCTGTCCTGGCCACCCTGGAAACTTCTGCCTGTGGCTGTAGTACCCTGTGTGCAGCTCTCACACTTTGGCCCTGACAGCTTCTCTGGCCTCATTTATGGACTCTTATTATCTGTCTCCTGTTCTTTATTCTTTTGCCTTGGAAATCATATGTTTTACTTTGTCTGCCTTCACTATGTCTTTCTAAAATTCAAAAGCAAAGATTATTGTGTTGGCATCCTATCTAGTACATTAAATGATGTACCTAAAGTGATCGTTTCTCTAAAACTTCTAAAGGTAGGTTTCAGTTTCTTACATAATCCAGGTTGGAGTTGGTATTTTATGTTTTAAAAACTTTATTGCACTGTTTAGAAATTTTGTAAGAGGGTATCTGCTTGGTAGTCATGAAGTACAGCAAGTCTCCACTTTTGCTCTATGTTCTATAATTTTACAAAAACAATTACAGATTGTAGCCCTGGATTTTAAAATTAGCATTAACTTTTTATTATACGCTGTGAGATACTTACAGCTTTATGTGTTTTTTGTTGTGTCACATGCCCTTGTATGTACACTAGCATAATACCCCACAGTTGAAAAAAATCTCCATGGTTTTGGGAGATGCCGCAGTGGATAAAATGCTTGCTATGTAAGCATGAGGACCTAAATTTGCATTGTTAGAACCCACACAAAGTCACTCATGCCTTAAGATACGTACATATGTACATATATACATGCATATAAACACACATACCTCTGATTCACCATTTCCCTTAAAAAACAAAGAAGTGAAAGTGTATGAAGGTCCCTGTCTGGGACCCTGAATGAATGTGTACATGCTACATGTACACACGCCACATGTGCTATCTCTGTAATGATTAGTGACTACCTTCCTAATAGATTGGTGAAACATCAGGGAAGCAACTTATATTGCTCGCTTTTTATTCATTGGTGATTTTTAAAATGTGTGCTTTTATAATATATTTTATAGTCCTATTCCCTGGTTACCCACTTCCTATGCCCTGTAGAACCTTTCTTCCCTACACATTCCCCTTCTCACATTTTTTTTTAAACAAAAACACCCACTGAGTTTAATTAGGGTTATTTATATGTGCGTGGGTGATTTATTGGATAATGGGCAACCAGTGGCTATCCCCTGAAGAAAAGTGACTTCATCTCCCTCAGCAGCCATTATCTACCAGTAGCTGCCCCATTGGGGTTTGGACCATTTTTACCCAAGCTGGGATGTTGTGCAGTCGCGGCATGACTCAGTCTTGTGCACATAGCCACAGTTGCTGTGAGGTCAGAGGTGCTATGCTGTGCTGTCCGGAAGGAAGTGCTTTACAGCACTCTTCTCAACACTCCAGCTCTTCCTCCGTGTTCCTGAGCCTTGTAAGGTTGAGATGGTAGGGATGTAGTTGCTCTGGTTTAAGATAGAACATTCAGTAGTCACTTGTGTTCTGCATTTAAACCAGTTAGGAGTCCTCAGTATTATTTGCTACCTACTGCACAAAGAAGTTCTCTGACCAAGTGTGAGAGCAGCACTCATGGGGTGAATTACTAGCACAACTGCACTGAGTTGAAAGGTCTTCCATATCCTCCTTACTCTTGCAGACCGTGGTGCTAGGGATTATGAGGAAAAGCATGCAAATTATCTGTCTGTGCAGACTCTGGGGTCCTTGTGGTTCTTGCAAGTGTTGTAAGTTTTCTCTGGGATTCCTGGTCTTCCTGCATCCCGCTTTGACTTCTCTGAGGAGCAGAACTCTCTTTGCGGTTTCTCTTGTTCTGCCATAGGCACTTGCTGTGGTTGATGCGGTACTCAGTGGTCTGATTTTGTATTCTCAGTTAATTTGCTTACATTATCCAGGTGGTAGGTTCTTGTGGTCGTGGTCAGACATTGTAGCAGTACTTTGTAAGGAATGCCATCCCATCATTGTGCAGACAGGTAACGCTTTAAGAGATCTGGAACCTCAAGTTCTAAGAATGCTTTCCTTGTCTTGGTTGCAATCTTCCCATCTTGCCAGTGGAAACTAATGTTAATCCATTTCCATAGTGAGTCATGCTTGTTTCTACCTGGAAAGTCTCCCACACAATGAGGTAGTCTTTAAACTGAAAGGGTGAGGTGGAAAGATAAGGGCAGTATAGGCACGAAAAAGTGGACAAAAGAAAATTTAAGAAATATTTGATGGAAATTATCATCTTTATTGTAGTGGTAATCATCTTTATTATAGTTTTAAGACCCTTGTTCAAATAGAAAACTGCACTTGGTTTACACGGTGGAGACGGCTATGTGAAATGTCAGCGAATGAGACTGAGGCCCATTGGAGGAGTGTAGTTTTACTCCTTATGAGAATATAATGCTGTCTTTCTCACTATTGGACTTATAGTATTTTATCCATGGTGTATTTTTCCCTTTTTCATTCTCCACATATGTGTGCGGTATATATAGGTGTATGTATGAATTTTTTGCATGTGTGTATTTATGCTTTTGTGTGTAGGTTCACAAGCATGTGAAGGTCTGAAGTTAATGTCAGAAATCACCCTCTATAATTCTTTCACCATGTTCATTGAGTAGGGATTCCTCAGATAAACCTAGAACTATTCAATATGGCAAATCTTGCTCTGGAGAATTCTGGGTTCTGCCTTTCTGAATTAGAATTACAGAGAGGCTGCTACACCCACCTGACAAGTACATGGGTTTCTAGGGTCCAGACTGTGATCCTCAAACTGGTACAGAAGCTCTTTGAAAGCTAAGTTCTCTGTTTCCCCAGCCCAGTTAAGTTTACTTTAATTGAGGTTTTGTTGTTGTTGTTGTTTTTAAATCTTGGCTTTTGGGGGTTTTGTTTGTTTGTTTTGTTATTTTTTGTAGTACTAGGGATTGACCAGGGTCTTAGATGGTAGGTAAGTGCTTTACCACTGGCTACACATCCAACCCAAGCTAATATATTGAACAGTAGCTTTTTAAATGTTAAACAGTCTTTTTAGTGTAGTTTTATTTTGTCCATTTTATTATTTACTAACAGCTTGACAGTAGCTTACCAGATTGCACTTAACCATGCCTATTATTCATTTTGTAAATCTTTTGAACAGTCTCCCTGACCCCTAGCTACTGCCATGATTTGGGTCAGCTCTGTTAGTCCTGTATGCACTCTGAGGACAGGGGACTTGTTCTTTTTTTTGTATTAGACATCTCAAATATTGCACAGCCTGGGACTGATGTTCAGTTAAAATCACAAGAACAACTTCCATGTCACATGGGATTTTATGCCTCCTTCATACTGGGTTAAACGATAATCATCGCTGCTTAAATTTTCCTGCTGGAATTTTTGTCCTTTCATTGTATAATACTATCTGTCTTTGAAAATTATTTAGCTGGATATTTGAGCTAGAGAGAAGCATTGCTTTTATAGGCCATTTCCCAATGTTTTACTTAAAAAAATGTTTGTTTTGCTTTGAAGAATTCTGTTTTATGTGTTTGTGCATACAGTGCTCACAGGGGCATGAAAGAGCACTAGATCCCTGGAGTGGACTTCAGTAGGTGACTGTGAGCAGTCTCACACTGTGCTTTGAACTGAACCTCGGCTTTCTTCGAGGGTCACCGTGTTCATAACCCTGAGCTATGTCTTTAGCCCAACACCAGGTCCTTGCAATAGCTCTTAGCCACTGAGCCATTTCTCAAGCCCTGATAAAATTCTTATTAAAGACATATAGAGAGATTCATTTGTATCTGTGAGCATAACTGGATTATGCATATTGGTTGCCTATGAAGAGATTCATTTTTTTAAAGTAAATGCCCATCTGTGCCTATAAAATTTTATTCCATTTTATATATAAAATAATATAGAAAAACTACGTTTGTGAATAAGTTACATAATAAGAGTACTAATAGGTCTTTTCTTTTATTTACTTTATTATGACCAGGTTCTTCAAGGGTTAGATTATCTACACAGTAAGTGCAAGATAATTCATACCGACATAAAGCCGGAAAACATCTTGATGTGTGTGGACGATGCATATGTGCGAAGAATGGCAGCTGAGGCCACCGAGTGGCAGAAAGCAGGTGCTCCTCCTCCCTCTGGGTCTGCAGGTGAGGGAGCTGAGCCCTCATTGCTTCAGTCTCCTTGGGTCTGTGAGCTTTTAAAGCCATACATTGGAGGCAGTTGAGTTTGATGTGTACTAGGAGCTTTTTCTAAGAGTTTGGATGTTGAAAATGACTTTTGCTTATGTGTTACCTTACTTTTGCCCTCTACTAAAAGTCCATCTGAATGAAGCTGTTGCTTCATCTACCTAGGTGTGTGGCCTCGTTGGCCAAGTCTCCATGGAGAATACATAGCAGGTTTTTTAGAGCCTATCTGCAATCATTTAGGTTTCATGAAACTGTTGTCTTCTCCTAAATTAATATAACTGCATCCATCTCAGTTTAACTGGTACAGTTGATATTGGCTGTGAAAGATCTAGAGGTGGGAGGTGGGGAAAGGGAACCAGGTGACCTGAGCATTGGCTTAGTTTTTCTTGTGAATGTCACAGAATCCATTGGTGGCAGGGTGATGCTGCCTGTGCTTTCACTCTAATCACATTGCTTAGCAAATGATCAAAGGGCTAAAGGTCTTGTGCCTGACAGGGGCTTCAGACAGATGTGCTGTCACCTCATGTCAAGTACCACCGTGCTGTCATGAAACAAGCTCATGCAACCAATTGATGAAGCTTTTGGGACATGGATGAATGACTTGTAGAGCCAGTGCTGTTATGTGCTGTGCTGTGTGGTTTAGTTTATTCGTGTGGTGCTTTCCAAGTAGTTTCAAACACACCTGCACACCTTCTCATCTGAAATGCTCATTGCCTTTACATTTGTTTATTTGTTTAAATTCTTCTGTTGTTTTTCCTCCATGTTCTCAGTGTGTCAGTGTTTTCAGAGAAGTTTGCAGGAGAAGTTGCTCAATGAATGGCTTCTTCTGCACCCTCTAAGAAGTCAGTTGTCTGTTTGAATTGCATGAACTTTTTTCTCAGTTCCTATCTTTAGAAACCTAAGAGGTTTAAGTTTTTTGAAGTTGGGGAGTTATAAAAAGACAGTATTATTTCATTTTGAAAACCAAATTACCCAAACTTAACTGTTTTCCTCTGAATATCCATTTTGTTTTATTTTGTTTTAGTGAGTACGGCTCCACAGCAAAAACCTGTAAGTATTGACACATATATTCAGCATGTCAAAGGGGCTGTTCACTATTGAACTTCACAAATTAATGTAGCAAATGTTCTGATCTTTATCAATTTAAAAGTGGACATGTTTATAAATGTTCTGTGTCCTCAAAAAATACACAGCTCCCTGTGTGGATGGGGAATAGTCAAAGCTGCTGCAAGGCCAGTGTCCTGCACACTTGCTGTTGTTGGCCGAGTTCAGTGAATTGCAAGCTTTAGATTAAGGTTTTAGATCAAGCTTATAATATAATCGTTCCAGAAATGTTTTCAAATTACTTCTGCTTGGCCTCCAAGTATCCTTTTTTTGCCAAAAACCGTTTTCATTTTTCATAGCTAGCTGTTTAAGTGAGCGTGAATTTTGTCTGTTCTTTGACCCTGTTGAAGCAATGTGACCAATTGGCTTAGAAGAGAAGTTCCAAGTCTGACGAGTTGTTGCGGGGGAGCCCCAGTCCCCTAACAGTTCTCCCCTGAATTTCTGGGTTTGGGCGTATGGGTTTATGAAACTTTGAAGGTACTTGTTACCAGTACTTTCCTAGACGATGGCTGTAGCTTGAGGCAGATGAAACTGTGGATTTTCCTTTTTTGCCCTTTAATATCATATGCTTATTTCTGAAAGTTTATGGTATATTGGCTGTTGTTCACAGGTCAGTGTAAGCCAAACTCAGACATTGCGCTGTCGTGGCCAGTGTTTGTTTTTGTTGTTAAGGAGTAGAAATGATTCTGGACATAGGCAGCATCAGGGAAAGTTTGCAAGTCAAGATTCTTGCTCAAAGCCAGGTATTTCAAGGTGCTCTGTTCTCCTAGACCTTTCTAATAGAACTTATACCACCTCTAGGGGAAGACTAACATATGAGCACAGTCCTTCCCTAAGATAGATCTTCTGGCTAGGTCTGTGACTACAACTGAGTATGTCGTGAGAAAGCACAGTTGGAATTTACCATCTTGCCAACACTTATACTCCTGAACAGTGTTTTAAAAAGAAGTACCTGACCTATGGCACTTTCTTACCATGTTGTAGATAGGAAAAATATCTAAAAACAAAAAGAAAAAGCTGAAAAAGAAACAGAAGAGACAGGCTGAGTTGTTGGAGAAACGCCTGCAGGAGATTGAGGAACTGGAGCGAGAAGCTGAAAGGAAAATCATAGAGGAAAACATCACCTCTGATGGTCCTTCCAATGAGCAAGATGGTGACTATCACCCAGAAGTGAAACTAAAAGCAGCAGAACTAAAGGAAGTGGCTGATGAAGGGACAGCAAAGGGTAATGGTAAGTTTAGCCCAGAACAGTAGAGGGGCCTGGTGGGTGTCCAGGAGCTGTACACAGAGTCCAGTCACAGAACCACACATGCTGGCTCTGTGCTGCTGCTGTGCATAATAAGGTTCACTCTCTCCTTGGAGATCATGGGAAGCACCTTATACTCCATTTGTGAAATGTTTGCTAGGCACATGTTAATATTTCAAAGTTGGTTTCAAAAAGGGAGGAAGGATGTCTGGGAAATATCGTCTCTTTTTCATGTTAATGTTGACCCTTTTATTTTGTGATTAACCTTTTACCTAACTTTAATGTAACACAAGTCTTATTCTAAAATTGCAGAAGAAAGGGTTAATGGTTGGAGAAACCAATCAATAGTCTTGCATAGGAACCAAGTTCGGTTCCTAATACTACGTGTCATATTGCTCATATCACTGGTGACTCCAGCTCTAAGGGGACCAGATGCCTCTGGCCTGGCCATGAGCATGTTCACACACGTGCACAATTTAAAATGAAAATCTTTAAAATTTTTTTCTATTTATTACAATTTATTCACTTTATATCCTAGCTGTAGCCTCATCCCCTCTCAGTCTCCCCCTTTGACCCTCTTTTCCTCCCATGCCCCTCCCCTAGTCCACTGATAGGGAAGGTCCTCCTCCCTTCCCTCTGACCCTAGCCTATCAGATCTCATCAGGACTGGCTGCAATGTCCTCCTCTGTCACCTGGCAAGGCTGTTCCCCCCCTCAGGAGGAGGTGAACAAAGAGCCAGCCACTGAGTTCATGTCAGAGACAGCCGCTGTTCCCCACTTGGAGACTGAGCTGCCATGGGCTACATCTGTGAAGGGGTTCTAGGCTATCTCCATGAATGGTCCTTGGTTAAATTATCAGTCTCAGAAAAGACCCTTGGACCCAGATTTTTTTTTTTCTTTCTGTTGCTCTCCTTGAAGGTTGGGTACAATAAGCCTCTTTTTAAAAAGGGGAAAAAGGGGGTTAAATGAAAGTCCAATTTTACTTACAATTTTTCCTCAAAAGCTAACTTGTCCTTGAGAATAGAAAGCCTTGAAAAACAATAGACATGTTCTGTGGTACATGAAGTGTCTCTTAGCCAGATGTTGATGGTGCACACCTTTAATCCTAGCACCTAGGAGGCAGAGGCAGGTGGATCTCTGAGTTTTAGTCCAGCGTGGTCTACACAGTAAGTTTCAGTACAGCCAGGGCTACACAGAGAAATTCTGTCTCAAAAAACTCAAACCAGAAAAATATAAAGAAAAGTTCCTCTTGTTTTAGGGCCTAACTTGTATTCCTATGCAAGGAAAGTCATGACTCCTAACCTTAACCACATCTTCTTTAAGGTGAAGTTGAAGACCAGGAAGAGAAAGAAGATACAGGGAAAGAAAATGCTGAGAAGGATGAAGATGATGTTGAACAGGAACTTGCAAACATAGACCCTACATGGATGGAGTCCCCTAAAGCCAATGGCCATATTGAAAATGGCCCATTTTCACTGGAACAGCAGCTGGAGGATGAAGAAGATGAGGAAGATGACTGTGCAAATCCCGAGGAGTATAACCTAGATGAGCCAAATGCAGAGAGTGATTACACGTACAGCAGCTCCTATGAACAATTCAATGGTGAATTGCCAAACGGACAACATAAGAGCCCAGAGTTTTCCACATCATTGTTTTCAGGGCCCTTAGAACCTGTGGCCTGTGGCTCTGTGCTCTCAGAGGAATCACCACTTGCTGAGCAAGAGGAAAGCAGTCCATCCCATGACAGAAGCAGGACAGTTTCAGCCTCTAGCACTGGAGATTTGCCAAAAAGTAAGTGTCTTTTTGCGTGTCTGTCTGCCTTCACTGGGCAGGGTCAGACCTGTGATAAACACTGAAAGGAGTTGAAGAGGGGAAGAGCCATAAAAATACTCACTAACCCTTACATTTTAATGCTTTTATATTCCAGAACAAATAAAATGCTTTAGAAATGCATCATGTGCTGCTAGGCTTTCTCTTGCTGTCTGCAATCCTGTCCCTAGACTTTTTCATTTATTGTGTATTTATTCAGTGACATCAAATACTTGAAATGTCTTCCACCATTAACAACCTCATAACTTTGCACAGGCAACCCTTTTCTAGCTGTCAGTAGTATCTGTAGTTTTCTATTTGAGGGGACACTGGTCTGCTTTTGCTATATCTACTTAGAGAGAGTAGCATTGTAGCTGATAGTTGTCCTTGTTTACAGAACCTTGCCTCGTTGTTGGGGTTTTTTGGTTTGCTTGTTTTTTTGAGACAGGGTTTCTCTGTGTGGCCTTGGCTATCCTGGAACTCACTTTGTAGACCAGGCTGTCCTTGGACTCCACTCCATGTGCCTCTGCCTCTGCCTCTCAAGTGCTGAAATTGAAGGTGTCAGCCACTACCACCTGGCTATAGAGCCCTGCTTTTGATAAAGCATCATGACAGATTATAGACTGGATCGTAGACTCTTGTCTGCCGAGGACCCTACCTTCAAATCCATATTTGGGGAGCAAATGCTGTGTAGCCAATTCCAGAGTGAGTTAAGGGACGGAAGGTGGGCATCACAGCTGATTTCCTTTCTGGCCCTTAATGGAAACTGTGCAGTAACCTCCTATGCCCCTCTACTGCCAAGAATGTGTTGAACACATGGCAAGTAATTGAGCCAGCCCAATAAATAGCCATGAGATGCTTTAACCTCTTTAATTGCAGCAGACCAGCACCTTCATTACTCACTGGCTATAATTAATTGCTCTAGCTTTGGTTTTGCTTACTTGGCAGTACATGGTTTATCCTCATCCTTGGTCTGGCCAGAATAAATAAATACAGGTTCATTTCTGGGGAAAGGCAGCAGTATCTCCTAACAGGCATAATTGTTACTGTTATGCCACACTTGGCAGTATCTGAGGCCTAGGCTCAGTGAACCGCTCAGCATAGTCTTGCTAGGAACTCATTGGTCTTGGTTCCTTGTTTTATTCCACCTATCACATTATTAATTCATTCATGCTGGGAGCCAAGATTGGTAGATAATGGGTTAAAGCCTGAGAAGAAAAACATTCTTTTTTTTTTTTAAATTTTCTTTTCTGTGCATTGGTGTTTTGCCTGCATGTATGTCTTCTGAGTGAAGGTGTTAGATCCCCTGGAACTGGAATTACAGATGCAAGTTACCATGAGGGTCCTGGGAATTGAACCCTGGGTCCTCTGGAAGAGCAGCCAATGAATACTCTTAACCGCTGAGCTATCTCTCCAACCCCCAGATATATATATATATATATTTATATATATATTTTTTAAATGAGACAGGATTTCTCTATGAAGCCTTGGCTGTCCTGGACTCACATATATATATTCATTCATCTATCCATTCATCCATCTATCTATCTATCTATTTTTGGTGGCTGGAGAGACAGCCATGGGTGCTGGGAACCGAACTCTTATATTTATGGTTGTGAGCCTAGCCTTTAATGGCTGAGCCTTCTCTCCAGCCCTGGACTCACTTTGTAGACCAGGCTAGCCTCGAACTCACAGAGATCCATCTGCCTCTGTCTCCCTGAGTGCAGGAATTGCAGGCGTATGCCAAAACAAACTTCTTATTTAAAAGAGAGAGGGAGAGAGAGAATTTATACTTGTAATGAGTGAGTGAGTAATTCAATGTTCTAGTTTAGACAAAAATCTGGCTTTCTTTGCAGAAAGTATTTAATTCAAACTCATGGATTTCATGTAAAGAATACTTGGGTGCTATGAGAGAGCTGGTCTTACCTCTTGATTGGCAGGGTGCTGTGCAGCTGCTTTGTGCTGTAGGCGTGAGTGGGTCACTATGCTTGGGCCCTGCCTCTCCCACAGTCACGCAGGCATTCCTCCACTTGGAGTTTCTGCTTGCTCTGCTGTTCCTCAGGGAAGTTTACCGGGTCTTACACACCTGAAGTCTTGGCAGCACCCTGAATTCTGTTCTTACCCTGTCTTTTTACATTGTTTTTTTTTTTTTTTTGTTTTTTTGTTTTTTCTCTAACTATCTATGCCTGCCCATGACTTCCTTTGGCTTCTGTGGCCTTGATGGCTCAGTTCATGTTTATTCATTCAGTAACTACTTAGTCAAAGTAGCATGTGAGTCCCTGGAGAAAATGTGGTAGATCTGTCCCAGTCCTTATATCCCCAATGAGCTTTACTCATGTTGTGAGCTGTTGTAGGTAAGGTAGCAGTGTGCAGGGCAAATATGGATCTGAACTTGTTACAGTTATTTTTATATAACTGTGTTTGTTTTTCTGTCTCGCTCTTAACCCAGCTATCATAATTGAGTCTAGGGGGCTGGAGAGATGGCTCAGTGGTTAAGAGCACTGTCTGTTCTTCCAAAGGTCATGAGTTCAATTCCCAGCAACCACATGGTGGCTCAAAACTATCTATAATGTGAACTGATTCCCTCTTCTGGCAGATAGAACATTCATATACATAAAATAAATAAATCTTTAAAAAAAATAATTGAGTCTATATTTTTTGTTTAATAATAAGCTTCACAGCACAAGAACTGAGCAGTTGTTACTCTATTCTTCACCCTCTGAGCTAATCTGATTTCCTCCCAGCATATATCACAGGATACTTGCACTTTGTAGCTTTTCTGCTGAACTCTCTTTCCTGGTGTCTCCTGGACCTCTACCTGTGGCAGAATCCCTTGGCTGAATTCTTTACTTTCTTTTCTAACTCTTTCTCTCCTGGCTGGCCGCATGTCCAGCTCTATTTTTTCCCTTACTCAGCAATTGGCTATAAACTGCTTTGTTGACATATCAAGGGACCATTGGGGAGCAGAGTTTATACAACATTAAGACAGGAGGATACAGAAATCAGCTTTTATATTACACAATAACCTTATGCCTACATGAACTACAGCATTGCTGTAGCGAGTTGATATCATCTGTACTCCTATTCTTTTCTATCATATGCCCTGTATGCTGGTTTTTGTCAACTTGACACAAACAAGTCACCTGGGAAGATGAACCTTAGCTGAGGAGTTGCTTCCGTCAAATTGACACAGGCCATATAGGGCATGTCTGTGTGGTTTTTTCTTAATTGGTGATTGATATGAGATGGCCCATCTCACTGTGGGCGCTGCCACCCCTGGGCTGTGTAAGAAAGTAAGTTGAGCAAACTATGGGAAATGAGGGTAAACAACACTGTTCTGTGGTTTTTGCTCTAGTCGCTGCCTCTAGGTTTATGCTTGAGTTCCTGCCCTGACTTCCCTCAATTATGGTCTATGGTGTGGAAGTAGAAGCCATGTAACCCCTTTCCTTTGGTCAATGTTTTACTGCAACAACAGAAAGCAGAGTAGGACAGCCAGCCTTTCTCAATTTAGGATCCTTCTTGCCTTGGCCTTACAGTACCGCTCATTGCTTGGCTGATTGCTTCAAAAGCTGGCTGTGTCCATCTCTGAATTGTTTCTAGCTGCCATTCCTGACTTCTTCCAAATCACTCTTCCAAGTTGCTGCTGGAGTTTTTAAATCATGTTAATCAGATAAATTCCCTTGTTCTTTACACTTTACAGCTCCATGGAACCCAGCAGTCACCTTCACAGTGGTGCATGTGCCTATGGGCAACAGAGTACAACTGAGACACAGAAATGAATTCTTAGGAAACCTCTGTGTTTTAAAAGTCTAGCTCAGTAATCCTCCACTTACATTCAGAATGATAGCATTTTACCATGGTGTATGCCATAGATTCAGGATACTACTAAATAGTTAAGCATTTATTGTCTGAAGAATGACCTAAATATGTTTTTGTTACTTAGTCCATGCTCAGCTCTCCTGTTTAGTTTGAAAATTGCCTTTTATTTTTCCTTATCTACGTACACCACCTGCTGGGAAGCAAGCTCTCGTGTGAGTTTGTGTTGTCTTTGCCACTAGAGCAAGCTTTCATATCAGAGAACAGTAGAAGATAGGCCAGGGCAGAATTATGATGTTGGAAGAACTTAGGTACTCCCAAGTACTTTGATGGCCCTTGAAGGGTGAAATGGGATTTGTCTTAGGTCATTGGCTCCTAGAGCAGCTAGTGGACATTCCTCATCTCATGATAGAGCAGAGTGGTCTTCTTCATTTGACCGCTGGGTGGATATGGAATCCTCACTCCTAATCATCAGTCTGTTCTTGTTCAGGCTGCCACAGTGTGGGCCTTGTATCTTAGCTCTTGGTCCTTAGGGTGTAGAAGTACATATGAATCCTTTTAAATACATATGCCATCTTCTCCCTTTCCCCAGATGATCTAAGTAGCCTGTTTCTCACATTGCATGATGTCGGAGGCGCCCGTCCATCAGTAACAGCATGCCCTGCACGACTCCAGCTGCTGGCCTTTCCAGTTTTTACAAATTGTGCTCTTGACTGTGGATAAGGATCTTTGCAGTACCTAGCTCTTTAGCCTGGAATGTCTCACCATGCTTTCCTTGAATGCCACCTTTCCAGACATGGTTTTTTGGGTTCTGGCAAGATAGCTGAGTAGGTAAAGGTGCTTGTCTCCAAACCTGATGGCCTGAATTCAGTCCCCCAGAATATACAGGTATTTGTGTGACGGCCATGCAAATGCTGTGATTTATTTATGTGACAGTAGATAAATAAATGTGAAAGAGAAATAAAGATTTTTCAACATAACATTCACAGCCATACTTCTTAGTTTTGTTTTTCTTTGTGGCATATCTAGTTTTCTGACACGTAAAATGAATTGCTTGTGTGCTTACAATGTTGCCTTTATTTTCTCTTTCCTTCCTTCCTTTTTTTCTTCTTTCTCTCTCTCTTCTGTCTCCTTCCCACTTTTCTTTCTTTCTTCCTTCCTTTCTTTCCTTCCATTTCTTTCTTTCTCTTTTTTTCTTTCTTCCCTCTCCTTCCTTCTCTATCTTCCTTCCATTTCTTTTTCTTTTTCTCTCTCTTTTCTCTCTCTTGTTTTTGTTTTGTTTCTTTATATGGTTCTGGCTGGTCTGGAACTCGAGGTCTGCTTGCCTCTGCCTCTTGAATTCTGGGACTAAAGGTGTGCCCTGCCACCACCACCCAGCTGTTATTGCCCATATTTTCAACCAGTGCATGACACGAGTTTCCTACTTTGAGTGTGTCTTTTTACTGTGTTCTAGAACCATAATGACATACAGAAAGGGAAAGGCCAAAGGAATGTTTCAGGTATCATCATTAATTGTTCTAGTTCTGCCACTTTCTTGGGCCTAGTTATAACCCTCATCTAGATAGAGAGGTTGTTTGTGCCTTTGTTTTAGGATGTTTTAACATATGTGCACAGCACAGCACTGGCAGGTGTCTCCTGATACATTGTACTGTCACCTACCATCTTGCTAGATACAGGAGATCAGTTTTTGAGAACCTGGCTTAGTATCCTAGTACTTCCTAAAATAAAACCTGCTACATTTATTCATGTTCTAGTGGAGGCAGAGAAAACTTACCAGCTCCTCATTTTGGAAGGGAAAGCATACCAGTAGGTCATTTGTTGCCCTAGAGGTCACCATGGGGTTGACAGTCTAAGGAGGCAGTCTGATTCCAGGTACACTTAGAATGATTTGCATCAGTTGTGAGTATATTTGTATTCAAGTTGGCTTTTTAAACTTTATTTACTCACTTACTTACTTACCTACCTACCTACCTACCTACCTACCTACCTACCTACCTATCTATTTTAGTGTTGCGGTAATATCCCTCACCCAGATACTTGCATACTATTTTGAAGAAAGGAAATCAGAGACACAAGCAGAATTTTCTTATACAATTAAAATTATTGAAATAAATTGCTTGTGGTTGTTTAGGGCAGACCATAAGCCAAATAGCTATGTACACACCTGAACCTGGAGGATAATAGCATGTTGCCATATTTACTTAACATCAGAGAGGAATGTTAGGTGCAAACGTGTAGATTTACTCCAGTGGACTTGAATCACACAGCTTTTGGAGGTAATTTAAAAACAGCCAGAAAGAGAAAGTAGTAGATAGCCAATTAACTGCTTTCTTGGTACCCTGAGACCTACCATTCCAGCTACCTACTGACTCTAGCACAGACAATCTGTGTAACTTCTTCAGGTTCCTGCACACTCATTGACCCTAAAACAAAGTCAAATCTTGTCCATTTAGCCAGATACCATTCTGACTTGAATGTGTGTGTGTGTGTGTGTGTTGTATTTCTTTAGGGGCAGGGTTTTTCCTCCTCATTCTTTTCTGAAAATGGTCTCAAGAATTTTGTCATTTGCTATGCTTACATTCATCAGTGTTGAAACTAAGATTTGGATCCAGTTTGACAAAACTGTTCTTGATGGTGGCCATGGAGGAGGTGGTGGTGTGGGTATACCTCATGTAGTCACGCGATGGTCAGTGTGCCGTGGTTACCTAGAGCACTGATCTCATTTCCCTTTTAGGTTATTCTGCTGCTTTCTTTATTGTCATTTTCTGAGTTGCTGTGTTTCTTTCCTTAGCTCCTACCTGGTCTTTGGGGGGACCTTCCATGAGTGGCCATAAAGCAGGTGGCCAGAGGAGAACCTCTCTGCTCGTCTGGCCCACGCTGATTCATGAGCTGAGGGAAAGCCACGGGAGTTCAGACAATGACTGAGCAGAGCTGAGACTCTGGAACCCTCCCTTGGATTCCTTAGATGGTGTAGGTCCTGTTGGCCCTCCTCTAGTCTGCGCTGCTGTTAGCAAGTCTGGCTTTACTGCCTGTATGGGATTTACCAACAGATTGAACCCCCTCAAGCACTATGGTTCCTTAAGCAGCAGCTTGCCGTGAACAAAAAGCTCCCTACAAGGGCATTATTGTTCTGCATTGAGCTGGCTTTTCTGTTAGTATGTAAATTCCATTTCAATATGGCTAAAAGTCTTAAGTGCATAAAGGCTCAGATTAAATATGAAGATAAACATGCTGAGCTTCCCATAACTTACTACTTACAGCATAGTTAGGGCTTAGCTGAGAACTTTCCTGAAGCTCGAAACCCTGGGCTCAGCCTGCTGTAGAGAGCCCTCAGGGTCATCCTAAAGTTTCATCATCTGAGCTAATGAGTTGCCTTAAAGTCTGCTTTTAATGTCCACTTCAACTCAGGAGAACACTGGTTTGACATCTGCCGTGTTCAAAACTGAGCCATGAGAGATTGGCCCCTGCCTATAATTTATATTTGCTAACCAGATGTCGTCTTACCCTTGATGCCTTTGCGTGCTCAGCTGAGGAAGCTGGAGTAGGGTATGCTGCTGGTGCTGAGGTGTGGTACCTGTGCTCTCGCAGTGTCGGGTGAATTGCATGCTGCTTAGAAGTGATGGCGTTAGTGTTTCACCATGAGCTGGATACAGCTCCTGGGGCGGGGGGGGGGGCTGCTTTAACCTTGCAATATTCTAGGCCCAGCCTATCATTCTCCTTAAAAAAAAAAAAAAGAGGCTGTACCTGGCAAGCATTGTGCTCACACATGCAAGCCTCCTGTCCCCATTGCTAACTGTCTCGCTCTTTGCTCATGGCAGCAAAAACCCGGGCAGCTGACCTGTTGGTGAACCCTCTGGATCCACGGAATGCAGATAAAATTAGAGTAAAAATCGCTGACCTGGGAAATGCTTGTTGGGTGGTAAGTAGTGTTTCTTTCTGCATCTTAATTGTGACTTTGTGTGAGAAGAGACTTTTCATTTTTAATATTTATCACATCTGTTCCTTTCCAGCATAAACATTTCACAGAGGATATCCAGACACGGCAGTATAGGTCCATAGAGGTGTTGATAGGAGCAGGCTACAGTACACCTGCAGACATTTGGAGTACAGCGTGCATGGTAAGAACAGCCATTGCCACTTTCTGCCCTAGAAACTGGCTTCTCTTTAATGCTCTTGACAGGGTGGAGTCTTGGTAAAGATCCTCCACTATAAATGGGTGAGGAGGAGGAGATGGTGCCTGGGTGTTTTAATCATTGGGAGACTTCTCAAGTTCGCTGGAGGTACAGTCTTACGAGACATGATCTCTTCTTCAGGCCCTATGCGGCCATCACTCCAATAATCAGACTCAGCCAAGGAAGTGCTTTTAGTCTCTGAAGGCCTGTAGGTATTTCAGCTCCTTGTCACAACATGGGGTAAAATCTCTCCTCCTAAAGCAGGGCTATCCTGGACCTGCCAGCAGTATGAATAATGACCCAGAGTCTTACTAATATTTTAAAGGTTAGGCATTTTAGCTGGACAGACTCTTTGACTAGCTCATCTAACTTAAACTGATTATTGTAGCCCATGACCAGCCTCATGGCTAGTTCTTGTTCACATCTGTTCATCTCAGTATCCTGCTGGCTATGCTCCTGTGCATGAATCTTCACCCATAGTTCCTTTCTCTTCTCAGAAGTTTCACCTTCCCCTTCCTGCCCAGCTACTGGCTATCAGCTCTTTATTAAAACCAATCAGGTACAGTTCTAGATTGCCTTAGGCAGGTGAGAAAGGAACAGGTACCTACAAAATATGAGACTGGTATGGGCCATAGCTCTCTAACATTGTAGAATTAACAAGTGTACATACAGAGCCACTCTGCCACACAGTGCACCCCAACATTTTCCTTCCTACACAGCAGAGCTTTCTCCATCTCCATTTGTCAGTGCATAGTTGCAAATGCAATGCAGGTGCAAAGGCTCGTTCTGGCTCGTTTTCTGGCATGGGCCAGCACTTCTGAGACAGCATGATGGCACAAAGTTCCTTGGTTTGAGTCTATTTCTCTAGGGACATAGTGATGCTCTCTTGGGAGGCGACAAGAACATCCCTTTTGCCAGGCCATTCTGAGTTGGGGGCTTTCTGAACTAAACCCAGACTCAGCATATATCATGTGCTCTGGTGCATAGGTGTGTGTAGGTACATGTACACATACGTGCACATGACGGTGGAGGACAGAGGTCTCCTTAGGTGTTTTCTTAAAAGCTGCTTAGGTTAGGCTGGCTGTGGAGTGAGCCCCACGGCTTCCTTAGCTCCTTCAGTGCTGGTTTTGCAAGCATGTGCTGCCATTCCCAGCCTTTTTATATGGGTTCTGGAGATCAGACTGATGGCTTCCATGCAAACAGTTTACCAACTGAGCTGTCGTTCAGCCCAACGTTTTTTGTTTTGTTTTTTTTTCTTTGCTTCACTTTGGAAATGTAACCCAAGCTGGTCTCACACCTCAGCCTCCTGAGTGCTGAGATTATGCGTAGCCACCATACCAGGCTTTTGTGTATCTTCTTGTCATTTGCTCTGAACTGTGAATTGATAGCTTGAGTGTCCCTCATTCGTGAGCAGTACCAGTGTGTCTTTCCCTGTGCATCCCACCAGCTTAGCACATTCTTCACAGTGGGCTTTGTGTTGTTCTGTGATGGGAAAGGTAGCGTCTGTATGCCAGTAGTTTCTGGTGCTGCCATGTTTATCCTATTTGGTATTACTTTATTTTTTCATAGTTCTAGAGATGGAGCCCAGAGATTTACAGCCAGAGATAGATGTTTTTCCAGTTGAATCACATTCTCAGATTTTGTATTTGCTTTTTATAGACATTTTCTTTGAATATCTAAATGAAAGGGCTCCTATGCAAGGCCTAATTAGTATTCATCTGAGAATATCGGAGAGGAAGGGATGGATAGAGGGAAAGAGAACACAGGATAAATATGGTTACCTCTTGTTCAAAACTTAACAATTGTTTTGAATCTTCTGTATTTTGTGCCCAGAAGTGATAATGTAAAAGCATTTTAACCATTTAAAAATTTTTTTATAGTTTGTTTATGAGTGTTTTGACTGCATGTATGACTGTTGTACCATTGTGCATGCCTGGTGTCTGTGGAGATCAGAAGTGAGTGTCTGATCCCCTGGGACTGGTGTTACTACTGAGATGCCATGCTTATACTAGGAACTGAACCTGAGTCCTCTGTAGGAGCAGTGACTGCTCTTAACTAAATTATTAAAAACTTGGTTTTCAATGAAAACCCAAAATCAAGTTCTTAGTGGCTAAAAGAAGCCACAGTCCGTGTGATAGTTACTTTGAATTTTGAGGATGTTGTATGGTCAGGCTTTTTGCTTTGCAGTGTGAGGGTAGAAGGAAATAGAGGCTAAAACCACAGGAGGCTGAGGCCAGGTCAGAAGGAAAAGGGAACAGATGGGTGTGTGTGTGTCTCCACCACATTTCAGGGTTGCAAGGCCAATTTCCATCTGTCCTCAGCATTACAGAGGACTGTGTGCCGGAACTGCTTTAGCTCAGGCTCTGAGAACCCTTTGAACCCTGAAATCTTATGCTTTTAATTTTAGTGACATGAACCAGAAAACTAGGACAACGTCACGGGTGTGTGGATAATGGCGGAGCTGTCAGCATACTCTTCTATCAGCTTGTTTGTCTTCCTCCTATAAGTTCCGTCCGTGCCGTCTACTCTCTTACCATTGCAAACAGTGTTTATAGTTGATTACATCATGAGACACTAGGAAAATGTTGGTTCTGTCCCCTTTTGCTTCCCGTTTCTAGGAGGCCTGTTCTGGCGACCCCAGTGCTGCCAGGGTTTCTCTCAGGCAAGTGGCTCTGAGATAGTCTTTTTAAGGGACCTAGCCTTTGTTCTGTGTCCGCAAGGCTGGGACTGAGAGGCACTTGTTTTGCCTCTATACTGCCCAGCCATTGATAAGGCCTTGGATTGTTACTGCAGAACTCATAGCCCTTACAAATGATTTAACTCTAACAGAGGCTGCACTGAAAACAAGAAGTTCTGGGTGGTGATGGGTCCCAGCTGCTGTTGGAAGGAAAGTTGTAGTTGGAGAAGTACAACCAGGTGAGGGAAGGCAGCAGGATTTGCCACATGAAGTCTGTATGCTGAGAAGTTCCTCTTTGTACATAGGTGTCTTTGTCCAAATAGGTGAGCTGTTAGGTCTCCATCATGAGTCCTGATCATGATTGGAATTTAAAAAACTGTAATTCTGACAAGCTCCACTAGGATTTCTTCAGCAGTGGGCACATCATGCCTTTATTTAGTCAGAGCAGAGAAAGAGGCACGTGCTCGCCTTGGAGCTGAGAACAGTGACCTAGGAGAAGGCCCTCCAAAGGGACTAGACGAAGAAGAAAAAGAAGACTCCAGAGTTGCCAAATACTGAATATTAATGATAGAACTTGCCTTAGGAAACAGCTTAGTAAGTAAAAGGCAGTGGCGTTTCCTATTTCCACAGCTGGTAGCATTAAAACATTTGTGAGCACCCCCCTCTTAGCCCCCACAGGCCAGTGTTTTCATCGTGGTTCCCTATTGTATGCCACAGTCAAGAAATCCAGTCACTGTGTACTGGGAGCCCCTCTTTTTTTCATTCTCTCTTTTTTTGTTTACTTCCTCCTCCTCTTTCTCCTCCTTCTCCTTTTTTTTTTAAAATTTATTTTTATTTTAGGTATGTGGGTGCTCTGCCTGCATGCATCATAGAGTCCATGGAGGAAAAGGCATCAAATCCTCTGGACCAGAGCCACAGCTGGTTGTGAGCTACCGTGTGGGTGCTGGCGGCTGAACCCTGGCCCTTCAGAAGAGCAGCCGGTGCTCTTCACCCCTTGAGCATTTCTCCAGTCCCCCTTGCTGTTTGTTTGTTTGTTTTAAGTCATTTCATTGATAGCCTTCTTTAAGCGCACTACATTGGAAACCCAAATATTGTTCAAAATAATCACCTTTTAAAGAATGTTTATCTGATAACATTCTCAGTGTTGACCAATGAGAAGCAGCCTTAATTAAAGGGACAAGCACAGGACTGAGGCACAGCGAGAGCTCTCTTGAACTGGAATCCCAGTGGCTTCGAACTTATCTTTCATCCTATTAGAGCTTCCAGACTTGCCTCCTGGCTTGCAGCTTATTGAATTGTTTGCAGGCATGAAACCCTGTCATCCGCTTGGAATTGGGGACAATTTTTTCTTTTCTTTATGAGAGGTTGGACCAGCTGCCATGCTTGCTAATTGCTAGTTGGGTGTTAAATGTTGACTGAGTGGCTAGGTGAGGTACCAGTCGAGGGCTTCTGGGCATTGTGCAAGTGTCCTTGCCGCAGCGCTGCGCTGCCAGTTCTGCTGAGGTGCTGCTGCTGCCTGTTAGACCAAGTCTGCTGCAGGACAGAGGTCCTGAGCGTACACTCGTCACACAGGCTGCTGATCAGAGTCAGGTTTTTAAATCAGCATGTGATTCATGTCTTCAAATCAGGGTGTGCCGCTGCCCCGTTAGTTTAGTGAGAGACGCCTGTTACCTGGTAAATGAGCCTTCTCAGCACTGTGGCCATTAGAAGAAAGAGAAGATGAGTAATGTTGGGGCAGCCTCAGTGATGGCTCTTCAGCAGGAGTGGGAAAAAGAATCTCAAAAAAAGGAGACACCTGTTCACAAGCATCAGTAGGCAGGAAGAGCTTCACCATGGTAGTGTTAAATATGGGAGGAACTCGAAATGGGAGTTAACCTTTAAAACACAAATTAATCATCAGTGTAATAGCAATTGCTGTCTTTGTACATCTTACAAAATTGAACTCCTGGTCCTGAGCAAAGGAAGTGAAAATGAGTGGGGTTCTCTTCACACTGGTGTACTGACAGGGAGCCAGTGGCAGAATGAGGATTAGTGCTCCCTGCATCTCAGGAGGGCCTGCGAGATGATTTGATGCATCTGTTGGAAGGGAAGGGACTCTTGGTTGTAGGTGTTCCTCTGCTTACATGAGCCATGAGCAGATGGCAAGATATTGGAACTAGTCCTTGACCCTAAGTGCGTGGAGAAAGCACAGCAATATCTTCTCTCACAGAGGCCTGCTTGAGTCCTGAACTTACCTTGCTGTACTCTGAGTAGAAGCTGCAGTGTGCAATGACCAGAGCTGCTGCTGACTCTTCCTGGGTAGCTTTGTTCTGCCTCCTGTCACATGACGAAAGCCATAGCCCTTCCCTCTCCAAATGGAAGACACTTAAAAATACCTCTGCAGCTTCTGTGGACTTTTCTGGATGAAAAGAAAATTAGGGGTTGAGCTGCTCTAGGATGATCTTTGGTCTGCTTGTGGTCCTCTGCAAATATAGGCTTCCTCCATAGAGAGAGCTACTGGCTCTTGAGCCATCTCTGAAGTGCTCAGCATGTCATCTGTTGTGTCCTAGGCATTTGAGCTGGCAACAGGAGACTATCTGTTCGAACCGCATTCTGGGGAAGACTATTCCAGGGATGAAGGTAAGTGCTGCTGCCACAGAGTGCCTTGATGTGGGTCTGCCCCTCCTGACCTTTAGACTATTGCTGTTTTACTGAAACAGAGCCATGTTTTGGTTTTCAGAAAACAAATTTGGATGCTTTTCCTTTGAGTTTGAAGCCCTCTCAGTGCCAGTGAATGGGCAGTGCCCACCTGTTGCAGCTTTCCTCACCTCCTGGTCGAAGGAGCCCAGACGGTGGCTGAGGGCTGGCTCCTGAGCCCGAAGGAGTCTGTGCTTCTTTTGTCCACAGCTCTGCTGCCCATTTTGCTGTCCTGTTTGGGAGCTCAGTTGAAAATCAGGGAATTCAGGCTTGAATTCCTTGTATAAACCTGACCATCTCCATGCTTCCTTGCTTGCAATGCTGGGGGCCTGGGGTGAGCTGGCATCAGTCATTGCTGGTCCTCTAGTGGTGTCTGAGGCCTGCCAGTCCCACCAGCCTCTGCATGATGTGCTACAGACATTGTTGATTTGAATCTATTTCTGATTTTTTTACTAATTTTACTTTTCCCCTCTTCTTTTATCCCATCCTTCCCTTTGCCCTCCCCACTCCCATATCCTTTTTTTTCTCTCCTCATAGACCACATAGCCCACATCATAGAGCTGCTAGGCAGTATCCCAAGGCACTTTGCTCTATCTGGAAAATATTCTCGGGAATTCTTCAATCGCAGAGGTAGTACCTCTTCTCTTTGAAAAGTGCCACGATGCAGACAGAAATGGAATAGCTGCAGCAGCAGTGTTAATGGCGACCAAAGCATTTCTTCTAAATTCCAAAAGCAGTCGAGCAGAATGCCTATGCTGGTGCAGATGCTGACGGAAGACTGCTTCTGGCCTGTGCTGTGCTCACCCTGTCCACCAGCTCCTTCCCTTCTTGGTCCCCAGGACTGCTGGGTGCCCTTTGGCTCTGAGTTGTCAATCATCTGGACAAAAGCTGGTTTGCTCATTCAGGTCGCGCTCCGTTTCTGTCTGTGCGGGCAGTAATAGTGTCTGCATGCAGCGTACTGATTAAACTGTCGTGTGTTTCTGTTTTGCTGGCAATGTTCCCAATGCAGATCACATAGCATTGAGCATTGAACTGCTGGGGAAAGTTCCTCGAAAATACGCTATGGTGGGGAAATACTCCAAGGAGTTTTTCACCAGAAAAGGTAACGGTATTTATGCAACACTAATTTTCAGCACAAACCTCTCCCAAAAGGAGACATTGTGCATTCATATTTGAACAGTGGAAAAGACCAAGACTTTCCAGCTGGGAAATTCTGCTGAAGAAGGTACTCATAAAGTAATCTGGAACCCGTCTGGTATCTATGGAGTGAGACTTCTCTGGTTGGTTTTTTTTGTTTGTTTGTTTTTATTTTTTTAAAAGGCTTCCAACAATCCTTTCTCAAACCACTACCTCTCAACTCCAAGCACCAATCTGTGTACTCAGATATTTGTAGAAAGGTCTTGAAGTGAGTTTTGAAAAGAACTAGATTGAGCTGGGCATGGTGGATCATCCCTGTAATCCTAGTACTCATGAAGCTAAAGTAGGAGTCCAAGGCCAGCCTAGATTACAAACAAACAGTCCAACAAAGCTAGAATTCTCTTTCTATTTTTATTGTTCACTGGGGCAGCCTAGAGGCCTTGGCATTTTCTTGGGTTTCTAAGCTATTTGGCATTGTGTAGGCCTGTAAACCCTGTGGACATAACCAGTCATCATTTTCTGTGCTGTTGGGTTGTGCGGACAGAACCGTGTGTGTGTGTGTGTGTGTGTGTGTGTGTGTTCATGTTCGTGTTCATGGGGGTATATATATGTGTGAATGGAGGGGCTAGGTGTGTTGTTATGTGTACTTGTAATCCTAGTGCCAGGGACACAGCATGCTGGATCCCTTGATTTCTCTAGCCAGCCTAGTCCTGTCAAGCTCCAGGCCCCAATAGGAAGGTGAATGGCTCCTAAAGGTCAACACCATTGGTTGTCCCCTGGCCCCTCCACACACGTGGGACACAGAGTCCAGTCCAGGTTGTTTTGTTTTAGCTTCTCTTCCTTTCTTCCTCTCGTCTTTCCTTTTAAATTACATTTATTTATTTACTTATCGGGGAGGCCGTGGGTGTCATGGTGTGTATGTAGACATCAGAGGACTCGTTTGCAGTTTTCTTTTTACCCTGTGGTTTCTAGGGCCCAAAGTTAGTAGGCTTCATGGGTACCAGTTTTATCTGCTAAGCCATCTCAACTGCCCCCTCTGTCTGTCTCTGCCTGCCTATCGCTGCCCTTTTATTTTATATGTATGAATGCTTTGCCTGCAGTCTGTGCGTGTGCGTACATGGTACCTTCAGAAGAGGACATCGGATACCCTGGGGCTGGAGTCACAGATGGTTTTGAGTTGCTGTGTAGGCATTGAGAACTGAACCTGGATCTTTTGGAAGAACAGACAGTGCTCTTGGTCATCTCTCCAGCTCCTTCTTTCTTTTTGAGGCAGGGTCTTGATCTGATCCTTCAGCCTCAGCCTTCCAAGGGGCGGAACCACAGACATGTGTAACTATGTCCACTGAGTTCTTGGGCTCCCCATGGTTTGCAGCTGGTCTGGAGCTGCAAGCCATTAGTTTGCTTTCTGTTGAATGCCGTTCCAGAACTAACAGCTGCAGGGCACCTCTTCTTCCCCATTTGGAAGAGCCTGCCATGAAGGACGGCTGGAAAATCAGGTGCCCAGATGGATGGTTTCATGGAGAAGGAGTTGTCCTGTGGCTCTTTGACTGTGGCACATTCGCACGGGCACATTTGCCTGGGCACATTTGCACGGGCTTTTTTCTCCTGGGACATTTGTTGGGTGTATGTCTACTACCATCGTTAGCACTCATGCTTTAGGACTTAAGTGCATGGGTTCTTTATGAGCAGCTTGTTTGAAGGTGATTTGCAAAGAGAAAGCTAGTGTCTACTCTTGAATACTCTCCTTCTATGTCTCTGTCTCTTTTTCTCTATTTGTGTGTGTGTCCCAGATGTTTAAAACAGGGTTTCTTAAGATTTATTTACTTTATGTGTATTATGCAGACTTCTGCCTGAATGTATGTGTGTGCGCCTGGTGTACAGGGAAGTCAGAAGAGGGTTGTCAGATCCCCTGGGCCTGGAATTGTGGATGGTTTTGAGCTGCCATCTGAGTGCTGAAAATCGAACATGGGTCCTCTGCAAGAGCAACATACGCGCTCAAAGGCAGTGAGGCGTCTCTAGCCCCTGGCTTTAACTCTTGATCCTCCAGTCTCTGGCTTCTAGACACTGGGATCGCAGGCCTAAACTACCATGCTGTGTCTTTAACAGTCCTCTGAATAAGACAACACAGCAGTTAGTTTCTGTGCTAACTATAATGCTTTTTCCCTTTCATTTGAACTTACGAGGCTTTGTGATGGGGTCAGAAATCTCTTAAGACAACTAGGAGTTTGGGTTTCAGTCCCCTTTCTGGTGGTTGTTTGTAATGCCTGTGGCAATTGGAAGAGATTTGGACTTTGCCAGGACCTACAGCAGTAATGGGAGTGGTGAAGGCTTGTCAGGAAAGTATGTCTGTAACTATGAGGAAATGCATTTTTTGTGTTTTTGGTTATGGGCAGTGTAGAGCAGGCTCAGGCTCAACTCACGATGATTCCTCCCTTTTGCCTCCTGAGTGCTGGGTTAAAGGCATATACCACCATGCTAATATGCAACTTATATTCAGTTTTTGTAGTACGCCCCTATGCCACAGTTGCTAAAGACAAGGCACGCTATAAAATTGCTGTTCTGCTTTGAGTCATGTGCAACAGTTACAGTCATAAAATCATTTGCTAACAGTCTTTTTCTGCTCTTTGTCATCCTAAGTGAGGTCCTCACTCCCCACTGCTGGTGTGAGGAGGAGAGTGGGGTTTCATGTGTTAAAATTAAGCATCAGATGCAGCCGACTGGTCTTTTTTCCTGCATCTACTTTTAGAAGTCGTAACCAGTGCTAATTTGAGTCATTCCTTGGCACAAGTTAAAATCTGAACTGCATTTTGGAGCAAGCAGTGGTCCCTGCTATTACCTAATTTGTTGTTTATTTCTTGAATGTGAACATTACCCACTAAAGAACACTAAGAAACCAGAGTGTGAGCTGGGCCTGGTGAGTGTGAACACATGCCCGTAATCCCAGCAGTCGGGGAGGCGGAGGCAGGTGGATCTCTATGAGTTCGAGGCCAGCCTGTTCTATAACGTGAGCCCAACAAAATGAGTCCAGGATAGCCAAGGCTACACAGAGAAACCTTGCCTCAAAAAAACCAAACGAAACCAACCAACAAAACAACCAAACAAACAAACAAAAAAAAAAAAAGAAGGAAAAAATTAAAAAGGAAGCAGAGTGGTAATAGACGCGAAGTTGGAGACTCATTTGGAGTTGAAGGCTGGCCTGAGCTACATAGTGAGATCCTGTCTCAAAGTGAGAGCAGCCAGAAACCAGTGTTAAGATGTAGCCCCGTAGGAACCAGCACTACTCTGGACTTTATCCTTGTCCTGTTCCCCAAGGAGTAGGTGGCAGTCCCTGGGGGTTGGTGAGTACATCAGTGGCTTTACTGGGCTATGTTCTTTGTACCATGTGTAACCATTGTTTTATTGAATTTATTGTCTTGAAAATAGATGCATAAAAGGGGAAAGGTTACATAAACTTGTTCCCACATGGGCCATCAAGTACACTGGGATATCTGAGTGTGTGCACACATGTGTATCTGACAGAACTCTTAAGACTTCGTTAAATTAAGGACTTAGACGATTCATCGGCAGCTAAAACCTGCCACCAAGCCGAATGACATGAGTTGAACTCCCAGGTAGAAGGAGACTCAGGTAGAAGGAGAACCTCTACACCTATACAATTTTCTGACATCCGTGTGCGTGGTACATGTGTTATCACACACATACACAAAACAGTTATGTCCAGATATAATAAAGGGGCTGGAAAGATGGCTCAGCAGTTACGAGCACTTTGTTCTCTTGTAAAGGACCCGTGCTTAATTCCCAGCACCCTCATGGTGGCTCACAACTGTCTGTAATTCAAGTTCCCAGCGAATTCAACACCCTCTTCTGGGCTGTGTGGACTCCAGACATATGTAGTCCACAGATAACTCATGCCAGCAAAATGCTCATACACATGAGAAGGGTGTTAATAAAAGACAAAGGCTTAACAAAATTCAATTTAAAATGTCCGAAGTGCAATGAAGAAGTTTCCATGCAACAATATAGTATCTTAATATCACCAGAGCCCTGATGCTGAGGTCTGAGGTAACAGTGAAGAGGCCTTGAAAATAGAATGTGGGCCTCAGGAGGTGAGTTTTCAAAGAAATACCATATCTCCCTGCAGCCACCACCACAAGGTCTTGCTGTATACATCTCAGGCTGGACTCAACATCTACTTTGTAGTCTGTATTTGTAATTTAAATATTTGAGCTGAAACTTGAGGATGTTTTAAACTTAACCTCTGTGATTACCTGACAAGTAGCTGATCGGGTGAGGGCTGTGAGGAGCTGCGCCACCTCATTTGGCGAAGGGCTCTGCATGCTGGAGCGAACAGGCTTCATGCCGCCACTCAAGATTTTCCTGTCAGTTCAGTTTTCCAGCTGCGCACACTGTGTATCACAGCGCTTTAGGAACGTAAGGGGTAGCTTCTGAGCACCTTGCTGTCTCTGGAAACTGGGAAGGATGAAGCTTTGAGTGTGAGGTTGACTTAGCAACAATGAAGAACAGAGAGAAAACAAAGAAAAAAGCCTAGAGCAGTTCTAGCATGACCACTCTAGCACCCTCTTGTTCACACAGCCCTGCCTGGCAGAGGAGTGATGGGGCCTGCATGTGGCTGTGCATTCCCTGTCGGCAGAGCGTTGCAACAGCAGATAGCATTCACCACAGACTGTGCGGATGATGAGGGTGGTTTGTGTTGTTCCTTTTCTGTGTGTGAGTGTTTTGCCTACATTCATTTTTGAGCACCACACATGTGCCTGATGCCCGCAGAGATGAGAAAGATCCCCTGGAATTGGAGTTGCGCATGGTTGGGAACCATCATGTGGAAATTGGGAACAGAACCTGGATCCTCTGCAAGAGCAAGGCGTGTTCTTAACTGCTGAGTTTCTCTAGCTCTGATTTAAGGTTTTAAGGAGTTTGCTGCTCAGTTTAAAGTTGTCTGAGCAGAGCAGTGAAAATGCTGTAAATAGGAAGTAATTTCCGTCAAACAAGCAGAATATACCTTGTCCAAAATTCTTGGAATCAGAAGTGTTTTGATTTCCTCAGATTTTGGAATATTTACATAGATGTGATAAACTATCTTGAGAACCATACACAAATCTAAATGTAAAACTCATTTTTATTTCAAGGACATGTGCATACACATAGGCTGGAGGTAATTTTAGCACAGCTGGTTTTGAATGTCACTCATCATAAAAGACCTGTTGTGTAATTTTCCTTTTGTACCATACCAGTGCTCAGTGTGCAACTTGCAGGTCCTCCTACCCCTACTGTGTGCTTCTTCACAGAGGTGACAGTGCATCTTTTAGCTTCTCTTGTTCCTTATCAAAGAATTTAGTCAGCATCAGAGCAGAAATACACGTGTAAATATTTGTAGTTTCCTTTGTCCCGTCCCCCAAAGTAGAATATCACTTCTATGGTGTTTGCATTGCCTTCAGAGCTACAGTGTAGCAGCAAGTGTCCTGTGTAGGGTAGAGACCTGTAATCCTGATAGGATATGGAAGCAAGAAGATTGTTAATCCCGGGCCATTCTGGGCTACATAGTGAGAACTGTGTCTCCAAAAAAGGAAAAAGCAAATATATATGGTAGTGGGTGGGTGGGTGGTATGTGCAGTGTGCCTAGGTTATATACAAATGCAGTGCTCTCTTATTTAGGATATTTTAATATCCTTGGATTGTTGGTGAGAGTGCAGTCCTGGAACTTCTATACGTACAGAGGAATGAATGTGCTCAGTTTGGTGTCCATTGAAGGATCTTAAGCTAATAAGCCTCAGTAGGTGCTTCTATTCTGGCAGACAGTGCTTGCCAGCACTTGGAGTCATTTGCAAACTTATTTATGCCAACACAGAATAATTAAACATCAAGAAAGTTTCTGCTTTTACCAGAAAATACATCTCGGTGTCATGTGTGAAATGCAGCCTCTCTTAACTGTTAGAATGAGGTACAGTCCCCCTCGACCAGCATGATGAAGCTACTGAAAATGTACCTGGTGTTTGCTGCCTGCGGAGCTGTGTTTTTGACGTACCTGCTTTCCATGTTCATTGGTATTTTAAGTCAATCCTTTGGCTATCTGTAGAACATAGTCTTGAGACTTTTATTGTATCCATGTGGTTCTTGTTCTGTACATTGACTTCATCACATGTATATGCCTTGGTTTTTTGGCCTTTTTAGCCACCATCCTAACATTGACCTTATTTGGGCCCTGGAGGGGAAACCAGGGTTCCTTTGACTAGGCCCCTAGAGCTGGGCTTTTGGGGTTTAGGAGATATATCTTCAATGACCGCTCAGATTTCTTTTTCTTTCATGTATGATATATGTGTGGGGTTGGCATATGCTACAGTGCATGTGTGGAGGTCCGAGAACAACTTTGTGTAGTCAGTTCTCTCCTTCCATCTTTACATGAGTTCCAGTGATCAAACTCAGGCCATCAGGCTTGCATCATTGGCGGCAAGCCCATTTACCCATCTCGCCAGTCTTTGGGCCTGATTTTTACAAACTGTTTTCTTTGAAGGCCTTCTTTTTCCACTGCTAATAAAATTGTGGTTTTGTTTTCCTATTAAACTGAGAGGTCTGATGTGCACTTTCAAAGCAGTACTTAGCGGTGCTCTAACAGAGCTGGTTATCTCACCCCTTCAGCCAGGAACAGTTCCCACAGTTTCTTTATGGACTCCTGTGTACAGCACACACAGGTAATTCTGTGGACAGCCAGAGGCCACTGAACAGAAGAGGAAGGAAAGCACTGTGGGTGACGGTGATATGGGAATGCTGTGATTCCTATTTTTTTTTTCTTTTGTAAGTAATGTTATCTTTTGTTAGGGTGTGAAAGTGTGTGTGGTGGGGGGTTCCAAATTAGTTTGCATAAATGAGTGAAATAGTCCAGGCCTGTGATGCAAGTCATCACAGCACTTTATAGGTTCTGTTACAGTGTGTGAAAGAGAAGACATACCAATGTGGTGCCAGGGCTTGAACGCTGGGCTCCACCAGCTGACAGTATGCCCCTGCAGACCTGGTAAAGGACTGGCGGTCAGCTGGCACAGTTTTCTGGATGTGTAAAGTTGGTGTTTCCATAAGATGTTGAGAGGTAGATTGCCTGCTTCATTGAAACAAGAAAACCTGTCTGGATCAATTAAATTCAGAGATGTACAAATCTGGAGCTTTTGACTGTGGTTCTCTCTCTTTGCAGGAGAACTGCGGCACATCACTAAGCTGAAGCCCTGGAGCCTCTTTGATGTACTTGTGGAAAAGTATGGCTGGCCCCATGAAGATGCTGAACACTTTACAGATTTCCTGATCCCAATGTTAGAGATGGTTCCGGAAAAACGAGCCTCAGCTGGCGAATGCCTTCGACATCCTTGGTTGAATTCTTAGCAGATTCTACAAATATAGCATTCTGAGCTAGCAAATGTTTCCCAGTACATTGGACCTAAACAGTGGCTCTCATTCTTTAACAGGATTACAAGTGAGCTGGCTTCACCCTCAGACCTTTGTTTTGCTTTGAGGTACTGTTGTTTGACACTTTGCTTCCTGTGCACCGTGATCCTGGGGAAGGGTAGTCTTTGTCTTCAGCTAAGTAGTTTACTGGCCATTTTCTTCTGGAAACAATAACATGTCTCTAAGCATTGTTTCTTGTGTTGTGTGACATTCAAATGTCATTTTTTTTTGAACGAAAAATACTTTCCCCTTTGTGTTTTGGCAGGTTTTGTAACTATTTATGAAGACATATTTTAGCTGAGTATTATATAATTTACAATCTTAAGAAATTATCAGTTGGAACCAAGAAAGAGCAAGGAAATGTACAATTTTATCTTCTGGCAAAGGGAAATCATTCCTGTATTATAGTGTATGTAACTATTAATTTGCATAAATAGGGGATGAGGATTCACATTCAGAAAAGCTACTCAATCCTGAGTGCTTTTTAGCCTACATTGCATGTTGCAGATTTCCACTGCTTCAAGAAGTTGCACAAACTTTTCATTCCATAACAGTCCATATGGTTTTGGATTAGGTGCCATGCCCTCTGTGGCACTTTAAAGGAAGAAAAACTTGCTTCTCATTCAAAAACTGACCCTGTAATCTAGCAGTTCCATTTGTATTCTGCATAGTTTTAAAACTACTTTTAAAGTAGAAGTCATTTCCCTTAGAATGCGACGGCCCAGCACCATGCAGTGTTGCCTCTTCCCAGCACTGTAAGTTAGACAGCAGATTAGATTGGACAAGAGAAATATGCTCAGTGTGTGGAATGAAAAAAATATATTTTTGGAAAAGCATGATCGTGTTTGTCTAAAACACAAGGTGTGGCTTATACAGTTTGCAATGCAGTGGACAGAACACTCCTCACAGCTTAACAGGTACCAGTGATCATGTTCATTCCATAGGCAGCTTTACTTGCTACAGCAGTTTTCCTCGCCTTTTGCCTTTCCATGAATGAGAAAATTATTTTCCCTTTGTAGCCCGCATACAGTTTTAGTTTATGCATTTCCTTAAAATTAATTGTAGAATCCAGGATACAAACCATTAGTAGGCAATACAGTTTTAGAATGTAACATAGAGAGGTATATTCAACCTCTTAGAAGTCAGTGGATTGAATGTCTTTTTTTAAAAAAAAAATTTATTCATTAAGGTGCCTCGTTTTTCTTGACTTTGTCCATTAACATTTATCCATATGCCTTTGCAATAATTAGATTGTGAAAAGCTAACAAGTGTTGTAACAATAATCCTTTGTTTGGGGTGCTTGCACTTGTCTTAAAAAATTAAAGTGTTTTGGGGTTTTTCCAGACATTGCCTTGGTTATTGTCCTGTATTTGAAGACAGAATCAGCACACATTTACTCCCAGGAGAATGCCACCGAAGTAAAGAGGTGCACATGAGGTCACAGGACAGATGTTAACGCTTACTACCAAGTAATCACTTCGTGGTTTTTAGGGCAGAATGGATTTTATGAATGAGGCTTTACTATAGCTTCATTATGTAGAATACGGTTGGTCTTTTTCTAAGTGTAATGGTTTTCTCCCTCCCACTCCATCTTTAACTCCGAGGGGACAAGACCCATGTTCCTCTCATAGGTTAGCACTGTACCCCACACTGCTGTGCAGCAGAAGGTGCCACTCATTTGTGAATTATGCCTACTGAGTTTTTTTTCTAATGAGTCTGTGGCTTTCCATGTACATCCTGTGATGGATGGTGGCTGTACAGTGTTTTTAGTCCTGATTTCCATTGAAACATCTGTATAAGAACCACAAAATACATTTGTCTTCCCTGGCTATTGGAATTTTTACCATTTGAAAGAAATTTGTCTACTGCAGTTTAGCACGTTAGAAAGCGATAGAATATTAAGATGGTGCTTCTATTCATACTCTGACTAGTTTACAATATACAAGGAGTTCTAGAAGACTGGATACCATATGTCTTTATCAGGTTCCTGGTAGTGTGATGGTTAAGAGTAAATGGAAAGGTTGGGTGTTGCGGTGCACTCTTTTAATACCAGCACTTGGGAGGCAGAGGTAGGTAGATCTCTTTAAGTAGATCTCTTTAAGTTCAAGGCCAGCCTGGTCTATAGAAGTTCCAGGCTAGCCAAGGCTGCATAGTGAAATCCTTTATCCAAAACAAAACAAAAAAAGAAAGTAATAAGAGCTAAGTGGTGAGCCATTGATTACTTGGAACATTATCACAAACTCGGTCTTTTCAGTTCAAAGACCCTATGAAATCTTCATGGAAAATTACAAGCAGTGGATTACATATGACTTCAACAGATTCAAAGTAGCTAATCTGGAAATGGGCAGATGGAACTGTCCAGAGAAAAAGTGGGTATTAAAAGTTTCAAAGACATGTACTCTTTAGGTGAGATCTTTTTTTTTTTTTAATATTCCCTGCTCCATGCATAACTTAATAACAGATAAAAAAGAAAAAGTAGAACTTTCACTGGAATAGAAAACATATTCAGATAAACTTTCCATTTCTTCCTGGTTTTTGAAACAAGGTTTCAAGCCCTGGCTGGCCTTGAACTCAGTGATCTGCTTGCTTAGGCATGCTAATGCCCCCCCCCCCACCACCACCACCACACACACACACTTTTTCAATTAAAAGTTTGGTAAAGGAGAGTGTGTCCATGAAAATTTGTATTTAGTTAATATCCTTCAGTCTACACAAGAACTTTCATTATGAGTTACTTATATAATGGGCTACTTTGGAAGTGTACGATTTAAAGATGCTGAATAGAGGACAGTGAGTTTAAGGAACGAATATGGTATTTCCACACTAGTCAGCTTTGGTCCATGTCTGAAACTGTTGAGGGACATCATAACCCTATTCATTTTTCAGACTAAGAAGAACATTGACACATCAAAAATGGCAAAGTTGACCAATGTTCTTCAAAAATTTGAAGGTGATTAGGATTAAACTCTATATTCTCACATACCATCAGAACTCATTTTCAAATGGAAATTAAATGATAAAACATGATTTAAGTCTCTACCAAATCTCAGTCATTTTAAAAGTTTACTGTTTTCTGATGCACAAAATTTATATACTATAACCAAATTATATATTTGGAAGATGATAAACAGGGTCACTGCTGTTAATATTTTGTAATGCTGAGGAAGACAGCAAAAGCTGGTGATTGGGAGAAAAAAAATCACAATTGATATCTTTTCTTTCAGTAATAAAATACTGAGTCCCTTTTCCTTCTATTTGACATATTCAGAATAATGCCTTTTCCCCTTGGTTTTGTTTAAAGAAATCTATTTTCTATAACTGGAAAAAACCCTAACGCTAGGTATTAAGCATTACATTTTCATATCAGTTTTCATTATTAGCGGGGGCATTTCAGTTGGTTATGTGTATAGAAAACGTATACAAATTAAGTCTTGATGTGTTTTAGGGTAAATTACTCCGTTTTCAACTGCAGTAAGCTGTAGCGTGGGACTGTACTGTATGTAATGCATTAACAGTCTGGATTAATTTTGTATGATGTTAGTCTTAAATGGAAGACTGGTTACTAATGCTCCTAGAGGAAAGGCACGTGGTGGAAAGGACTGTGGGAACTACCCAGGACTCGCTGCTGGTAGCCCGCCATGCAGCGGAGGCAGCAGTCACTAAAGAAAACGGACGGTTCTTTCCTTACAAATTATATTTGAAAATCATAACTTTTGTAAAATCATTAAGCAGACCTCAATCTCAGAAGTTGTACAGAACAATTTAGTAAAACTGACATAATTGTGATTTATTAACATGAATTAAAATGCCCAACCAGTGCTTCAATGTGACAGCATATTTGAAATAAAAAGGAAAGGTCATGTACTGTACTACTTTCACAGAGATCACACTTTTGCAAAAGACCTGCCATATGTACAATGCTATATACCAAATGAAAAGGGCTGGAAGCAATTATATACGCAAAAGAAATGTAGTATTTACAGTCTGTCGGGAGACACTAGAAATTATCTATACATTAAATTACATTTTGCTTGCAAAAAACTGATAAAACAAAATGAGCCATGTCCACACCAAATTATAAAAACCTGTATTGCATTTTCAGACCTAAGATGCACTCACAGAACTGCTGACCAGAAAAAAAGAATATCCTCATAGTGCTTTCCTTAGCTGGATACTTAATGTATATGTATAAAATAATACAGAAAATATTCACTAAATGAATTTAACTGCAACAATAAAATTTAAAGGTCATGTAGCATCAGATCTACGGTCAGAAAAACAGCTGGAATGTTCACTTACAAAATAAAGATACCTACGACTGGCTTAAGAGCATATTTCATAAGGAATTTTAAAAAGCAAAAATGGGAAAATACAATGAAAGAGCACTGGTGTTTTTTGTGGGGTTTTTTTTTTGTTGTTTTTTTTCTGTTTTTATACAAAGTTTCATGTACAAGCTTTAAAAAGTACCTTAATAGGTACATAGGAAATATACAGTTTATCTTACAGAACATTTTAAAAAATGTTATTGGAGTCCATTTTAATGCCACCCTGAACCGTGGTAATTGTTCTGAAATGTTGGTGGCACCTGTGCTCTGTGAATTGGAATCTGTCCAGGCACTGGAGATGCCTGCTGAGGTCCTTGCACCCCATGTGGCAGGGCCACAGAGCCAGGATGAGGATGAGGACAGAACCCTGAAGCAGTAGGTGTTGGAATACTGTTTGGTCCTTGGGGCTGGAGATGAGGACCTGCAACTGGTAGTGGACAGTGTGGCCCTGTTCCGGAAGGCTGGTGTTGGGGTCCGGGTCCCAAAGTGGTATGATGTGTGGCTTGTGAGGGGTACGGTGGTACAGCTGGATGAGCACTTCCAGGAAAAAGAGGAGGTCCTTGATGAGGTGGGTGATGTAAGGCTTGACCCGATGTTGAGTGATGCCCAGAAACCAGAACACTGGCTGGAGGAGGGGGTGGGGGTGGGGGTGGGGGTGCAGAGTTTACCACATGCTGGTGTTGTGCTTGTAGACTTTGCAGTCCTGTGGAAGGATGGGGTGGTGGGTGGTGATGTGGGGCAGGAGGTGGAGGGGGTGGTGGTAAATGGTGTCCAGCAGTTTGAGAATGAATGTGTGACCCAGGGGCGACAGCATGAACTGGCCCAACTACATGTGCTACAGAGTGCTGCTGATGCGAGTTTGGCTGCTGTATGAGGTGTGGTCCTGGCGCAGGTGGTGGTGGTGGTGGGGGCGGGACCACAGCAGCTGCAGTTTGATGGTGAATGGTAGGGTTCTGAGAAGGCAGAAAATGCCCTGATGTGACGTGGTGTCCAGGAACTGATTGCTGGCTCGTGGTGCCAGGAAGTGCTTGACTTGGTCCAGATGTAAACACGGGTTGCTGGGAAAGACTACCTTTCAGCTGATTATAATTCTGAAAGTTTGCAGAGGGTTGCTGGTTTTGGTAGTATGAAGAAGAAGGAGGCGGAGGAGGTGGAGGGGGCGGTGCCGAGCTGTTGAGACTTTGTTGGTTAAACTGACTGTATGTTGCTGCAGATTGTCCTGAGGGTGTCTGGGTAAATAATGCTCCAGAAGTTGCCTGCTGAGTATTGGTTTGAAGGGTCTGTGCTGCTGGATAAAAATTTCTCTGAGTGTCTCGCTGAGGAGTTCCAACTTGAGGTGACTGTGAATGGTGAGGCCTGAAGGGAGATCCTAGCTGCTGGGAAGGAGGCTTTGGCGAGAGGTAACCATGCTGCGCAGGTGTGTGTGGCGTGGAGGGCTTGGGAGGGTTCTCTGTGTGAGGCGATGGAGGACAGTGCAACTTGGTTGGTGCAGAAGGCAGCTTTTGTGGAAGTTGCTCATTTGCATTGCGAACATGGGCCTGAGGAGGATGGTTCTTTGAAAGTGCTGGGGTGTTATTTGACAGCTGTTTTTGCTGAAGCTCTGGTTTTAGGTGAACACTGTTCTCTGCTTCTGATACAATGACTGTTGCCTCCCAGTGGGAATCTGGTTTTGTGAGTATTTTCCCATGTGGCTGTGCAGGATTTATCGGCCCAGGTGAGCCAGCCTATGAAGAAAGAAAAAATGTTTTAAAAGATCATAAATTTTATATATTAAAAGAACATATATAAAAAGCACCTAGAAGTTTATTCTGACAGGTAGTTAACATTATTTAATAAGTGGGCAGGAAGTCCTTGTAAGTATAGTATAGAGGCCCATGATGTTGAAAGATGAGGTTTTCTCAGTAAATTTAGTTTTTATAGTGAGTGAGCTTAAATTCTCTCACTTTTGATGAAGACAACCCCAAGGAGATTAATGGACTCTGTGTTTTCCTTAAACAGTTGTCTTTCAGCCTTATTGTAAAAGGGCATTGACAACCTTAAACATTTCATAACTAATTTCCTTAAGCAACTAAAGATAAATTGCTTTGGGTAAGTAAAAGTTATTCATTAAACTATTTAGACTTTTAATACTTTGTCACTTTAGAAGGGTGACCCCAGAGTAAGACTACTTAAATGCCTGTGATCTTTTCATTCAAAAGTCAAAGGCACCCAGTTTAACCTTGGTAAATATACCCATTGCGGGCCTTCAACTCTTCACAGACCAGGATGGGGGAGCATTCCTTTAGAATGAATGCCATCTGAGCTTCTGCGTATGGAGTGCTGATTGGCTGTTCATAAAGAGTCTCCTGTGAGAACAGGAGTAAGACTTGAGCGGGAAGTGTCAGCTACTGAAGGGTATTTACAGAGCTGTCCCAGCCGAGCATGAGAGCGAGTAAATAGGGCTGGAGGGCCGGCTCAGCAGTTACGAGTCTAGTTCTCAGCACCCACAGGGCAGCTCTGACCTGTGACCCCAGTTCCCGAGGATCCAGTACCCTCACACAGACATACACACATAAAATAAAAATAAACATTGAAAAAAATTAAAAATGAGCAAATAGGTAGAGTCTAGAAATCACCAACTAATACTTGATATAGCAGGAAAAAAAGTCTGATGTTACCATGAGCTTTTGTGCAGTGTCCAGAGTTCAAAGGTCAGTGTTATTACCTTGCTTATTTTTGAGGGGCTCTGAGAAGTGTCAGGGGATGGACATTCACTGGTGGTTGTGGGCTCTGTACCTTCAGGATCAGGGTCTGGAAAGCAGGAGAAACCTAAAGTAAATATAAGATCGCAGACAAACACACCTCTTACAGACACACACAATGCTTGTTGTCTAAGTTCTTGTTTTTGACTATAACAGTGCTTTAAAGTGACAGCCATGATAGGTCATCTGCTTACTGACCTGCTGTAAGTTCACTCAAAGAAGGGACTAGGCTCTGAGCGTGCACCTGGGGAATGTGATTTGAATGAGATGAAGGTGAAGACTGAACATGACTCGGTGAACATGAGACACATGGTGATTCTCCCCCTAGAGATGAAGCAGAGCAGACCCAGAGAGAAGGTTAGTGCTCGCGGGAGCGGAGCACAAGCAGCAGTAGCACTGGAGAGAGGAGGCAGCGCACTCACCGCCGTCTTTGTCCTTTCGATGGTCACTGAGCAGTAGGGCTCTCTGGTAACTCCTTTCTCTCACTTGCTCCACTGACGTGGAGGCAGTCCTTTGAATGAAACAAAACACATCCTTGGGTCAGAGAAGCTGCCTCCACCTAGAGTACTCTTTTTGTCTCCTGAGCGAACTGTCCTTCACATGAAGGATTTTACTATACTGGGACAGTATGTTGGTGCTGAGCTTTGACAAAAGCTTGTCTCATTGGTATCCATGCTCCAAACTGAGATTTTTATTACTGCTAATTCAAAGAAATCAGACTAAATATTGTATTTGGGATTTCTTGGGGAAAGGAGTGCAAGCTGGAAATATTTTGTGTTAACATTTCTAAGGTCCTGTCAGGTTGCCAAAGGGAACAAACACACCCCCAACAAAAGGCCTTGTGTCCCAGCCGTAAGTTGTAGTAGGAAGGTGACTAAGAGCACTGTGGGCTTTTGCATCTTTGCTGAGACCCAGGTTAAATGCAGCTGTTGCTGTCTTACTCATATGCTAAAACTGCTTCTTCATCCAGGGTAACTGCTAAGGAATATAAAGAAATGTCTAGGAGGCTGGCTGTGGTGACAAGTTCTGCAGGAAGGAATATTTCCCTGGCTAAGATCAAGAAATTCGACTTCCCAGCGACCATCTTTCCAGGTTATGACTGTCAGCCACTGTCAGTTCACCCTCGTCAAACAGCAAGCAGGAAAAGGAACTCTCTTAACAGGCTTTTCTCCTTGTGTAGTGGCACATTGTGGAAAGGGGCTTACCATTGGACTTCTGGGTCTGTCTTCTCATTAGAATTGGCGTCTTTAACAGGACAGTTACTGCTGTCTTCTGCGGAAGAGGTGCTGTAGGTGGCATTTGGTGGTGGTAAAGGCAAGCTGGCCTGGTTTTCTAGCTGCTCCCCATTTTCGTTGCCATGGACGCATCCATCACCACTGTTGCTTAAGTTCCCACTTGGATGAGGTGATACGCTAATCAAAGCAAAGTTTTCTGTCTTAGAACCACTTTTCCTAGCTTCACGTTGTCTCTTACGGTATTCTAACAGAGAAACCTTAAACAAGAAAGAAAAAGTAAATCTTTTACTCTTGTTTTGTATATCAGCATCAACTTATTCTTCTTTAAAAAGAATATTGCAGCATTTATATTAGGTAAATTATATAAAATAATTGAATTTTCCATAAATAATTAACAATTATTAAATGCCTACTATATGTCAGGCATTGTATTTAGATGATTTATATGCATTATCTCATTTAATCCTCACAACAACCCTAAGAAATAAGTATATTATCATCCCCATTTTACAGATGAGGAAATTGAGTAACTCACTCACTCCAGGTCACACAGCTGGTGAGTGTTGGAGCCGGGATTCGAACCTAGGTCTTATTTGAAAGCCCGTGCTCTTTCCACTATACTACATTGCTTCCCACAAAGTTGCCAACTGGACTCTGTTATAAAAATTAAAAGCACATATCACTAAAATGCTTTGACTTATATAGCAGTTAAGCCTATTAACAAATAAGTGCTGTTTCTCCCATTCTTGCAAAATAAGGCATTCTAACTGTCTTTAAGGTTAGGCACTTTTGTATTAAGGTAGAATCTTAACAAACAGTATCATACTTTCCAAAGTACTCTTACATCCATGGCCTAAATACTGTAAGTATTATGAGATGGTGAAGAGGCATTTCTTCTCTCCACGGTTGCCTGCTCAATGTAAAATAAGAGAAATAAGAACAAGCATTATCTACCTGTTGTTTTGGAGGTGTTCATTTTTAATAGTTACTTGCTTCATGAAAAAAAAATCTTTAGGCTTTTATCTCAAACTACATTTCTTATTAGAAGTTTTCATATCATTGTAAATTTTTACTTTCTTAAGAACATCAAATTATTTACAAAAAGCTTAAAAATGTACATAGGAAAGCCTCAACCAAGTTACGAATGCATAACATATGCTGCAACTACCAATAACCCTTAAGAACACAGTGAGAAACCCACTATTAAAAGGACTATAAATTATTAAATTATAACCTTTTTCTTTTGCGGTGGATTCTGGGGTGTGCAACTCCCGTCAATCAAATTGTCATTAGCAGTCCGTCCGAAACCAGAGACCAGCCCATCTTCAGAAGTACAGAAGACAGTTGTTTCCATAAACATGCCTCTAGTATCATCCTGCATCAGGCACTTTGACTCACTTATTCGGAAGCCTCCTCCAATCTCCAACTGATGTGAGGGCGTTAGGTCCCTCAAGTTGGAGTTTACTGAGAAGTTAACCCCTGTCCTGTCAGGGCTCTTTACCCAGGAAGAATACATTGTGCCTCGTCCAGAGTGGCTGGAATCCAGCTGGTTGTTGGGCTCACTCCTGTCGTGGGCTGGTGTTTCCATGGTTTTTTGTAAGGCAGCTGGCTCAACCGCATCGAGTCCCAGTTGGAGGTCTGACACAGATTCTTTTTCCCCTGGGCAAGGCCTGTTGACTTCAGTCCTACTCCTAGGGCTGCTATAACCAATAGTCTTTATTTCTTGCAGGCCCAGTTCAGTTAAATTGGAATTTCTGAAAGGGCCCAACGTTAGCATGGTTGAAGGTCGGTCATATCCCTGTTGGTGACAGTAGGGAAGGGAATCACACAAACAATGCCATTTAAGGACGGTTTACTATCTAGCAGTTATATAAGCAAAATAATATTAGAGAAAGTCAGTAAATGAATGGTTTTTGATAATCCCTTACCTCTTGATTGTAAGTGCATCTCTTTATTTCTGGAGAACTTTCTGGGGAAGAAATATTCTACATGAAAGTAATAAAATTAGGAATTAAAATACAACAACCTCTATGGTTTGTAGACATGAAGAGATGAAAATACTGATGATGCACAGATTTAAACTTTGTTGAAGACATTGCTTTAGGTCAGTATGATGTACATATTACAAAAAAATTGTTCATTGTACAAATGTTTACATAAGTATAATTATAGGTTCCCAGTTTCCTCTCATAGTTTCTCACCGTGGGATGGGAGAGGGGTTTATCAAAAAAAAAAAAAAAGAAAGAAAGAAAGAAAGAAAGAAAAAAAGAAATACTCATTGCCAGGGATGGACAGTTTTCAGCCCCTTGAAATTTCTCACCTCAAAGTGCATGGTGTTTCCTGGTGTGCCAGGGGTCACTGGGGTCACTGGTGAATATATGGGTTTATAACCATTTCTGTAAGTTTCATCGTCTGATTTGATCCGTGGGGGAGTGGCAAACGCTGGGTCTGTTGGAGTGGCGTCTGTGTGAGTTGGTGTAGCATATGGTGAAGGAGTAGGGGTGGAGCTTTCTGAGTACGCAGACTCCAGTAGCTGGTAAAGTCTTCTTTTTTTAAGTGGTGTAGTTAAATCTGTTGGTGAAATAATAATCCGTAAAAAATCATACTGTTGGTATCTGCTATGATACCATTAACAGTAATGACTTTCCCCTCCACACTTAAGTATGTGTTTTTAAAGAAATGTTACTAACGTGAAATCTTTGCCCCAAAGGCCTCAGACATTTTAGTATTAGCAAATATGATCTTGCCTGAAGCTTAGAAGCATAGACATCACAAAAAAGTCTTATTAGTAGTACTGATGTTACTGTAACTGATTTCTAAGAATCCTTTTGATTCCACTGGAGAACACCCAGACCCATACCAAACCACATCAGCAGCATTTCCACCTATGGATTTACAGCTGTCTTTTGTGCAAGAAGTCTGCTAAACAGAAAGAGAAAGCCTGTAGCAGTGGATTTCTCTGCTAGAGTCCACAGCAGTGATTAGACTCTGCCTGATGCAAAGCTGCAAATGGCCTTCGACAGTTCCTCACGCTAGATCACTACCAAACACAAGCACTACCTGGAAGAGAACAGCTGTCGCTTAACAGTAGTGGACTTTTATTTTCACCATTAACTGTAGGACTTCTGGATCTTTCCTGACAAGGTGAATGGTATCTATGTAAAATTGTTGAATTTTCTTCTTCCAAGGCTTGTTTCAACCATCGCTGAATAAAACAAAAATAAATGAATAAGGATCAGTTTGCAGCTATTTATATAGCCTATAAATGCAAAGCCGATCACAAAAGCATTTCATTGTGAGGTTCTGTAGTAAGGACTGAGATTTGCATTTGGCTTCTCCTAGATTTTTATATCCAAAGAAAAGTTTACCTTTTTGCATGAGCCAGAAATGTTTTCAGTAGTTTCTTTTCTTCTCTTTTTTTCCGAAAGGAATGGTGATGTAAATCTAATATAATGCTTAGGAGTAGAGTATACATGGGGGCTGTAAGTGAGACCTGGCAAAGAATTGAGCTGTGTAGCTAACACCTCTGGATCTGTAGTTATGCGCAGAGGCCTTTCTGAAAGGCTGTCTGAAGGTTTTCCTGTCTTCTCATTCTTCTCACTTAACCATTCATTGACCAAGTGCTAGAGAACAGAAACATTTGGATCACTATAGAGTAATTGCACAGATTCCACTATAGAATACTCTAATATCAAAGTAGATACGGGCACATCGTCCAAGACGATAAGCGGGTGATTTAGGTCATTCGTGTTATGGGGCTGGAGAGATGGCTCAGCGGTTAAGAGCATGTACTGCTCTTGGAGACAGGACCCAAGTTCGGTTCACAGCACCCATGTCAGATGGCTCACAACCGCCTATAACTCCAGCTCCAGGGGGACCTGATGCTCTGGCCTACATGGGTACCTGCACCCAAGTGCATATACCCACAGACAGACACACATGCATAATTAATAATAAATCTTTAACAAAAAATTATGTGGTGAAAAAGAAACCCCACTAATCAGCATATTCATTTTCTTATTTACTATTATAATAATTATTATTTTATAGAGGCAAAATACATGGATATATGTAAAAAATTTGTTTTACACAAAGACTAATTTTTGGCAGGTTATGGTGGTGCACTGCCTGTAATCCCAGGCTGAGTCAGGAGGACTGATACCAGTTTGAGACCAGCCTGGGCTACATAGTAAGTACCTGGCCAGCCAATACTACATAGCAAAACTGAATCAAAGGAAAAAAAGAAAAGGGGCCTTTTCTTTCTTTTTCTTTTTTTTTTGATATAGTAAAATCTAGGAGATACCAACAAGTACCATAAACAATGTAGTTTCTGTTGCTTTATATTCTACATGAGACGGTTTGGCTTGGTGGGAAAGTCTGATTTTCTTAAGCAGTGCTTTTCTAGCCAAGGTGCCCGTCACAGTTGCCTAGAGATGAGGTTAGTGCATAGATAAAAGTATGTCCACATTGACATTCCTTGAGTCTTTAGAGGTTTGAAATACCTCTTAGAGAACTTTTACCATCCACCATGTATCTAACTCAGCCGTGTTTTGCTGATGTCCTTTTGGACTGTACCCAGCCAGGCCTTGCACATGCCAGGCAAGTGCTGCTCTACTGAGCCACGCCCCAGCCCTCATAGTCTAGTCTGTCCTCGATGCCTGAGTATACCTGGTCCTGAGGAGTAATGACCCCTCACCTTTACAAATAACTAGGTACTTAGGAACATGACCTTTTGCTGCTGGGGTTTTATACTTTCATAGCTTAAATGTGAATTCCAGAACAAGCACTACATGTGTGCATGAGCATTTTTGCCCAGACACTTAACCAATTTCAAAGCATTTTTTTTTGCAACCTTTCCTTCCTCCTTTTCCTGTATGTATAATTTCTTGTATGTACCTTTGTAGGACAGTGCTATTCTCTGTATTAATGGCATCTTTAGGGGAATTCATATTTTGACATTAAGTGAAAAATAAACATACAAAGCACTATAATAGCTTGTTTTAAACAAATATTTATATTTCATATTTAAGACATATAAAATAGCTTAAGTATTTTTCATCCCAAAAAGGAACTTTTTTCCTCCTTCCAAATGTAGGTAAGAACTACATTTAGTATTGAAGCCAAGTATCCACTTGTTTAAGGCACACTGGCTTTGAATGAAACATTATAGTGATGTCTTGAACAAAAAACCTAAGACTCTGTGGCAAGGAAATTAAGACTCTGCCACTGATATATAAGCCTGAGCTCATATTAGAATTCTTTAAGCATGCTATTCATTGTTTAGCAGCCAGCCTGCCTGCAAACTGTATGAAGTTAGGTAAGAGGAAGACCAAAAAAAAAAAAAAAGTTTACAAATAGGGTATATATGGCCTAAGTTGTGTTGCCGTTTACACACAGAAGAACAGCAGCCCCTAAAGGTGATGCTGTTATTTGAGCTGAAGAGTTCAGGCTGGTCAAATTCATTAAGCAGTTTCTCATAAAGTGTCATTAACTCTAGCAGTTTCCCAATGATTTTGATATAAAACTGATCTTCCTTATAAATTCAAGAAGCTACCGTGAGATTGCTCACTGGATAAAGTCGTTTTGCTGCCAAGCCTGACGATCTGTTTTCTACCTGTGGAACCCACACAACAGAAGCAAGAACTGACTCCTGGAACTTACTCTTCATGTGTACTTTGGCACACAAAGTACTCTTAAATCCATATTCTCAGTACATTCCATGGAAATCTTAAGTTCCTTCATAATTTTTACGATCTACCTACACAAAGGAATTGTACAATGTACAAACAATAAAGAGGGGTAGGGCGTGGCTCTGGGCTAGAATGCTTGCCTGTCACTCACAAAGCCATGGATTAGATTCCAAGGAACGGGGGCGAGGAGGAGTATTAAACCAGTTTCAGAGAAATGAATATTTTATACATATTTATACATATGTACTTTATACAAATACTTATTTAGAGAAGTCATGAATTACGATACTAAAGGTCTTTATATATTTAATCTTCATAATACAAGCACACTATTAATGTTCTTGACTGTTTGGTACTTCTCATTCTTAAATATCTACAAGTGTAAAAATGAAGCTTCTTACTTAGATTATAAGATATAAATTTAATTTTTAGGACAGCTTAATTACTCAACTAAGATTCTTGTTGCAAACAGCTCTTACATTGTTAGGACTCATACCTTCTTTGTTTTGGGGTACTTTGTGGGACATTTATTAAGTGCTGGAACTTCCGTTTCAGTAATTATTTCTGCTACTGCAGTTTCCGTTTCTGGTTCGATAGCAAGTACAGTGTTTTCAATATCGTTCTGTTGTGACATAACTTCAACGTCAGGAGAAGATGGCTGTATGTCTGAACACATGCTGACGGTTCTGTGTCTCCGACGCTGCTGTCCAATGTGAGTCCTACTGCGAGAAAAGCTTTTTCTCTGCTTAGTTCTATTCACTTTGGCAGGGGTTGGCTTCATAGCAGTTTCTTCTTTTACTTGTTCCTAGTTCAAAATATAATAGCGGGACTTCTGATGCCTACAGATAGGTTTAGGTAAAGTATAACATTTCCAGAATCTTCTAAAAAAAACCTTTCCTTCCTTCCAGTATTTTATTCTTGGTGTAGTGGCGCATATCTTTAATCCCAACAGTGGGAGGCCAAGGCAGGCAGATCTCGAGTTTGAGGCCAGCCTGGACAGCCTGGGCCACAGAGAAAGACCCTGTCTCCACAAACAACAACAACAGAAGTCTGTATTTGTGTGTGTGTGTGTGTGTGTGTGTGTGTGTGTGAGGCCAGAGCTGTCGCCTGTGGGAGACGGTCCTCCCCTTCTGCCACAGAGCCGCTGGGGGCTGAGCTGAAGTCAGCAGGCATGCAGCAGCTCTACTGCACTAGCCAACTTCTTCTAACCGAAACAATGGACACTTTCTTACTCCAAGGCAAATAAACGCTCATAGCATGTCTAAATTTTTTATAGGGTGTGAATATGCTTTAGAAGGCTAATATGGGTATTGTTTAAAATTCTTAGGCTGCTGATATGGCTCTGCAGTCATACTTGCACACGAGCCTGAAGATCAGTCTCTGAGCCCCAGAACCGATTCACAGAGTTGCACTCTGACATTCACATGCACACAATAGATGTAAGCACACAGACATAATTTTTATAGATGTAACTGTACTGTGTAGAAACTTTATTTTAAGGCACTTGACTTGGAAGAAAGGTAACCCTGAGTTACCTGGACAACTTCGGCATCGGTGACAATCTGTGATTCTTTACATTCAGGCTTAACTTCTGTCTTAGCTGTGCTGATCCTTTCCAAAGCTTGTTCTCGTCTTTTCTCTCTCTTTTCAAGTCTGGCAAACGCTTGCAAAATTGCTTCCATTTTTCTTTCTTCTCTTGTCTATGGAATTTAAATTTGAAGTAAATAATATCATTATTCCAAAGCAAAAATTCTAAATGTCAAATGTTCATGGCAGATTTTAAAAACTTCTGTGATACTATTATTATAACAAGTCTATTGCTGGTAGATATGGGGAACAATTTATAGCCATTTAGCATGTATGTGAATCCCAAACTTCATTTCAGTGAGCTGTTTTTCAGTGTATTCAAGAAAGGACAATAATACAGTAAAACCAAAAAAAATCTTTAAAAAAAAGGGGGGGGGGAGAATTCATTGTTTTACCAAACAAAAAAGATTTCAGTACAGAAGTTTGCCTTAAAAAAAATACAAACAAACAAAAAAACCTGAAAATTCCTAAGGAAATGCTATGTTGAAAAGGGAAAATTCATATGCACTTAAGGAGTCAATGAATCATTGTTATATTGCGGCATAGTCTTAGGTTCAAACCATGACTCTGCCAGTAATTCTTAGTAAATAGTTCTGTCACCCTGGCAAGTTAGTTTCAACTTTTCTAGGAGTGTTAAAAAGCATATAGTACTTAACACTTCATTGTATTGTTATTTAGCTCAAATAGAAAAATGTGAGGCTTTTAAACAGTACTTGGACAATGGTAAGCATTCCATAAACGTTAAAATTATCATTTCTACTTTCGCCCTTGTGCCCTCCATTACAATTCTTTTAAGGCATTCCTCTACCTTCTGCTCTTCCTTTCTTACACTGACACTTCAAGACAGGGCTGAGGGAACAGCAAGAGTTCCTTTGAGCATCAGTTCTCTTGGGTAGAGAACATTAAGAGCAAGACCCAGAGCCCTGAGCAGAGGGCCTGGCAAATGCTTCAGCTCTCAACCAGAACCAGGAAGCAGGTCCATCAACTGTCCAGTTCTCCAAATGAAAGAACCAGGTCCTGAGGCTCAGATCCATTTGTCTTTCCTCCTTCATTGTCATCGATGTGGGGAAGAAAGAAAGAAAGATCAGAAACTCAAGATCTGGCTGCCATAGACTTTGCAACATTGGAGGTTCAGCTTTAGTTCCAGTAATTACTGGAAGAGAATTAAGCATTGATAACTGTTCCTACTCTTCCCTGGTTTTTAGTAAACACACTCAGTAAGGGAACAAAAGATGCTGACACAGCTCAGCTGGGATCACTTTGCAAGGAGCTCCAAATTTTTACCCTTTTTATTTTACACACAGGAAACTGAGGTAAGATACTTGTTCATGAACACAATCTTGTGTTTCCTTGTAATTTTGCATGGGTAATTCAAAACTTTAAAGTAGCAGGGTAGGCACCAGAAACTGGAAATTTTAAAGCCAAATTCCTAAGACAATTTTCTGTCTCTACTCTTACTTTATATAATTCCTTTAAAACTTGACCTCTATTATTAAAAAAAAAAAAGCTGTCTCTGTATATCAGCAATTTTCTGAAATGTTCCATTTAGAAATCTAGACTTCATAAAAGTAACTTTTAAAATTACCTCATCTGTTGAACCTGGTTGGAGGGGAGACTTTATAATTACTGTGATTGCTTCTTTCAAAAACATTTTAAAAATTTATTTTTATTTTATGTGCATTGATGTTTTGTCAGGTCCCCTGGACGTGGAGTTACACTTGTGACCTGCCACGTGGGTACTGGGAATTGAACCCAGGTCCTCTGGAAGAGCAGTCAGTGCTCTTAACCACTGAACCATCTCTCTAGGCCCTCAAAAACATTTTTAAAGAGTTATTACTTATACAGTATTCTGTTTGCATGTGTGCTAGCAGGCCAGAAGAAGGCACCAGATCTCATTTATTGATGGTTATAAGCCACCATGTGGTTGCTGGGAATTGAACTTAGGACCTTTGGAAGAACAGCTAGTGCTCTTAACCTATCTCTCCAACTCCCTCAAAAACATTTTAAAAACTTGCAAAAAATATTCTTCAGAAGAAACCAGCTTGTTTTAATGTGTGCACACACACACATATGTATCTTTCTTTTTAAAACTGGTTTGTTAAAGATTCACTTATTATGTAGACAATGTTTTGTCTCCATATCCCCTGCACAACAGATCTCACTATAGATGGTTGTGAGCTACTATGAGGTTGCTGGGAATTGAACTCAAGACCTCTGGAAGAGCAGCTAGTGAGCCATCTCTCCAGCCATATATAAATTTCTAAATACTTCTTTTGTGTATGTGTGAGTTTCTGCATATCACCTGCATGCAAGTACACTTGGAGGCCAGAAGGGGGTGTCAGATCTCCCAAAACTGGAGTTACAGGCAGTTGTGAGGGGCACAGGTGTAGGTACTGGGCTGTGAACCCAGGTCCTTTGCAAGAGCAAGCAGTAAGCACTCTTGACCACAGAGCTGCTGCTTCTGATGCCCAAGAATTTTTTATGAGTGAATAATTCAGCCATTAGGTAGATACCCAAGGAAGAGATTTATGTCATAATTATCCTGAAACTTCTAAGACAGTAATGAATTTTTGTCAAACTTCTTTGACATAATCCAGTATTTCCTTGTTCTGGATTGCAAGATTGAGGATCAGAGATAAAATATGATGTAAAGACCTAGACTCAGTGAATTAAAGGTTAAACTCCCTTGAAAAGTGTACTACATGCGGATTAAACAAAACACTCCTTTATGATCTTTAGTTGTTCAAGTCCTTAATGGCACATTTCATGCTATTGATAGAACAAAAAGTTTATATGTATGTGCCTTTGCATAAATTGAGTTTCCTGAGTTTTATTTTTTATTTTATTTTATTTTATTACACAAAGTATAAGTTTTGTAGAAATATCGAAACATTTCTACAAGCATTTATTATATAGCAATAAAGTTGAAAGCACCAAGGAAATTCCCAGTGACTTTAACCCAGATTTGTCTTAAAGTATACAAATATTTGAGAATAAATGATTGCCAGCTTGGATAAAAACATTAGCTTTTTGAAAGACAAGGTCTCTCTCTAGTCCTGGCTGTCCGGGAAAGCACTATGTAGACTAGTCTGGCCTCGAGCTCTGAGATCTGCCTGGCTCTGCCTCTTGACCACTAGAATTTAAAGGAGTACACCACATGCCCAGGTTTTATATTCATCACATAACCTAATGCATTCTGAGGTACATGGTCATGGGTAAAGATGTGTATTTAATGGGTGCAGATCAGAATCTGCCACCAATGTAGAGATCTATTGGAAAAGTATGTTAACTCTAGGGAGCTGGAGCCTGGTGAGGTGATAAGAGTTATCTAGAGCTTCTATGTCTATAGTTTAGAAGTGTGATTCAAGCCATGGCTTTATCCTGAGCCCAAAGCTACCTCATTATCTGTGAGCTGGAAAACTGACAGATGGCAGTTTAGAGCTGAATTTGATACACTGTCATGCTGAAGTTTTAGGTACTAACCAAAGTATGTGGGAATACTCCATGTGACCTACCTGGTACACTGTTCTTGTGATATATCTTAGTATATTATTTCTTATATTATTAGTATAACTTCATGTAAGCAGAAGAAAAAGATCTGCTTCATACCTCTTCCCATTTGTGGTATGACTTTGATACTGAATATTATTTGTGTGTATGTTTATATGTGTATATGTGTGGGGGTGGAAAGGAGTGGTATGAATTCACAAGTGCTAAAGCTATCCTGCTGTGGGAAGAAACCACACTGATTAAGGTGCCACTCATTTGAAACAACTGAAAACAAGCCTCATGTCTCAGCACTGTAAGTAGCTTTAGAGGTCAACTTGGTGTTAGAAGGAATACATGTTCATCCTGATTGGCCTTTCTGCCTTGCTATTTCTCAAGTGCCTTTTCTCAAGAGCAGTGCTCCTGGCCAGAGTGCAGAACAGCTGGCCGGAGAGACCACATCTCTGAAGCCTTCCGGCCTCCCCTTTCTCAGCTTTCCTGTCCTCAGCCTCAGTACCCAGGGGCTGAGAATATTCAAATAATAAAATAATATAAAAAAATATATATAATAATATAGTCAAATAATAATAAAATATCCCCAATTTTAAAGCTGAGAAACACAAAACTTCCTTGTAAAAGAAAGCAGATGAAACCAAAGAGCACCTACCAAATTATTACCTCATGGTTCTAAGACTTACTTTAAAAGTACAGTCTTCCTCAAACCCCTTTGAAACAGCAATTTAGAATTAATAAACATTAAGTGGCTAAGACTATTATCAATGAAAACTGTTCCAAAGTAATAACTACTGCTTACAGAGTGTTCCCTTTTCCTCTACATCTGATGAGAGTTCAGTGCACACTCACGCCCTCTTCCTTGACATTCAGGATTCGCTGTGCCCATGTTCTGTAAGAGCTGCTCTGCCTTTGCTCTTCACCCAGTACTTAGACAAATTCTACCCATATAGCAAGCACTCAGATTTTTATTAAGTAATAATTATGTACTGTTAAAGCATGTCTCTGCTCTATGGAGAGGTGTAGCGAAGCATTTAAAGTCTTTGAATATTTATTAAAGGTGGCTAAAACATTATACCTCATTTTATTTTGACAATCTTATCTATAAAAATAAACTTATTTCATTCTACCATGCATTTTAACACAGATGATTCCTAATTCAAGGATAAGTGAAATTTAGGCAGTCAGATTCAGCATGCAATAAGGAGAAAGCAATGGTGAGATAAAATGATGTCCATCATATTTCTATCATCAGATCACTTTCCTAGCAACATGCTCTCTTACTTTAATAATGTTAAAATTTGGCACATTCTAAACTGGTTTTCTGAGTTCCATCATTTCTGAATGCATCAGTAACAGCACAGACTTTGAATAGTGTTTTGCCAGGAATGCTAGGGGAGTTGTCACATCCTCAAAAGTTATAAGGTATTCAAGCGCAGATAAGGCTAACCAACAGAATTCATCTGGGTAACAACATCTAGGTAATACTTTTTCACAGACATCAAATTAGATGTCTATGGAGTACTTTCTGATGTGGAGGAAGGCTGAGAAACTTGTGAGCAACCGTGGGTTGTTTTAGGCAAAGCCTACAGATGTTAGCTGGACTGTGAAGAAACTTCATTAGCTCAGTCACGGGCTTATCATTTCTAAGTGGCTTTTGGCGCATTTAGTCAGCTCATTACTAAGTTGCTCCTATTCTAAAAGCATGTACACTTTTTTTTTTCCTTTAGCTGGGGCTATGACATTCTCACAATGAGGTTATCTTAGTATGTGAAAACTATCTGGCTTACACATCTTCATCCCACTGATGACCAGGATTGACCTGATTTATCTGGATGCTTAGTCTAAATGCCCCCTTCCTTCCTTGCCACTCCAGGTCCATGTGTGTCCCTCCTAAACCTGCACACTCAGTTGGAAAGGGTAGACGAGGTCAGATGAAAGTCTGACAAGAGTATATGAGTAGTTTTGCTCCATGCTAAAACCTCCAGGTAAGTAGTCAGAGTTTAAGCAACAAGGATAATACAACTCTGGACACTCCTAGCTGTTTGGCAAGTCCAGAGATCTCCTAACTTCCTGACTATCCTTTCATGATTCTTAAATTTCTGTTATAAGTGTGAATATCATCATTGAGTTAACGTCCATAGACTCTAGTTTAAGCTCTTTGACAGAGTTTGACAGCTCTATGACAGAGCATTGAAACATCTGGAAGCAGAGGCAGCTGGATTTCAAGAGTTCCAGACAGTTTTAGCTACACAGACACACCACACACTACACCCTAGCATACCAATATATTTGCTAAAACTGAGCAGCATGGAAACTAGGTATTTTTATAGTTAAAAATCAACAAAACAATTGTTTGCTAAAAATCTTACTACAAAAGATTACATGGGATTTAACTTGGAGAAAAATAGTACTGATTCCTCTTTATCCAAATGTGCTGGCACATAACCATAATGAAGTTCTAAGGACTGTCTTGCATGAGAGAAAATCAGTTTGACATAAATTTGTCAGAAGTATTGCTACCATCTGTATTCTGCTTCCTTTATAAGTTGCCACTTGGCCATTTGCTCTCTCCCGTTCAACCGCTAGCATTAATTTAACCAGTGTGAACAGCAGAGAAGAATAAAGGCTGATTCAAATCGTTTTGTTCCAAAATCAAATATGGCTTTGAGAAGAAAAACAAGTTGCTTAGGAGCCTTCTTATTTTTCATCAATATATTAAACATCAAAGTAAATGAACCAACTAGAAATAAGATTTCAGTGATTTTGAAGCAAGGGTCAAGGTGGCAAAGGTTTTAGATTTCATCTATCCTTTCAAAATGACACCATGCAGTCATACTTTATAGGTTTCTCACATTTTACACTCCCATGAACACAATTTCCAATTTCATAGTCACTTCAGGGGCAAGTATTATGATGAATATACTAAAAAGAAATTAGAATTTCACATTAGCCAAAATGATCACAAGCTTAGAAAATGCATGTGTTGTCTATACTAATGTTTTAACATGCAAAGGGTCTACAATTTTCTAGGATCTAAAAATAGGATGTTCTAAGTTCTAAACATAAGCATTGAGAGGGCTATGTGCATACATATACATAACTTTTTTTGTGGAGGGGATGGGATAGGTAGACCTCTATTGCCTTGACTGTCCTGGAACTACCTATGTAGACCAGGCTGGCCTCAAACTCAAAAAATAATCTGTCTGCCTCTACCTACCCAGGACTAAAGAGCCATAATGCCTCGCTTGACTGGTATTTTAAAAGTGGCATCATAATGATAAAAAGGCAATCTGAATAAAACTAATGATCATATTACAACCTTCAGAGCCATCTTGTCAAAGACAGGGTTTCTGATTGACTGGCTATCCTCAAACTTACTATGTAGGAGAGGATGGTGTTGAATTAATCCACATCTAAATGCTGAGGCTACAGTCATGTTCTACCATGCTCAGCTGCCTGGTTCAGTTCTTAAAGCCAGTTAGTTGTAAAAGTTCATATATTAGATACATGGCCCAAATAAAAAAAAATCATACTTTACTGTAAATTGACCCAGGTTTCCACAGAAGTAATACAAATTCGAAGCTGTACCAGTTGGGGAATGGACAGGACAATACTGAAAATCAATGGTAAAGAAAGAGCCATAGTGGGCTGTGGAGATGGCTCAGAGGTTAAGAGAACTTGTTCTAACAGAGGACCCAGCTTCAGTTTCCAGCATCCAGAAGGTACCTCACAACCATTAATAACTCCAGGAGATCTGATGGCACTCTTCTGACCTCTAAGGGCACCAAGCATGCATGCAGTGTACATATATACACACAAAAGCCATAGGTAATTTGGGCACAAATAGTTTAAGATCAGGGAATCTTGAAAAAGCGCTTGAAGTAATTCCTTTAGATATACCAACCTCTCTTAAAATTTCACCTGTGTTCTTTCTCTTCTGTCTCGACCTTTATGAATAGACATGTACTTTTACAATGCAGAGGCTATGAATAGTTCTGTATTGCTTTCACAATGCAGGTATTTTAGAAATCAGTCAAGGATGACCACTATCATGATGCTTAAAAGATTCAATTTCTTACAGACCTACTCTTTTATATATATATATATATATATATATAAAACACATGAGACCCCCAACATCATGAAACAAAAGAGGGCCTGGAGAGGTGGCTCAGCAATTGCAGGCACTGGCTGCTCTTCCAGGACTCAGGCTCAATTCCCAGCACCCACATGGCAGCTCACAAGTGTCCGTAACTCCAGTTCCTGGACTTCTCACATAGACATATAGGCAAAATACCAATGAACATAAAATAAACAAACAAACAAAAGACTGGGAAACCCACACCATGGCCATCCTGGTTTGTAAAGTCACGTTCAATTCTTAAGCCAAAATGTTAACTTTTTTAGGGGTGGGGGAGGGCACAACGTATCAAGTCAGGCCCTTATATGCTATGCAAGTGCTCTATCAGCAAGCTACACCCAGAGCCCTGTAGTTTAATTACCTACTCATATCATGGCAATCCTGTTGCTTCAGCCCTGCAAATTCTGAGACACAAGTATGAGTCACACACACTGCTGCTAGAAATGACATACAGTTTCTCATCTAGCACTTGTACTGACAAAAACATTGGCAGATAACGCATAAGGGAGATAGAGCTTTCATTTATGGTAACAGTGTGAGAAACCAGACACAGTAGCCACTAAATCATGCTGGACTTTGAAGTTTTGCTAAGTCATTTACCTGACAGTAGTAATACAAAGCTTAAAATTCTGTTTGTTTTAAATCATGAAAAGAAACAATACATTCAACTAATGAAAAGACATACTGAACAATAATTGTGGCATTAAATTTATTAACAATTCTTGGCTTCAAAATTTTCAAGATTATTTCTTAAAGGTAGCATACATTCTTAAAATCCTAACAAAAGTCAATAAAAATACACACACACACACAATATCAGTAAGGTATTTAAATGGTAATGGCAAGCGAGATAAAAATGTCCAGTGTTATCATGTGTTTGCTCACTTACAGGACAGAAGCGCACATAAAGGCAGCTAACTCGTGGGAGAGCAGCAACCCGAGGCACCATGAACAACCACTAGATCCCAGCTTACCATCTTCCTTTTCCTTTCTGCAATCTGCTCCTCAGATTCCATTTCTACTTCATTGCTAATTGGAGTTTTTTCTTCCATATCATCAATATAATCTGGTTCCTAAAAAAATGGAAGTATTTCTTTATAGATAAACTATTAACCCATCTATAAACTGGGACCTTTATACTGTGCCTTTTTACCATAATAGTAAGAAGCCCACCCAAATCTGAATTTCTTTTTTTTTTTTCCACTTTTTTTAAAATATTAGTTACGGTTTATTAACTTGGTATGCCAGCTGTATCCTGCTCCCTCATTCCCTCCCAATCCCACCCTCTCTCCCTTATCTCCTCCCTGCCCCTTTTCAAGTCCACTGATAGGGGAGGACCTCCTCCCCTTTCATCTGATCCTGGTTTATCAGGTTTCTTCAGGACTAGCTGCAAAGTCCTCCTCTGTGGCATGGCAGGGCTGCTCCTCCCTCGGAGGTAGGGGGAGAGATCAAAGAGCCTGCCATTGAGTTCATGTCAGAAATTTTCAAATTCATGAAGTTTTCAAATTCATACAAGCAATTTTGTTTTTTGAAGTTCCTGTCAAATATAGATAGCAGTACGGCTTTATGTTTTCATTTGTTCCAAAACTAATTTTCACCAAACCTGCATATATGAAATCTCCAATGTTTGTTGTTCAATTTAATATGTAAAATGGCTAGACATGGATATGCTGGCACACACCTTTAACCATGTACTCTGGAGGCAGATGTAGACAGATCAGAGTTCAAGGCTAGCCTGGTCAATAAAGTTCCAAGCCACAGAGTGAGACACTGTCTCAAAAGAACTACAAAAACCCATGCTATCTAGAATGTCGTTATTAACCTAGTCTTAGTATTAGCAAGTTTATAAGGACCCGTCCACTTGAGTGTTTAATAATTTGTCATACACTGTAGGAAAACATCTGTAAGCAGCTAAGTAGCAGAATAGGACTGGGCATAGAGCACAGCAATAAAGAACTTTTACTGAAAAAAATATTTAACTGTTAAATGATTTTATGCTTAAAAAGAATAATTTCCTTGAGAATCAGGGGAGTGAATACCTGATTGTTTGACACTGACAGTCTCAGTGGGGAAAGCTTTCTCTGTTTTGTTTCTGGACTCTTTATTTTGTTGTTTGTTCCTTCACAGTCCAAAGTAATATTCTGATTTTGTATATCTTTTTCTTTTGAAATATCTTTCTCTTTTTTCCCTTTTTTTCTTCTGGTCTCATAACCACTATTGATGTTTTCTGTGGACTCCGAGCTGCGCTTCAGAACAGGGCATTCTGGATTATCTTTGAGGCATGCACAGTCCACCTTGTATTTACTGAAATGATAACCAGGAAAATATTAAAATATATAAAATAAGTGAGAAGTTCATAAGCTCTTTTAAGCTGTAACTCTATAAAAATGATACAATTAATTATAAGCCTTAACATCTTACTAATTTGAATTTCTGATTCCACAAAATGTTTTCTCATAAAAACAAAGTATCCCGTTGTGATTTGGTTGTTTTGTGCTGCTGAGACTCAAGTACTTCAGACATGCTAGTCAAGTATTCTGTCAGTGAGCTCTAAGCGCCACCTTGAGGTGCTGACTTTTGAACATACGCCTTTTGATGTAAAATAATACTCTAGCTTATGCAAGATAATAAATATTAAGGCAAAAAACTATTTTTATTTGGTCTGAGAGTGTTATGCTGACTAGAAAATTGCTTCAGTTTAAAAAATGCTAGTTATGATAAATACCAGATCTTACCTAGTTTTTGTTATACTTTAAGGAATGATTTTAATAACCAGTTTTCCTTAAAATATATCTTGAAATAAACTTAATTCTAAGCCTTCTCTCTTTTAAACAGCAGCATGAAAAACTATACTATTCCTCATCTTCTCAGTAACTATTAGTACTCTCAATTTTACAGATGACCTTAAAGCGTAGCTCGCGTGACTCCAGATGCTTTCTTTTTGGATTGCACTTAACTGCAACTTGTGTTTACCACAGCAGTTACACAAGACCAAGAACTGCTGTAAACAGTTTGCATGTGTTAACTCACCAACAGTTCAAACACTGCATTATGTGAGCACTACCGTAATCTTGAGCTCACGAGTCATAAAGAGACGCAGAAACTGGTATATGGCAAATAATGAGTAACCAAGCTAGATATAAAGCCACACAGGTCATAAGAGTTTATATTCTGAACTCCTATGGGATAACACAGGCCTCTTTTAAAAAGCAGGAGAGAGAGACTAAAGTAGTAGGTAAGCCCTTGTCTTTTAAAAAATATTCATGTTTTTCACTAACAGGCTTTCGAAAGGAAAAGCCTGGGGCTGGTGAGATGCCTCTGCAGTTTAGTATCACTTCCTGCTGTTGTAGAGAACTCAGATTGGCATCCCTACCACCACAGAAGAGGTTCTCACAACAATACAAAGTCTCCTGGCAGCTGCAGGAACCAGTACACGTGACATATAGTCACATAAACACATATATAAATAAAAAAAATTTTTTTTAAAGGAAAAGCCTAAGTTGATATGATAAGTCTGACTTAATCATAGAAATGCAGATTGAAGGTAAAGGGACTGCACACTAGCAGAAAACATAATGCACACTTTAAAACTTTAGTTTTAGAGCTGGGTGGTGGTGGTGCACGCCCTTAATCTCAGCACTTAGGGAGGCAGAGGCAGGCGGATTGTTTTGTGTTTGAGGCCAGCCTGGTCTACAGAGTGAGTCTAGGACAGCCAAGGCTACACAGAGAAATCCTGTCTCAAAAAACAAAAACCTCTTAGTTTTAGAAATGATGTCTGTCATACACAGTTTATAGTGTGTGGGAGGCTAGGCCTGGAGAGCTGGCTCAGGGTTAAGAGCACTTGTCCTTCAGAGGACCTGAGCCTGGCCCCCGTCGTTGGATGGCTCCTAACCCAGCTCCACTGCAATGCCCTCCCTCTGGCCTCCAGCATCCACACACATGTACTACACACCATCACACCCACAAATAAAAATCTCAAAAACGACAAAATAGAGGAGGAAATTAGTTAAAATATTTATAACCCAACAGACTACAAAATATATGAAAATTTCAAAGAGTGACAGAGTCTGTGCATGTACTGACATCTGTAATTCCATCATTCAGGAGGGAGGGGCTGGAAGGGTAGAGATCAAGGACATCATAGAGAGTTTGAGGCTAGGCTAAATCTTCCTCTTTACCCTCAAAAAAGACAGAAGGAAAATTACAAGCACATACCATGCTGCCTGACTTGACTTTCTGTCAGTCCTGGGGTCAGTGGATAAGCACTCTATCCACTGAACTTCATTTCCTGCTTTATTTCACATAATTTGAAAATTAACTACATGGATATTTGTTTTATATGTATTTCATATAATAATCTAAGAAGTACAAATATTTTTTTAACTCAAAGTTAATGAGGTTTTCCCCCTAACATTTCAAAACAAAAGTGTTACTGCAGGATCTCCAATATACCATTTCTATTACACTGCAAAGAAATTTTGGTGCATAACCTGTATTAATAATCAAGTGACCAAATCCTAACAAATTGAAGTACAAAAGCGAGGGAAAAAATTCTCCCAAAATAAAGTCAGGTTTGTATAGCTGAATTAGAACTAGTAATTGTAAGGTATGAACACTCACATTACAGTAAGTTTGGGAAATAAGTAAAGATGGGACAGCTGATAAAAAAAAATCACACTTCACTTCATGTCCTTTTAGCTGTCTCCTGATAAAGTAATAACAATGTCTAACTTACTATGAAGCCATTAAACTACTTTGAAACAACATAAAGCATTTACAGACTTGAACTTACCAGTTCCCATAGTCAAAATCAAAGGCAATAGTAATTTCAGTCCCTTTTGGAATACTCTGTATAGAATAAATGTAGAGATGTATGGTCCCCTCTTCAATTTCATGCCTCACCTGTTAATTAAGAAGTATAATTTACATTTCTAGAAACTATTTAAAATGTCTTTATCTGGCAATTAGGAAAATTATTCATTATTATTGGGTTTTATTGTTGTTGGTTTTTTTGGTTTTTTTGAGACTATCATGTAGCCCTGGCTGGCCTGGAACCCAGAGAGATCCACTTGCCTCTGCCTTCTGCATGTTGGGATTAAAGGCATTCACTACCATTAACTGGCTGAAAAAGATTCTTAAAAGCATTTTATGAATATGACATGGAAAACTAACACTCATCACAAGAGTTAGAAATCAGTAGTTATCACCTGAAAGGTTTTCAAAGGTACATTACCAACATTCATCCCTATAGTCTACCATCTTCATCCAAAATAAAACAGTGCATTCTCATCCTTTGAGTACATATACTCTTTACCTTTCCATCATGCTTGAAATTGTGGGTTCTTTCCAGTAAATCAATCATGCCAAGTAAGAGTGTGCATTAATGGTACACCTAAGAATACTTTTCTTTGGCAGCTTTAGTTTCACCTCACAGGACATTCTCAATCAGTCACAACCATTTTACACATAACAATAAAGCATAGAAGGCTGGAGGTGTAGTTCAGTGGTGAAACACTTGCCTAATGTGTGAGGTCCTAGTTTAGTCTTCAGTAACGCATGTGTGCGCACATGCACACATACTCACAAAATATAAAAATTAAATCTACTTTAGCTTTTAGCTATGTCATGAAGTTCATAAAATAATGTATCTTACTTACAAATAGAGCTTCCAGTATGAACAAAAATCTAATATTCTCTCTTATGAGTAATATCAGTTTCATAGACATGGAAAGTTTTTAAAAAATATTTGAGACAAGGTCTCATTATGTAGCATTGGCTGGCCTAGAACTTGTTTTGTAGACCAGGCCAGTCTAGAGCTCTGAGTTCTGATTTATCTCTACCTCCCAAGAGATAAAAGGAGTGAATGTACAACCATGCACAGCTTATGAATAGTAATTTTAAGATTATCACCTAAATATTGGCAACAAAAAAAAAAATCAGACAAAATTAAATACATCATTAGTTAAAAGGTGTTTTCAGGCTAGCAGACTCATACTTTGTGTTCCAATTTCTCCTAAGATTTCAATAAGCTTACCTCCGCATTGGGTGTACAAGAACGCCTGATGAATCGAGCCTCATTCCCAAAAGTCCTCGCATCAACACACATTTCTAGCCCATGAAACTTAGAGTAGAATAAAACAAAAGGGTATGGCCTACAAACAAAGAAGTATTGTGAGCTTTTAGTACAAGGCTAGACGATACAAGTTAGTGGTAGAGTGCTCGCCTAGCAAGCACAGGGTCCTCAATTCAGTCCCCAATGTCACAAAACTGCTTCTGTTATTTTTTAGAGACAAATATGTAAAAAACACTACATTAAGAAACTTCTAAAAGACACAGTTGGTAATAAAGCAAGTGTTTGAATATGGACAATCTGACTCCAGAAGCCACTTTCAACTACTCTAAACTTAACAAGGCTGGTGTCTTGTTAAGTTGCCTAAGTCAAAAGCAATTAAAGTGGAAAAAAATTTAAATACATTTTAAAATCTTTATTTTTATTTTATGTTTATGGATATTTTGCCTGTACATGTCTGCATACCATCTGTATCTGGTGCCCATAGAATTCAGAAGAGGGCCTTGGATCCCTCTTCTGGATGGAACTGGAGTTAATGGGTAGTTGTAAGTCACTATGTGGGTGCTGGGAATCAAAACCATGTCCTCTAGAAGAGCAGCCAGTGCTCTTAACTGTTGAGCCATCCCTCCAGTCCATTTTAAGCAGAAATTCTTTAATAAAAAGAAAAAACATTTCCTTTAAGGGTAACTACATGCTTGTCAAGTCTAGATTTCAGGTAAAATATGCTATATAAGAGGCATAGCTCTTATGTATCTTTTGTGGCTTAAGTAAACACTCAAATTATAAACTAAGAATGTTTTACTAATGTTAACATTATTTCCCTAAGACAGCAACATATTTCTATACCTTTCAGAAGGGATGGCGATCACAAGATCAAAGCAATTCTCCATAAGAAGCAGCCTCTAAAACCATCCCAACGCCAACAAAATGAGAGTTGAGAGTGGTGGTAGCAGCATAGGAACATATCTAACCCTGTCTAATAAGGAAGGGGGAATTGTCATTTTAGTCACCGTCATCTTTTCAGGTTCTAGCAAGTATGTGATAACTTAGGTAGTAGACGGCAGGGTTCGTGAAAATCTTAGGTAATGAGAATTCCTGACTGCTTTTACTTGTTTAAAGTGGCTTACTTTAGAATTCAGCAAGACAGAAATGGGTAAGAGGCTAGGAAAAAGATCTTTACATGTTAACACACTGCAAAAGTTATCATTGGCATATCAACGACATTATACTTTACAATAATGAAACAACAGAGAAGAGCACACAAAGCATCTAGGCATAGTATTCAAAAATGCAGTGATGGACTAGGGAGATGGCTTAGCAGTTGAAACACTTGCCATACAATTGTCAGGCCTGAGGTAGAGTCCTCAGAATCAGCAAAGCCAGGTATGGTAGTACATCAAGCTGGCAGGGATAGGGGGCAGACCTGAAGGCTTTCAGCAGGTAGAGGGTGAGGACATCTGAGGTGGTTCTCTCACCTTTATACAGGTGCCATGGAATAAATACAACCACAGATAAATAGACACTGCATGTGTGTGCATGCACACACACACACACACACACACACACATGCCCACACTGATTTTGTTGGGGGTGGTGACTCGGCTCTGTAAATGCAACATTCAGGAGGCCAAAGCAAGAAGAATAAAAAGAATAAAGAGTTCCAGGCTAACCTGGGTTATAGAATGAAAACATTAAAAAACAAACAACAAACAAACAAACGTTTAACCCTAGAAAACCAACATGAAAAAAATAAAGATACCTTTTAAAGAAATATCCATTTGCTTCAAACTGTTCTCTCAGCATAAACTTCCCTCTGTATTCAATAATAAGTGCATCAGGAGGCAAATCTTTGGCAGATTTCAGAATTTTTTTATTCTTCTGTATATGGCTCTACAATCAGTAAATGTAAAAGTTAACTGGCTGATTTCACTCTAACTAAAGATATAGATAATACACAGGCAATTCTACAATTTTTTGACAAGTGACATATACCTCTACAGGAGGTTTGAAAAGTGAATTGCTGGTACTCATTTCTGACTTATTCATGTCTTTGTTGTCATTCCCACTGCCTAGTCTTTGAGCAATTCTTTGTGCCTCCCTCTGAACACCTTCACTATACTGGTTATTATTTGCTTCTTCGTATCGATCCATCCATGCTTTGATTTTTGTCTCCCATACAAAATTTGAACCATCAGATGAAGGATCAATTTCTGGTGCTGAACCCTAAAATCATAACAAAATATGAATTACCATTTGAAGTTAAGCACACACAATTAATTTATATAAAAGAATATAAATTATAGTATTTGCCTAAAGTTGATTCAATTAAAAGGACATAATTTAGCCCATTAAATTTCTTATACATGCCAGGAAAATAAACTGGAAAATTACTGAAGTCTCAGGTACACTGAAATAGCAAAAACTGAAGTGTCACTGTCATTATGGTAACAAATTTAAGGGTATCAATAAAATCAAATACTTAAATTTGGATCAGTCTCAACTGGTGGCCAAATTAAAACAAAACAACAAAAACCAGACAGCATGTTAAATTTTTGATTCTGCAAACTGCCAATATCTACTTAATGGCAGCAAATTTGTTTAACTTGAGAAAATCTGTATGCATTCTTAAACACCGAAGATCTCTTCATTTTAAGCCAAGTCTGGTAGGGCAGGGCTCCTATTTATCTATTAAGGAATGATGAGAGAAGGCACAGATTAAGTTCAAGACACAGTGAGGTCAAGGCCAGCCTGGGGCAACACACTAAGACCTTGTCGCAAATATGAAAAGTGAATAAGGAATAAGAATACAGTAAGTGATAAGAATATTTTACTAGCATGCACGAAGCCTAAGGCTCAGTCTCCAGCACTACAAGAAATGGCACAAACACACACACACACACACACACAAGTGACACTTTACTAAAATATACCATCAGATCATCTTCTATAGAAATAATCTTTACCACAGTTATTTTCTACAATAAACAATCAACTGTACTAAGCTGACCGACTGACTAATTGTAGGAGCTGCTGTTTCATGGGGCACTGGGGCTGTAGCTCAGCGGTGGAATGCTTGCAGAGCACGTGAAAGGCCCTAACTCAAGTGAACAGCAGTACAAAAAAAGTATTAGTATATATTGAATAGATCTCTTATTATATACGTATTACATTACTGATAAATTATATGACCAAAAGAAGATTTTTTTGAGCCACAACTTTATACTAAAGAAATAGATGCAGTTTTTAAATTATCTTGGTGCTTACAACTAAATACTAATAATTTGGTATATGTTTTTAATACAGCTCTTCTATGGCTCTTTAATCTTATAAACTTTACTCAAAAATTACTCACTGTTGTTTTCAAGAGTTTTTATTTAGGATTGACAAAGAAAATTTCCATATTCCTAGTTACTTCTTTATTTTATAAAGGGAACTGTTTCTAAGTAAAAGATACTGATTCCTTATTAAGCCCAGAATTCTGATAATTAGATAAGACAGGAAAGAAGAATGCTAGTGTCCTGATAATTCAAATAACATTTAAAAGATGTATTTTATTTCATGTGTATGAGTGTTTTGCCTCTATGTATGTGTATGAACCGTGTGCATGCAGTGCCCATGCAGGCCAGAGAAGAGGGTCCGATCCCATAGAACTGAAACTAAAACAATTTTGAGTTTCCACGTGGGCACTAAGGCCTGAACCCAGGTCCTCTGCAAGAGCAGCTAGTGCCCTTAAACTGCTGAGCCATCTTTCAGTTCCTCATAAAACTTCTGACTTCTTTACTCTGGCAGAACAAAATCCACAAATTCAAGTAAGATAAAAAGTAGATAACCTCAACCTTAAGACATAAAAAACATTTGAACGTGCAATGTGATAAATAATATCACATACCTATTGTGGAAAAATAATTACAAAATTATATAAAATTAATCATCTCAGTACTGATTATTTTTCAGAATGAAGAATAACTATTATGCTTCATATTATAGCAACAACAAATACTGGGACATATTATGTCTTTTTTAAATACTAAGTTGGAAAATTTTGAAATTTGTGCTAGGTGTGAAGATGCCTTATAATCCTAGAGGCAAAGCACGCCCTGCAAGTTTGAGGAGCACCTGAACTTCTAACAAGTTCCAGACCATCCAGGACCACATAGCAAGACCCTGTCTCAAAACAAAAGCATACATTCGCTTTCCTTTACTACCTACCCCAGAAAGCTATATAATATCAAAAAGATACTTCCGTAATTAGCATAAACCTGTTTATGGGGAAATCAGAGCCTTGCTGTTGTTGGGAATTTGAGCATCCAAAACCTTGAAGATGTATGCTAACTAATTCAAGGTGCATGTGACCAGTTTCTATTACCAATAAGACACTATGGTGGTTTTATAAAAGTGTTTAGCTCAACTATCCTTCAGAATTCCAACTGTGCAATTTTCAATTTGACTCTGGATTAATGTACAAAGTATACTAATAAACTTTAGTAGTTTCAGAAACATGGAATACAGTGACAAATGGAATTCTAATTATTACAATTATAACATCAATAAACGGTCAAAACAGTGATTTATTAATCCAATTAGAACTTTAAGTCCCTACTTCTTGTAAATGTACTAAGCAATGAAATAGCAAAAAATGTAGAGCATAAAATACAAATATAAACACGCAGCTACTCAGCAAGCTCTTGAGTTAGCACGAGTTCACAATAATGCCTTAATTTAATATATTTACCTTAACTCTCGATGATTTCCTAGAGCCTTCACGAAAGGCCTAAAAGAGGCATGGAATTCTGTTAGTTTTTCTTCAACTTGAATATTAATAATAAGAATCAACTATTCATTGAAGCATTTTGCTAAAGTGAAATAATTTGGTAACAACAAAGGTACTACAAGGGGAATTATGAAGTAAATAAAGTCATACAAAAATAGTATTCTACTATAAATAGAATAAAAACTGTTTAGAATAATAAAGTATGTATACAATGGTGCTAAGGTAAAAACTTCCAAATATTGTATGTGCTAAATATTATAATCATCAAATTGCAGTTATCAGTTACATAGGTGAAATGCATTGCAGCACTAAAATACAATGAGGACTTGACTAAATTTGAAATAACACAAATATTAAAGATATACTAAGACATTTCAACAAAAAACTCAAAACTTTTAAGAATAAATTTGATTTACAGATTTCAGAGCCTGAGCATTCGCTATGCTGTTGAGACAGAAAAACACACACACATGCACAGTATCAAGAAAGATATAAGAGAAGTTTGTTGTAGAAAGAAACACAAAGGCAAATGTTATTTGATGTACATGGTAACAGCAGCCTGTAATGTCCACACTAAGGCAGAGGCAGGTGGGGCTCTGTGAACCCCAGGCCAGCCTGGACAACGCTGCACTACAGTAAGCCCCTGTCTTAAAATAAAACACAAACAACAAAAAGTGAGGATTTGAAATGAGACAGGATGCCTCTAGCATCTTTTCATTAGGTTATTTAACCACGAGGTTTAAATTCAAAGACAATGTGGTTTGTTGGGGGAACAGCTGCTTTTCTTTTAACTCTTTAGAAAATATTGTATGTTTCTACATCAAGACAGAAAATAAAAACAGTAAAAATACTTGATAAAATGTCTTTACTTTATAATCTGACAGGACCATGGCTTCATTTGAAGTATCAATGACTTCAAGGTCAATGAGAATTTGTTATTAACAAATTTAATGAAATGTTAGTCTATAAGCTGTTGTCTACCATTGCATCATAGGGATCCTTTATCAAATAAAAATTAAAAGAAAAATAAGAAATTCAGTAACTATGAAGCCTTTATTAAAATAAATGTTATTCAAAGTTAAGAATAGTTGTAAAATTTTGCTTGATCCTCCATATATTAGCTGCTATCCATGCTTTCCCTATCTCTTGCCTGTAACTCAGCTATTAGCTCTTATCTACTCATCTGAAATAAAAAGGCAAAAACATACCTTTTTACATTTTGAAAAGTTTTGTTCTTTTTCCCCACTTTTTTTCCTTCTCTTATCAGTGACCTTTGGAACTCTAGAAGCAGTTAAAGTGATTGAAGTTGGAGTATGCTGAAATGCAGTGTATAATTCTACAGGAACTTCATCACCACTTTCAGTTGCACTGGTATCACCGTCTGTAATGAAAAACAAAGTCACCACACTTTAACACTTCTATTTCACGCAATTAAAGCAACACTCCACCTGACAACTGTTATACTTCCTTGTTCCTAAAGAATAAACTCATTTTCTTACTTCAATTACTCACTCATAAGATACACCTAAATTCAAAATAAATGGCTTTCTTATACATTAAGTCATAAAGGATAAATAAATGTCTAACGGCATACTCTGGAGGGTTCAGGAAATAAGCACTAGTACACATGACTAATGGAACTCAAATTTGCAAGAGTATAAATTCACTAATACCTATAAAAATTAGATATTCACTTAAAAATTTAGCCTGTCATTCCATAAAAGTACAAAAGCAAACTTATGCACCCTTGTTTAATCAGAGGAACTTTACACAACAAAACAAAAATGTCTACCAAAAAGCAAGGGCTGAATAAAAAATGATTACTTAAAACTGGTTGTACTGGTCTTAATCCAAAATTAAATATATGGCAAGCTGGCATATGTGGTACATCCTTTTAATCCCAGCATTTGGGAGGCCGAGGCAGGCAGATCTTTGAATTCAAGGCCAGCCTGGTCCACAGAGTGGAGTTCCAGAACAGCCAGGGCTACACAGAAAAATTTTGTCTCAAAAAAAAAAAAAAAGAAAGAAAAAGAAAACTAAGATCAAAAAACCCAACACCCTCCCACCCTTGGAAAAGAGGATAACACATTATGGGACAAGCCTGTACTATGCACCACATAAATGAATCACATCAGACCAGGGTAGTCAAGTGAGCTCAGGCCAACGTGGGCTAAACAGAAGACCCTACCTAAAAAGCAAAAACAAATTAAAATAAAAAGCCTAAACAGAAAAATTGCAACATATGCAAAATTACGAAAATGGTATCCTAAAAATGAAAGAAATACTGTCGCATGATAAATTAATAGATTATTCTAACTAACAAACTTTACTTATTTAAAGATTATTTGTATATGAGAACAAAAGGTGATTTATACTTTTTATTTGCTTTGTTCTAGTTTGTTTTCTAAAATATGAACATGCATATTCTATAATCAAAAGTCTATACCTGATTATAAACAAGACATACAATCAAAATATATTAACAAGGTGTTGGGGGGCTGGAGAGATGGCCCCTAAGTTAAAAGTACTAGCTGCTCTTCCAGAGGACAGGGGTTCGATGCCCAGCACCCATATAGGGGGGCTCATAACTCTTGGTAACTTCAGTCCTAGGGCATCCAATGCACCGGTTTCTGTGGACACCAGGCACACGTGTGGTACACAGACACACATGTAGGCAAATCACTTGTGTGCAGACAAATTTTTTTTAATTAAAAAAAAAATCAAGTGTTTAGACATCTAATTAAAAATACTCAGACCATTTATTCCCTAAATCACACCCATTTTAAGTTAGAAAGGTCCTTTTTACATACCTGACATATTTTCTCTTTTCCGGCGTTGTAGTAGCACCGCCCTCTCCTTATCCAAATGCCTATGTTAAACATCAACATGTTACTCATCAAACTTCCATAAAGCTTAGATATGAAGATGTTTTTCATGTGATGAATTTCATACTTTCTTATGTTCTTAGTGAATAAACAATATAAAATATATGCGGCATCCTTTGCCTGACAGATTATATATATCTAATAAATACACATATTTCTTATTCATGTCCTAGAAAAGTAGATATCAGTTACTCCATTTCTTTCTATTAAGAAAATGTTTACCTAGAAAGTGAGCACATTTTTCAAAGTCAAATTGATAGCAAAAAAATCTTAAATAAATCCACATTAGCAATCATAATTAAAACCACAAATTGTTTTAAATAAATGTATGACAGTAAATTAGTATATATCATACATTTCCATACACTTTAAATTATTTCTGTGATTTATTTCTTTATATTGGTTTAGACAGGGTCTCACTAAGTAACCCAAACTAGCATCAAGCTCTATCTTCAAGCCATTCTGCTCTGGGATCACCGCTGCATACCACCACACCCTGCTCACTTCTGTTCTTAATAATACTGTAGGCATGGTAGGAGGCAGAGCCAGGAGGATCTCTGTGAGTTTGAGGCTAGCCTGGTCTATATAAGAAAATTCCAGACCAGCCAAGTCACACAGTGAGACCCTATCTCCAAAAAAGGCAAAGAAAGAAGGAAATTTTCCATTGTATAGAGAAGCTAAATACACAGATTATTCCTAACAAGAACTGGAGTGGAGCTCTAAACTAGCGTGTCTCAAGTCAGGAAGGCATGTGCATCAATGCGCACTCAGACCTGCAGTGATCAGCACAGTGTGGCGGTAAGCTCCCAGCGCACTATCCTTCTAATTCATAGCCTACGTCAGTTTTAACTAATTCTTCTGGAATTCATCAACAGATACTGCTCCATCAAAATCTCCTGGTCAAGGTAGACAAGGTGGAATATGTCTGTAATTCCAGCCCTTGGGAACTGCAGCAGGAACATTCTGAGTTTAAAGTAGGCTCCAGCTACGTCGGGAATTCAGGGCCAGCTTGTATATGCTGCTGATACCCTACTGCCAGAAAAACAAGAAATAGCTAGGTGAGACTGTCAAAAGGCTAATAGTTACCATAAAGTCAAATCAGAAACTTTACTCATAATAAGGATTTAAAATAAAACCAGTGAAGTTATTATTTCTTACCTAATTAAACTGACTAACTCCAAGTTTGTAAAACTCTCTATTGAGAGAATTGAGAAAACAGACACGCTTCTCTATTGTGGGTGGAATTCAAAACTACACCACTAGAAGGGAATTTGGCAATATATAGCAAACGTTTGGGTAAGTATTAACTGTAAATCTCAACTATAATAGTAAACGACTGGAGAAACAAGTAACCACCAAAAATGACTAGTAGAATAAATCATGGTGTATAAAGGAGTCCTTGAAGAGAGAAATTCATCTCTATTCTACTATGAAGTGCTCTTCAGCATGTTTAAGAAAGGAAAAGTGGCAAGTACTCTGTATATGTTATTTCTGTTTAGCTAAGTAGGGAGAGAATCTACATAGGCATGTATCTGTGTATAAGGAAACAAGAAACTCAAATTTCAAAAAGGTGTGCAGTTGAAAGGATAAGGCAGAATTTAGACTTACTTGAATATACCTTGTTTTATATATTTGACTTTAGTGTGACCATTATTTCTTACAATAAGCTGTGTAACTGCAAAAATAAAACTTTTAAAAAGCAATTCTCAACATTAAAAACTAACTGAAACCACACTATCGCACTCGTGAGATAGAGCAGCCTATACTATAAAGACTCTCCTGGGCTGGAGAGATGGCTCAGAGATTAAAAAGACTCACTGTTCTTCCAAAGGTCCTGAGTTCAATTCCCAGCAACCACATGGTGGCTCATAACCATCTATAGTAAGATCTGGTGTGCAGGCAGAATGTTGTATAAATAAAAAATAAATCTTTAAACAAAACCACACACAAACAAAAGGACTCTCTCCTGTGGCAGCATAGACAATGGACACCAACAGGGCCTTGGCAGTACCATGGACCACAGACACCGACCGACATGTCCTCTGGTGGCACATGGACCATGAACATCTACATGGCCCCATGGACCACAGACATCCACATAACCTCAGGTAGCAGCACAGACCACAGATATCAACACACCCTGGTGACATATAAATTAACTTTAATATCCTGTGGTGGTATAGCCCAAAAAGGGAAAAAACTCTAAACTGCTTTACATAATTACATTAATGTTGCTAGTATTGATGTTACTGTGTATTATTCTATGGAATTAAGCAACTGGGTAATTATGACATCCTAATTAATTATTCCTGTCTTGTAAAAAGATATAGACCCAGATATACTTGTAAAAGTACACAGGTGTGAAACAAAAATGTATATTCTTAGTTTGAACTGCAACTATACATATAAATTCATGGGTTTTATATTTTTGTTGTTGTTGGTTGTTTTTCAAAAGAGAGTGTTTCTTTGTGTAGCCTTGGCAGTCCTGGAACTGCCTCTATAGACCATCCTGGCTCAAACTCAAAGATCTAACTGCTCCTGCCTCCCAAGTGCTAGTACTAAAGGTAGATGCCACCAAACCCCAGCCTGCGTATATTTTATCTTAAAGTTTAAAAAAAAAAAAAAAAAAAGACAAAAATGCTGGTAATTACTGAAGCAGGAGGCAGACTGTGAGTTCCTTCTAGGATTTAACTGTTATCAAGAGGTGTGTTTGGTTGTTATTGTTTCGGTGTATACATTCATTTGTTAGCATAGTTACATATGCATGTAGAGAGCAGAAAGCATTTCAAGTAGCATCCTCAGGAACAACACCTTTGAATTGGGATTCATACCTTCTTTTAAAGATTTATTTACTTATCTACATCTCATTATTTATTTATTTAGGTATTAAAGGTTTATTTATTTACTATGTATATATTGTTCTGCCTGTATGTATGCCTGGTTGCCAGAAGAGAGCTCCAGACCTCATTATAGGCGGTTAGGTGCCACCGTCTAAGTTGCTGGGAATTGACCTCAGGACTTCCAGAAGAGCAGTCAGTGTTCTGAACTGCTGAGCCATCTCTCCAGCCCTAGGATTCATACTTTCATTCATCTGAAACTCATGAATAAATTTCTGTGAAAAATTTTTCAGTGAAATAACGGTCTTATGAGGTCTAGTAACTTACCTGGGCTGACAACGTTCACATAGATATGTATCAGGAATATGTTGCCTGTCAATCCCCATGCAGTCAATATGTTGCCAAACACTTAAAAAGAAAAAGAAAAAAAATATATATATATACATATATATAACACCAAAAAAGCAGAAAACATTAAAAATATTCACAAACTAAGACAGTATTCCATCTATCATTTAAGAAATGCCTACTCTGAGTTTAGCACACTATAAAATGTGTCTTAAGTAGAAAATTTTTAAGGTCTAATGGGGCAACTACAAAATGCATAAAAATCAATTTCTAAAGCAAATGCAATTTAAAAGATAAAAGGTAATCATTTAAAATGTTATTAGAAACCTGAAGATGTCCAATTAAAACCCTTATACAGTAATCAGCATGACAAGAATCTGATTTGAAAAAACAGGAAGAAAAGATGTTACTGAAATTTACCAATAATTTACCAATTATCAGCTATGAGAAGTCGGCCATAACATAGTCAATATACATTAAGAGAACTGTTCCTTTTGTGAAATCAGGGAAAAGGAGCAAAGATAAATTATACCTTTTGTTCACATTTTAACAATTTTGGTGACATACAGTATTAATTGAAAGCTAAGGAAACAGAAAAAAAGAGTAACAAAGACTTCTAACATTTCATACTTAAAAAGAACAGAACTAAGGTAATTCCAAAGACATCAAAGAATCCAAGAGAAATTCCACTGGAAAGGAGTCCAACTTAGTTACTTTGAATGAAATATATAGACAAGAATGAGGTAAACTTTTCAATATGTTGTTATTGACAAAAGTTCAAGTGCCTGAAACTGAATTTGAATTCTTTTAAATTCAAACTTGAAATCTTAACAAAAAGAAATGTGAAAGAAAAAATACTACCTATTCCTTACACATAATCATCCACTTTTATAAAAATTACCTTCGTATACATGAGTATCTGTGTGTGCATATGCGATAGCCCAAGTGTGGAGGTCAGAGAACAACATTCTTAAGTTGGTTCTCTGCCGACACCATACGGGCACCAAACAAACTCAGCTTGTCAGGCTGGGCAGCAGCCACTGAGCCACCTCCCAGCCCTAAGTATGTAAATGTACTAAACTAAATGGTAATGTTATTTTTTACTTCTCACTTGTGAATTGAGAAGATTTAAATAACAAATTATGTTAAATTTATGACGTTATACAGAAAACATACACAAATCTAGAAAATAAAAGCAGAGTTCTAGATGTCAGAGGTCAAAACACTGAATATGAGCAACAGAAACATTGAAAAAATACAAAGAAACAATGTAAAGTAAGGAACAGAAATAAAAATTAAGTCCTTGGAGAACAAAATGGGCTGAATGAAGAAAAAAAATGGAGGTTGGGTAGGGTGGATAGACCTAGACAGACAGACACTGAGTCACTTCAAGGCAAAGGCCTTAAATAATCCAAAAACTGTAACCTCAAGAATGTGTAGGTAGTTACAAAAATAAAACAAATCCATAAGGATATCTACATGAATATCAAATAGTAATAGCCATTTATTATATATCTGAGTAACTGGATTTAAAAAAAAATCCTTAGATTATACTTTCAATAAAAATAATTTATCACATTTAAAAAGCTCTTTTTGCCTGAAAATCACCACTCTGGGAGGCACAGGCCAGTAGACTGCTGTGAGTTCGAGGCCAACCTTGTCCTCAAAGCAAGTCCAGGTCAGCCAGGGACACAGAGAAACCCTGTTCTGAAAAACACCAAAAAGACCTTTTATATAACTGAATACAGTAAGAATGGATATTTTCTAATAGAAAGCAGAAAATGCATCCCCAAAGTCATTTAGTTTTGTAAACTTACCTCATCAATAAATTTACCAGTCAATACTTAAATACCAGGTAATAAGAATTTATTTCTAAATTTTAAAGGTACCATGCCATGCTATTGTTAAAATAAAATTATTTATTATCTTACATTTAAGAAAACCAGATATGGTGGCATACACCTTTAATCCCAGGTCTCAGGGAGGTAGCGGCAGGTGGGTCTCTGAGAGTGAGAGGCCATCCTGGTGTACAAAGTGAGTCCAGGACAGCCAGCGCTACACACATAGAAACCTTGTCGTGAGAAAATTTTTTTAAAAAAGAAAAAAACTAAATTTCACATTGTACACTGTACATTAATTTCCTAAGTATTCACAGATAAATTAACTTATTAAAATATGCACACACTTCTATCAGTGACACTTAAAAGCTAATGATTTAATCTAACTGATGGAACAATTTACAAATAACAGAAAAAATGTTGGCTCTCAATTGAACTTTAACTCACTTTCAAATATCTCATGGATTTGCATAGCCATGTGACATCAAATCAGATAATAAAGCTATGCCATAAGGACCAAGACCAGGATGTTTTCTGAAGCCATCAAATTTTCCTCCCTTTACAATGTGCTACTGAAATATTCTCTGCTCCCTGTCCTATGCAGGGAATGGACTTCATAACTTTAAAGCTGAAATTCTATTGTTCCATCTGCATTCTCACAAAGCCTCTCCTAAAGACAGAGAGAAAGAGAAAGAGAGAGAGAGACAAACAGACAGACAGAGACAGAGAGAAAAGACAGAAACATGGAGGAGAGAAGGCAGGCAGGGTGGAAAGAAACCCCACTTTCTGTCCCAATCACCTTCTCCAGGGGAGGAGGCCTTTCTTGGTAGCTGAACCAGGTTGGGGGAGGGGAGACTGGTTTCTGGTTCAAGAAGACTCCAGAGTGCTACAAGGTTCAAGCCAAAGGTTGTGAGAAAACAAAATCTCAAACTAATTAGGATCCTTTAATATAGTTTACAACTGATTATTGCTTAATTCATAACAGATTTCTAATAAATTATAAAACAGCTTCTTTTACTGTTTTAGATTTAGTGTGTGTGTGTGTGTGTGTGTGTGTGAGAGAGAGATTATGGAGGCCAGCAGAGGATTAGACCCCCTGAAGCTGGAATTACAGATGGTTTTTCATTGCCACATGTGGGTGCTGGGAACTGAACTTGGGTCCTCTCCAAGATTAGTGTGTTTGTTACTGCTGAGACCTCTCTCCAGTCCTAAAATAGCTTCTTTTAAATAAGGATTTTTTTTTTCTAGGAGAAAGTAAATTGCATCAATAGAAGCAGATATCTTACTTTTAAAAGGAATTAATTCCTTCAAAAATGACCAAACTAGTTTTTCCAAACTAATAATCAAAGGTTAAAAGCATTCAAGAAGAAATAAGCTAATGGTATGAAATATTTACCTGCATTTGTCACAACAGATCATGTATCCATCATCATGTGTAAAACCACATATGCACCTGGTTACGTCAGTACCGTAACTTCCATCTTCAGATGTGCTGATGGTAGTAGCACTGGAAGTTTCATCAAAATTAGGAGTGGTAAATATGCCTACTTCATTTTTGCTAATGAGACCTGATGGAGGAGGGGATGCTGGAGGTGTTGGAGGAGGACGAGCACCATAATTATGGTCCTAAATAAGAGAACACAAAAACAGCACAATATGAGTTTCAATGACATAAACTAGGCAAATTAAATAAAATTTTGAATACTTAACATAAAATTGGTCCATTTCTTCCTTCATACCATTAAAATAATGGCATAAGACTAATAATTAAATGACAGTGGTAAGTTAATGTCACTGTCTAGAAGGTGAAGGTGACCTTCACATCAATGACATTTCCTCTCCCTCTATAGCAGAAACCACATTTCCAGTCCTGTGAACACACTGTTTCACTTTCAAGAAGAGAGCAAGTCTATGATGTGAGAACCCAAATTCCACAGGAACAGAAAAGCTAACAAATAGCAAAAACAGGGCTGATGAGATGGCTCAACAGATAAAGGTGCTTGTCCCAGAGCCTAGCAACCTGAGTTCAATACCCAGGACATATGTGATGGAAGAGAACCTACTTGACTATGTGCTATAATACACCCCCTAATCCTCCAGACAAATAAATGTAGTGAAATAGTAAAAATATTATCAGAAGGTACATCATCACTGTAAAGTATATAAGATGGGTTTTTACATTTCTGGTCAATGTTTAGTCTCCTCTAAGTAATAAAATCTCTCATAATTGTACTTTCCTAGTAATCACAATGTATCCAGCCTTGTAACAGAATTGAAATACTGCAGGACCCTCAATAGCAAATAAATTAGGGGAATAAGCTTTTTATCCTCTTAGCTGTGAAACAGGATGAAAAGTACCTTTCAAGAGTTTGTTTTAAAAATTATATACTAAGTTCAACATAAAGTGATGCTAACAATAAGCTGGAGCCAAAGAGATGTCTTAACAGTTAGTTAGGAGCGTATGGTGCTCTCCCAGAGGACCCAAGTTATGTTCTCGAACTCACATCAGGCTGCTCATAGTCACTGTAACTCCAGCTGCAAAGAACCCAGTGCCTCCTCAGATACCTGCACTGTACTTACCCACATGCAGAACATACCATAATTAAAACTATTAACAGTCAGATATGGTGCACTGGGGGTGGGGAGGTAGAGGCAGGCAGATCTCTGAGTTCAGAGGCAGCTTGGTCTACACAGCTACTTCCAGGGTTACATAGTAACCCTGTCTCAAAAAACAAAGCCAAACAAAAACAGATAAAAACAAACCTTAGGGGGGAAAAATAAAAAATTTACTAATCACTATATAACTCAGAATTAACAGTAAATAGAATATAACCTTATCCAGTCTCTTCATTGAGGTTAAAAATATCAACATAAATACAGTAACAATTTAAAAAATAAAACCTACATACTGTCTCTCACAGAATTTTATTTCCTTAACAGCATAGTTAGGTTAAAACATAAACTATACATTTAACTACACAGAAACTATGAAACAGCTGAATTTTTAAATATAGTTTTAAACACAGTACTATACACATCTACTTTCAACACCTTCTAGCATTATAAAAGTCTTTTCTGAAGAAACATTTGCCACTTACCGCATAGGGCAAACCAATATAACTGTGTGAATGATGGGAGCTGCTGGTGTATAACTGGTGGGGATAACTGTTGGATTTCTCAACTACCACAGGACTAGCTTCTACGGATTCTGGTCTAGGGGAAAGAAGTTCCATCAATTAGAATTCCATTCATGTTTCTGCTTTAATCCTTTAAGATTTATAAGTGCTTATACTAAAATACTGTCAAAACAAATGCAGTATCTATTTACAGTACGTTCATAGCTTACGGGTAGATTCATCCTATGTACATTCTGTGTCAAAACAAAAGCTTTACTTAATAAAGACCCTAATGCCAAGTTCAATTAGTTTCCTGTCGTATAAAAGGTGTCTGTCCACTACTGGGGATGATGGTGCTTGTCTTAATCAACAGCACTGTGGGGAACTGAGGTAGGAGAATTAAGAGTTCAGTGCCAGCATGGGCTACAAGTACAAACCATGACTCAAAAAACAAAACAAAACAAAACAAAAACTCCAAGTTACTAGAGACCAAGCTTTATGCCATCTACCCAGTGTCACTAAGAAACATGCAAAGGGGTGGCCAGAGTGAAGAAATGGTTTTCAGTAAGACTAAATATGGACTGAGTCTATACAGACTCTGGCTTGAATTTTACACATGCATTTCAGTGGTTAAAACAGTGTGTGTTGAATGTGCTGGGACAGAACAGACTCTGGGGAAATGTCATCAAGTTAAAGAACAAGGAACCTCACACTGAACCACGATTTATGGCTGAAAAAAATACAAGCAGTAATCTATATTTAGTGAGTAACTTTTAGATCTGGCTTACTAAGAGTTAAGTGACAGAGATGACCTAATTGATGAGTAGCAACTTCCCAACTGTTGTTGCTTTGAAAGCTCCTTGCCCTAGCATTTTACCTATAACATTTTCCCAACTACTTTATTTATTTATAACAACACCCTACAACCCAGCCCAGTTTTGTCTAATTGCTATTTATCAGTGTCAACACCCAAGATCAACAGGATCAACACCCATGGCCAATTCTCTCCTTTTCAAATCCAGAACAACACTATCTGTTTCTGTGCCTTTATTTCAGAATACTGCAGGCACTACCTGATTTTTTTTCATGACAATTTTTATCCTACTTCTTACTCATAGTATTCCCTAAATTGGTCCTGAGATCAGGTGAATAAAAACAACTTTTACAGTTAACACTTTCTTAGCCTACCTCATACAGGCTCAACTTAGTGCTAAATGGATGATGTCAAAAAACCCAGTGTGCCAGAATGAACAGAAAAAAGTACAAATGAGATTGCTGAGTCATGCTAGAGATTACACTCTCCAACATATTCAGGATACTTTGAAAACTAATACCTGTTAAGTACACTCCTAAATTTGTTTCACAGTTTTAAAATTAGTACATGCTCATGTATGAAATTTAAATACAAAAGTACTTATAAAAGCAAAATACATCTTCCTCCATTCCCATGTCAACAATTATTCCATGTATCCCTTTCTAATTTTATGTTATACAGCTACACATTTTAAAAACCAAGAATATATTACATTTACTTTCTTTAATTTTACTATGTAATTAACATATTGTATTTACTTTACTCTTGTAGTACTTGCTTACGTGCCTCGGGTCTCTTTTTTAACGATCTATTTGTATGTGTACTGGTGTCTCGCCTGCATGTCTCTGTGTGAGGGTGTCGATGGCTCTCCTGGAACTGGAGTTACCGACAGCAGTAAGCCACCATGTGGTGCTGGGAACGGAAGAAAGAACAGCCAGTGCTCTTAACCACTGAGCCATCTCTCCTGCCCAAGCCTCATGTTTCTGACTATTAAGATAATAGGAGTGACCACCATGCCTGCCTTCTTTTTGGGGAATGGGGAGGAAATAGTACAATCTAGAACTCACTATGTAACTAAGGTTAGCGTTGAACTCCTGATCCTCCTACCTCCACTTCCTAAATGCTAAATGGACAAAACTGGTACTATGGAGTAGTTAATGAAATAAAATCAGGCTTTCATGTAAATGTAGATGCATTTGAGCATGTAAAACAACCAAATACTTTTTAGAATTGCACAATTCAAAAATGGCTACAATAATGACAAGAAAGAAAGGCCATATAAGAAGGGACAAATGGTTTTAAGCAGACCCCTATATTGAATATTTATACTTATTACAAGTGATTTTTCATATATATGTATACAATCGATAATAGGGAGCATACACAGAAATCAGAGGACAACTTTTGGGAGTCCGCTCTCTCCTTCCATCATGTGAACTCTGAGATGCCCACATAAGGGCATCATGCTTGGAGTAAGTCATCTTGATGCTCCACTAAAAGTAATTTTTAAAACAAGGAAACAAATATTCTAAAAATACTGGTTGGCAATTATTAATTTAAAATTGCACGTGACATGTGTATATGTGCTGTATAGTTTGTGATGTGTAACAGCACATATCAAGATCAGACTTTCAGTTCTCTCCTTCCTTGGTGGTAGTGGAGGTTCCAAGGATAGAACTCAGGCCATTGGGCTTACACAGAAAGTGTAATGATTGTCTTTAACTATAATTTAATTAAAATAAAAAGAGCAGCCCCCAAGAGGCTAAGACAAGAAGATTTCCAAGTTTAACAAGCATCATCTGACTCAGAAGTGCCTTTTTGAGGAATTTACCCTAAGGAAGCAATTTCCACTAAAGACAGACCACGGATTTGACATATCTGTTACATCATTTTTCATGAAACTAGAAATATTTTCAATGTTCAAATGGAAAATTATAAAATCTAAGAAAACTTACTATATTTGCATATAAATAACAAACTGCTTTAATCAAGGTTAGACATTTTCTCTCTAAAATTTCTTAAAACACCACAAAGCTTTAATGATTTCTTAACGGTAAGGCTAAGAAAATAATGATATAAATTTGTGTATATAGCAACTAGTGTTTTATGTAGCCAATTATATATATATGCATAAATGTCTACATAATAAGTAGACAAAACGTGTCATCAGTAAATTGCATTAGGGCCAGTGAGATGGCTCCGTGAATAAAGGTTTGTCAAGATTCACAACATGAGGACAATTCCTGGGACCCACATGGTGGGAAGTACAGAACAGATTCCTGAAAGTTGTCCTCTGACCTTTACAGATGCACTGTGGCATTGGGGCCCAGGCTCATACACAAGCACACAACTAATAAGTAAATGTACTTTAAAAAAAAAATTGAAAACAACAAATCAGGGCTAGTGACATCATGGATCCTGAAGGGGAATGTATAACCATCACTTTCCTAAACCAGCATAGTCCCTAACTACATTTTAAATATGTGTCCTTATGCCCACAGATAAGCCTCATCAATGAAACTTCTCTGTGCAACAGAGACCATTACAGAAAAACACAACCAAACAAAACTCAAGAGTTGTGGAGCCCAGTTGCAATGGACATATCTACAAAACAACTTCCCCACATAAGACTCTGTGAACACTGGGGAAGAGAAGGTACAAAGACTGTAAGAGCCAGAGGGTTAGAGTTGCTGAGACAGTGTCTCCAAGTAATGTCAGAAGCTACACCTGTAAAGTCTCACCAGGATGAATACCTAAACATGAGTGAACAAGGACAATAACAAGAATGGACATGCCGAAGTAGATGTAGGAAAGATCAAAATACTTCAACCCTACAGAAAGAACTACCGGCAACTAAGAAATGCTGAAAGCAGAAAATAGTCTTCCTTAAGAAAGAGTACATTAATTGGTTATCCAATACCAAAAGGTCAGCCCTGAAAACACATATACAAGTAGCATTTTATAGACTGAGTAGGTTCTATTTATGTACTTAGAAACGTACACGCACACGCACCCCCCCACAATTAATAGAAGGAGGCAAGAATACAAAAAAGAATAAGTGATAGGAGTATGTAGGAAGGTTTAGAGAAAGGAAAGAAATAATTTATTTTATAATCTCAAAAAATTTTAAAATAATTTTTAAAAGTATTCAATTTACCCAGTTTAAAGGGGGCAAGGAGAGTGCTTACTTCCAAGAGAACAGAGTTTGGCTCCCAGCACCCATATCAGTTAGCTTAAAACAACCTGTCACTCTAGTTCCAGGGGTGCCTGATGCCCTCCTCTGGCTTCTGAGGGGCAGCTGCATTCATGAGCACATGACCATGCACTCACGAACACAGAGTTTTTAAGAATTACACTAGTAAAATAAACAGGAAACAAGAAAATAAACATTTTATAATTCCACTTATAAGAGAAACCCAGAATAGGCAGAGACAGAAACCAAATACAATTTACAAAGTGCTGGGAATAAATAAAGAGAAAGAAAGATTATTACTTAATGAAGTTTTTGTTTAGGGTGAGGAAAACATTAGAAATTGGTGACAACTGTTCAGCATCCTGTCTGCACTTAATGATAATTGAAACCGTGTACCTAAAGGTGGATTAAAAAATATTTTTATCATAATAGAAAATAAAAGAAATATTTTTATCCTGCCACATGACCAGGCAATACAGGGCTGGAGTGGTTGCTCAGCAACAGATCACATGCTTAGCATAAGTGAGGCCCTGGAGTCAACCCCCAGTAGTCCCCCAAATGAGAAAACCAGGCAGCAGATTTAATGTGACAGTGGCACTATCAAAAGAAAAGCCAAATCGTATGTGTCAAGAAAGCTAACACAAAGGAAAGTAATGCAAGGATCCAAAATCTGTACAGACCTACATTTTCAGAAAGTGACCAAGGAACTGTAGAAATGAAAGACAAATAAAAATAACATGAGGTCAAGGGTTAACACAGTTGAGCCACACAGGCCTTCCTCTAATCCTTGGAGTGGTATTAGGGACTGGAGAAGGTGAAATGCTGTAGTGAAGCTTTGGTAAGCAAAGTAAGCATAATAGTGTGTGGTCAGGCCAGTCTGCATCTGGCCCTAAGGGAGTTTCAGGGTGTGGTTTCCTTTCTCTCAGATGACTTGGAGACTGAAAGTAGCACTGTCTTGGGTTAGAACTTGTGGTAATGGACTGCTGATATAATGCTATCACAGGCTATCATGAATGTTTAGGTGCAGAGTCCTAGGGGTACGGGTATTAGGACAAGAAATGGTCAGGGAAATAGTCACTTTGTTCCTTAGTATTGTTCAGTTGCAGTTCTAGGAGGTACTTTAAAGAACAGAGTCTAACCTCTGGTCTTCACAGATGAAGGGAGATCTATCTTTTCTACGTGTTACAAACTCTCAAGCTCTAACCCTACCAACAGAGGCAATGGATACCACACCACATAATGACTCTGGGTCTTAATCTGTAAGACAATGTCCTAAAAACATGGAAAGTTTTTGTTGTTAAACGTGAATGGGTACTCTGCCTGCATGTATGTCTGGCACCTGAGGCCAGAAGAGGGTGTCGGTTGCCTGGAACTAGAGTTATTTGTACCTGTGAGCTGCAAAGGTGGTGGTGGGAATCGAGGTGAGCAGCCAGTGCTCCTTACTCCTGAGCTGTCCTCCAGCTCCAACATGTATTCGAATAAACAAGGAATACTAAAGTCTAGCTCTCTCAAATTGGTTCAGCATTCTTCCCATCAAACTATACTGTCCCTGGGGCTGGAGAGACGGCCCAGCAGTTAAGGGCATTAGCTGCTCTTCCAGAGGACCCAGGTTAAAATCCCAGCACCACATGGCAGCTCACAACTGCAACTTCAAGATCTGACACGCTCACATAGACATACATGCATGCAGAACACCAATGCACATAAAATAAAGGTAAATGAAGTTTAAGAAAACAAAAAACAAAACTACACTGTCCCCACCATTCCTATAAAGTTTACTAGTGTTAATTATACCTATAAATTGGTGATTTAAGTAAGTACTCTTAAGTTATTAAACAGTAAAAGGTTTACAGGCAGTTTAAGCCAACTGCCTGTGCTAGGAACCAAAATTTGGTCCTCTGGAAGAGCAGCGAGCACTCTTTTTTTTCCACACCCTACCCCCAAAGTTGGGTAATACAAGAAGAGAATCAGTTCCTATAAGTTAGTTCTCTGACCTCTATACAAATGCCATGACATGGGTGCACCTACACAGTTTGCACACCCAAAATAAATGAAAATGTAAGAAAAAAAAATCTAAAGAATGAGAAAACAGTTAAGTGTTGATGGAAAGTGGATCAAATATACTGTAACCATTTCATGATAGACAAAACATTTAGTACCTTAAATTATACAAATTCAAACTCAGAATATTCAGGCAGCAACAAACTAATGCATTCTGTCAGCAGGTGGCTCTAGTGATACTGAAATGACACAGATTACAGCAAAGCCACAAACAAATACAATTGAGTATCAGATTTGGAGAAAGTTCTGTCTACCAAGATTTCAAATTTCTTTCTGCAATTGAGGACAACAGTTTCTAAAGTAACCGTTGGCTACAAGGGCTTACAGCCATGTTAGTGACGGAAGGTGGCAGAAGGGAACTTAGCTATCCTGGTTTAGCGCTCCTGGTCACATTATTCAGCTTTGACTGGATTACTGGACACAGGATGTGCAGTCCTCCAGATTAATTTTATTTTTAAATAAAATTTATCTTTATTATTTTAAACTATGTGTATATGTGTCTGTGGGGTGTGTGACCGGACTTTGGGTACCTAGAGGCCAGAAGTATCAGCTCCCCTGAGCTGGAGTTACAGCTCCCTCCAGCTGGAGCTGGAGACTGGGGACCAAACTTGGGTCCTCTACAGGAACAGAATGTGCTGTTAACTGCGGAGCCATCTCTCCACACCAATAATTAATTTCTGACTCCTACATGTCATATTTTTAACTGTCCATCATTAAACAAAAAACAGGAATAACAGCTCATTATGATTTCTAACAAACATCACTGAAGATATTATGTAATAGTAATTAAAAGACACAATGCTAATACTCAAATTCCAGTGTCTGAGAAGAAAAAGTCATTTTTTTAGAGAGCAGAAGGGAGAGAAAAACCAAATACTTCCCATTTGTACCTCTTCCTACTTTTAGCTCCAGTAGTACTTCCCCTCTGTGCTTTTATTCCATTTTACTTGCTTATGCATGATAAAGCACATGACTGAAATGGCTGGAGTAATGACGATAAATACAGAAAGAACAGAAGACATCCTACTGCAGAAGAAAATGGGCTAGAGGTGGCTTAGTAGTCAATAGCACTTGCTGGTTTTCTAGATGACTCAAATTCTGTTCCCAAGCACCCGTATCAGGTGACTTAACCATGTGTAACTGCAGCTACAGGGCATCAGATGTTTCTGGCATCTGCAGGCATTTCCCTCATGTGCAAGTGCCCACATGCAAGCACAAACACTTACATATAATAAAAAGTAAAAATAAAACATTTTTGAAGAATAACTAAAATGCTGGGTAGTGGCAGGCACAGCTATAATCCCAGCACTCTGGGAGGCAAAGGCGGGCAGATCTCTGTGAGTTCAAAGCCAGCTTGGTCGACAGACTCTAGGACAATCAGGGCTACACAAAGAAACCCTTTCTTGAAAAACCAAATTGCAAACAAATAATAAAATGAAATTCTAGCAAAAAGCTGAAATTTTTCTCTATTTTGTTCAACTTTCTTACTACAAGACCGAGACTACTTTACTCAGTAATTTACTGAACTGAGTCTATTGTTGTGAGAGCAGAAGCTCCTACATACACAAACCGTAGCCAAAACACAGCACTTGCATTCCATAAGCCACTGTTTCAATATAACCAACAGTGTGTGACAGGAGAACCCTAAAACTCATTAGGCCTTGCTGCTGCCACTTGTCCGCTCTATGACTTTGGTCTCTTCAATCTGTAATAGAAGGAGACACAGAACTCCAATCTCATCTCTCATGAAGAAAGGGCTAAGATGGACTATCAGTCCAGCAAGCAGAGCTTTCTCCACTAGCCTAGTCTTTTCTCCTCTAAGATCTATTATCTATTTGTCTAGAGTTGCTTTATTTAGTTCAGTAGTCACCTGACACATGTACTAATGACCATTTGCACTGGCATATGTTGTAAGAACAAAATCCACAAAAGAGATCAAAAACAAGATAATAAAAGGAACAAAAATCTCATTAATAGTTTTATCCTGATTGTGTTGAAATAATATTTTAGATATATTTACTTAATAAAAATATATAACAAATATTGTATATTTAAGAAACAATGAACTCTTGCCAGGTATTGTGGCACACACTTTTGATCCCACAGCTTAGTTCAAAGCTAGCCTGGTCTACATAGCAAGTTCCCAGGACAACAAAGGCTACATAAAGAAGCCCTTGCTTCAAAAACAAACAAACAAAAAAATCCAAACAACAAAAAAATAATGTTGCTACGAATTTTTTAATTATTCATGCTACTCACACTAAGTTCCTATTTAACAGCTCTGGTCTGAAGTTCTAACTTCCCAACTGACCAAAATGTTCTTAATAATACGTTAAATTTTATATATCACCTTTGTAACCATAGTCTCTAAGAAAACTTCCCACACAGCTTGTATAGAATGCTTGTAACAATCCAGTATATGCTGCCTCTTGAATTGTTTGTGTATACTGTTTGTCTATAAAATTATCCTATCTGTAATTAGGGGCATACAGCTAGTTAAAGCACTGAGTGGGGAACCATAACTTCCTAGTTAAAAAAATATATATTGTTGACCAGTGCGGGTTTTTTTGACACATTTTTTTTTTACATTTTTCCTTTAAATATAATATTACTTTTTCTGTTTTTAAAACCTGGATCAAGAGTTATATCAGGAAGCAGTAAGAAAGCCAAGGTACTCACTATGTCAATCTGCACTGGGACTGGCAGTAAGTCTCAAGTAGCTGCCTTCAACTTCATTTCTAGTCACCAAAATCTAAGCTTTGTTTTTGTTAAAATTAGTATTACATATAGTAAACTAGAAAGATGCTTCAGCAGTAAAGAGCACTAGACACAGGTTTTGTTCACAGTATCCATGAGGGTTCATAACAGCCTCTAAGTCGAGTTTAAGATCTTACCTCCTTTTCTGATGTCCCAAGGTTCATGCAAGCATACTGTGTACATACAAACACACATAAAATCATATTTTTAAAAGCTGTATTGCTTTTTGTTTTCTTTGGGTTATCTTTGCTTGCTTGCCTTGCTTTGTTTTTAGAGACAATGTCTCCCTATGTAATACTGACTGGCCTGGAATTTACTATGTAGATCAAGTTGGCTTTGAATTTACAGAAATCCTCTTACCCCTACTTCCTGAGTGCTGGGTTATAATACGCATATGTCAATAGAATGACTTTATTTAAATGTAACCGTGAAATATTTACAAGTACTTTTTTTAAATAAACTTAAGATCTTGAAACAAAATCTTATTGTAGTAGATAAGGTAATAGGGAATAATATGCAAAAAGGACAATATGAGATGATGCCTTTTTCCAAGTGTAGAGTTGACAGAATAACAAATACATAACAAAAAAATAGATTTAATGGAATGGCACTTGTGTGAGAGACATAATAAATATCACTGGGAATGGAAATACCAGAGTTTACGAAACCATTGTTTGCAGATCCTATAAAGTACTGACAGGATAACAAATCTTCTCTGGCCTTACTAAATGTGACCTAGTATTAATACCTTAAACACTGAGCATGTTCTACATTTAAATTAGCAAGCCAATTTTCCTTAAAAATCAAACATAACTTAAAATTATATCCTCACTACATTAGTATAATAAAAAAACTTTAAATACTTGATTTTCAAGTATCAATTCATACACAGTTATTAAACAAATATACAGAAAAGGAAATCTCATACACATCTCCTTGACCTCCTTTTTTTCTTTTGCTGAGACAATGTAGTTAGGTAGACCAGGCTGGACCAGGCAATCCTCCTCTCTGAGTATAAAATAGCTAGGGCTTCAGACATACATCCACAAAACCCATCAACATCTAATACCTTACATAATAATCCTTTGGACTCTTTTGACAGTGAATTGGAAATGGAAAGGAAGCAACATGTTAATTATTTTAAAATATATTAGGAAAACAATATCAAAGTATTTCTGTAAAATGGGAAATAAATGTGTTACCAGTCTTTTCAAGCCTCAAGGTCTTATGTAAAACAGGAGAGTTTAAAAGTTTGATAATTAAATCACAAAAGTTCTGGTGGTTGTCACAAAACAAAAACTAGTACCATTTAAATTTTGTGTTCTCTTCTCAGGAAAAATTATGCCTAAGAAACATATACTTTTATGTAACACAAAAGAAAAACCATTTTCTTTAAGTGTTAAGTACTGCAAGGGGAAAATACAAAGAAAAAAATTCCCAAAAGACAGAATTTTAGAACAAAGGTTATTTATAAAAATAATCTTAAAGGAATTTTGCCTTTTTAACTTCTGAGAGTCCAAATGACACATGTAAATAATCACTATTTGGATATAACAACTGCATGAAATAGTCTGCCTTTCCATATCTAAAATACCTGTATTTAAATACTTACTCTGAGCCTGCAGCCATTTCCAAGTATGATGTTTCTGTTGTGTCAACCCCCAATGGGATCGCTATGCTCATGACGTTCGCCTCTGGTAAATTCGATTACTATGGAGTCCTATGCATTGGTATCCAAAATACTGGGGCATGCCAGCCACAGTGCTCATTGCAAACATCTAAGTGCATCCACAAACCCTGTACAAAAGAAATGGGAACAAAAGAGTTAAGAACCATCTTAATTAGCAAAATACAGCGATAACCAGTTATACTGAAACAATGGTCAATAAAATAAGTGAAGAAAGCATTCTTTATTAAGGTACCAATACAATGTAAAAGTGTACCTAAAAAAATAAAAAAGAGTAGCTTTTTACATTCTTCTTGGAATTACACTACACATTCATGATCAAAAGAGAAATTCCTGGAGATAGAGCTCAGCTGAGATTGTGGGCTTGGCGTGCTTGAGGCCCTGGGTTCAATCCCAATGCATTAAAGGAGGAAAGAAAACAAGAAGTTTCTGAATCTAACACTCTTTAGGGAATAAAACTGGAATGTCACAAGTCAGTGAAAAGGCTGGCAAACATTGTTTATTGTAGAAGTCAAATAGAATTTCTTATAGTACAAGTATCCAAAAGCAAGGTTTTTTTGGTAAAGATCTAACAATATATTTAAATTTGAGCACTATGCACCGAACCAACTTTCTATTTGAATAGTTTGTTTAATCTTCACAATTACACGGTAGGAAGCTGGGCATGGTAGCACACACCTTTAATCCCAGCACTCAAGAGGCACAGGCAGGTAGAACTCTGTGAGTTCAAGGCCAGCCTGGTCTACAGAGTAAGTTCTAGGACTGCCAAAGCTACATAAGAGAGAGATAGAGACAGAGACAGTGACAGACAGAGAGAGAGAGAGGTCTCAAAAAACCAAAACCCCAAACAAACAAAAAACCCTAAGGTAGGTATCTCTATTTTACCTCTAAGGCACAAAAGTAGGAATGACTAAATAAATAAATGAATGAATGAATGAATGAATGAATGAATGAATGAATGAATAAATAAATAAAGCTTAAGGAATGACCAACTTTTGTTTGTCTGTTTTTGAAACAGCATTTCTCTGTGTAGCCCTGGCCGTCCTGGAAATCCTCCTGTAGACCAGGCTGGCCTGGAACTCATAGAGATCCACTTGCCTCTGCCTCCTGAGTGTTGGCACTAAAAGTGTGCACCACCACACCCACAGCCCATTCTATCCTGCTGTTTATAAACAAGATAGATTATTTTACTTTGTAAATCATTCACTTGATAGAGAATCCTCTTTCTTCAGTTGGAGTTAATACTCTAATATAATTAATTGGTAGAGAACACAGTGATTAAAAAATAATTTACACAAATAACTAAAAGATTCTAAACTGCAATGTCAAATTTTCTAATCTAAATTTATTCCACTGTACTTGTTACATATATCGTTTATGAAATATCTACTCAAAGTCTGTTCAATAATGACATGGTTCAACTTAAGAACAGAACAAAGAATCTTTATAAACTACAGAAGAGCAGTTAGGTTTTCTCTATAATGTTGCAACTAAAAAAAAAAAGAAAAGAAAAGCAATGTTTATTCTTACCTATATCTTTAATTTTTACAAATAAGATCCAGCATATCTACGCTAATTTCCATATCACAAATGATACAAATTCTGAGTTCATACGTTATGTGAACGAATTATCAAACAGCGTAAAGAAGGTGATTAAAATTCTTTGAATTCTATAAGAAAACATGTCCATACTTTTAACTTGTGTGTAACTGGGGAAAAGCTACTATTTCGAATAACTGTAGTATAAAAATAAACAGGACATGGTAATACATGCCTGTAGTACTAGCTGCTTGGACCTAAGGCTGAACTGCCTAGGAGTTGGAGACTAGCCCGGGACATCTTAAAACAAAAACATCAATAAAAGATCCAAAATAGGCAATTACATCAAAATTTAAGAACTTTGAGGCCTTATAGGTTTAAGGGTATTGTGTAATTAAAATGTTGATTTCTGTACCTCCCCCAATATATGTTTGCAATCGTTGCTCTAACAATCTCCTGTCTCAATATTGTGTAAACATGCTCCCCAAATGTCCCCTGGTATGCCAATAAAGCAGCTTACAGGCACTCGCTGAGCAGTGGAGAGTGGGGCTGGACTTGCTGCCAGCCAGGGTGGGAGGAGTCAGAGGAGATAGAGGAGCTGTAAGAAGGAAAGCTACAAAGTGCAAGTGTCTCTGGGATATACACTGGGAGGAAGCCAAATTAGCTTAGAGGGTTAAGAACAGAGTTAAAACTGCTCAGTTCTTGTGCTATGAAGCTTGTTAAAATAATACAGAGTCTCAATTTTTTGTGTGATAACTGGGTTAAGAGAGTAGCCAGGTTAAGAGAAAAACTGAGAAATAAAGTTTTATAAAAAAACATTAACAGGCCCTGCCTCTACCAGTTATGATATGAGAGACTAAAGCAAGTCATTTAGCCTCTCTAAGGTCAGGTTTAACTGTCTAGGAAGAATATGACATAATGAATATAGTATAGGCTGTACATTCCTAATTTTAAAAACCTGACATGCTGTCCAATATACTCAAGATTTCAAATTTTTTTATTGGAAATGCTCAATTTGTAATTATTACAAAATCTGAAAATATTCTTCTGGTCCCAAGCGTTTCGGGTAAGAGACAAGCACTAACCACAAACAAGAACTGTTCTTTTTATTCCATCAGAAAACAATGTATGGGTCAATAAACACTCATTCTCATTTAAAGAGATTCTTCTAAAACCTTGAAAACATTGTCTTCCTCTGTGGCCTGGCAAGGCTGCACTCCCCCCCCACCCCCAGGAGGAGGTGATCAAAGAGCCAGCCATGTCAGAGTTCATGTCAGAGACAGCCCCCTGCTCCCCTTACTAGGGAACCCACTTGGAAACTGAGTCTATGGGCTACATTTGAGCCAGGGTTTTAGGTCTTCTCCATGTATTGTCCTTGGTTGGGGTATCGTTCTCTTCTGGGAACCCAGGGCTCAGGTTTTTTGGCTCTGTTGGTCTCCTTTTGGAGCTCCTGCCCCCTCCAGGTCTTTCTATCTTCCCCTTCTTTCACAAAATTCCATGCATTCTGCCCAAAGTTTGGCTATAAGTCTCAGCCTCTGCTTTGATAACTTGATCAGTGGTCTTTCAGGGGCCCTCTCGGGAAGAGGACCTCCCCAGTCAGTGGACTAGGGGAGAGGCATAGGGGGAGAAGAAAGGGGAAGGGTGGGGTTTGGAGGAGACCAGGGAAGGGACCACAGCTGGGATACAAATTGAATAAATTGTAATAAATGCTAATAATTAGTAACAATAATAAAAGAAAAAACATTGAAAATAGGTCATTATGTCTGTTTTTTTCATTTGCTTCACAATTAGACTCTTCAAGACAATGAAAGCCAACTGAATAAAAGAAAGCATTGTTCTACCTTCCTTTCTATACCTAAAACCTCATTAGGATTACTTCACAATGCTGTAGTTATTAACTAGTACAATAAATTATAACATTTTATGTGCAAAAATGAAAGCAATGCACAAAATGGGTTTGCTCTACTGAAATGATATTCAGTATTTCCTTAAGACAATGAGGACTTGAGCCTATCAAGAGGCAGTAAACTATAGTTTAAAGAGCAATCTTCCCTGTTGGTAGCATTTCCTTGGTTAGGTATTTTCTTCAGCTCCACTTATCTTTATTTAAGATCTCTGTAAAGTCTTGAATTTCAGGTATATGTTACATTTAATTCTACAACTGTTTATCAGTCAGGAAGTGGAAAGTAGAAATCAAGTCATTATACATAGTTTTAATTTAGTGGAGAATATTTCTAATCTAAAACAATGTATTTGACATATAAGAGTATGTTTTTTTAAATATACAGTATTCGCTAAATACATCTGATCTGTTCTAAAAAGTAATGAAAATAACTAAACAAACAAATAGTAATAAAAAGCTTGTAATTAGCTTATTTCAAGTAATGGTTAATATCTGTGTGCCTCTTGCTGTGTCTGGAACATAAAGGTACTTTACAAAGAGTTGGTGAATGAAACTACAGTTCTGGCCTCACAAACCAAATGAACTATCATCCTATACAGCAAGTGCTCTCTCTAAAAATACTCATGTTCAGGATAAAAACATGCAATCACATGTGAAACAGAACTATAGGCTCCTAGCTTCATTCCAAAGGGCAGATCTCAGCAATTCATTCACATGTCACCATGAGACTATAAAATGCGAACTATTTCACTAGCTGCCTTCCTGCATTAATATAAAAGTTTTAGCCAGATAATTCATATTGTTGAAAACTCAGTAGATAACAAAACCTATAACATCATGGGGCAAATCATTATTTCTAAAATGATATTTTCAGAATGAAAATTTGGGCAAACCCAGCACTCAGGAAGCTGAGGCTGGACTACTTCAGGTTCCAGGACAGAATGGGCTACAGAGAAGAACACTGTCTCATATATCACCACCGCCACCACACACACACACACACACACACACACACACACACACACACACACACAGTGTAATGCTAATCCCAGCAGAGCGGAGGCCAGGGTAAGAGACCATAAATTTGAAGCTAGTTTGAGCTACACAAGGAGTCTAAAACCTACTTGGACTACATAGTAAGGGGTAGTTTTGAAATACAAAAAGCTAGAAATGTTTATGTCAGTGAGAGACCACTTGCCTAACCTGTGCAGGGCTCTGGATTCAATCAAAAGTACCAGAGAAAAGAAAGAAGAAGAGACAAAAATAGAGAGAGACAGATAGACAAACAAGAGGAGGAAGGGAGGGAGGAGGAAAATCAATGCAGTAAGACATCATCTTACCACAGGTATAAAATGGGAACAGGGAATCCAAACACTACAAACTTTAATGTGTGAGGTAAAAACAAAACAAACCCTGATATCACCAACTGGTGAGTCAAATATATACAAAATACATGGAAAATAAATAGCAGCCAATAAAGAATAATATAAAAGGAAATACCATGAGATGTCTGGGAAATCTGAGGTCCAAGAAAGAATAAATGTCTTCACCAAACCTGCTATCCAGAATAGACCTAGAAACCAAGTGAACATAGCAGTATTGAGCATATATTCTAGGTACTTCTGACTGAAATGGTTCCCTCAAACAAAGAAAGCAGCAAAACTTAAAAAAAAAAAAAAATTAATTCTTATTTTTAAATACAAATGAACACAAACACAAGCAAAGGCAATAATTAAATACCAAATAAAGCTGAAAAGAAACTTGGAAACCAATTAAAGACAGGAAAAAAAATAATAGTAAGAATAACACACACACACATACCACTAAATGGAAAAGTTGACAAGATCCAGGGACGCTGCTTTTAAGTTCATGTCAAAGGGCAAAGGACTAGGCTATTACTCAGGACTGATGGTACATTTCTGTAGCCAAATACTCAAAAAGGTCAGAAGTTTTAGGTCATCCTTGACTACACAGTGAGTTCAAGGCTAGCCCAGTATACATAAGACCCTGTCTTGGGGTCTGGGGAAGAGATGAGAAAAATCTGAAACTGCATAGTCTATGTCTTAACTTCCAAATGTAAAGAAAACATTAAAACACACATTTTCAGCGATACAAAGGAGTGAACTATTGAAACATGCATGCATCAAGATGGAAGAAGCTCACATGAATTATACTGAGCTTTTAAAAAGTCAGTCTTACTCCTGAACATGACAATAATTCCAGTACTTAGGGGACTGAGACAGAGGATTTTCTTGAGTTCAAAGTTAGTATGACGTACAGAGTGAGACCCTGTCTAACAGTAAAGACCTACATGGGTCAGCAGTTAAAACACATATCTATAATGGCCTGAGTTCAGTCTTCAGCATCTATGTCAGGCAGCACTTAACTGTCTGTTAACTAGGAGGATCCGATGTCTCTGGTCTCTTTGGGCGCGCGCAGGCGCATGCACACACACAAACACACAACTAAGGTCCTGCCCTTAACACTTAATTAAATCTTAAAATAAAATTTAAAGTTCAATTCTAAAAGATTACACACCAGGAAATTTCATTTATGTAACATTCTTAAAATAATAAATCATAGAAATGGAGAACAGATACGTAGGGGGAGAAGAGAAGTAGGCACAGTTGCATAAGAGGAAAATACCAAGCACTCTTGTGATAGAATTTTTCTGTTAACTGTGATGTTAGAAAAAAGGTACCCACATATGTAGTAAAGATGCAAACACAGGAGTATAAGTAAGATGGGGACTCTGAATAAAACTGTTGTTGCATCAATGTCCGTATTCTAGCTGTATTATAATTTCACAATGGGAAAGCTGAGTTAGTTGGTTGTATTCTGTCAAGGTCAGTATTCTGTTTTGTCACACTAGTATTGCAATTTTGCAAGATGTTACCTTTGAGGTTAAAAAGTTATCAATGGTGTTGAAGGATAAATGGAATCTTTCTGTATCCTTTCTTACAAGTACCTATATAGAATCTATAATTATCCCAAAAGTAATTTTTAATTATAAAATAACATGGAGGGCTAGAGAGAGGACTCCGCAGCTAGGAGGTCTTGCTGCTCTTTCTGGGGCCCTAACTTCAGTTCCCAGCATTCACAAGTGCTTGTAATACTGATACCAGGGATACACACAATGCAAGCACACATGTGACACAGAGAGAGACAGAGAGAAACAGAGAAAGACAGGCAGAAATATAAAAAGAAATTTAAAAATGCTGTGGTCTTTTGGGGGAGACGAATATTAGTAGTTACTTCCTTACTAATAAAATCTTATACAGAAATAAGCATAAATGTTTTGACTCCAAAATGAAAAACATTTTAATCTCTTACACTTTTGGGTCCTGTTAAAGTGGACACTATTAAACAAAAACATGGAAGACTGAAGTTGCTTTTAAGATCATGTCAGGGACAGAGATGGGGCTGGGGCCGTATGGAACTCAATAGAGAGCTTACCTAGCACAAAGGAGGTCTCCCAGGTCTGACCCTCAGCCATCACATAAAGCCAGTGGTACAAAATGATAGTAAGTATCTATGTCTCATTTTCTTATCTCTGTGGCTAAAAAAGGATGGTGGGAGAATGTCCAGATCTGCCCATCCTTACAACTATCAGTTAAAATATAAAAGAAGGTGCTAGATAACTTGGAGTAGCACTCACTCATCTTCCAGGGGACCAAAGTTCAATTCCTAGAGCTTACTCAATTAGCTCACAACTTCCTGCAAATCTAACCCATTGGACTCAACACTCTCCTCTCACCTCCACAGGCAACACACGTATGAACATATATACGCATATATGTACACACACACACGCAGAGTCAAGTTACTAGTCTTGAGAATCTGTCAGGTTACCCTGGCTCCATACTAATAATACTCTAATACACAAATCCTTTGGGGATACAAGGGTCTTTCTTTTCTTTTTTAGGCAATCATTGGAATACCCCTGATCATTCTGCAAATTTTCTAAAGTTGTTCTTTATATTTATTTTTCCTTCTCCCTCTATAAAAACACTACAAAATTTTCAAGAACGTTTAAGCCTTCTCCACTTTCAAACTCAAAAATGTGTGCCACAAAATTGTTTGGGGTATGTAACAGGCTCAACTTCCTCAGGGCAGTTTCCTGGTCACACACACACACACACACACAAATCAGACAATATTATTTCAGAGACTATTCCAGTAATAACATCTGTTTCACGCAATCTTCTCAAGCTTCTTAGCTTCTTCAATAATATATTACTTATATTTTAATGGCCAGTTTATATTGTCACTTTATTTTGAAACAGCTATGAGAGAGATAGTTTTCACAATCAGATCATTAACTTCACCCTTAACTAATAAATATAACTAATATATTTATCCATTTGCTCTCAAAGCCTAGAATCTGTTGACAAAGATACCCATTTAAGTTAACTAAACCACAACTTCCTTCTCTCATACTTGTAAACATTAATAAGAACTCATTGCTGCTAAGACACAACAAACCTGCCACAAAGGAGTGTTACTAATGTAGTTGTCCCTGAAGGCTCAGCCCACTCCAATATTAATCTCAACCTTGAATTGAACAACCATTCATCCTATTTGGTTTTGTATCTCCAATCTTCCACAGAATATATTCCACTGAAATAACTGTCATTATTTTAAAAATCAAACCTTCAAAGTGCAACATCCTTTTACACACTTTCTTCCATCCCATTATTAATTTATTAATTTACTTGTTTTTGAGGCATGGTCTCTCTTTGTAGGGCTCCCTGTCCTGGAACTCTGTGTAGACCAGGCTGGCCTCAAACTCAACAAAGATATGCCTGCCTGTGCCTCCCCAGCACCGGGATTAAGGCATGTGACACAATATTCAGCTTTTTTTTATTTCTTTCATTCCATGTTTTTTTTAAATGGATCCTATTCAGTTCTTGTTAGTCCTTCAGTGACTCACTTAGCCTTTTGTGTCCCTCCAATGTCTAAAGTACTTGGGTCAGGAACACAGTAATAGGTCCTAGGTTCAATCCATACAACAATTAAATAATCAATCAATTAATTAATTTAATTCTTTCTTAGTCTTCATGGCTATTAATCATCACCTGAATAATTTCCAACAATCAACAAGCCTTGTTCTAAAGATGGGAAGAAATCCTTAGTGGTAAGTATGTCCTTCCCCAAATTATGACAACTATTCTGTCGTGTCAAATGTAATAAAATCAGAGTGAAGAATGTAGCTCATTGCTAGTGCCCAGCATGCAAAAAGCTCTGGGTTTTGATCTCCAATACCATATAACTGGTGTGTGGTAGCACTACTTAGAGTCCCATCACTTGGAAGGAATAAGCTAGAAGTAGTTCAAGATCATCATTTGTCACACAGCAAGGTCAAAGTCAACCCAGGCTACATAAAATCCTGTTTCAAAGAAAGAAATAAAGAAGACAAAGAAAGGACAGAGAGAGAGAAAGAGAGAGAAAAAAGAAAGAGAAAGAAAGTGGGAGGGAAGAATGGAGGGAGAAGGAAGAAAGGAAGGAAGGAAGGAAGGAAGGTAGGTAGGTTACCAGCCAAGCATAATAACATAGCCTATAATCCAAGCACTCAGAAGGCTGAGGCAGGGTAGGGCCAGCCTGGTCTTTATAGCAAGCCTGTGTAATAACAAACAAGCAACAACAAAAATTTTGTGATTTTTCTTTTAACAACAGGCAGTTTATGTAATGCCGTAATTGAACCCAGAGCCCTGAACATAACTAGACAAATACTCTATATCTTCAGAAAAAAAAAAAATCTTGCCGTTGTAAGCATTCCTCAACATGAGCACATGTGCTACAAGTACATATTTGCATTTGTTTATTTAGTTAGCATGTACAAGTACTTGTGCTCAAGTACATAAACATATGTGTGTACCACAGCAATTCGCATTTCTCAAAATAAAAAGTGGAACCATCAGGTTGAAATATCAATTATTTAGTTCTGGAGGTACTGCCAACTACCTTCGAACTTTGCCCCCACACGCACACCAAAAAAAAAAAAAAAAAAAAAAAACCAATGGAAAAAAAAAGAGCTATTTTGAGACGGGGAGTGAAGAGCAGCAAAGAAGCCAGATACAATGGCAAAACATAATAAGAGCCATTATTCTGTTCTCTAGCTAAAAAAACAGAAGTGTTTGGAATTACATTATAGGTACCTTTCTGTTGTTCTCCATCCAACAAACTCCCCCATCCCCCCCACCTACCACTCCACACATCATAAACACCTTCCCTGCCACCACCCCCTTAACCAGGTTACACACAGCTAGTGACAAGGACTAAGATTAAGAATGGAGACCCTAGGATACCTTGCTACTTTCTATGAGACCAACTACATTCCAAATAAATAAATCCTAGTATTTCTCTCTATCACTTTATAACAAATCCTTTATTTAAGTCAGCTCTAGTTGATGTCTGTTCCTTGCAGCAAAGTAACATGTAAAATAGACTTATGAGAGGTAGAAATAAACTGTGAGCATCCTCAAGGTAGACACAGGCTTACCTATCTCTGCATCCTTAGTCAAGGAAAGAGGAGCTATTTAAATTCACCTGCTGGCTAGCCTTCAGTGTTAGGTGGGGCTTAACCATACAGGCTCTCAATTCAACTCATCAAGCAGCTTTGTTATAAAAAGCAGCAACAGAGAATAATTCCAAATAAAACAATCTTATTTCCTGGATCATTATTATCTATTTAATGAACCTCTAACCCTATCAATTCATGACTAGTAACGCATAGTTCCAATTACTGAAGTTAGGTCAAGACCCTTCAAGTTGTGTATCATTTCAGATACTTGTAAAAACTCACAAGCAAGTTACATCTATTACTGTGTGAAACAAGGAAACAAAACTATTAAAAGACAAGTCTCTTCCTTATATCCAGTCTCTTTTTCTATGAACCTGGGGGTGGGGAATCAAAGCTATATCAGAATATATTACATGAAAAAATTTATTTTCAATAAAATAGAAAAAAATCAATGCTGTGTTTTCATTTTATGACAATATTCCATTGGCAGTTATTACTACCAAATATAAATACCATTTGTTAATTTCATTTACACCAGTGAGAAAAAATAAGAAAATATATTTACCCTTTGAACTTAAAAACGAATATATTTTTTTTTTCCTGAGACAGGGTTTTTCTGTGCAGCCTTGGCTGTCCTGGACTCACTTTGTTGACCAGGCTGGCCTCGAACTCACAGAGATTCACCTGCCTCCGCCTCCCTGAGTGCTGGGATTACAAGCATGCACCACCATGGCCAGCTTTAAATAAAATTCATGTTGTAAAATATTCTTAGAATCTGGATGTGATGGCACATGCCTATAGTCTCAGCACTCCAGAGATGGGAACAGAAAGATCTACATAGCAAGTTTCAAGGGCTACATAACAAGACCCTGTCCACCCCTCTCTCCCCACCTCCCCAAAAAAAACCCTGGGTGTGGTTGGTGCTTTAATCCTGGCACTCAGGAGGCAGAAACAAGCAGATCTCAGTGAGTTTGAGGCCAGCCTAGTGCACATAGTGAGTTCCAGAACACCAGGGCTGTGTAGAAAAGACTGCCTTTAAAAGAAACAAAAATATTTAACTTTTTAAAAATATAATAAAATATCCCAAAACAACACAATCTTTTTTAAATGCTTGCAGATAAAAAATTTAACAATGTAATCATATGAACTTAAAAATTATCTTACAGGTTCAAAAGGCAGAGTTAGAGGGCAGCCTGATATACATAACAAGTATCCTTGACAGCCAAGGCTACACAGGGAGATGCTGTCTCAAGAAAGAAATGAAGGAAGCAAGGAAGCAAGGAAGGAAGAAGGGGAAAAAATAAAAAGAAAAATTATTTTACAGCGCCATCAATATAGATGGCTCTGCAGATAAATGCTGCACCAGCTTGAGTCCTGAGAAAACGGATTCCTGAAAGTTGTCCTGACCTACACACATATGCCCCCCCACAGACCCTAAAAAATAAACTTTACTAAATTACTTTACACAGAGATTTAGAAATAAATTTTAAAAACTATTTTACAAATGCCATAAATCAAAACAAACTAGACCCCACTGCCGTATCTTAGTTTCCCGTCCCTAAGGCTCAGACTTTAAGTACCACATCCAAGCTGGCACTGACACCGGTTATTGCTCAGTACTCTTTCTCAATAATAAACATCAGGGCTGAAAGTGCTCCTTCTTTCGCATTAACTCTACGTTAAGCAATCTGGAGTTACTAGGAATTGCTTTTCTTCCCTGGTTGTAAAAACACAAAAGAAATGAGTAAGATTTTGTTTCTGTGGGGAGCGGGGCAAGTGGCTGGACTAGAGACTGAGAGCTTGTGGACAGGAGACAATGAGCTGCAGCTCCAGCTTTCCTTTTGTTATTATTTTTTTCAATTAAACTTAAATGCAGCATAATGTGTTTCATTACATTTTCATACATGTGTTCATTACACTTTGTTCTAAATCATCCCACTTTTCCCCCTGCCCTTCTCCTGTCCCTCTCTAGCTGTTTTTTCCTCTTAAACAGTCCCTTTCTGTTTTTATATTCTCTATGACCCTTTCCCTCATCTCTTGTTTCTCATTTTCTTACATCCAAACTTCACACTTCGCTTTTAAGAACTAAAAAACCAGTATTTTAAAATGTTAAATAAGTAGCTGAGTGTTTACTAATTAAATCAATGTACTACAAGTCATTATCTACAAATGAAAAGACTTTTGGGCCTGAGGACGGAGCCTAGTGAGCAGAGTGCCTGCTTAGCATGTGTGAAGCCCTGAGTCCAACCCCTAACAAACCACAGCTGTGATCCCATGATTTAATAGGGGAGCAGAATGATCACAAGTCCAAGGTCATCCTAGACTACACAGCAAATTCAGACCAGATACCTAAGACCCTAACTCAAAAATTAAGATCTTAAATACTTTGGATAAATAATGAAATGAGATTTCCTATAAAGCTGTAAAATTCATCCAATATAAAATGGTTTTCTTAAACTGTCTACAATAAACTAACAAAGAGGGGAAAAACAAGTGAATTTTAACAAGGATTTTTCTGATTCTGATTTAAAAAGCATCATAGACACTAAATATTATTAAAAACTTTTCACATGTTTAATGGTACAAATAAGATCTACTTAATCTGGATCACCACCACTTAATTTTTAATTTAGCACTTAGCCCAGAAGTTCACAATAATAACAAGTTCTTTGCCTCATAATATGTCCTCTATAATATACTTGTAGCTTAATAGCACTAGGTTAATCTTTAGCTAATACTATCTACTTCTAATAGTACAAAACAATTTTAACAAAAAAAAAAACAAAACACTTCTCTTTCAGGTTAAATATTTAATTAATACAAAAATAATCAGTTCAGCATTAAGGAAATAAGGCTCCTTCCGATATTTCATGACAAAAAAAAAAAAAAAAAACAATAAATCTGAGTCACTCAGATTCTTGAACTCAGCCCAAAGCTAATAATATTCACACAGCAATGTTTGAGTAGATAGGGCCTTCCTTTCACTGGGGCAGTAACTAAAAAATATATTTTGTCATAAAGTAAAAATAATTCTCATGTAACACATGTATTTAACATTTGCTCTGAGATTTAACAAGGAACAGTACATGTTCACTTAAACAAAAGCTTTAAATTCAACAAATAAATGAGCACCTATCATCTGCTAAAAGTAAATCTTTTAGAAATAAAAACTATTATATTTTTTAATGTTTATAAAATACCACACCTTCTTTTCAGACAACTGCATACTACTAATGCTAATACCCCCTAATTAGTTCTGATAATTCTTCAAATTCCATTGATATTTAAATATAGAAATTTTTGAGAAGATAAAAATTTTTAAATACTCTATATAAATGTAAATTTGCATAATTACTTCATAACTCAGTAAAAGTAAACTTTTTTTTACATTTAAATACTACCACGGTAGTGCACATCTGTTTCAGTAGCAATTTCCAGAAAAGCAGAGCTGTTAGGATTTTCTAATATACCTTTAAAAATAAAACTATAGGTGTTAGGAGATTAATACACAAAAATGAATGCATTATTCTTATAAACTAAGATACAAAGTTAAGAAGTAGTAATTGCCTTCATCAATAAGGTAAATGGTGACGCTTCTCTGGCCTGAAGTGAGAATGAGCCAGACTCATAGGAGCATTCCTGACAAGCAAAACCACTACTAACAGCTATTACTGTCAGAGTTGAAGGAAATGGAAATGAACAGAAGTTCTCAACTTAAACAGGGATCAGAAAGATACTTTATAATGATAACAAAAACCAAATATAATCAAAATGCAGTCTCTAAAAATAATTTTTTAAAAATAATTTTACTCTCCAATTACAGGTTTTCTACAAACCCACTTAAACAGATAAACATGTAATCACCCAAACTTAGCTATCCGAGGAACAAAGACTGTTTGTTAGTTTTCTCCCAAGAGATACCAAATGTTTCAAAATTCTCTGGGAACAGAAATCATACATAACCTGTTAATAAATTTGCCTCCTTCATCCTTACTTGTATTACAGAGCTGTGTTGTTTATAAGGTATATACTTAAAATAAGGTACAACAAAACTTAAAAGAACTTTGTATTTTACCAGGATCAAAACAAAAGAGAAACAAACCCAAGAGGAGGTTTTTCTTATTTCTAACCATGTTTTTTACATGAAACCAAGTTTACCAATTACTCTGTGTCTAGATCTGGCCAACATCAATATGAAGACAACCATAGTATGTACAGACAGTGTTCTCTCTTCATGCTACCTAAATTTGTAATACACCAAATTTCATGCACCGGATAGGAAGTTCAAATCCCAACCATCAGGCTGAAAGTAGCAGCCTTGCTCTAAATCACAAGTCTTAACCATGGAGCCCATACACTGTAACTAGGGTCTAGACTCAGACACTCAAGGTATTACATAAATAAGCGACTCCAAATTCTTATACAAACACCCGCCACACACCAACATTTCATTATATAATATTCAAAGATTCTAAGGAAGGTTGTAACTCCATCAGTCTTCATGGATGAAACTCACTGGCATGTAGACTTAACCAATCTCATTATTTCCACAATTATGTAGAATGTACCTTACTATCAACTAGTTCATAAGCACAATATGAAGTACACTCTGCTCTAAGGTTTACACAATGGTGAAAGACTCATAAAGAAAGGATGTGTGCTTTCCACCCATTTTAAGTACTACTGGACTGAAAGGCACTCATCTTTCAGTTGCTGCACAATCAGAATGGTCATTAAAACCCCATTAATGGCCCATTCATATCTCATATTAATTCAACCCAGAAAAAAAAAGATATCTCTCCTACTATGCAAATAAACTATAATCAATCACACTTTTTACAGTACAGCTAAATGACACCTGCCATTTAATTTTCTGTCTCAGTCTTGAAGATTTTGACAATGGCATAAAAAAAAAAAAGATTCAAGACCCTATTATGGTAATGCTTTTATTTAAGGTCTTTTAAAACAAACTAATTCCACAATCCCATAATAGGCAAGTGGGCATTGAGAAAGGAATGAAGACCAAAGCCTTATTTTCTCACTTACATAATGATGAGAGTATGCAATAAGACAAATTTAAGAGGCAGCAAAGCATGGAGTGTCACCTTACCAAACATACAAACTGGAAATTATTAAAGCTTTAGATGCAGGAGAAAACAGAGGCAAAGCACAATATTGGGAAGAAAAGCAGGGAAGTAACAGGTTTAGGTTTGTGTGTACTGCTCCCTAAAATGTACCGTGAAATAAGATACAAGAACCAAAATATACAAAATTAATTAAGAGTTGTATGGGAAATGTTTAACTGAAGATAAAAATTCTCAATCATGCAAAATGGACTACACTTAACAAAACACTTTACTTTGACATATTAGTTAAAAAAAATAGGTGGTTTAAGGCCAACATAAACTATTATCAGTACCTAATACTTTTTTAATGTTAAAAAAAAAAAACCCTGACCATGAAATTTTCAAAGCCGAATGTTTTTATTTGTTTCAAAAGTGCTGTTGTTTTATTTGCCTCTCAGGGGAAAACCAATAAAATTAATCAACTAAAACACAGCACTGTAATTTGCAATAAAGCTGAGGCATTTTTTTGTACATGGCTTGGAGAAGAGGGGGGTGGGACAAGCCCAATCTTTTTCATGTAAACATAATAAGCCTGTAATATGCTGCAGACAAACGCACTGCATGGGGTGTGGAGGACCCGAGCTGATTAGATTACCACAACATCAGCCTGGGGCCGCCATTTTTAGAATCTGTAAAGGACAAAAGAGGGAAATTACAGTTTTTACTCTCCATCTCAGAAATTAAAGGGAAAGGGGGGCTGTTTCCCAATTACGTATTGCTATCTCCAACCTAGAGCTGAATGCACCTCACTTAATTCTTCTCCAAGGTCTCCAGAACTCCAAACACCGTATATTATCCATATCTCTAAAAGGGTGAATAAAATAAGCAACATAGAAATTTACTCTGGGACTAACTCCAGTGATTTTTCTTTGACTTTAAATTCGATCATTCTTGAGAGACAGTGTAGATAGGGCGGATCTAGGCGGAACTAAAGCCAGTGAAGCAAGCACCCGGGATTGTTTTTTTCTCTCCCTCCCCCCGTTTAGCACAGGGAACCGTTTGTTTCTCATCTCTGTCTGCTGCCACGGCGTTGGTGCCAATCCTTCGGTCAAAATAAGCTTTCCTGAAATGAGCCATATTGTGGATTCTAAGGCTCTGGCACAGTAGAGGACGGCAGTAATGCAAGAAGAGCGGGGGAGGAGACTGGGAAGGCTGGGTACTGACTAGGGTGACCACCTTAGGGGCGGGTTCACCCTCTCCGGAGAGGATGAGGAGCGGTCTCTCTCCTACAAAGAGAGATGCCCAGGGCGTTCTTTTAGCCCCCTTCACATTTAAGCGAACATTATGACAGAGGGTGGCAAAGAAGAAAGGCAGAAAGAAGAAAATGGGGCCTTTAGTCTTCTCTCTGCACCCGAAAAAGATGCAGCTAGAGAGGAGAGCTGGCAGCTCCCGGGACCTCTCCGACACGAGCCCTACCAGTCACAAGCCTCCCTGCTCACCAAGGAGGCCTGGATCCGCTACCAGGGAGGAGGGCGCCCCCTCCCTAACTCCCACTCTCAAGGGGGTTTAACTGCCAATTTCCCCTTCCACTACCCCAAAACCCGCCATAATGCCCCACTGCCAGGGACAGGCAGGAGAAAGGACAAATTCGATTTCCACAAGCGACGTCTGGCCCCAGCAAAGGGGCCTGAGGCTCAGTGTGGACGCCGGGCTCCCGAAGGACAGCGACCCCCTCCCTGGAGCCCGAGTCCCCCCCCAACCGCGGACCCCACGACTCCCACAGACACGACAGGCACTGACCTGTGATGTTCACACACCAGACACCCGAACCCTGCGATCGGCTCGACCCCAGGCAAGTCTCTCCACACCGCGGTGCTCCGACGACCCCCGACGACAGCCACTGCGGACGCAGAACCGGCTCCACACCCCCTCCCCAAGCAGGCAGCGCGCAGCGTCTTCAGCGGGGACCCAGGACTCGGGCGCTGCGGGCCGCGGCAGGAATGCTGAGGAGACGGCGAGGCTGCTCCAAGTGTCTACGGCCCCTCTGCTGCCTCTCCCGAACTCAGGCTCGCTCTCCGACTCGGCCCCCTGCGCCCGCTCAGTGTCACTGCTCCTCGCTCTGGGAAAATGGCGGCGGCGACGGCGGCGGCGGCGGCGGCGGCAGCGGCGGCGGCGGCGGCAAGCGCACGGGGCCCGCCCGCCCAGCTCCGCAGGGGCAGGGGGGAGGGGACGAAGCTGCTCGCCGCCATCTTGCTTATGGGCTGCCGCCCGACGCGGCCTCTCCGCCGAGGCGTGGAGACGTCACGCTGGAGGCCGCGAGCCGGCCAGACGCTCCGTCTTGTTCACAACAGGTGCACTCAGCCATTCGCCGACGGTTGGGGAGGGCTCGCTAGCTGACGGGCCGGGCCCTTTGCCCGCTGTCCCTGAGTGGCCCTCAAATCTGGATGTAGGTGAGCCCGAGGATGCCGCTGCCGACAGGCAGAAGGGCGGCAGCGGGGCCGGGGCCCCCCGCCCATCGCCTCCTAAGTGCTGCACTCGCTGCCCCTCCCCCCGGCAGCCTCGGTCCCGGGAGCCCCCTCGCCCCCAGTCTGGCCTGCCAGCGCCGGGTGAACCCGGTCGGCTTGCCACTCGACGCCCACTAGTGGCCGAGGCGGCTCCAGTGCGCAGGCTCCGGGCACCGGGTGAGCGCGGAGCTGGCGAGTCCGGCGGCGTCGCGGTGGAGGAGCAAGCGACGGAAGAGGCCGGGGGGAGACGCCGCAGGAAGGTGCAGCCTCCGTCAGCGCCGCCTCCCTGCCTGTGTACGGGGTAAACGCTGCCGCCGGTGCAGTCGCCGCCGCCGCCTATACTCCTTAGCGCCGGGGAAGGACTTCCCGCCGCGGGACAGTGTGCTGGGAGGGGAGCGGGAGTTCGTTTGTGTGGCGGTGATTAAACGAGGGGGGCAGAGCTGGCCTCGAGGCGGAGAGGGGAGGCCCGGGAACGAAACAGGTCCCCCCACTGAAGTCACACAGCGACCCCGGACCCTGCTTTTGGGGGGCCTTTCCCCGAAATGGCGGTTTCCGTCTTCCTAACCCGCAGCACGACCTTGGGTGCTCCGGGCGAGGAGTGGGGAGAGGCCGAGGCGGCGCCGGCAGCCAATCGGCGCCCGAGGAGCTCTGCCGGGCGCGCCGGGATTGGCTGGCGATGACTTCATGCTGCAGCAGCGGGCGGGGCCAGAGCCGCCGGGGGAGGCTGTTGCAAAGGCAGAGAGGGAGAAGTGATGACGGTGATGGCTGTCGCCGCGGCTTCTGCGGAACCCGGGCAGTGCCGGAGGAAGTCGCAAGGCTCTTCCCCGACCATTTGCTCCTCTCCCTGCGCGAGGTGAGGGCCCTGGCTCGGCCTCTGCGAGACTCCGGGGCGCTGGCGCGGCCGTGGAGGCGCAGTTTCTCCTGTGACTTTTGTAACTGCGTCAGGGCAAGATGGCGCTGGGTCTCCTTGGGGCGCGGGGGGAGAGGCACGTCCACCGCCGCCGCAGCGCATGTGACCGGCTGCATTCCTGTGGGGTTTGGCTGGGACCCAGGCGGGGCGGGGGAGGGGACCGGGTTTGGGCGGAGGAGACGGTGGTGCGGCCGGCGTTGGCCGCCCGAAGAGGAAGAGATGACTGTTTGAAAGCGCGCCCCTCCCCCTCCCGCAGCACAGCAGCTGCGCCTCCCGGGGGAAAGCCCCCTCTCGGGGTGTGCCAGCTGTTGGCGGAGAAGGTTTGACGCCCTATTTTCTTATCTGCCTTTCTCCTTGCAAAGTGTACTTACGTAAGGTGGCAGTTCCCTCCTGTACACCAGCTAGGAGGCCCTGAGGGTCACTGGGTTGGGTAACAAGGACAAGCTAAGGCTCTGAAGGCGCCACGGCTGGGAGTGTTGAGTACCTCGGAAAAAAAACACTAAAGTTTTTCGGGAATGAATAGAATAATACGGTATATTCGAAGTTTGGAAGCAAGTGAATAACACCCAGGAACACTAGAACCGACCAGCGGTTAAGGACCGTAGCGTAGTTCTGGATTTAAGGGCCCTTACTTACTGTCTTTAACGTATGTACGCGCTATTCATCACCCTCCCTGTCTGTCCATCCCGGGAGGGGTTTTTAATCTTACTGGTGAGGGTAGCCTTTTCAAACATAAGTATCCTTAGTAATAGAGAATACCAGCTGCTGCTGTTTTGTATGAAACTGAAAGGTCATTTTCAATACTTAACGTTGCATTTTGTCGTCCTTTTTTTTATTAAAATAAAAGATGGAATTACAAATGCTTCTGGCAAATAATTCGTTAAAGTTCTCAATCTCGCGTCTTTAAAGCACAAATGTAGTGGGACTTAGGGTTGAGGATGAGGGTGAGATTGGGTTTTGCTAGTTAATAGCCTAGGCTGACTTTGAACTCATACTCCTGCCCACGCTCCCATTGCTAGGATTACAGTCTCTGCCTGGGTCCTTTGACAAAACACGCATTTGGTCCTAAGAGAAAATGAATGTTTCCTGGGCCTAGAAACAACTTTAATCTGGGTCGTAGGTAGGCTCTTTGTAGTTGCAATGCAAGATTTGTTTTGTAGCATTCATACTTTTGAACTTTTTTTTGTTATTAAGTAGCAATGTAAATGAGGTAAAAAGAAACAGTATTTTACATGTAAATACTTATGTATTACAAAGTTAACATTCAAAGCTTTTTTTTTTTTTCTTAGTTAAAACGGACATTTTGTATAATTGTGGAGTAACCTTTTTACTTTGTTTTCTCTGTGTAAATTCCCTTGCTCCCTTACATCATTTCTTCTTGGAAAAAGAAGTATGAAGACAGTAGCAGTTTGTGTCTTAATAAGGAAAAGAGGCCATTTTTTAGGCTAATGGAAACAAATAATTTGTATGCAGCCAAATTCCTTCCAATTTTTGACTGTGAAATTCATAAACCCTTAGTATTTCTTTTAAATATTTAACGGTATTTCAAATTCCCGAGACCTGGACATGATAGCTAGCACAAGCTTAATCCCAGCTTTTGGAAACCAGGGGCAGGAGGAACATGAGATTCTCCGAGGCCATCTTTCCTACACAGTGAATTGGCAGGTCATCCGGGACTGCTTGAGACCCAGCCAACACTTTGGCGTTTTACTTGTCATTCATATATGTTCTTTTGTTTGTGAGTGTTCTCTAATACTCATTTCTGTTGTAGGTCTAGCTTCAGAGTTGTAGGTTGATTGTTAAAGCTTCAGGAGCTGGAGGCTTTCTGGATTATAAATATTCCAAGCTTGTTTCTTGAGTCATAAGAATTCTTTTCCAGTAGTCTCAAAAATGATTTACCAAGTTATATCCAACCTTTGCTTTTATTTAAATGATTGTCTCTTGCTCACTTGTAATCTTACCTGGGCTCACACATTGTTATTTGCTGATGTGCTAAAATACTTGCCATCCAAAATTTACTTGTGCTGAAATACATACCATATCAAAATATACCTGTGTGTGTGTTCCACTGTCTGAGGTAACCCTTCCCACTTCTGGATAACAGCCTTAGCCTCCTTCCTGCCTCTTAAAACTCTTAGCCATTCTTCATATTAGTGACCAAGCTCCCTAGTGGATAATTGATAAGCATCCTTTATCGATTTTAAGATTAAACACCATCATAATGGACTATAAACTAAAAATACTGGCTCTTAAACTTTTCAAAAAGCTGTTTTGACCAGAGTTTAGATGAGAGGAAAAAACGATAATTCTGCAAAAGGCTGAAAAGGAAAACTACTTTTGGATGTTATTAAATGTAGAGGGCAGTTTCATTTACAAATTTACCAGTAGTGTACAAAAACCAGTGGTTACATGGATGGGTTTATGATACCTTGATGTGTTTGGAAGTTTATCAAGGTGTAGAACATAGTTGTTAGGTTTAATTTGCAGTGACCTTGTTTAGTTCTGTTGCTTAATTTATAGATGTCAGTGTGACAGGTTCTAGTGGTTATGGGTTTTAGTAAACAGAAGATTGACATTTCGGTAGCAAGGCTTATTAACATGATAGATAATGTGAAACTGAACACTAATGCAGTCAAGTCTGAATATCAGTTGCTCATTGTCTGGTCTTAGAGCTTTGGGGATATATTATGTATATGACTTTATTTGACACACTTACCAAAATAAATGAGACATTCAGAGTGAGAAAAATTCCACTTTAACTTAGAACTGGTCTTTATTTAAAATTCCGCTCTTTTTCACCCATATCCCTGTCTGTCATTTAGTGTCCTCTTGAAAATCAGGAGGATGTAAAGATTCATATCTGAAAATGATGGAACTGAAACCATGTGATAGACAAATAGAATGTTATGGCTTGGTGGCAGATGCCTGTAATCACAGTACTTTGGAGGTACAGTGAGGGAAGTCATGAGTTCAAGGCCAGCTTGAGCTACATGAGATCCTGCCTCAGGCGATGTTAGTTACAGCTAAATAGGCATTGTCTGTTTGTCTTTAAGAGATGAATTTGATGTTACCTGCCTGATCCTGGCTAATGTATTTTAATGGTAGCAATACTCAACTCCATATTTGCAAGTAGAGAGGTGGAAGTAGGAGGATCAATCAATGGGTGGGGTTCAAGGCCAACCTGGGCTGTATGAGACCCTGTTTCAAAAATAGTTACAACAGGAAAAAACAATAAATTTGTTCCTAAATAACCAAAACCATTCTGAAGTTTTGCTGCATGCTATGCTGCTAGCCAAAAAGTGAATTCCAGAATCTCTGCTATTTAAATTTTAGATGGTTCTATAATCTCATAATGGAATTTCATCTGAAAATGAGAGGAGCCAAAATTAAAGTAATTTTACTTAAAGAAAAATAGGAAGGTAGCAAAAGCATAGAGACGCCATAGTTCCCTGAGGTTATTTTTAGGTAAACTAATGCCTTATTCTGACTCTAAAATTTAATGCCTCTATAAGTATATGTTAAGCTAACCATATATGTAGTTAAAAAGAGAGAGAGAGTGGTTTCCTTATATCTAAAATAGTTAGAAAGAACACTTGTTGGAGGTCTTTTGCTTGCTTGAGGAACAATACTTCAATAAAATTTCTAAATGTACTAAGTTTGTCAGTATTTGTCCTTTTGGAGTTTGTGGTTGGATTGTTTGTGGCTTTGTATTTCATGGCATTTTTTTTCTTACATGTTTGTGTTACCATTAATGTTAAATTTTGCAATTTATATATTATACATAATTTAAAATTTTTGAGTTTTATTTTTTTCTCTTATAGCATAACTACTGCTACAAAACGTAATTTTCTTCATGTATGTTTATGTGTTTGTGCACAGACAAGAGCCGTGTGTGCAGATGTACAGAGGTTAACATCAGGTATCATTCCTCAGTTGTATCCACTTGTAATTTTTTTTGAGACAGTTTCTTATGCCCATACTATAATTAGGTGGGGCTGGCTGGCCTTCAAGCTCCAGTAATCAGTCTGCCTCCCTTCTCAGATGGGTTCTGCATTTCCAATTCAGGTCCTTATAAACATAGAGATAGCTCTATCCCCAATAACTTTTGGATAGAGCAGTTTTTATATATTAAACTGAATTGCGTATAACCTATAGTAAATATTTTATACAAGTCAACCCAAATTGTTCAGTAAGTACAGGAATCTGTTCCTAGACATTTGTGAGTTTAATGGTCCTTGTTCTTGAAGGGACTGTAGCCGGCCCAAGCGTGGCAAACACGGCTCCAGCAGGCCTTGCGCTTCTTCCCCTTGCCCTCTGCTTTGCTAAAAACTGTTAGATTACATTCCTGAAAATAGTCACCAAGCTCTATTCCCTATTTGGCCACTTCCTCCTCCTGAGGCTGACAACCAAAGTCCAATTAAAAATAATCAACTCGTCCTAACACAGGGTTTCCCCTTTTACCTTTATAAACTGTCTTCCTGTCTGTTGTCTTATCATCCTGGTGTCCCCAACCCCACCTCGGCAAAAAAAAAAAAAAAAAAAAACCCTTTCCCTCATCCTCTTGTCTCTTGTCATTGTCTCTTGTTCCTCTGGGGCAATTCTTCTTTGTTCTGAGAACTTGGTCTTGGGGTGTCTTGTGCTGATTCTGGTCCCTTCAGTGTCAAGAGATTTTATTTTAAAGCTGTCTTTCCCAAGTACATTGGTGTTAGTGTTAAAGCTATCTTTGGTTTTTCCATTTATTGTGTCTGTATTCCTGAGGAAAATGGGCACTATGGCCCTAATTTCAGCCAACCGATAACTTAATTCCTAGCCTTACATCTTAGGCTGATTTAAAGCTTAGCTACTCAGTAATTAAAATTTCGAACCTTCCTAAATCCTTGCCATTTCCTTCCATTCTTAAATTGCCTGTTGAACTTTTTAGCTCAGTTTTCATGTCATTTGTGTTTCTTTATTTGCTTTGTTCCTAACTTTTTTCCAGACAGGGTTTCTCTGTGTAGCCTTGGCTTTCCTTGGGCTTGCTTTGTAGACCAGGATGGTTTCAAACTCACAGTAGTTGCTAACTGTTAACAGTAAGAAGGAAAGATGACATTAATGAGAATCTGTTAATTTGAAGTAAGAACTTGAAATGCGGCTTTAGAGTTTGTTTGTTCTTTTATTTGTGTTTTCAGCAAGGTGGGCTACCTCAGGTTATTTTTCACTAAACTAACCCTAGGTTAGTCCTAATCCTAATGAAAAATCTTAATTCTTTTGTTTTTAAAGGCCAGATTAGAAATCTGTAACTACTATTGTAATTTCTTTCATCCCATTCCCCAGTGGTGGGATCTCTTTCTGGACATTTCAATTAAGTGATATTATACAGAACGGCAGAGGAGTGGTTTCATTGCCTGTCTTCTGACCTCATCTAAGTTTGTAGTCCTCTCTTTATTAAAGCTGTTAAAGTGACTTTTTCCCCCTCTTGCAACTGCTGAGAGTCAGACCTATTTTTCACAAATGCTAGACAAGTGCTCTACCACTGGGCTTCGGCAGCAGTCTGAAGACTTGCAGCCCAGAGCAGAGAAGAGCTTAATTAACTTGAACTGAACCGTCTCATAATGCCCTTCAGATAGTAGAAGGGAGGCCAGAGAGACGGTTCAGTGGTCCAGAACACTTGCTCTTGCAGGGGACCTAGATTCAGTCTCCTGCACCCACACGTGCATCACAACCATCTGCAAGTCCAGTTCCAGTGGACCAGGTGCCGCCTTCTGACCTCTCCAGGCACCAGCACCAGCTATGTGACACATAGCACCAGTCTATAGTATTTAAAGTCTTAGGAACTAGCTCAGAACTTAGTGACTAAACCTAGGCAAAGTGTATAAAACCCTCCACTTACATTAAATTTTTTTTCTTTATAGACTTAAATTTGTGCTCCTCCATCTATCATGCTAGATATAATGTATTACACATACTCCCAATGTGTATTTGTTTCTGGCAAGCTTTCCGTTGTTGAGTCAAGAAAACCTGTTATTCAAGGTTAGCCTTTATTACTAGGACTGTGTGGAGGTGACAGCTCACTCCAGATGAGAGAAACCTGAAATATCAAATTAGTTCGGAGTTTTTGTTTGTTTTGTTTTGTATTCTACAACTGGAATCAGAAACGGATATCAGGAATTACCGATCTCTGATTTTTGTGATAACAGTAACTTGGTAGGTGTCTAGGCATCTGATCAGACCTATCCTGTAGGTGCTCTGCTAACTGTTACTTTGTTTCTGTGCACACACTTTGGCCTTCTTAAGAGCAAATGAGAGTCAAAAGAATTAAAGAAGATTGGGAAGAGAGGAGGGAGGGGCACCTTTGGTATATAAGGTAAATAAACTGAAATTAGCAAAAAAAAAAAAAGAAGAAAAGAATTAAGATAGCTTTTTGTTGTTTTTGCCCTGCTGGGGCTCAAATATCCAAGGTCACCTCAGTGAGGCAGGTGCTCTTCCACCAACCTCCTTTAGGGATTTCAATAGTGAACATAGAAATTTACTTTTTTGTGGGGGTAGGAGGTGGAGGAATGGTTTTGAATAGGGAAATAGCTGACTAGAATCCCAGTCTTTCATAATGAGTGAAAAGCTAGGCCTGGACTTCAAAAAGTGCTGTCCTGAACCAAATAGAAAACAGGGCAGCCTGTGTGCTGGGTTATACATTTGATTCCTAATCTTTTTTTTTTTTTTTTTTTAGGACTAAAAGGAATTAAAGTTAGGAAAAAGGAAAAGTGTTGGATTTCCTGATGGACTTTTCTTGATAGGTGTACATAAAAAGGGATTCAAATAAACATGAGCCTAGAATGGTATGTGGTATATGGGTAATTCCCACCACCCAGGAAGCTAAGAGGATCATAAGTTACAGGCTAGCCTTAGCTACATAAACTGAGTTCTAGCATTTTAAAATTCCTCCTGAAAATCTGTATAATAGACAAACTTATATTTAGCAAAAGCAGGAAATTTGCTACTGTATCAGAAAATACATCTCAACTGATTTGCTTACAGATCTTTATTATTCATTCTGTTCTTTTTATTAAAGGGTTTCATGGGGTGGACAAGATAGCTCAGTAGGTAAAGGTACTTACAACCTGAGTGCTGGGATCAAAAGATGTGTGCCACACCTGTCAAGAAAGATAACAGCAGCCATAAAAATTGATATTTTAGAACGCAATCATTACAATCATAGCAGCTGACTTACTAAATTTGAGGCTCTGGCACATTCAGATAAATGCGGATTTATTGGCCTTGGGGGTTGTTTTGAGACAGGTTTCTCTGTAGCCCTGTTTGTCTGGAACTCAACTCTAGACTAGGCTGGCCTCAAATTTAGAGATCTAACTGCCTCTGTCTCTTGAGTATTGGGATTAAATGCATGTGCCACCACTGTCCTGCTGATTTATCGGCCTTTTTTAGAGCGAACATGAGTTTTGGTTGAATGAAGGTCATGTAGGCAGGGTAAGTGCCTACAATATCATGTCCAGGGTAAGTACACTCCAATATCATGTCCAGCCCTCTTTTCCTCTGTTCCTCATCTCTATCTCTCTATTCCTTCTTTGTTTTTAGATAGTTTTGACATACAAGGCCATACTTTGTGAACTTTGTAGCTTTTCTGGAAGAACTGATCTTGTTAGATAGTTGATACTAACAGAAGAAGGTATTGTGGATTAGAAGGCTTTGAGCTGCTGTTCTTATATAAGAACACGGTACTTACTAATCATAACACAGTCTTCGTTTGTTTATTTGTTTTCTTTTTTTCATGATTTCAAGACAGGGTTTCTATATGTCGCCTTGGCTGACTAGGACTCACTTTGTAGACCAGGTTGCCCTTGAACTCACAGAGATCCATCTGCCTCTGCCTCCCTGAGTGCTGGGATTACATGTACACACCACCACCAGGCTTACAATTGTTTTATTAGCTGTTAGTTTTTTTTAAGCTTCTCGACATGTTAGATTTGTTGCTTCTGAATCAAGGATCCTTTTGCTTCTCACTCCAGATCTTGTTTTTCATAGGAGCCTTTCTGCTACATCTAAGAATAAATGGTTAAATCCTCTTCAGGAGCTTTTTTTCTAAGTAGACACAATGTTCTAGATTACTTTTGTTGGTGATAAAAAAAAAAAAAACTAGCCAACAGCAGCTTAGGGAACTTTATTTCAGCTTACAATTTGCAGTCACAGGCCATCACTGAAAGAAGTCAGGACTTTAAGCAGAAACAATGGAGGAATGCTTGTTCTCTCAGGCCCATATTTAACTAGTCATACACATTAAAGGGCACCTGGCCCCAGGGAATGGTTTTTGGCTGTCCTATACGAATTAACAAAATGATCCTCCGCAGACATGCCCAGGGCCAGTATGATCTGGACAGTGCCTCAGTTAGGGCTTCCTTCTTTGGTAACTCCAGACTGATAACTATCAACAGCTATGTAGGATAATACAATAAACAGATAAGTGGAATTAACTGTTTTTATTAAAATGCTTATGTGGGGCCTGAGATGACTCAGTGGGTAAAGTGCTTGCTGTGTGGATAACCTGACTTCAGAGCATAGTGCCCACCTAAAAAGCTAGGCATTGTGGTATATGCCTGTATTCCCAGCACTAGAAGGTAGAAATGAGAACTGAGTGCTCACAGGTTCAATGAGCCCTTGTCTCAAAAACATAAAGTGGAGAATGATAGAGGAAGACAGCTGTCAATTTCTGGCCTCCCAAGGTGCGTGGTTCACTACACAAGGACACAGAGTATTTAAAGTGCCAGTGCAAAGCCTCTCTTTATACATTTCTTTTTGCTGGGCTATCACTATATTTGACTTTACCAACCTAAGAAAATTGGAGGTCGCTGTAAGCATTTCTTTGTAAATTCAGGTTACCTCTGGTGCTGGGAGTGGAATGTTTGAGTGCTGCAGCACAGCCAGCGTCTAACAGTGACTTAAGGCCAGCCGGATTGATGTTTGCTGCAAGTTATCAGGAAGAGTTACATTGCACTCAGCTCACCCCCAGTTTACAGGAGTCCTGATATTTAATATAAAAGTTATGATTAGCTCTAGGAATGTATAGAAATATTTCATAATAAAAATCTAAAGGGGTTAGGGAGATGGCTTAATGGTTAAGCATACTTGTTATTCTTGCAGGGGAACTGGGTTTAATTCACAGTACCCACGTGGCAACCTAAAACCTCTGTAACTCCAGTCCCAGGGGGTCCAAAGTCCTCTGCTGCTCTGCAGAAACACCCGGCATTCATATAGATTCATTTCACAGTTTTAAAGATAAAAGTATAGTGGGGCAGGCTGTGGTGGTGTACACCACACTCAGGAGGTCAAGAAAGGTGAATCTCTGAGTACCAGGCCAGCCTGGTCTGCACAGAATCAAAATCCAAAAAAACAAAAACAAACAAAAAATATATATATATATACACACACATATGCATATATGTGTAGTTGTGTATGTGTGTACACATATAGGTGCGTGGTTTGGTTTGGTTTTTTTTGAGACAGTTTCTCTGTTGCCCTGGCTGTCCTGGAACTTGTAGGCCAGGCTGGCCTTGAACTCTAGATATCTACCTGCCTCTGCCTCCCAACTGGCTGACTTTCTTTCTCTTTCTTTTTTCCTTCCATCGTTCTCTCTTTCTTTTGTTTGTTTGTTTTTAATGGCAGGGTCTTGCTCTGCACCCATGGCCCTGAACTTGCACTGATTCTTTTGCCTCTCTCTAGAATGCTGAGATTATAGGCACATGCCACCACATCCGAAGCTCTCATATACATACCTACATAGCAATATAGTATACATACGATACGGTGCTGGGAGTGGAGCCCAGAACCTTATAGACTGCTTCATAAGGCTAAGTAGGTAGGTGGGGACAATAGAAAACATATGCATGTGTGTGAGGGTTAAGTCCTGTGAGTATGGGTGCCCAGAGGAGCAAGAGATGTTAGATAACCTGGAACTGGGTTTACAGGTGGCATGAGCCACCTGGTGTGGGTACTAGGAATGAAACCTGGTTGCTTAGTGTGTTCTCTTAACTGTTCAGGTGTCTCTCCAGCCCGCCTGTGTTTTTTCTTTGTTTGTTTTTGAGATAGAGGTCTCACTATGTAGCGGCCTGGCTGACCCTAGAACTGGCTGTATAGACCAGGCGATCCTCAAACTGTGCCCGCCACACCCCATATAGCTATGGAGTTCTTTAACTTGAAAGTCAAAAGAAAATTTAATGGCATTGAAGCATGAATAGATAAAGAATTGTGGGGTATGAAGAGATAAATTTTTAAAGGACTCTTACGTCCTTCAGCCTAATTCATGATTTAAAGGAACAAATGAAGTTTGGGCTTTTAATACTTGAGGACATTACATTACATAATCATTCCTGCCTTCAAAGCAGTGCGGAGCTAACTTTTAAATGTAAATAAAAGTGTAGTGTACATAAAGACTGAAGGGCAGAGATCTGATGGAATTAAGGAGAATGTGACCTGTGGTGGTGGAATTATTATATTTTGTGGGTTTGGTGTTTTGTTTTGTTTTTTTCCCAGGGTAGGGTCTCATGTAGGGTCTCATGTAGTCCAGACCAGCCTTAAACTCATGATCTTCTTTCTTCTGCCTTATAAACTCTGGATTATTGGCATGAGTCACTCTGTCCAGCTTCTTTGTGGTCTACTTGATGTTTCTGTTTTCCTTAGAGACTCAGCTCAGGTGTCACTGTTTCTAGGACCAGAGATTACATAAGCACCAAACACGAACAAGACACCTTATTAAAAACAGTATGGCTCAGCAGGTAAAGGTACTTTCTTCCTGAGGGACCACATGATGGAACTGACTCCCTCCCACAAGTTGTGCTCTGACACCCTCCACAGGCACACACGAACTAAAAATACTTTGTCTTAAATGCTGTACGTTTTAAGGAAGATGTATCTGCAGGTTATCACTTTAGTCTCACCACATTCAGCATAAGCTTAGTAAATAATATTGGGGGGGACAGAATTTAGGACTAACCTGAAACCCTCTTAAGATGTTCCGTATTAGTTAATTCCTCTCCACTTTTGTTTAAATAGCATCTTTATACTAAGACAGTTATTCTGATTAGCTTTTTCCTTGCCCTCTGGGTCCTAGATTGAACTGAACCGTCTCCTAGCTTGACTTTGTGTCTCAAAACATGAATAAAATGAGTTAGTCATTGAGCAGCTAGATGGCAAATGACACTTAGATTTTTAGATCTGAAGCTCTCTTTATGTGTCCTTTATTAACTCTTTAGGAATATTTCTCTGAAATAGTAATTTATATTAGCTACAGAAATTGTAATGCTTAAGTTTTAGATACTTTATTTGAAATAAAATGTTTTGTGAGTGCTTTTTGTGCCCGAATTGTAATAAACTTAAGTATTTTTGCTTTCCTTTTGTTTGGGGTTTGTTTTTGCTTTATAATCACTGAATTCCTTTTCCCCTCAGGTGCAGTGTTAGTATGTTTTAGTATATGGTGTAGTAATTGGCCATTCATAATAACTCAAAGATAATTTGAGATGCCAGAAAGCTTTGTGGTAAAGACCAAGTTCAATGAAATGCCCAGCCATCATCTATTAAGTTCCTGTGATCGTGCATGTGTGTGTGCGCTTGGCTTCTCACTAGGAATAAGAAACTACAGTTAGCACAGACTAGGAGTTGAATTTTTTTTTTAATCGATTTTTTTAAAAACAGGGGTGGGTGATAAGAGGATTGTATTATCTTGAGACTGGACTGCAACATGTAAATATTTCCCATGTAGCCCTATATAGAAAAAGAGTGAATTTTTAAAACATAAATATATTGAACTTAAGATTTCTACAACTAAATGTCTGTAAGACAGATCTCCTCGTTGTCAGAGGATCTTTTAGTATAAAGAGGGGATCACTTTCTCTGGAATCCAGAATACAGATGCTTAGAACTGCTTAATGGATAGGTGATTATAATATGTTCCAGCCATTAGATGGACTAATGTGCCATCATTAAGGTTATTGCTCAGTGGTAAAACAGTTGCCTATCCTGTGTGAGACCCTGGGTTCAGTTGCTAGCACCACATTAAAGTAGATTTTATTATCATGTTAAGTGTTTGGGGTAGCCAGGTATGGTAATCCTTGTACCTGAGAGGTTGCAGATAGGAAGATCAGGAGTTCAAGGCCAACTTAAGACTGTCTCTAAAAACAACCCCCCCCCCAAAAAAAATCCTGTAAGTTTAAACTGTATTGTTAATATGGAGCTTTATACCTTTATCTTCCCAACATAAAGGAAGAAAGGTGAAGAAAAGATAGACTATCGCAGAGACTAGAGAATGCAGGTGTGTTAGGCTTTCCATCTTTAGCAGGGCTCTTCTGTGACCTCGTAACTCAACAGTTGATGGCACAACAACATTCTCTGCTGTGTTGCCAGTGTCCTTATTTTTAAGAAAAATGGAAGCTAAAGTAGGCTTAGTGAGCTAGATAACTGATATTTAAATTTAAAAAATTGCTTTCTCACCGAGAAGATTTGACCTTTAAAAATTTGACTACAAAGTTAGAGTTTAATGCACTGGAATTACTAATTACTATGAATACTTCATTACTTGACATGCTACTAATAAAGTTAATCTGACATAATAAGCACAGTAGAGATTTCCTGTAACATGATAGACTCTGCAGCATAAGCAGTTTATAAAGTAATTGTCAAAAGCTATATTACACTTAAGAATGGTCATAAATGCATATCCCACAAGCATCCTCCCTCCGTGGACAGCCTTTAACAATGATGGAAATTTTAAAAACAAAGACTGCGTGTCGGGCAGGCCTGGTAGCACATGCCATATTAATCCCAGCAGAAACAGGTGGATCTCTGGTGTTCAAGGCCTGAGTGGTCTACATAGTGAGTTCCAGGTCAGCCAGGACCAGCATAGTAAGACCCTGTCTCGGGAAAGTTGGGGTGGGGGTTGACAAAAGTGTTGTGTATGATCATGGTCCTCAAAAGAAAAATAAGAGGGTGTTGTGTTTTCTTACTGGTTGCTTCACTGAAGAGGCTGGTGCTTATGTTGAAGTTATAAACATAGGACTGGAGAGATGGTTCTCTTTTAGAGGCCTAGGAAGTAAGTACACCCTGACACACAACAGTCTCTCGTGCAGTTGACTCCAGACATGGTTGTGTGAGAGGGGAAGGAGGAAAGGTTGATTAAAATGCCTTTCTTAGGCAGAACATTTTAGCAATTGAAGGCAGTATACAAATTTAGCAAGTGTATTTTTATATGTACTCAGAAGAAGCAAATATGATCTGTTCTACCATGTGGATACAGGCCTAATAGGTGTCACGAAGGGACACTGCCATATATGAAAGTATCGGTTTTATGTTTGGGGATCATCCATCCCACTAGATTTAGCCAGCTAATTTTAATTGAAGGTATAGAGTCGTACGTTTTTATTTTAGTCCTGCTTTATCCTGAAAGCCTTTCTTTTTCTTTTTCTTCTGATTTTAGCATGTTACCTCAGCATAGGCCCCAAGTCAGTTATTAACCAAAGCAATGAGAATATTGAGCTTTAAGCTGGTCATAGTGGCATGCTCCTTTAACCCTGGCATTTGGGAGGCAGAGGCAGGCATCTCTCGGTTTGAGGCCGGCCTATTCTACAAAGTGAGTTCCAAACAGCTAGAGCTATATACTAAGACCCTATCTCGAAAAAAACAAAAATTTTAATCGTGAATAAGTGGTGGAGAGCTTATATTCATTTAATAAACTTGGAAGTATGTTGTTTCAGAGCCTCAGTGTGTTAACCAAGCACTTGTGATACAGATTTTCCTACAAAAAGACCACAGTTACAACAGTGCATGACGTAAACTAATAAAGAGAAGCATCTTTATAAAGTCACTGGCTTTTAGAGACCTATGTATTGACAGTACTATTTCTGCTGCAGACAGAACTGAGTCACAGCTGAGATTTAATAGTCCCTTTCCAAACTGTTCCTTTGAATGGAAAGATGTCAGAAATTTGAACACTTCTGGAGATTATATAGGGAGGGGATTCACCTAACCCAAATGAATTATCAGATTAAGAGAAAGTGTCTGTCTGCATAGTTGAGTTCAGTATTAAACTGATGTGCTACATAAATGGCCATTTGTTGGTAAAGCACTTGTTTAGTGCTGCGGGTCATGGGTTTGTTTTGATTTGTGGACACGTTCTCACTGTGTAGTCAGTGGCTACCCTGAAACTTGCTTGTAGACTAGGCTGGCCCATAAGAGATCTCCTTGAGTGCTGGGTTTAAATGTAGTCTCCATGGGGCTGGAGAGATGGCTCAGTTGTAAAGAGTACTGCCTGCACTTCCAAAGGACCGGGGTTCAATTCCCAGCACCCATGTGGCAACTCACATCTGTCTATACCTCCAGTTCCAAGGGATCTGACACCTCGACACTAATGCACATAAAATTAAATTAAAAATTTTAAAGTATTCTCCATCCCTAGTCCGGGTTTGATTCTGAGTACTGAGGAAGGGGAAGGGGTTAGGGGCTGAGGTGTGGCTCTGGTAAAGCACTGGGATAAATGTCCAGTGCCAAAGAGGAAAAGTTAACCTCATAGGGTAGTAGTCTGTGAACCTAGCCGTGATTGAAAAATAAGCCTAATAGAGAAATAGAGCTGGACATACTGGCAAATCACTGCAGTCCTGGCACTCGGGAAGTATGCAGCATTGCAAGCTTAGCTTTACATAGTTAAAGCATGTTTCTTAATAAGATTGATTCCATAGTCCACAGAAAATTAACTTAAATGACCCTAATGTGGGTTGCTCTATAAAGGGTGAGAGAGTTTAAACAAGGTTCAATAGGTAACCCAGACTGACCACCAACTCAACACTGCCTCTAGGCAGGAATTCCTAACTAGAAACACGTCTTTATAATGCTCCTTAAGTGTGGAGGCCTAGTTGGAATGCTGTTGATGTACATAATATAGTGCACATATCCTGTTAATTTCTACCTGAACACTCCTGCTTAGAAATCCTTTGCAAGACGTTGGGATTCTAAGAGAAGGCAGACAAATAATGAAGCTTAGACACAAGTGTTCTGCACCTTATCTGGGTCAAACGTAATTTTTTAAGGAGAGGCATGGTTCTTGTAACTTAGACTGCCCTCGAAATCACCTTATAGCCAAGAATGACCTTGAACTCCTGATCTTTCTGTCTTTTTCCCCTAGTGCCGGGATTACAGGCTTGCATCACCAGGCGCAGTGTTATTCTAGCTTTTAACGTTACTTAGTTTTCATCTGGAAAAGGAGTAACCCCTCCGTGACGTATTAGAAACAAGTGTAAAGTGGCTGGAGTAAGAAGCTGCAGGAAGGGATTTTTCTTTAGTAAGAACTGAGGTTCCATTCTCTTGGGCCCGGTTGATTAGGTTCGGCAGCTTAGTTTTGACCTTTTGTGGCAATTGTGCTTTTACCAAATAAGATCTATAGCTGGCGAATCGTAACCTTGGACAAACCCAAGCTCCCCAGTTGTGACTGCCAATCGCGTTACACCTAAGGAAAAACACGTCTTGGCGGAGCATAGGGTAAGGCTTGTACCCTGGAACTCGAACCTTGAGTCCCACCAAAAATGAGCGCTTGTGCCAAGGAGCAGGGCGTTGCCCCGGCTCTGTCTGCGTCACTAGGGCTACACTTCCGCCCAGAACAGCCTCGCGGGAGAGTGGCTGGGGCACCGGGGAGCGGCGTGTGCCGAGCTGCGGTTAGGAAGCAAAGCTGTCCCAGGCTGCGTTTTCTAGGACCTTCCCGGCGCTTCTCTCCGAGCGTAGCAGGGAAGCGGCAACACCCCGGAACTACGCATTTCTCCATTTAATCCTACCTTGCAGTAAAGCGCTGCTGTGCAGCTCCGGGCTTAGCTTTCCGCTCATATTTTGAGCTCGCTGCAGCCGCCATCTTCCGGAAACGGTAGTGGTGCCTTGCCTAACCTTCGCCCGGTGGAAATGACTGGAAGGAGGGAGATTTTTTTTTTTTTTTTTTTTTGACGCGGTCTTGCGTTTGGCCCAAATCTTCTGAGTGCTGAGGTTACAGGCAAACGTTTATGCTTGGTTAGTTTCATGATGCTCAGTGTGAGAAGCAGAAGCTGTGGCCCTGTGATGGGTCTGGTCTGTTACTTGAATGCCTTCTCTTAGAAATCGTGTACAGATTGAAAAGCCCAGTCTTTTTTCACTTAAGTTAGATTGATGGATTAAATGAGATAACGCATGCAAAGCCCTACAACATACCAGGCATTCAGCAGCACCTAACAGGGAGATTAAACAAGGGGGCTGGGGGATGTCAATAGAGTGCTGCTGGTTATCACCACGAAAAATAAGGAAGAAAAGGAAAAGCTACGGAGAAACACGCTGTGGCTTCTCGTCTGTAGTACAACAGCTTGTAGTATGACTAACCTGTCCAGAACAGACTTTACTGGCTTCTAGTTTCTAAGGGTTCTGTTCATTTTACGTGAATGGCTCCCTTTTTTGCAGGGAGATGGACAAGTCAAAGTTCGTTAGTCTCAGCACGATTTTAGTTTACAAGGAAAAACAAAGTAGATGGTTTTAGGTTTTAAGTACATTGTAGGCTTTTAGGTGACAGCACGCTATGCTACAAAGTTTTCACACACACATATCCTTTTATGTTTAGGGTGTTGCCTCGTTGTATTATGGTTAGATTCGTTAGAACCGGGTCTAGATTAGGGGACAAAAGCAAAATCAAAATATTTTTTTAGGTGCACTAATGATGTTGCAGCTGTCTGTACTTGTGATAACTTATGAGCAATGACGAAAATTTAAACAGTAAAAGATTATTGTATACTACCAAAAATAACCCCAAACTTGTGATTTATCCCTGATCCACCGAGTCTTAATATACTGGAGAACAATTTGAGCATTTCTGTTTTCGACTCTATTCTCAGTGGCCCATAGGGGACTGAATGATACAATCAACTTCTGCAATTCACACAGTGAAGTAACAGTTTCAGATTCTCAAGTGGATTGAACCAGAGGTTCTCTGTACATTAGAAATGTAATGGAAAAGTGTATATAAACTTTAAAAGTGTAAATTCACTCTGTGATAGGGATTTAGAAGAGCCCTTCAGTTTAGGATTTCAGGTCTTATTGATGGGGAGGAAGCCATGGAATATAGTTGTACATTTGCATGTAATATAAAAGTCGATCTAATACAGACTTAGGATGTACTTTTTAAGTAAGCTGTGTTAACTGAAAAAGCGGACAAAAGCGAAACAAAGGGAAGAGTGTAGCTCACTGGGAGCTGCTGGCAGCACTGCACAGAAAACACTTAAAATATTTAATGATGTGGAAAGACGGCTATCATGTAGTGTAATGAAATAATGTTTACAAGAGAATCCTATTTTTGCTAAAATCACAGTTTATGTATGTGTGTGCACTTACTAAAGTGTTTGTGCCCAGCAGCTGTTAGGGTGCCAAATCGCTTTGCCTTTAAATGTTGTGACATGATAATGTTGTGTGACAGTGGAGAATAATAAAATGTACTTCATGAATTTGGTTGCTTACAAGGTGAGTATTCTGTTTGTTGAGGAAAGAAAACATGGCACTTTAATAAATCAAAAAATAAAAATATTCAGAAATCTGGAATTCTGGGTGGAAGATGTTGGCTGGAGAATTCAATTGGGTATGAATTTTTTTAATGTGTATATTTTTCTTGTCTAAAATAAAGTTTAAAAGATGAAATGTGTCTCTATTTAATTCTTAGAATTTGTTCTTAGGACTGGAATCGTAGCTCGGTAGTAAAGCCTGTACATTTCCCAATACCACACACTACCTAAGAAATCATGGTGGGAACTTACCTGAACAATCCAAAGTTATTTTCATCCAAATTACTTTCAACTCAGCCAGCAGAGCAAAGAAACACCTATGTGAAAGTCACCTTAAACAGAATCAGTATCAGGCAGAGACGAATTATTAATTGCTCAACATATAGCATGAGGCTTTGGGGGTTTTGCTTTTGGTTTTGTTTTTCTTCCTTGGAGGGATCAGAATGGTGTGTTAATTATCATAAAATGCATCATGCTTCTTTAGGGGAGGGCCTTTTTGGCTTGAATCCATTACTGATTCCATAGCTGCACCACTGTGGGAACTGCGTTGTAGCAGTTTATGTATTTAGCGCCCTCTAGTGTGTGATTTTCTCATTACAAAATCATAGTTTATCCTTGCTAAGCTTTAGCTAAAAGAGAAAGGAAATTTGTTAAACATTCTAGTGTAACTTGTTTTACTTTTCGTTACATCCAAAGAGACTCCTTTCTGGTACAATAGTTTTCACTTGGCCAAGAGATGAACTAGGATGTGACACTGTGCTAAGCTCTGGTATTTCTAGGTTTCAGTTTCCTTATGTAACATGATAATAAATGTAAGGGCCAGGTTGAGATTGTCTTAAGAACTGAATGAGCTGTAATGTGGACGCCTCACACACAGTTGGAGCCTAATACTGTATACACATCTATATCATTAAGGAGTAAATCCAAGGTCTTGCTGTAAAAAAAAACATTTTTGAAGCCCAGTTTTACAAGTAGTCCATGTGATACGATTGAAGAAAAAAAAATCTGGTGTCATAATCCTGCTATTTGAGAGAATGAGAAGAATGTTTAATGGTAAAGAATAAGTCCTAGATATAATCCTTGTTTCTCTAATTCATCTTTATTAAGTTGGCAGGGTCGGGGGTTGGGGAAGAGGACAAGTTTGGAATCAGTTCTCCTACCTTTATGTGAATTCAGATCACCAGGCTTGCGAGGCAAACTGCTTTTACCTGTCACAAGCTGGTTCTTGCTGAGATCCATACCATGTCTGCAGTCTGGGGCATGTTGACTTTATTTGCATCTGTCACGGTGCCTATGCTTGCACATGCTCAAAAACAAGACAGAGTGGTATATAATAATAAGAGCCAGGGACAGTGAAACAGCCCAAGAGATAAGTTCTTTGCAGTTCTTTTCCTGCACTGATATTCAAGTACTTTGGTACTAACACTACTACCTCCTGGCTCCCCCAGAAGCGCACATACCTCAGGAAATCATTGGCTGCTTACACCTTTTGAGTGGCCAGTGTTGCTGAGCAAGCCAAGCGTCCCTGTGCCCATTTTTCCTGCATGCCATATATGTTACACATGTAACTGTTGTCTCAACTTTCCATCTGATGCCTTAGTGCGAACCCAAATTAGTTTTCTTATGAACCAGTTAACCTTTAATTGAGCCCCTGTTAATGTTAGGACATTATACTAAACATTTTTATATGCATGACCTAACTTCAACAGCTATGACCAGTAAGATTTAAGTATGGTCCCCATTTTCTACACAAAACTTCTAAGTGGCTCTATTAAGTGACAGACTTCTAAACTGAAGTTGCCTTTGTGTCAAGCCAGTGACCACAACTATCAGAAACATTGCAAAGAAAATTTTGAGTCAGAGTGGTTTTGGGAAGTGAGAAAGGAGAATCTTGGAGCTTCATTGAGGCACTAAGCCCAGCTTTTTTTTTGTTTTTTGTTTTTTTTAAGTTTCTTGCTTTCCAAGAAAGCCCACTTATCTGACCCTGCTGTAATGGTAATTATGGCTCATAGTTTCACCACACCTCACAGTTTTGGAAGACTGGCACAGGCATTCAGACATTTCTTGGGAGCCTTTTGCATTTGTCATCAGTTGATCCTCTAAGCTGGGGGAGCAAGTTCTTTTTTGGCAGAAGACTGCAGCTGCTATTATTTATTCCCCAGGGGATAAGCAGCAAATCCCAAGCCTTACAGCTGGGAAAACTTCGATCTGGCTGTGCAAGCACATAAAAGAAATCTAGGCAAGGCCGGAGGGGGTTTACATGCCAGCCATCCTGGTTACAGTGCTTTGGGCAGTGAGCTCTCCTGGCCAAGCTGTGCCACAGAACGGAAGGCTCTGTCTTGGTGGACACAAATCCTTCAACTCTCAGTGCCCAACACTCTTGTCCTTAAAAGCTTCCTCCTGCTTTTACACCTTAATCCCTTTGAAGGTTCCCAGTCAGTGTTAGAGTTTCAGTGGGTGGATGGTTAGTTGGCAATCAAAGCTGCAGACATTGGTGAGGGGGTGGAGCCACTCGGGTGGAGAGACCACAACTTGAAAACAAATGAGCCTCTTTCATAATCCCAGTAAGACTTTTGTGGACTTCTAAGGTCTGCTGTTTTGGCAGGGTACTAGAGTTTCTGGAACTTTTAGAAAGAGTAAACAGGAACTAGTTTCTCGTCTCTAGCAGTTTCAGCAAAACTTGGGTGTCTGAGGAAACCCTATTTTTTGTTTTGTTGTTTAAAGTCTTTTCTCCTTCAGCAGACTAGGTCTGGCATTTTCAAAGCAGCAGAAAGTACAGATTTAGACTGTGGGGGCTGTTATGTCCACAATCTAGAAGCTTCACATAATGGTGGATGGGCTCAGCTTGGAGGTGACTTCTGTGTGCTAGTGGAGGAAATCCAGAGACAGAGTCCCACAGGGGACTTTAATTTACTGTTCGTTTGCATTTAGGCTTATGAGACACTTTGGTAATTAACATTGTAATGTGGGTGTGCCTGTAGTTCTGGAAATTTACAACTGTTTATAGCAAATAACAAAGCGAGCCATTGAAGATGCTGACTGAGCTGGAATGCTGTCTAATGGCTTTTCCAGCCTCTGGACCAGCTCCGGCCTGGAAACAACTGAGCTTTGGCTTTGCATGGAGCTTTGAATCCTGATGCTTTGCCACTTTTCAGATTTCTCCATTGAAAACTGGAGGAAATGAAACAATAGCAAATACCTCTCCCTAGAATCAAAGAATGCCCTCAGAAGTTTTGAGGGAATTCTCAAAGCCATGAACTGTATTTGGCATTCAATTTTTAATAGCAGTGAGTTGGAAAATAACCATAAATAGACAGAAGTTGCTAATGGAAGAGCTTGAGATCAGTCCATCTTTAATTTATGGCACTCTGGCTAACTATTATAAAGGAGGCCCTTTGAGACCCCAAAATGTTCCATCCAAAACTCTCTGGCCAGTAAGCAACCTCAGCCAGGAAAGCAAACATATTTTGTACTGCTTTAAGACCCAACCCCCAAATTGAAGATTTTTTGTTAAGTTGCTGCACCTGGAGGTCCTGGTCTTCTAATAGCCACTTGAGTGAAAGATGATTCAGCACCTTGACCATAGCTTGATGAGTGGCCCTGAGTTATAAGCAGGCACCCAGGTAAGGAGTATCCCAGATTCCTGACCTGTAGAAACTGGGTTAAGTCTTTCAAGGTAGCTTTTAAAATGTTGCTGCTCCATAGTTAATCTGTGTGCTATGGCCCGGGCAATTACAATCGCCAAATTCATTTGAATTAGTGTAGGCATATGTGGCTTGAGTGCTCCACATTACCTAAGAGGCCAGGTGGCAAGAAGAATCTCTTGGGCAGCCATCCTACATAAACCTGTTTGCTCCAGATACATAAGTTCTGAATTGTATCTGGAGGATGAGGTGATGGTTACAATCAGGAAGAATTGAACACCAAGGGGCCAAGCGTGTATGATCTGAAAAGTGTGAGATCCGTTCTGCTGTGCCCTTCCCCTCCGTTTTATGCCACACAGCATGGATTCAGGAGACACCCCATTACTGAAGTATAATGAGTTTTTGTGCCCATACACAAAAGAAAGCTTGATTAACTGAACTATACGTTCTTTCAAAAAAAGCACATTTGTTTTTAGGTCAGGAAGTCAGAGTACTGTTCTGTTAAATGTTTAGATCTGGTGTTACTTAAGATATGTGTTGAGACAGATGGCATAATACAGAGCCAATTCAGCAACATCAGAGACTGCTGTCACTTTCAACACATGGCTTCTATTCTGTAGTCCAAGATAATTCAGTGCCCACTCTCCATTATAACAGAAAGTGGGAAGACAAAGACACCCTGTAAAGGCAATGTAGTCCATACTACATTATTGCTTTCACCTGACCATATCTGGCCTCAAAGGAAGTGGATAAACTGTGTGGCCATGGGCCAAGAATGGCAATGCCGCCTTGTAGTTCCAGCTGCTTGTGAGGCTGAGGCAAGAAACCAGCCTGGTTAACAGAAGACCCAAGCCCAAGAAAAAGCCACACTTCTCTTCTTGTGCTTTACCACTTCAGACTTGCCTGATTAATAATTCAAAGTGCTGAGTTAGAAAGCCATTTTGTTTCTTACATAAAGAAAATGTTAAAAAAAAGAAAAACTGGAAGTCATTGTATTCCCTCATTTTTGGATAGCATAGAACTAGAAGTCAGTAAAAGCTTTAGGATTATTTTCATGAGGGGCTAGGTGCTCAGTGCTTAAAAGCACTGTTGCTCTTGCAGGGGACCTTAGTTCAGTTCCCATCCTTACACCAAATGGGCCATAACTGCCTGTAAGTCCAGTACCAGGGTGATCTAAGGCCCTTGTCTGGCCTCTTTGACTGCACACATATGATAATACACACACATAAATATGGAGAAAAATGAAAAATCTTAGAGAAATTATAACAATTTTTTGCTGTGGTGATCCCCCAACTACCCCCCACCCCCCTCCCACACACACAAGGTTTCTCTGTGTAGCTGTGGCTGTCCTGGAACTCACTCTGTAGATCAGGCTGGTCTCAAACTCAAGATCTGCCTGCATCTGCCTCCCATGTGTTGGGGTTAAGGCATGCACCACCACCACCACTGCCAGCAATAAAGATGTTAGGATTTCCTAACATAGACATCCAAAGCTGCATCTCTTGGTGGTGATTTCCTTTATAGGGATGTGAGAAGTGGCTAATACTATTTCGATATGCCTAGATTAGGGATATGACTTTTAACCTGACATATAATTAAAAGTAGAAATTGGGAAATTTGGATTTGACCTGACCCTGAGAGAAGAAACACTTTTCAGTGCTGAAGTCACACCCAAGGCTTCACACACACAGGAAAGTGCTCTACACTAAGCTTCAGCCCCAGCCCGCTATGGAGCCCATGCTGGCCACAAGTGTGTGGCAACTCTACCACTATGCACTAGGATAATCAGTATGTGCTTTTAAATTCCTTAAAAATCCATAAAATGGAAATTAGTTACTGTCTTTGTATGTCTGCTGCTTAGGCTGGCCCAGAACTCAGCACTGAGTCTCTGCACCCTGGCCCAAGCGGCCCTCCCACTTCAGTCTCCTGAGTGGCAGGACTGCATGCACAAAGCGGTGTGTCCAGCATGGGGAAAATTATATTTGATCTTTAACCCCTGCCCGTACATCTCTTCAAGTACTCTTGGGTACCCACTAAATTCCCAGCATTGAAAACAAGATAAAAAAAAGCTCTCTCTCCCTTGGGTTCTATACTAATGTATAGAGTATATCAGAATCTGACACAATCCAGCCAGCATACATATGTGAACAGTTGCTGCCAAGGACCATAACATTCCCAGGTCTTTCACAGCTCCCTTGATCTCTGGGCAGCATGAGAGAGGAATTAGGAGACAGTGTACACAGATGGGAAGATGAGGTCTAGCCTGAACCAGCTTGCTGTTTTATCCCCTCCATCCACTCACAACCCTGTCAGCTCCTCCTTTTGCTACTATACGGATCAACGTTGCCTTCTTTTATCTTGTCCGTTCTATGTGTCTAACCTCTGGCTGGGAAGTAGGAAAACAGATTTGCAGAAGTCAGTTAAAAAAAACAACAAAACTGTTGTCAAAAGGCAAATTCTAGTTCCATTTCTAGATCCAAGAAAAACTTCCTGTTTTGTTAAGGCCTTTCTTAGGAACGGAAACTAGCGCTCTCAAAAGAAAACCACAATAAATAATTTCACTGATGTGTCCTGTGTGTTTAGCAAGACTTAAATCCCAAGAGAAATATGGTGAATAAGAAGAGAAACCGCTGGATACAAACCACCAGCTTCCTTCCCTCTCTACCACTCCCTAATGGAACAGTGACAACTCCAGAAGCAGAGAGGCATTTAGGACAGCCTGGCAAGGTAACCCAGCAAGTGGTTCACTCAAGGACTGTGTGACTCAAATTGCTCACGCTCTCCAGATGGAGTTTCCCTTTTTCAAAAGGATCTAGAAAAGCTGCCGATTTGGCCTAGACTTCATGCACTAACAGGCGTTTGGCTTACCACAAGTTTGTATCTTGCTTTTGTTACATGATCCATCCTAACTGGTGTGAGGTCAGTGACAAGGAAATGCCACTCAAGAGCCCTGGTTATAGTACCTGGAATTTGTAGCAGTATCTGTGGAACCTTCGGCCTCCACAATCCTGACTGTAGAAGAAAATTTATACATGTTTATCTGTGTCTCAGACAAGAATTTGTAATTGTGACTTTGTGAAGTAGGACAGTGAAGGACCCACGTGAATATTTAATGGGGAGAAACTAACAGAGCCTCTTTAACATTTTAATGCTGCATGCCTGCTCGCACATGTTAAAGCAACAGGGATTTCCATTGGATCACCTCTGTCTTACCTACAACTCTTAGCTATTCTCTAAGTATCCTAACTGGCAGGCCTCAGGTGAAACACAGCCCTCCCACTTAAGGATAGGGTCTATGCAAAGGTTTTATCCCTGAGCAGTTCTTCCTCTTTTTTTGTCTGAGTTTAATCTTGGTTTGTTTTGTGTTGTGTGGTTGTAATTTGCTGTTCCAGAGGAACTAGCAGTTCACAGATCTGACACAGCCTGTTGTCCCTGGAAACACTGATTAATAACTGAAATCACGGGTGTGTGTGTTTGATCACAGAAGTCAGGTATGATGGTGCATGCCTGTAATCCCAGCACTCAGGTAGCTGAAACAGATGCACATACTCATGCTGTGAGTATGACTCCAGCCTGGGCTACAGAGATCAGCTCAGACAAAACAAAATCTTAACTGTCCGCACTTAAAGTGTTATGTTGGTCAGTGAGACGGTTCACCAGGTAAAGCACTTGCTACATTTGCCTGGTTGGTTTGAATTCCTTCCCTAGAACCCATGGAAAGGTGAAAGTAGAGAAGTGATCTCCATGCATACATACTTCTTATGCAGTAAAAATAAATGCATTTTAAACTAGAGAGGAATGACACTGGTGCACAAGACAAGCAGCACTAATTAGACGCAGAGATTAAAGGATAAAGAATGGATATGAAAGTGGGAGGGAGATGTGGGGGTTGGGGTGAGTTGGAGGGGGAACTGAGTGAATGGATATGATCAAAACACATTGAACACATCTGAACTTCTCAAAATAAATTTTAAAAAACCCTGAAGACTCGTCCTAAAGAGTTGTTCATCAAAATTGTTCAAAATACATGATTCAAAGGACCATGTGTGGATGTGGCCTGGAACCCCCGCACAGATGGGGCCCATGATAGCTCGGTGTAGGACTGAAGACCCTACTCAGGGAAACAGGGACTGTTTCAGTCATGGCTGAGTCTTTGACCCTCCCCCATACAAGCCGGGGAGTGACAGACTGGCTAGATCCCAGGGGAGGACATTGCAGCCAGCCCTGAGGAGACAGGATGAGCTGGGGTTGGATGGAAGGGAAGGAGGTCCTCCCCTGTTGGTGGACTTGGAGGGGGCGAGGAGGAGGGAGATGAGGGAGGGAGTGGGAGGGTAGGAGGGAATGAGGGAGGGGGCTACGCCTGGGATTCAAAGTACCTAACCTGTGATTGAGATAAAAATAAATAAATTAAAAAAAAATACATGATTCAAACCTCCTGTTGCAGTTGACTCATGTTAGACTCCTGCTGAGTGTTTTGATACCAGGGAGGATCCTCTGTCCATCGCCATCACCAGTTACATAAATACATAATTCATACCTGTGCGACAGTGCTCCGGAGTGAGCTCTAACCCTTTGCCAGGACAGTTAGAAATCTTCAACTGACAGCCTTATCCAGGTCTTAAACTTGCTTTGGAAACATTTTGTCATTCACCAAAATGGAAATACAGATGAGTTCAAAGCAGGCTTACTTCACGGGGTGGTTCTTAACCATTTTGTTTGATTTGGCCTGCTTTGGAGCTTTTTTGAGACACATGAGGTTCTCCAGCCAAGAGACCCTTTCCAGAGCTGATTTCCCCTTGGAATGACACTGTCCTCCCTTCAAATGTGGCAACTGTAAATTCCTGCAAGTGCTTTGAGTCACAAGCTATTAGGATAAACCAGTATTAGGTTAACAAGGCTGTATTGTCCTTCAGCCCTTTATTGAAATCTGCTATACTCATTTCTAATGACATTATATTCCCCTGCCTAGCATTTGACTGCAAAGGAATACCTTTTGAAACTTTAAGTGGATCTTTTTTAGTTGTATGTAACAGAAACCTCTTTTCATCGTTTTATCAACAGTGAACAGGAAAATCCCGGTGTTGGGTTTGTTTTTTTGTTTTGTTTTGTTTGCATCTTTGATATAACTCTATGCCTTAGAAGTTTTTCAGATTTGAGGTACCCAAAATAGCATTTCATAACTGTAACGTACATAGAGAAAAGCACTCTGGATACTCATACAATTTAGAATATTCTATTTACTAAATAGATCTTAGAAGCTCAAGATTAAAACAGCAATAAACCTGCTTCCTGACACTCTTATCATTGCTTTAGAAATATTTTAAATGTGTTTTTATGGGATGGAAGAGATGGCTCGGAATCTAAGAGCTCAAGTTGCTTTTGTAGAGGACGCAAGTTTGAGTCCTAGCAGCCACATCCATCGGCTCACAGCCACGCTAATTCTAAGAGATCTATCAGCTCTGGCCCCTGATGTCTGTGGGCACATACATGAGCATATCTACACATATACACATAAGGAAAAGTAGAAAATCTTTTAAAACTTATTTTTAGAGTGTGGGGGTGTTTATTCTGCATATGTTTGTACACCATGTGCATGCAGTGCCCATGAGGCCAGAAGAGGTCAGTTTCCCTGGAACTGGAGTTCCAGAGGTTGTAAACCACTGTCTGAGTGCTGGGAATGGAACCCTGGTCCTCTGGAAAGAAGCCAGTAACTTAACTACTGAGCCATCTTTCTCCAACCCCTAGAGTACATACTTTAAAAAAAAATGATAGCAGAAGTCAATCTACATTTATTTAAATCACTCTACCTTAAAAAAAAATTTTTTTTTTTTGAGAAACAGAGCTTCAATGTGTAACCCTGGCAACTTTGAAACTTGCTGTGTAGCCCAGACTAGCCTCAAACACAGGTATCTGCCTGCTTTTGCCTCCCAAGTGCTGGAATTTAGGGCTGGAGAGATGGCTCAGAGGTTAAGAGTACAAGCTGCTCTTCTAGAGGTGGTGAGTTCAATTCCCAACATCCAAGTCCTGGGATTAAAACACTTGGGCACCAAATGTGGCCCCTTTTCTATTTTCACTCATTCAGGGCCCTAAGCCTGGTACTGCCCACCTTTAGGGTAGATCCTGCCCCAGGTGAACATAATCTAGACAATCATGACAAAATGCCTAGAGGTTTCTCTTCAGTGGTTCTAGATCTGTCAAATTGGGAATATAAACATAATCCATCCTTTGTCAACACTCAAGCACAGCACTTTTAGAATAGCCATCAGCCCCCATAAGCGCGTGGCCATTTCATAATGCTAAATGAATTGAGCCCAACTTCAAAAGTTGTCATAGTATTTAAAAATTTGAACACTATTTGAAAGTCCAAAGTCTTGGGCCTGTGAGATGGCTCAATGGGTAAAAGTACTTTGTGGTGCAAGTCTGAGTTTGATCCTTTAGAAGCCTTGGCAGGAGAGAACTGGCTCCCACAAAGTTGTCCTCTGACTTCCACATATGCACATGCTTGCAGCAGCACTCAAACATACATATTACACACAAAATATTAATGTCCAAAATCTCTTCTGACACTCAAGGCCCTCTCTTAACTGTGTCTATGATATCACAAACAAGTTACATTCTTTTAATACACAATGGCACAAAATAAACGTTCCACTTCCAAAATAGAAAAATCACGCCTATACTGCAAGGAATGCTGGGACCAAAGTAACATAAAAACCTGCAGTGTGAACACCAAATCTTGCAGCAACATGTCTAGTATTTGGAATTTGTGATGGAATCATCTGGGCACCAAAGGCCTAAGGAGCCCCGCCCCTCCAATACTGCTGTCTGCAGCATACTCAGCCTCTTTCCTGAGCCGTCTGTACTACATCCATGCAGCTGTCCTTTGCAGTGTCCTATGATTCTGGCATTTCCCATGTCTTGGGGGTCTTCATTGCAACCTGGGCTTTTTTATGGTTTTATACAATGGCCATGCAGGGCCTTCTTGTGGGGATTCCAACTTTGCCACACATTGCCTGGACCTCAGCAGCCATGGTGCAAGACTCCATGGTTGCCTCAGCATTGCATCTTTCATAGCAGCAGAACCACACTACCACTTGAGTGACACTGTAGTCAGCTTTAGGTGGAACCTGACCCTTTTGGGTCACAGTACACAGTGGCCTCTGTGCTATCCCTGGGGAAGCACTCCCTTGGACAGTTGTTTTCCAAGAGCAGGGGAGCAGCACTCTCAGTTCAGGCCCTCTTCCTTCAAGTGAATTTGCATTGTCACATTTTGGTGGGTACGGTCTTGCCTAAGTATCTTTCCCTTTTTCCCAGATGCAGAGCAGGATGCTTCTCTTTTTAACAGTCATAGCCTCTTTTCCTGCAATTTTAAACAAACGAGCCCTTTTCCAGGAAAAACCATATACTTCTATATCTCCCTGCCCCGCTTGTTGCTGGTTTTCGCTGTAGTTCTGAGTCAGAAGAGTGAGCAGTCACTATATCACAGCCTGCATGCTGCTCTCTTGCCTTGAATTTCCTCCACCAAAGTAGTCCATCTCTCCAGCTGAGTTTTCGCAGCGTGACCAGAACACAGCTGGAGTCTTTGCCATGTTATTACAGTGCTGTCTGGCTCAATTCCCAATGCTGTCAGTGCTCCCCGGCCTGAAACTTCAGGAACCAGGCATTTCTACATTTCTCTCGATCTTCTGGCCCATTCAGTGCTGCTTGCAGCAGCCAAGGGCCTTCCTAGTCCAAAGTTTCCAACTCTACCGTATCCCTCCTTCATGCCAGTTCTGAAGGCCCAGCAGCCTCCTGCTGAGGCTTAGCACAGCAGCAACCCCGGCTCTCTGCACCAGTGTTTCTTGTGCGAGGGGTTTGTCTTGTTGCTGTGACAACCCTAATAAAGCGACTTGAAGAAAGGGTTCACTTCGGCCTGACGTGCAGGAAGTGCAGGCTTTCCTCATGGTAGAAGCAGGAGGCAGCTGCTCACGTTGTGTCCACATCTGGGAAGCAGAGAGTGACTTGTTTGTCCTTTGTTGTTGTTTGGCGACTCACTGTGTATCCCTAGCTGGCCTGGAACGCACAGAGATCTGTCCACCACTCAAGTGCTGGCATAAAAGGCATGAACCACCACACCCAGCTGAATGTTTCTACCTTTTGATTTTATGAGACAGTCTCTTTCATCCAACCCAGACTGGCCCTGAATTTGCATTGCAGCCAACTGCTTTCTCCACCCATCCTCCTAAGTGTGGGGATTACAGGCAAGTACAACCATTCCTGGATTTATTATGCCAATATTTAAATACACACACACATGTGTGAACACACACACTAGAGATACAGTATTTATTAGAGATAAGTGAACTTTTTCTGTATAGCCTCAGCTACTCAGAAGACTGAAGTAGGACGATGGAAAGTTGGAGGACAGCCTGCACTACATAGAAAATTCAAGACCAGTTTAAACTGCACAGGGAAATTCTCAAAAACCCAAGGACTGAAAATTTGCCTAGCACTGGCAAGACCTTGGGTTCCATCTCTGGCACTACAAAAAACAACATCAACCAAACAAACAAGAAACAATAAACACTGATAAAATACAATTGGAAAGCAGTTTTTAATCATGTGCAAGCAGAACTTAATATCAAAGAACAGATCTACCAATATTTTTTCCTAACTAGCATTATTTCTGACAGAACCCAACTGGAATCTGTTTGCAGTGGTAATTTCTGAGGGTAGGACAGTAAAAATCCTGATGCCACATCAGTATTAAGATGTTTAACAAGGCTTTAAGTCGCCAATATATTAGAGCTATCGTAAAATCTTTCTAGCTGGTTTGGGGCCAGTTAAACCTAATAAAGATCATGAAGATAGAAAAGCAACCTGAAGCCAAAAAAGCATTGAGAACACTTTGTGTTCCATTAGTAAGTAATGAAATTAAGTCTGTGTACCACTGGGGAAAAAAATTCTACTTACTTATATAGAACATGTAGGCTTACATTGCTATCACTCCTCCAACAATAACAGCCTAATTGTACAGTGTTTTTGAAAAAGGGTTTGATAAATCCTTAAAGGAGTAATCTTAACCTTTTGTCCCAGACTATCTTCTAGATCTGAGTTTGAGATGAAATTTTTGTGCAGGAGGAAGTTGAGTTATATTTCAGATGTTGTTATATTAAATCAGAAGTACAATAGATTATTTTAAAGTCTTTAGACAATGACCATGAACACTTAACAAATCTGTCATCTACACCCAAAAGATTTTACCTCATCAAGAAGTACCAGCATCTCCCATTGTTCAATCCAGAAACTGCTTTGAAGCATTTCTTTTTGTTTGATTGTTAAGTTATAGTCTCACTATATAGTCCTGGGTGAAGGACTATATTCATATTAGGAAAAATATATATAAGTAGTTATTGCTACTGTTAATTATTGAAGTAAAAAAAAAATAACAACTGCTGTCTTTAGTATCAGATCCCAAAGAAACCTGGGACAAGTCTCACTTGATACCTGTGGATCCTTCAGCACTTCTCACCCTGCCCCTTACCCTAAAGCTCTCCAGTCCAGGGCCTGGGTTTCCACTTCTCTTCCGCAACATTTCTTTCGTATATAAACCTACCAATTCAGGCATCTGGTCTCTCGGTCGTTGGCTCCTCTCTTCTGTTCCTCTCCCATTCTGCCTTTCTCCCCTCTCAGCGCATACTTCAGTTTGGACCCATCCAGATGCCTTTGACTATTCTTTCTCTCTCTTATCTACAGTAACCCTTCTCCTCAGCCACACCTGAGCAGTCACATCCTCATTTTCATTCATTTAGGAAACTCATTTCAAAGTTGAGTTGTAGCTAAATTCTCACAGCACACATTTGAAGTCAGGTGGCTTAAATAGACATTTGGCTCATCGATAACATAAACTAAAAGGCCCAGGAAGGGTGTTTAAAAGGCACAGAGCAAAACTGAAGCAATGCATAAGTCAGATGCTTTATGTTCTAGCCTGAAGAGATTTGAAAACAAACCAAAAGAAAAATTATAAACAATCTTTTAAAACTCCGAAATATAGAAAAATTGTCGTCTATCTGAAATTGTTTTTCTTCCATAGGAGTAGTTCATGCTTCCAAAACAAACGAGTAGAAAAAGAAAAATGACAGGAAATCTGACATGCAAACTTCCCGGCTGCTACTAATGCAATTTCTAATAAGCTCAAGTATTCAGAGTTGCTTCTAAATTAAAACAAAACAACAACAAAGAATTGAGCTCAGAGTTTCTCATATTTGGTAAACTATTTGGGGAATTTCACAAAATCTGCAGGCCAAGGGGTTTTGTTTACCCTCACACTCCAACCTTTCCATTTTGTTTTGCTTCAACCATTGTTGTAAAACCAAGGAGACAGCTGGGATAAACCTAGGCGCTCTCTTTTCCAAAAACAGACTACATACATCCCAGGCAGATAAGAGGAGTCTTTTTTCTTCCAAGTTCAAGCCCTTGTTACTGCCGAGAAATGTTCTCCATGTTCCTGTCTGCTGCAGATTGCCATGTCCTGACCACTCGCACCTTCCAGAACACCAGATTATCAGAGTGTTGGGAGCTGTGCTCTGGCACAGGACAGAGCCCTCTGAGTCACTGATAGCCACAGATGCTCCAGCAAGGACTTAACAGGCTCATCCTACCAAGCTTGTAATTAACTCTTGATTTACAGGCAAGCTTTGAGAGCCTGCCAGACGTCCCTTGTCACAGCGTTCTCTCTCAGCTGACCTTCCACCCCGTGGGAACCTAGTCCATCAGACCACTGCCCGCCTCAGTTTGTCCCCTCACTGAGATCCTGACCCTTGGCTGGGGTAAAGTTATCCTGTTACACTTTTTGCTAGAGACATGACTTCCTATTAACCTGTGTCTGGCAGCCTCCACCTTGCTGGGATGCTGCTTGGAGTAAGTTAGTTGCCCAAGAACTTCTTTAAGTTGTTTGTATACCACCCAGACTAGCCCAGCCATTCCTGCTGCTTAGTTTGTTCTCTGAGTCTCCTATAACTGCCCAAACCAGGTCTTTCCCAAAGCCAGTCCATCCCGCCAGGTAAGTCTCCTTGCAGTAATCCATCACCTGATTCTGGGTCCGCCCTCTTCCCATCACCAGGTGTTGTTAAAATGTTGACAGTGGCAGTAATTAATGCTAATTAAGACCTTTGTCAAGAACTGTTTCAGGTACTTGATGTACTTATGTTCCTTTAATGATGTGCATGGAGAAACTGAAGTTGAAGGAAGTGCTCAAGCTCACCCAAACAGAAACAGTGTGACTTGTTCCCACACTTTGTGAAGCAGAATAAATATCCCTAACCACGTTCACTTTCCTTCTGTAGCATTCCTGTATAGAGCCCACTTGAGAGGTGTTTCCCTTGGGGCTGCTACGAATTTTAACCATTGCTGCCACCCAGGATCTAGACAGAGGTTTTGTCTACCATTCATTAGAAAACAGTCTTATCTCTGCCTCCTACTCACAGTTCTTTTCTTTCAACTGGCTTCGTTATATTCATCTTCCTATAAAAACAAACAAACAAACAAAAAACAAAACAACAACAACAAACACTGGGGGAAAAAAGCAGCTCTGAGAACTGGTTTATTTTCCTTACAATTCCAGGTCATAATCTTTCTTTGAGGAAAGTTAGGGCAGGAACTCAAGGCAGGGAGCCTGGAGGCGGGAACCACAGAGGAAGATTACTGACTGACTCTCACTGGCGTATGCCCACCTGGCTGTTTTTTGCAGCCCAGATCTACCAGCCTATGAATGGTGCCACCCACAATAGGCAAGACCTTTTCACATTCATTCTCAACCAAAACAATCTCTCAGACACATGGCCACAGATCAACCTGATGGAGGCAATTCTGCAAGTGACGTTCCCTCTTTGCAGGTCACTTCAGGTTGCATCAAGGAGACAATGAAAACTAACCAGGGCAACCGCCAACAGAAATGCCTTCTTATCATCTGTCAAATGTTATTGTTTAGTACAGTCATTTTGTCAGACCTCTGAGGTGAGTGCAAGTTTCCCTGGCATCTCAGAAGTCCCCAGTCATGAGGTTCTAGATCAAAGCCTTCTATTTTAGTACTGAAAGCTAAAACTAAAGAAGTAATTTGTTTTATAAAGAATTAATGGCAGAACTATCATTAATAACTTCTTCCCCTGCTATCATGAAATATATGATAAAAGCAACTTAATTAGGGATTTATCTGCAGCACTTAGGAGATGAGGCTGTGTTGGCAACACAGTGGAACTGTCCCAGTGGCAGAAGTTTAGGTGGGCAGGCCACTCATCTACCATGAGATGACATGGAAGTTGGAGAGATCTCTTCCATTGACACCTGTAGTAGGTGGGAGAGCTGGCCTTGGTGACATAGGCACTGGCAAGCCAGCCCCAAGGGCCTGAGAGCTGGAGAGCCGGCCCATCCCCTCACCAGCTGCATCACTCCAGAGAACAGAGGCCCACACCTCACTTGTGCAGCACAGTAGAACTGGCCCTGGTGGTGTGGGTGTGGGTGAGCTGGCCCTGCCCCTCACCAGCTGCATCACTCCAGAGAACAGAGGCCCACATCTCACTTGTGCAGCACAGTAGAACTGGCCCTGGTGGTGTGGGTGTGGGTGAGCTGGCCCTGCCCCTTCCTGACTGTGGCCTTTGGATGAATTAGCCAAGGCAGTGCAGAGAGTTGGCCTTAGTGGTGTGGGTACCAAAGAGCTGGCAGGCTGACCAACTCAGCTACCACCCAGGCTCTGATCCAGAGCTTTTAGTTTGCCCACCCCAAACTCTACCTCATCTGTGATCTGCTGGAGGGTGTGAAAGGGCAGGTCCTGCAGATCCCAAACTGCAGGATCTCCATGATACAGAGCAACAATAGGATATCAGAGAAGAATCCTGGTGAGGATCCTATATTGATGGTGTAGCAGAAAACAGAGGCCTCAAACCAGACCATTGACTCATGGCAACATTCATTTGCAAATAAAGATGTATGCACAAAGAGTGTTTCTTCATTTCTTGGGGGCCTGGGTAGTCCCAGAAAATGGCTGTCATCTGACTTTCCCCCAAGCCGCTGTTGCTGGGCATGGCACAGAAGCTGCTGATTCCAATGGGCTGAATGCCACGCCAGAGGCCCAGGCTTCCCGATGGGAAGGAGGTTCTGGGTCTCTCAGGAGCAGTGAGGCACTTTAGGGTGAGGCCTGTACACTAGGCCAGGGTGTGGAAAGAGTGTTACAATTACTTAGCTCTTTTAAAATGAGGTTGCTGGTATCAGAGGCAGTGAAAATTTGGGAGTTCCAGAAGCCTGATACCTAAGTGTCACAGCTCCTTGGTTAAGCTGCCATGCTAAGCACAGCAGTGAATTGTGTGAAAGTCCTTGCCTGGTCAGCTTTGTGGAAGGAAAGTCTGGCAAGGGGCAGGCCTGGCGGGCCTAATGCAGGCCTGGTGGGTGCTTTGGTGGAGGTCAGCAAGGGCACACCCAGTGAATGGCAGAACAGTGGCCAGCAGCACATGGCAGACTGATGGCAGTCAAGCCCTGGGTGGTCTAGAAGCTCAAGTCAATCTAAGCGGGCAACTGCCTAATTGGCAGCCAGGCTCAGGGCATTCAGGGGTGATTCTCCAGGGAGGAGCCCTCCCTCCCCCAGAATGAATGACAAGTCTCGGAAGGCCATGGTGGAAAGTTGATGGTATCATGTAGCATGCAGATTTATTTCATGTGAAATCGGGGACTTATAAACTGGGCAGTGGGAGGGGTTTTGAGGGTCAGGGGTGCCAGGGATACTTAATCTACATGTACCGACACAGTCCTATCATAAGAGTGGAAAGTCAGTCCTTAATTATCCTATGGGTGGAGGGAAAATCTCCAAGTACAACTGACGGTCATTAAGATCTTTTTAGCATAGGGTGAGGTATTTCCAGGAATTCTCAGATTTTTGTACCAGAAAATGGTCTGGCCTGTGATCTTCCCTGAGGGCTATGTGAATCTCCTTACAAGATCTGCAGTTACCAGATCAGGCTGAATGAGAACCCCACTGAGAAAAGGGAGTCCGTCATCCTAGACCAAGCTCAATTTGCTACATGGAAACGCCAGTCTTCAACCTTAAAAGTAGGTTCTGCAAAAGGGGGTACTGTGGAACACACCGAGATGATGCACTATAGTTTCCACGACAAGATTTTTTGTTTGGCTTGTTGGTTTAGTTTATTTTTAGTTTGGTTTGGATTTTTCATTTTTATTTTATTTTTTGGTGGGGGAAGGTTGCAAAGGCGGAGGACAGGCAAAAAGGGACAAGGAGATGAGTGGGGTTGGGGTACATGATGTGAAACAACAAATCAATAAAAAGCCTTCAAAATAAAAAGAAAGGGTTGATTTTGGCTCATGATTTCAGGGTATAGTTTATCACTGTGGGGGTGAGGCTTGGCAGTAGGACCTTTGAGGCAACTGTTTACATTGCATCAACAGTCAGAGCAGGAGGTGAATGCTGGCAGTTCAGGACACCAGCCCACGGAGTGGTATTGTCCACATTTTATGTGACTCTTCTCGGCCCAATCTAGATGATCTCTCAGAGGCTTACCCAGAAGCTAACCCAGTAAAGATAGTTAAGTTTCAAACCTGGGAAAATGACTGAGGTGGCTATTTAACAGCAAAGCTGACCTGGCCTCAGGTCCTCCCAGAATTTCTCAGTTTCTATCTGCTACTGGATATATGACCGGAATACCCTGCTCTCCATCCTGAACTCTCTGTTAATGATGTTGAAGACCAGGAGCTGAGATGTTGCAAGGTAAAATTTTAATTATGGCCAGGCCAAATTTACATCATCTCTTGGTAGGAGAATGAAGCAGCCTAGACCAGAAACAAGAAGACCTTTTTATAACAAGTGATCAGGTGATTACAAAAGTGTAATTTTGTGCTTATTTTTATGATCATGGGAAAGGCACACGGGTCTATGATCAGACAGTTAACACACCATGAAACATTTTATGATCAATCAATTCTCAAACTAATGGAAAAATTTATAATGTGTAATTTACAAGATTATTGAGGAAGAACAAATAAAAAACCAAGCTGACCTCTACTTATGGACATGATCATTGTTTTAAAAAATATATGGAAAATCTCTCCCTTAACATCTCCAGCCTAGATGGTGGGCTGCCCTTCCCCCGGAGGCTCTTCCCTATATTATCCAGCCTTTTGTTTTCCCTCCCTGTTGTACCTTTGCCCTCGTGGCTGCTACACCTCGTGACAGTTGTGGAAATGCCCTCCTCCCCTCAGGTCTAACAATTCCAGTCTAGAATCAAGAAAAATGTTCACGAGTATATTTATATAACCATCTCCTTTATACCACAAGACAAAATCAATATCCTAATAAAAAGCATTTCTCATGCATGTAATCCCGGTATTCAGCAAGTTGAGCCAACAGGATCAAGAATTTGAAGGCGAAACCTGAAGAAATGGCTCAGCAGTTAAGAGCAGTTCCAGAGGATTAGGTTCTCAGCACTCACAAGGTGACTCACAACCCTCTCTAATTCCAGCTCCAGGAAAACTCATGCCCTCTTCTGGCCTGCTCAGGCCCAAGGCACAGACATAGCCGTACATGTATGCAAAACACCCACATGCATGAAATTTTAAGAATTAATAATAAAAAAGTATTTTACATTACCATGGGCTACATAGTAAGGACCAATTTTTAAGACAGAGAAACACAAATGAGCTAGTAGCACCTTTAACATTTTGCTGCAGACTGCGCTAAGGAAGCACTGCTCTGTACTAATTTACTCCCACAATGAGCCTAGGGAGCAAATACTTTGTCATCCTCACTTTACCGCTAAGAAAACCAGGAGCCAGAGCAGCAAGAGAACATGTCGAGGATGACACAGATGGGGATACACAGAGCCAGGATCTGGATGAGGCTGTCTGCTTCTAGGCTCCACACCCCTAACTCTTCCTCCAAACTAGGAAATGCACATGGGAGTTTTTGAAGATGCTCAGAAAGATAGAAGAACCTGAAGCCTTTTTGTCTAGGAAGAAGAGCAAAGCTCCAGGACTCACAGGCACTCAGAACTCCTCAGCTAAAAGTTTAACTGCCTCCCTAGAGTGGACTTTCGTAGCCCTCCTTGAGCTCTCCAGAGTGTGGCGCTTTGCCCCACGTGGTTTCTAGGCTACTCTTAGAGTGCCTTAGAATCATTTCTATTCCTGAGTTTAAAATGTAGAACATACAAGATGCACAGGAACATGGAAAAGGAACCAAATAAAATTAACAACAAGCTTTGGCAATTCTTGATTTTTATTGCATAACTCCTTGCTTGGGGAGAAATGCTCAAAAATCAACAAAAGAGTAAAAAAAAAAAAGCAGGATGTTAAAAGGCACTTTTATTATTGTATTTTCAGATGTTTACTGCCAGGCTTAGACTCCTCCTGCCAAAAATAACATCTCTTTCCTACAACCTACACAATTTTGCATTTGCTGGAAATTTGGTAGGATTTTTCAACATGAAACCATAGTTTATTTACAAAAAAAAAAAGTTCCAGACATTAGAAGAGGGAAAGAACTCCTGGGTGTAACTAATGGCCCTGAAATCCCAGGAAACATAGGCTCAGACAGAGATCAGCATCTGACATGGAATTTCTTTGGTGCACCCATAGCTGTTAAGGGTACCTGATTGAAGGTTTTTGTTCTGTGAACTGGTAACAAAACATGGTACCAGATCCTAAAGATGCAGGATGGACCTGGGATCAGGAACTAGACACAACTGAGCTTAAATCATAGAATTAACAGATTCTAGTGGTGGGTAGAACCTCTACCCCTAATCTGTAAAATGAAAAGCAAGTACCATTCTATAGAACTGTCATGAGGTTTAAGGAGGTATTATATGAACACCCAAGAAGGAGGTTCAGATGGGTGCTAGGTGCTGATCTATTTCTAGTACAAGCAATGATTGTAATTATATGTACAAGTGGTTCAGCAAATTGTCAAAAGTTGTATGGAAAGATGGACAGATGCAAGTGACAGATGCTAAGAAGAGACAGGAAAACCAGAAATAAGCAGGGTGGTAGGAAAGAGGGCTCAAGTTTGAAAACCATTATTCTAGGTCCACAGTGTCCTGGAGAGGATTTAAAAGGCTAAAAAGACTTAGGAGAAAACATCAGAAGTAAAAGCAAAGCTCATTAGCAAGTCTAGAGAAACACTCTTTAGGCTGAGGATTGACACAGAGTGGAGGTAATAAGGCAGACATAGGGATGGGTGGATAGGGCTAGATCTCACAGCCAACATGTATCTAAGAAAACTCTAACCCTTGCTTGTGCTAAAAGGTTATGCTAGCTGACTCCTTGATTTTGGGTATAGCTGAAAAGAACCAAGTCAAGATTACCCTTGAACCCAGACAAAGATGACCAACTATAATTATTGTTTGTACTGGAAATGATCAACACTTGGCATCCATCTCCATCTCTTTCTAGGGTCCCATTCTGTGTTGCAGAGGTTGAAAATTTTAGAATTACATTTCCCAGGTTTCCTTGTAGTTATGGCTAAGCAAACCACTAAACTGAATGAGAATTTCAGAAGGTGAAGGTAAGCAGAAGTCATTAGCCACCTCTTGGCTTATTTAGTCAAGTTTCTTATTTACTACTAAGTGATAGGAAGCATTGTCTCATGTTCTTATGTTCTTGGCCCTTCTTGCCCCTGGTGCAATTACTTCTGCCCAGGTCCCTCTCTCCTGCCCTTATACAGCTGCCTTTGAACAATCTTGTGTAGGAGTTGAGGATAGTGCTCAATACTAGACCGCCTGTCTAGCACACTCCAGGTGCTGGTTGGATCTCCAGCATCTGCAGATGGACACAGAAGCACACACCTGTAATTTTAACACTCGGGAGATAGAAACAGAAAAGTCATAAGTCAGGCTGCATAATGAGGACAGCCTGGGCTGTGTGAGATCCTGCCTCAAACAGACAACAAAATGACAGCAAAATTCTGTATAAGAGGAGCGAAGTAAAAGTCCTGGCCTGGAAGTTATTTCGGGAATTCTGGGCTTCAAATCTTCTCTCACAAATTCCCAGCTGTTATCTATCTTCAGGCCAAACTAGAGAACTTTCCCCCCTACCCCCACCTGCAGTTACTTCCATGGTAACTTTCCACTCCAGTGTCTGGGAAGATATTTTTCCAATGTCCACCAACACCTCAGCCTTGCAATCTAAGTTCAGCCAGCAATGTCCCTCCAGCTCATCAGCCTGCCAGGCTCCAGCACATGTCCCAAACTTCCTGAGTCCATGTGTGCGGTTGAATTGAGCCATGGTGACATTAGTCATGTTTATTGTTGATTGAAAACAAGGATACGTGGGTATCCAAGACCTCACAGTGGTTTCTGACTTCATAGTTGCTCACTAACTATAACAAGATTATGAAAAGGACCAAAATAGACATTGTGTATACAGAAAAAGTAGACAGAGGAGAGACTAGTCTCTTCTCCTTTGGTAGTAAAAAAGGGCCTGTCTCCTTTGCTGCAGGGAATACTTACTCTTCTGGTCTGTTTTGATATTTAGCTTAGGGCGGCCTCAAACTCTGTTTTGCCACCCAGGCTGACCCTGAATTCTGTCTCAGTCTTCCACGTGCTAAGATTATAAGCATTTATTTTCAAACTTAGCTCTTTAAGACACCAAAGTTAGGCCTGGGGAGATGACTCAGAGGGTTAGAACACTTGCACAAGGAGTTCTATCCTTGTGAACTGCATGAAAAGCTAGGCATGGCCATGCAGGAAGCTATAACCCAGGGCTGGGAGAGGCTGAAGCAGGAGGATTACTAGGGCTTACTGGCTGCCAGTCTATCTGAAATGGCAAGCTCCAGGTTAAGTGAGAGAGTCTGTTTCAGAGTAACAAGGCATCCAGGGATAGGGCAAGACAGCTAATGTCCTGCCCTGGCCTCTGCATGTGGTCACGTATAAGGTGAGCACAGACGCAAATACCCACGCAGGAAGTAGCTCACTTGGTAGAATGCTGCTTGACTATCACGCAGTGGTCGGACACGCCTGTAATCCCAACACTCAGGTGATGGAGGTAGGAGGACCAGAAATTCAAGGTCATTTTTGGCTATGTATCTAATTCTAGGCCAACCTAGGCTACTTGATATAAAACAAAAAGTCTTACGAAGATACAATTCACATTTCATACAAACTGCACATTTAAAAGGGACACTTAAATTACTTTAGTCACAGAATTGTGGCACCATTAACACAAAAAAAAATTAGGACATTTTGAAATTGATTCTAGACATCTTCCTTCCTTCTTTCTTTCTTTCTTTCTTTCTTTCTTTCTTTCTTTCTTTCTTTCTTCCTTTCATCTCTCTCTCCATCTCCCTCCCCATCTCTGACACAGGGTTTCTCTGTGTAGCCTTGGCTGTCTTAGAACTCACTCTGTCGACCAGGCTGGCCTTGAACTCAGAGATCCACCTGCCTCTGCCTCCCAAGTGCTGCAATTAACTTTCTTAATAAAATTGTTTAGATTTATTTACTTTAATAAGTGTATGAGCATTTTTTTTCTACATGTGGATTTGTATACCATATATATACCTGGTGCCCAGAGAAGTTGGATGAAGGGATTGGATCTCCTGGAACTGGAGTTACAGAGGACTGCAAACCATGTGGGTACTGGGAACTGAACTTAGGTCCTACACAAGAGCAACAAATGTTCTTAACCACCAAGCCATCTTTCCAGCCCGTAATTTCAGATCATTTTCTATGAATAGGATCAGATGGCATCTGCTTTAAAAAGACTTTTCATAAAGGCAAAATAAGCTTAGTTCCTGTTATTAAATCAAGAAAATCAGATGAAACTGAGGACACCAGACAAATATGATGTACAGCCAATGAAAAGAAGAAAAGGAAGATGTCTGTGGAACACCAGCACTTCTTCCTCTTGGTCCAGATGCAAGTTCTCTCTTTCTCACTGTAAATGGACTGTTGTGGTTTGCATAAAGATGCCCTGCACAGGTCCATGGGGATTGGGACGATTAGGAGGTGTGGTCTTGTTTAAGGAAGTGCGTCACTGGGTGTGGACTTTGAGGTTTCAGATGTTCAAGCCAGGCCAGTGTCTCACTCTCTCTTCCTGCTGTCTGCTGACCTGGACCTGGAGCTCTCAGTGACCTCTCCAGCACCATGTCTGCCTGGATGTTGCTATGCTTCCCACCATGACAATTGAAATGGAAGTTTCTGGGTATTTTTGAAGACTCACTTTTGTCATGTGATATTTTGCTGCAAGCTGGGCACGTGATTTTTTGTTGTGAGCTCTATCATGCAAGGGGCGTGACTTTGGCCAGCTAAGAACATCTGTGGATGGACTTTGAGGAGAAGCAATATATAGAAGCCCACTCTATCTATCCTACTTTTGGAGCAATCCAACTGACTCTTGTGGCTTTTGCTGACTTGTCCCAATCTTCTGAATAGTGTTGCTGCTTGGTGTTGGCTTTTGGACTGGTCTGGTTGTATCCTGACAACTGAGTTTGGTAATCCCCTAAAGACCAATTGACCCTAATCAGCAGGAAGTAGATAAAAGAGGTCTACAGCCCTTTTCCCTACTCATCTCCTATCTAAGGTTGGGGGTTGGCAGAGAGGTAAAGGTGTTTAAGAACCCTAAATAAAGTAGATTTGGTAAAAAAAAAAATCTAAGCCAACAGACAACAATGGACTAACCTTCTGATCTGTAAGCCAGTCCCTATTAATGTTTTCATTTATAAGAGTTGCTGTGGTCATGGTGTCTCTTCACAGCAATAGAAACCTAAATAAGGCATGGACTATAGTCCTTGAAACCATGTGCCAAAATAAAAATAAACCCTCCCTTCCTTATGTTGTTGCCAGGTATTTTTATCACACTAATGAGAAAACTAATTTACAGTCAGTGTTAAATACATGTATGGTATGTATGGGTGACACTGAGTGGACTTAGTAGTGTGTGTGTGTGCGCATGTTTATGTGTGTGTGTGTACTTATAGATGAACAGGTCTTGAATTCAAGAGTGAATACGGTAGTGGTGGTGACTTGGAAAAAGAGGGAGGGATGGAAATGATGTAAACACAGAGTACTCATGCATGAAAAAAATCACAAAAATTAAAAAAGTGTTGGGGCTGGACAGTGATTAAGAGCACTGGCTGCCCTTCCAGACGACCTGAGTTCAATTCCCAGCACATGCATGTGGTGACTCAGAACCCTCTGTAACTCTAATTCTGGGAGATCCAGTGTCCTTTTCCAACCCCTAAGAGCACCAGAAATTGAGTGTTGTACATACATAGATGCAGGCAGAGGATTTGTACATGAAAAATAAATAAATAAATAAATAAATAAATAAATAAATAAATAATAAAATTAAACAAAAAAGTATTCATAAGCAATGAGGGAGAGAACACAGGGTGTGTAAAATCTGGCATATATCTTGGGTTGGTGGGAGGAATCACAGTTTCTAAGCCTAACCCCATTTCTAATCCAAACCATTGTTTCCTACACAACTTATTTACATAACTAATGTTATTTATACAACTAATAATTGGTAAGACCATTAATCCTTGAAGTTATAGTAAGATTCAGTAGCAAGCTTTAAAATATTTGCCCCTCTTGGTGGTGGAGTTTTGTCTTCCATTCTCAGGGGTTGAAAATTATGAAATATTTGTTAGCAATAATTGTAACTTTAGGCTAGTGATTAAGAGCATTCGTTGCCTTTGCAGAGGACCTGGGTTTGATGACTCCCAGCACCCACACTGTGGTTCACAGGCATCTGCGACTCCAGTTTCAGGGGATTTACCACCCCTTCTGACCTCTGAGGGCCCCCACATGTCTGTGTTATACACACATATACACACAAAATAAATTAACAAATATTGTTATCAATAAATGTAACTCAGGAGTTTAGGAATCCTTTGGTAAGTCTGTGCAGCCAATCAAGGGCGTACATCGTAACAAGGCTCACCACAGACTTTGTAGCGTAGACATTACAGACATTGGTTCATTAGGAAGAGGAACTGCTCAGTTATATGAATTTTTTTTACATTTTTTTAATTTTTTGTTATCAATCACAGGTTAGGTACTTTGCATCCCAAGCGTAGCCCCCTCCCTCATTCCTTCCCACCCTCCCCAACCCTCCCTCATCCCCTCCCCGCCTGCTCCAAGTCCACCAACGGGGGAGGACCTCCTCCCCTTCCATCCAACCCCAGCTCATCCTGTCTCCTCAGGGTTGGTAGTTATATGAATTTGAGCTTGAAGAGAAAGAGTGACTGAATGCATGAGTGGTGGCTGAGGCGAGAGAAAGATTCACTGATGGTGGCTGTTTCTGAGATACCGAATCCACCTTCAGTAAAATGCCCCAGTGATGTCTAAAATCTGTGCAGAAGGCTCAGTGACAGAGAGCATGGCTGCTCTCTTCTTGGCTCGAAATATGTATACAGCTATTCCACAGTCCCCAAAGAAAACACCAGACTGTCTGCTCAGCCCCATGCTCAGAGAGAAATGATGAAAGCAAATTACTGCCTAGCTAGTCCATTAATCTGGTAGGCAAATGTAAGCCCCAGTAAAAGGAAAATGCTAGAACCTGGTGAAAACCATAACTGCACGCAAACTTGAACATGAACATGAACACATATGACACTTCTCAGCCACTAAGTATCAGGAAAATGCAATCACTGCTTCGCCCCAGTAAGAACAACTCATCAAAAAGACAAAAGATGGTACGTAGTGGAGAGGATGCAAAGAAAAAAGAGCACTTGTACACACTCTTAGTGGGACATCAATGAATATGGTCCTTATGGGGACAGCATGCCAGTTCCTCAGAAAACACGTATATTGTGCCCAAGTGTGATTTTTGCCCCCGGGAGGTAGAAGCAGGAGGTCCATGAGTTTGAGGCCAGCCTGGATGCTATCCTGGGCTACAAAGTGAGACCCTGTCTCAGAAAAGCCAAAGAGGGAAAAATATGTAATTTGATGCAGCAGTCCCACCACTGAGTATGTATTGAAAGGAAGTAAAATCAATTTGTTAAAGAAACCTCTATGTCCCAGATTCAGTGAGCACTATTGATAAAGGCTAAAAAGACAAAGAACAACCTAAATGTCCATCGACTGACTAATGGGCCACCCAAGGACAAGCATCTCACTCACACATGGAGTCTGGAAAAGCTGATGGTGTTTCTCAGAGGAGGGAAGAGAAGACAGCCGTGAAGCACAGTTTAATCACTATGTACTAGGCTACAATTAGATAGGAGTGAGGACTTCCGGTGGCTCCTGCTGCTGGCAGACTCCAGATAACAATTTTGTGCTGTCTCAGAACACTAGAAGAGAGGATGTGGGTACTTTTCATGATGTAGAAAAATCAAATGCTTGAGAAGACAGATATATGATGCATTTCAACATCACATGATATCTCTTAATATATTCAGTGTTTATGCTTTTGTTCCAGCTAAAATAAATTTAACCAGACAAAAAACAAGCCTTGATATTGCTGCTAACACACAAAGCAACTTGTCATTGCTTTTTTCATCTTCACAATATTCCACTGTGGTTGTCTTCTACAGCTGAGCAGTTGTGTTGTTTCTCGTTTCTTGCCATTGCATAAAATGTACTTGTGGCATTCATGCACAGAAGAGAACATTTAATTGAATCTGTCAGGATCCTCCACCCATCTTTGTTTCAAAGTGGGCTGTTTCTATAGTTCACTCCCCGCTAGAATGTCGCCATTTCTCACTTTTTGGTTATCCTACTTTGCATGAAGAACTCAGCCATTATATTCAGGTGAAACTCAAGGAGTTTGTTTTAAAGGTGGGGAATCAGCAACTTCTAGTTCTGTGAGTTCCTATTGTTCAGCAATCTGTTTCCTTTTTCTTTGACTTACTAAGGACAACCAGTCAGGATTATACAAATGCTCAACATTCTTAGATTTGCCTCATTCAATATACAGAAGGAGTGAGACCAAGCTGCCTTGAGCGCCTTGTCCCCTTGGTAGTATAGAAAGCTACCTGCACCACTAACTTCGATAAATCTTATAGAAAGAAATATGCACTGTGTGCCATAAACAAAGCAATGATGGCACACATGCCCACCGCCTGTTTTCCTGGATCTCTGAAATGCCGTGACTGGCTCTATCATATCAGTCAACACATGCAAAACATCACATTGTTGCTCTTTTTTTTTTTTTCTTTTCCCTTAAAGTGAATGGTTCATTACATTGCCATCTTCCTAAGGTGACATCATGTTGTTTCTCTTCGTTTCTTCAAAAGTAATGGAAAAAAGGCCCATCAAGATTAGTACTTTCAGATAGGGCTTCACTCCTAAAGGCAAACTTGGAGGCCCCTCCAACCCTCTCTCCTCCACCCCAGTTATATAGTATAGACCCAAAGCAGTGAATCACTCTGATTCTAAGGAATAGTAACTGCTGGCTTGTTTTATGTCAACCTGATACAAGCTAGGGTCATCAGAGAGGAGGGAGCCTCAGTTGAGAAAACGTCTCCCAAAGGTCCAAGAGTAGGTAAGCCTGTAGGGTATTTTCTTACTTAGTGACTGATGGGAGAGGGCCCAGCCCATTGTGAGTGGTACCATTCCTGTACTGGTGGTCTTGGGTTCTAGAAGAAGCCAGGCTGAGCAAGCCAGTGAGCAGCACCCTCCATGGCCTCTGCATCAGCGCCTGCCTCCAGGTCCCTGCCCTGTTTGTTTCCCTGTCCCGACATCCTTCAGTGAACAGTGTTGTGGAAGCGTAAGCCAAATAAAGCCTTTTCTCCCCAAGGGTGGTCGCGGTGGTGTTTCATCACAGCAATCATAACCCTAAGACAGAAATCAACCTTTCCTTTACATACCTAAATCAATTATGTCTTGTTCTTTTGCATTTATTTTGCTTTGAATTCCAAGTTCTTTTTATTACCATTAGTCACTATTCAATAAATATTTAGTGGGTTCTAGGCACCCTGCCAAGCCTATATAAAAGGAATCATGTAATCCTCCCTAATATAGGGTAACTGCTATTATGTTCTAAGGAGGAGGACATCTAGGCTTAGGAAAGTTGAGCAACATGTCCAGGGTTGCATATTTAACAAGGGCACGTACAGTTAAAAATCACAATGGTGCAGGTAAAGAAGTCTCTAGCAGGATTAATAAGCCACAGCTAGAATAAGAACCAGCTCACAGCTTTGGCTTAGTGTTAATTTTTGTGCCAAGCATTTTGTGCATATTTATTAGGGTCCGTAAAGCTTTGCCCTCAGCCCTGACTGTTCCTCCATGCAGAAGAAGAACTTCTGCCTGGTGTTTCTGACTCATCCTGGTCTGACTTGTTCCTCCCTGGGAGGAGAGGCGGAAGGGGTGGAGTCTGAAGACAATAACGAGCTGGGAGAGGAGCAATGTCTTCACGGTGATTTGAGGAGAGACCTGGAAGCGGGTACCTCAGACTTTTTCATCAGGTAGCAGGCAGCCTCCTCTACTCTGGCCTACAGAGTGAATTCCTGGGGTGGGGTGGGGAAGGAGGTAGGAGTGGAAGAGAAAGGAAGGGAGAAAGGGAGAGAGAAAGCGGAAGTACACCAGATCCCAAGGCCGGGACAACAGCAACTAAGAAATTATAGCAAGAGGCGTGTAGTTCCACGTGTTCCTTCTCTCTGAGGGGAGGCTGTGGGGGTAATCGAGGAGGCAGAAGAAGATCTGGTATCCATAGAGATGGTCCAGTGAAACCTGAGAAAGACGCTGGCTTTGAAAGTGCAAATGCACAATTTAACAAGGAGAAAATTGGCAGAGCGTTTCATAACGAGCCTAGATTAAGAGAAGAGAAACTTGAGAAACAAGAGAAGCTTGTAAATAGGGAAGAAAAAGGAGACTCAGGGCTGATACTTGAAACGGTGAAGGCATGCTGACAAGGAAGATCCACTCCGTCCCAACTATTACAAGACGAGATCATTCTTTGACAATATGTCCTGTGATGATAATAGAGAAAGGAGACAGAGCTGGGCTGAAGAAAGGTTAAAGGCTGAAATGTATGGAGCCCCACTTTGTCCAGTTGTTGGCCTTGGAGGAGGAACCAAGGCAGAGGAGGCCCTGGCCTCCATGTGGTAGAGTACATGATTGCAGCAGAGGAGAGATCTTCACTGCCCCTTGAGTGGATTCAGAGGCCGTCATGGGGACAAAGAGTTTGCAGATTTTGAATATAGGGAAGACAATACAGTCACCGCATAGTCTACAGACAAGTCTCTGAGAATAGGTGATCCAAGCTCTTCATGGTTCTCGAAAGCAATTTTGGGTTTTGTGAAGAATGAAGAAGTGAAGTTGCTGTCTGTCTGTCACCAGCAGGGGTTCTGTCTGTTTTCTGCTTCATTTCAAAGCCACATTGTAGTTCTTTGGGAGCAGGAAGGCTCATGTTAAAACATGAGCACTGGGGGATGAGAGGTAGCGGAAGGTTGTGACGCTTTGCGTACAGTTGAACTGAAGCATGCTGAATGGAAATGCTAAGTATTGTTTTCATCGCTGAAAGGATTTTTTTAAAACTGTTAATAGTATTTGGTGATTACCGTGTGTTGTTTGCAGTTAGGTTGTACTGTGGTTTTGAGCACAGAAGGTGGTGTCTGTATCTTTCTCTTCCTCTTTGGAGATCCTATAATATGAGGTAGTTTATTTCGACTGTTAGGGTCCTGGATGGCAGACAGTTTGTTAGTCAACTATCATGTAAGCACTGCTTCTTAGGCAAAGGTAACTTTTTTTTGATAATAGTTGTAAAATTCCATCATATCCTGTTGCCAAAGAAACATTAAGAACTTTGTACAGCTGTTTAAAAAACAACTAATTTTTTTTAAAGGGAATAAATATTTTAACAGTTAAAAGAAGGGAAGAGGGTCCTGGACAGCTGATTTTGGCAGTTCTTCCCTGCTCAAACATTCTAACTGTGAATCAACGATGACTAGACCCTGACAGCGTTCTCTTGGCTTCCTCTGCGTCATTGAGGCCATGTGAATGCTAACTTTTCCCCTGTTAGAGCTAGGCCCAGTCCCTCGGGGACGTGGCCATTTGAAACTCCCTGCGGTTTGAATGGGCTGGCCCAGCTGGCAGAGGTCTGCAGCTGTGTTGCCTTTGGTTGCATGGCAACACAGCACCCCACCCATCTTCTGTTCCTCAGAGCTGATGATCAACCCTAGACTACAGGAGCTGTCTGCCCTTGCTGCCTCACAAGCAGCAGAAGCGGAGGAAACAGCAGTCAGTTCCGGGGAGTTGCTACGGAAAAAATGTTTTTCCATTTCGGTCAGGCCGCCATCGGGAAATCATTCAGGCTCAATACTGAGACTGACTCAGGGCAGTGAGTAGTGTTTTTCGAGTAGGCTTTTCTGCTTGCCGAGAAATGCCTGCCCTTTGAAAATGATCGGTGTCAAGCAACCTAGCAGGGTTTGACAAAGCTTGGGGCAGCCCTTTGATAAGTTTTGTCTGCTTCTGAAACTCGGTGGTTTCACACAGGAACACTGCAAAACAGCCAAGAAACAGGAAGTGGGGAAAAAAAAAACACATTTCTACTTAATGGAAACTACCTTTTGCTCACTGGCATTCCTGCACAACATCATTCAAATTAGCACAGCTGTCTACCCTTCTAGGGACTATTACCAGACGGTATGTACTCTAGAAGGGCTTTGCCACTGAATCTGGGGTCCTGTTACTCAGAAGACCGTGTCTTGCTGTCAGCAGTCACCATAACAAAATCTCTCATTCTCTTTTGCGTTCCTCAGAAATGAAACAACTTGCCCACTGCTGGGAGGAATTAAGTTCAGAGTCAGGGCAAAGTTCTAAACCAGTGCAACAATCTCCTTCCCCTGCCCGCCCCCATCCCCTTTTCTTTTTTTAGGAGGTGGACAGGGTCTCGGTAACCTAGGCTAGCCGGGAAGGCAGCCACACAGCTGGGCTGTGTATGAGCCTCCTGTCGTCACCCCCAAAGCGCTCCGCTTTCAGGCATACCCTTATGCCACCATGCCCAGCTCAGAAGCTTTCAGTGCAGTTGTTGAGTAGCTCCTGAATAGGAGAGAACAGAGACGTGGTTGCCTTTGGCTAAGAGGGGCACAGAGACAAGAAGAGTAAAATGGGGACAAGGTTTTTTTTTGTTTGTTTGTTTTTCTTTTTCTTTCTTAAGATGGGATTTGGCTGCTCTTTCAATTTAACATACCTGGGTTCAAATCTCAGCACCCACAAGGCCAACAAAGGGAACTCCAGTTTGAGGGACTCTGATTCCCTCTTCTGGCCATCTCTGGTAATGCACAAATGTGGCTCCCAGACATAGGTGCTTGCAAAAACACACATGCATAAGATAAAAATAAAGAAATCTTTGAAAACAATTTTAAAAATTTAAATTAATCTATGTGTCTTCATGTTTTTCTCACTTGCATGACTGCACTGCATGTATGCCAGATGCTCATGGAGGTCAGACAAGGGCATTAGATTCCCTGGTACTGAAGTTTCAGATGGCTGGGAGCCACCGAGCAGATGCTGAGAACGGATTCTAGGCCTCTGCAAGAGCAGCCAGTACTCCTAAGCACTAAGCTAATTCTCCAGGTCTCCTACCCCCCCTTTTTAAAAAGAAGATTTACTTAATCCTTTAGACAGAAGGGGAAGCAGCCATTCTAAGGAGCTTGATGGCTTCCTTGCATTTCTTTAAAGAGTCTGGGTCTGTCCTTCACTAGGGCTTCCTGCAGCATTGCTGCTGCTGCCAACTTCTCCTTCCAAACCCAGAGCTAAAACTCTTTGTATGGAGATTTTTCAGAGTCTCGGGTGGGCCAGGTCCTGGACAGCACCACGTGGCTGACCAGCCACTCCACCTAGCTGTTGGCCCTGTGCACCCTGGATGTGGTTGCTAGCCTCCTGATCACAGACTCTTAGAGGACTTTGCCCATGGACACCTGTGGCCTCTGGTTTGAAATGGGCCTTCCTTTGGAGGCCCTTGTGCTGCTCAGGGCTTCAGCCTCAGTTGCTTCCAGAAAGTATCACAAGCCAGGTGGGGGTGGTACATATGTGTAGTCCCAGCTACCATGGAGGCGGGAACAGGGGCGTGGCTTAAGGTATGGAGTTTGGGTTGATGTGGGGAGTATAGCAAGACCTGGTCTCACAAAAACTAAATGACAAAAGCAAAATGCAATTCAACCTGGGAGGCACAGAACAATGGAAATGTATTATCTCATGGTTCTGGAGGCTAAGAGTCTAAAAATCAAAGTTTCAGCAGGGTTGAAGGACAATGGGCTTCAGGATTCTCTTCTAGTTTATGTACTCTTTGGGTTATAGATGGCTGTGCGTGTGCGCATATCTTTCCCATAAATGTATATCTTTATATCCAAATGTTCCCCTTTTATGTGGTTGGTAGTCAAATTGAATTAGCATATGCTTGCTTACCTTGGTAAAAACACTATTTTCAAGTAGGGGTTAGCATTTCAACATGGACAACCTATGCCAACAGCCTAGGTAGCCTTCTCTCATTCCTAGGAAGCCAGCTGTTAGATGGGCCCTAAGAACTCCAGGGTGATATCTCCAGGGATGGAGCCTGCAGGGAAACTGTCAGGTAATACCCAACAGGGCCTGTAGGAACTTAGGATTTCCCGGGCTGTTAGCAATAAAATTCAGCCTCAGTCCTCAGCGGGCGAAAGAAGACTTTCACTAGGCAGCAGCACACACGGCAGTGATATATACAGAGATTTAAGTTATATTAGAGAATGTTTTCTTGTACATGACATTTGTGGAGATTTGCTCTGAGCATTTGGACTCCGAAGGTAAAGATGGGAAAGGCTGCAGATAGACTGGAAGCAAAGGTGGGCATTCCAGGGAAGCCTGGGCCTCTTGGCATGCTTGGGAGGTGGGTAGAAGCAGCTAGGGTGAGAAACAACTGGGAGAGCAGGAAAAAGGCTAATTGTAGCAAAATTAAAATATGTATATATTTAATGTCATTTATGTATGCGTGAATGTGCATACATGAAGGTCAGAGAACAATTTTGGAGAGTCAATTCTCTTTTTCTACCCATTTTTAAAAAATTCATATATCTTTTTTTGAGATGAAAGTATAATGACATCATTTTCCCAGCCTCCTTTCCTCGCTCCCATGTATAGCCCCTCTCTTTCAAATGCATGGTCTTTTTCTTAGTTGCTGTCCCGCTCCGTCTTTGTAATGTTACTTGTGTGTACGTGATTTCAGGACTGCCCACTTGGTACTGAATAGCCAATTGATGTGCTTTTCCTTGGTGACATCTATTTCTTCTACTCTCAGCATTCCTAATTTGTCTATAGTTCTTTGATTGGGGTTGGGGCCCTGGAGAGATTTTCCCCTTCCATGTTAGCTTGTCTGTCAGTGTTGTTCTCCACACTGTTTCCAGAGTGGCTGGACCAGTCTCTAATCCCACCAACTGTGAAGGAAGGTTCCCGTCCCCCCACATCCTCTCTAGCATTTGTCATTTGTTTTGTTGATCCGATTTGTAGCCCATTTGTTGAATGGGTCTTTCAGCTTTGTGACTGTCTTTTGAGTTCCTTATATGTTCTAGATATTAATCCTCTTTCAGATGTACAGGTGGCAAAGATTCTCTCCCATTCTGTAGGCTTTCTCTTCCCTCAATTGTTTCTTTACCCATAGAAGCGTTTTAGCTTTGTGAGGTTTCACGTGCCGGTTGTTGGCCCTATTACAATTGGACCCTTATGCAGAAAGTCCTTTCCTACACCTGCATTCTGTGGGTACTGCCTTTGTTTCCTCCTGCAACTTTCAGTGTTTCTTGTTTCACATTTAGATCTTTAATCTATTTGGAGTTAGTTTTTATGCAAGGTGATAAATCTAGTTCTTATTTCATTCTTCTACATGTGGGCATCCAATTTTCCTAGCACTGTTTGTTGAAGGTGCTGTCTTTTATCTAATGTATGTTTTTGTTGAATATTAGGTAACTGTGGTTATACATATTCATGTTTGGGTCTTTGATTTGGTTCCATTGGTTTAAAAATCTGTTTTTGTACCAGTACCACATTGTTTTTCATGACTATAGATCTGCAATATATCTTGCGATCTGGAATGGTTATAGTGTAAGCCGAATAAACCCTTTCCTCCCCAACTTGCTCTTTGGTAATGGTATTTTCTCGAAGCAACAGAAATCCAAACTAAGACAGCTTGGTACCAGGGAGTGGGGTGCTGCTGTGAGAGACCTGACCATGTTTTGGGGAGGATTGGGGAAAGACTTTGGAACTTTAGCTAGAAAAATCACTGAGTGTTGAGAACTCAGTGGAAGGTTCTTTAAGATCTTGGAAGATGAGAATGTTGAGATCGGTGCGGAAGATGGAGGCCTGCCGTGTGAAGTTTCAGAGGGAAATTTAAAGACTATCAGGGACATTTAGTATTTTGAATTACAATTCTGTCATTCTGGTCACCGGGAGCTGAAGAGTCAGCCATGATCAAGAAGAGAACAGCACCACTGTGGTAAAAGCTTTAAGTTACTGGGACAGTTGGTATAGACCGGAGCTAAGAAATTAGCAGTGACTAAGAAGAGATCAGCATCACTGAGGTGAAATCTCCTGGAAGTTGTTTCCCCAGGGTCAGCACACAGAAGTTGTGTTCCGGAACTGGTCGCGATTGTATCTCATGCTGGCAGCTCAACTCGGTAGGGTAAGAGTCGCCCAGATGGTGCTGGTTTTGAAGGCATGGAAGGGTCATGGAGAGCAGCTGAGGCTTGGCACTGTGGCAGGTGAAGGCCCAGGACTGAAGGGGCCAGGCAGAGAAGTTGAGGTCTGGCACTGTGAAAAGCCTATGAGAGGGTATTGGTGAAAATGAAGCGCAGTTGCAGCAGAAGACCCAGTGCCGCGGGGGGTCGGGAGGGGGGGAACCAAGAACAGCAGCAGCCTTGGAGCCTAGCTGGGCGAAGACAAGCTGTGTGTGCTGCAGAGGGCAGAGCTGGAGAAGTGACCTAAGCCTTCTGGAGAAATCCGGAAGATAGAGAATGAATCCAGATACTGCACACTGAGTTATTTACACTTCTGGAGTTTGGTCTTGCTTTGATTTGATTGTGACTCTGCCCTGTTTCTTCCCTCTTGAAGCAAGAGAGTATTTTAATTTATTTAATTTTTTTATTTAGCTCACAGTTGAGAGACCTTGAATTTTAAAAGAGATTGGCTATTTTAAATGGACTAACACTTTAATGTGTTTGAATTTGTAAAGACTGGGGATTTCTAAGTTATTCATGATTTTAATGTGAGATCTTGGTGACTAATAAGAAACAAAGGTGATTTGTTTGTATGTCAAGTTGACAAGGGTCAGTTGTTCTGAAGGGTCACCTTGTGTCAACTTGACATAAGATAGAGTTGTCTAAAAGGAGGGAACCTCAATTGAGAAAATGCCTCCATAATGTCTAGCTATAAAGTGTTTTCTTCATTAGTGACTGATGTGGGAGGACCCAGCCCATTGTGGCTGGTGACATCCCTGGGCTGGAAGTCCTGGGTTCTGTAAGAAAGCAGGCTGAGTAAGCCATTGGGAACAAGCCAGTGAGCAGCACCCTTCAAGGCCTCTGCATCAGCGCCTGCCTCCAGGTTCCCGCCCTGTTTGACTTCCTTCAAAGAAAAACCACAATATGGGAACTGTAAGCTGAATAAACCCTTTTTGGTCATGGTGTTTCTCTCAGCAATAGAAATCCTAAGACAGTTATCTCTTCAGTATTATTCTTTTTGCATAGAATTGTTTGTCTATTTGGAGTCTCCTGTGATTTCATATAAATTTTAGGACACTTTTTTGTAAAGAATGAGGTGGGGATTTTGATTGGGAGAGTGTTGAATCTGTAAGTGGCTTTTGATAGAAAGGTCATTTTCACAATTAATGAGCATGGGAGGTCTTTTCATCTTTTGGTGTCTTTCTGTATCTTTTTCCTAGGAGATTTAAAAGTTTCAACGTAGAGGTCCTTCTCTTTCTTAGGTTTATTCCTAGATATTTTCATTTTCCACGAGGCTACAATGGATGGGAATATGTCCACGCTCTCCTTCTCTGTGTGCTTGTTGTTGATGTATAAACAAGCTATTGATTTCTGTAAGCTGGTTCTGTACCCTGCCAATTTGCTGGATCATTTATAGATTTTCAGTATTTTGGGGGGATCTCTTATGTATAATATCTTGTCTTCTACAAGCAGGGAAAGTTTGACTTCTTTTTCTATTTGTATCCCTTCTATTTCCTTCTCTTGCCTTGGTTGCTCCAGCTAGTACTTGGAACACAATATTGAAAACAGGATAGTGGACAGCCCTGTCTCATTCTTGATTTTAGTAGGACTGTTTCAAATTTTTCCTCTGTTTAGGATGATATTGGCTATGGGTTTCTCATATTGGTTATGGTGAATAATCTTTTTGATGTATGTCTGTGTTTGGCTTGCAAATATTTTATTGAGGATTTTTGAATCTATGTTTATCAGGGATCTGGGTCTGTAGTTTTCCTTTTTGGGTTACCTTTGGCTGTTTTGGGTATTGGAGTGACACTGGCTTATAGAAGGGGCTTGGGAACGCTCCTTTTGTTTCTTTTTTTCTTTATTCTCATCCTCACAACAACAACAATAATAAAGGATTAGCTGTAGATCATTGAAAGTCTGGTAGAATTCTTTTATGAGTCCGTCTGGGCCTGGACTTTTTTCTTCTTTCTTTTTGTCTTGAGGCTTTTAAACTATGGTTTCAATCTCATTTGCTTTTGGTCTGTATAAGTTGTTGATGTCTTCTTGGCTTAATTTTGGTGGTTTGGATGAATCTAGAAATTTGTCTGAGTCTTTTGCACCTGCAAGCATAGACAAAGAGAAGCTGTGTCTGGAGGTGTAGCTCAGCTGGAAGAGCGGAATTTAATCCACAGTACTGCACACGCCCGAGATCCAGCACTCAAGAAGTGAGGCAGGAACATCAGTTCACTAGCTTCCCTGCCTCCCTTACATAATGAGTTGAGACCAGTCTGAGCTACACAAGACCCCATCTAAAACAAAACAAAACAAAACAAAACAAAACAAAACAAAACACAACACCCCAAATTGAGGAAGAGCAGCAGTAGCTAGTGCTCTCAGACGCCATTGGCATGCGGAGTCCAGCAGGGCAGAGTTAGGCTACTTACGCTGAGCCTGCTGCACTCAGCTTCTCTTCCCCTGGAAGGTGTGAGATATGGCTTTATCTCTTTATATCTTTTTCGTCTCCCATGAGTAGAGGCTGTGGAGCAGGCTTGCACTAGTATATTGTACTTGTACATATGTTCATCTTCTTAGCGTTTCCTCCTCTCTACTCTCTCTAATCCTTCTAATCCCCTCTCACTGTAGAGGTGTTTCAGCTCCCTGATGGCCAGTTCTAGGGCCCCTACTCTAATCTGGCAGGAAATTCCAATGGTGTGTGTGTTCACAGTGTAATAGGAAAATTGAGTTCCACCACACAATACTGCATGCTGCAAATATGCTCTCAATGAAGCCACCTGTTTTGCCTTCAGCTGTGGTCTGTTTTCTTTGAAAGATAAGAGGAGGAAGAGCAAGTGAGATAAGACACAGCCCTTCCACACACAGATGGAACACACACAAGGAAGCAGCTAAACTTTCTCCAGGTTGAGTGTAGGCAAAATTACCCAACAATGCAGAGTAGCCAAAGTGGACTGTGTCCATGGGTTGAGAACTGTTAAATGGGCTGGGGCATCACCTCCTCTAGTCTCTGCTTGACACCCCAAAAGGAAATTACGTTTCTCACAAGCAACCTAGATGCATAGAGACAAAGAATTGATTTAAACTATTACCTTTTATGCACAGGATGAAGTATATCTCAGCCATTTGGAAGGATTCAATGAAGTTAGTTTATTGATAAAGAAAAAGACATTTGTGCTCTAGTTTTGAAAAATATGAATAGTTTTATCTGACTTTTTTTGTACATGAAAACATGTGGATACTAAATTCTAAAAGTGATTATGTGTCTATTATATTATAGTATATATTATGTATACATATTATAATTATGTGATACTATTATATTATAGTATATATTACATATGTGTATGACAATTACATGACATTAGAATTGTGATTATTTTTTTAATAAAAAATATAAGCTCTCCTTGTGTTATCTCTAAAAAAAATAAAATCTTGTGATAAAAACATATAACCCTTAGGGTCATTTCTCGTATTTAGCTAGAAGGCGGACTTAGATGAAGACTTCTTGACTGTGGGCCTGGATCTTCCCCTCCCTCCTGACTGCTTTCCATCTCAGAGTGGGTCACCCTCACAGGGCCTGCCAGGGGAGGGGGAGGGAGCTGTGACAAGCAGCGCTGCCTTTATCGGGAGAGGGGCTGGCAGGTCTCAGGCTCAATGACTGGCTTTGACAACTCCACTCAAGCCAGTCCTGCCGGAGGTAGGGACTGGCCTTCCTTTCCCCCCTGTTTTCCAGCTGCCAGCTGCTCCTCTCATGAATGGGTTTTCTTCTGGTTTCAGTCCCATGACTTTGCTTTCCCAGTGCTATTGTGCTGGGCCAGCTGGCTAGCAGGACTGGCTTTTAGGATTATGGAGCCTTTAGGCCACACAGGGGTTAAGCACCGCAAGAGAAACAATGGCAGAGTTAGAAGGCCACCAAAAAAAAATCAGAGATCAGGGCAAGGATGAAGCAAGATGGGCCTCTCTGAATGTGTTTGGTCTGAGCTGGGGTCAGGCAGGGTGGGCTGGCAAATTCCTGCAGTCAAACCGTCGATGCCTGGGGGTGGGGGGACGCCCACCTGTTCCTCTGAGAGCTGGACAGATTTCGGGCTCCGCCTTTGAAAGGTTTGAAAGGTCTACCCGACACAGGCAACTCAAGGGAGGAGGGGCTTACTTTGGCTCATAGTTTGAGGCTGCAGTTCATCACGTGAGAACAGGGTGGCAGCAAGGACAGCTCTCTCTGTGACAACGGCTCGGGCACATGTCTGCAGCTAGGAGGCAGGTGAATGCTGGTTCTCAGGTCACTTCCTCCTTCCCCTCTCTCATTCAGTCTGTGGCCTCAACCCTCAGGGCAGTGTCAGCCATCCTCAGGATCTGGTTTCCCTCCTCATTTGGTCCTCCCTGGAAATACCTTCACAGCTCCAGAGCTATGATCGTCAATCCCGTCAGGTTGAAGGTGAAGATTGGGAGTGAGTCAGCCGCATACTCAGCCCTCCAAGGGGTGCTGGAGCGCCAGAAGGTCCTGGAACCATTGCACAGTGTGCTTAGTAAGTGGCTGGACTGCTTGGTCTTGGTAAATTCCGTGTCTTCAAATGGGGGTAGTTTACCTGGCAGCCCGAGAATGCCCAGACACCACAGGACCGTGGTCTGCTTTCTCTTCTGAAGATGCAGGACTTCTGAAGATGGGGGCTGGAGTGAGACTGGGGAGTCCCGAGATGTGAGTCAGAGCTCCTTCAACTGCCCTGTGTCTTTAGATGAGCTACTTGACTTCTCTGGGCCCCAGTTTCTTCATATGTGAAAGGAGATATTTACAGCATGGTTCAGCACTGCCGTGAGGACTTGAGGAACATGAGGAGTTGAGGTGGCAGCGCTGGCGTGTGCTTCCAGGGAGATGAACTTGAAAAGCTAGTTAGAGCAAAGGCAGCATCCTTCTTTTTAGGTGAAAAGTCAAGACAGCACAGCAGGTTCCGGAGTGCTGGGTACTAACCTAGGGATTGCTGGATTGTGAGGGAATTCCTTCCAGAGAGAGGCTGGATGAAGAGAGGGGTTCCATTTTTCAGATCTGAAGTTGTTTAAATATCTCAATAAGTTAATACGACTGCACTCTACCTGAACAGCAGTTGCATTTTTAAATATTAGTAAATTGTCATTATTAATTAATGTAAGTAATGATTAGTTATGGCTATTTTATGAGCTAGTTTCCCCCCCCCCCCATTTGTTTATGTATTCACTTTACATCTGATTGCAGCCCCCTTCCCTTCTCGGCCCAGTTCCCCCTCACACACTCCTCTGCCCCTTCTCTTCTCTCCTCCTCAGAGAAGGAGGAGGTCCCCCATGGGTACCAACCTGCCCTGGCACACTAAGTCACTGCAGGTATGGGCGCAGCCTCTACTGAGGCAGACAAGGCAGCCCAGTTAGGGGAACGGGATCTAAAGGAAGGCATCACAGTCAGAGAGGGCTCCTGCTCCAGTTGTTGGGGGATCCACAGGAAGCCCAAACTGCACATCTGCTACATGTGTGCGGGGGTCCTAGGACCAGTCCGTGCATGCTCTTTGGTTGCTGGTTCAGTCTCTGTGAGCCCCCATGGGCCCAGGTTAGCTGACTCTGTAGGTCTTCCTGTGGAGTCCTTGACCCCTGCAGCTCCCTCATTGTTCCCCCCAAATCTTCAGTAGGACTCCCCAAACTCTGTCTACTGTTTGCCTGTGGGTCTCTGAATCTGATTTCATCATCTGCTGGGCGAAGCCTCCGAGAGGAGTTATGCTAGGGCTCCTGCCTACAATCATAGCAGAGTAACATTAATAGAATCAGGGGTTGGTTTTCTCCCATGGGAGGGTCTCAAGTAGGGCCACCCTTTGGCTGGCCATTCTCTCAATCTTTGCTTCATCTTTGTCCCTGCATATTTTGTAGGCAGGACAACATTTTAATCCAAGGTTTTGTGGGTGGATTGGTGTCCTTATCTTTCCATTGGAAGTCCTGCCTGGCTACAAGAAATGGCCACTTCAGGCTCCATATTCCTTGCTGCTAGGAGACTCAGCTAGAGTGACCCCATAGACTTCCTTGGGCCTTCCCTTTCCCAGGTCTCTGGCACGCCCCAGAGATGCCCCCTCCGATTTCCATCCTCACGCTCTCTCCCTGGCTCTCCCTACTCCTAATCCCCACCCCTGCTCCCTTTCGCTCCCTTTCTCACCCTCTCTCCCGCCCAGTTCCCTCTCTCCATCCACCTCCAATGCTTGTTTTATTTTCCCTTCTGAGTGAGATTCAGGCATCCTTCTTTGGGTCCTCCTTGTTACTTAGCTTCTTTGGGTTTGTGGATTATGTAGCATGGTTTTCCTGTACTTTATCACTGATATCTACCAATAAGTGAGTACACACTTTGCCTGTCTTTCTGGGTCTGGGTTACCTCACTCATAATTTTTTTCTAATTCTATCCATTTTCCTGCAATTTTCATGATGTCCTTATATTTTAATAGCTGAGTAGTATTCCATAGTATAAATGTACCACATTTTCTTTATCCATTCTTAGGTTGAGGGACATCTAAGTTGTTTCCAGTTTCTGGCTATTATGGATAATGCTGCTATGAACATAGTTGAACAAGTATCCTTGTGGTATGGTGGAGCATCTCTTGGTTATATGCTCAGGAGTGATATAGCTGAGTCTTGAGGTAGAGCTATTCCCAGTCTTCTGAGAAACCACCAGATTGATATCCAAAGTGGTTGTACAAGTTTGCACTCCCACCAGCAATGGAGGAGGGTTCCCCTTTCTCTACCACCTTTCCCTTAAGTGCTGTAAGTGCTGTCCCTTAAGTTTTTGACCTTAGCCATCTTGACAGGTGTAAGATGGAATCACAGAGTCATTTTGATTTGCATTTCCCTGATGACAAAGAACGTTGAATATTTCCTTAAGTGTTTCCCGGCCATCAGAGATTCCTCTGTTGAGAGTTCTCTGTGTAACTCTGTACCCCATTTTAAAATTGGGTTATTTGGTTTGTTGGTTTCTAATTTCTTGAGTTCTTTATACATTTTGGATATTAGCCCTCTGTCAGATGGAGGGTTGGTGAAGATCTTTTCCCATTCCGTTGACTGCCATTTGGTCCTGCCAACTGTGTCCTTTGCCTTGCAGAAGCTTTTCACTTTTATTTCCATCTATTAATGTTGATCTTAGCACCTGAATTGTTGGTGTTTTGTCAGTCTAGACTTTTCTAAATTGATTTTTTTATGTGTATGAATTTTTTGTCTGTGTGTACAAATGTGTACTATGTATGTGCTTAGTACGTGTGGCGGTCAGACTAGAACATAAGACCCTCTAGATCTGGAGCTACAGATGGTTACGACCATCACGTTGGGGGCTGGGAAGTGACCCCAAGTCCTCTGCAAGAGCAACACGTGCTTTTAACTTTTAAGTCAACTCTTCAGCCCCCATAGGGTATTTATTTACTCTCCAGCATTCTCTTGAATAAAAAATTGAAGACATGCATGCTCCTAGTTATGGTTGAAGAGATTTATTGTAGATATAAAGAACAGGACCAGCACAGCTGGTCTGTAACAGCTCAGATTTTATAGTTTTCTTTAAATGTATTTTTCTTTTTTGTGTGTATATGTGTTTGTCTTTGTGGAGGTGTGTACATGTAAGGACAGTTTTCAATAGAGGTAAAAAGAGTAAGAGGGGATCTCCTCCTCCTCCTTCTTCTGTCTGTTCCTGGCTGTCCTAGAACTCACTCCATAGACCAGACTGGCCTTGAACCCAGAGATCAACCTGCATCTGCCTCCTGAGTTGCTGGGATAAGGCACAGGCCACCACACTTGACCAGATGTGGATATTCTTGCAGCTGGAGTTAAGGGCAATTTGGAGTTGCTGGAGACTGCACACAGGTCCTCTTTGTGGGCAGTTTCCCCTCATAACCACCTAGCCATCCCTCCAGCCCCTCTGTGGGTTTCTTACTGAATCAAATCACCAGAAATCTGTTTCTTCCACTGGTTCCATTGCTCTGGATTTAAGAAAATGTCTTTTCTTCCTGCCTTTAGTTTGCCTCCAGAGCCATCTGGTATTTGCTAATAGCAATCAGAACCTTCCTTTACTCCCCAAGCTCTGTCGTACCCATAACCTTCCTGTGTGCCTTAAGCTCTGCTGCACCTCATTCCCCAATCCGAAGTGCTGTTTCTCTGCTTGGAAGATATCACGGATCTCAGTTTCCCCAGATTTTCATTTCTTTACAGTATTTTTTCTCCTCTCAGGTAACTTGCTTTTTTACTCTTTAACTATTTTTGTTTTTTAACTTCACTGTCAGAATTGCTACCTAAAGTGCTCAAAGAAACAAGTTTCCTTAATTTAAACAAGGTTCAAGTTCCGCTGGAACTTGTTTCCGCTGGAAACAGGCTGTTGCTTATTCTCCTCTTTTGTGTTTTAGAGGCAAGGTCTCTCATGTAGCCCAGGCTAGAGTCAAACTCTTGATCTAACTGCCTCTGTCTCTCAAGTGCTGAGATCAGAGGCACGGACTACCATTCTTGAATTATGTGGTCCTACAGATTAAACTCAGGGCGTTGCCTGTGCTCCTGGGCAAGCATTCTATCAACTGAGCTGCATCTCCAGGCCCCAGATTCCCTCTATTGTCTTCAAAATGTCTTAGAATTATTTCCTTCAGACCAGAACCATCAGCATTTGTGTGTTACAAATAGCTCTATCTCTTCAATGCCTTGCTGTCTTTTATAGTCTCGGAGTACCCCCAATTATTTATTTTATTTTATTTTAATTTTTTAAGGTTTCTTTATTTACTGCATCAATGCTTTGCCTGCATATATGTCTGTGAGGGTGTCGGATCTTGGAGTTACAGATAGTCGTGAGCTGCCATATGGGAGCTGGGTCTTCCGGAAGAGCAGTTGGTGCTCCAAATCACTAAGCCCTCTTTCCAGCCCACCCAATTCTGATTTTTATGTATTAATTCGGAATACATTAAGCCATATTAGTATGTTTTACATTAGGGATTGTGTAGCTGTCTCCTTTTAGACAGTATTTGTAAGTGTTTTGCAGAGGGCCAAGGAATGCCACAAAATCACACTACATGATAGACCTCATTGGAGAGATTAAATGGGGAGAGAAAGACCTGATCCCAAGTTTGTTAGAGTCAGATGGAATTTGGCATACATCAGGGGTAAGTAGTGGTCAGTAAAGTTCCATAGGAGTGAGTAGCTGATCGGGGAGAGGCGACGGTTTGTGTGTCAGCACTGGTCACCTGTGCACGAGCTCAGACTGGCGAGGTGGAAAGCTGTCACCTGGGGAGGGCCAGTGGTAGGAGTTTTATGCAAGCGAGGTGAGGTTCTTGTGACAGTTTGACAATATGTTTTTTTTTTTTTAAAGGAGTGGTTAGATTACTTTATCCATCCTGAGGATTTCGGATGGTATGGAATATGGAAATGCCAAGGGATGTTGAGAGCTTTGGATAAGGTTTGGGGAATCTCGGAGTTGAATTCAGGGCCATTGTCCCACTGGTGGGAGGTGGGGATTCCAAAGTGAGAAATGATCTCCCTGGGGAGGAGGTTGGAGACTACCTGAGAGTGAGAACCCTTTTATGGGTGATGGAGGGCTGTCTCCACCCACTCCAAGAAGCTGTCCAAGACCAGGAGGAACCTGACACGTTTGACTGTGGACAGGTGGGTAAAGTCAAATTGCCCGTCAGTTCCAGGGAGAGAGCCTCTGGCCTGGTGATAAATTTCAGACTAACCTGGACTGTAAAATGAAACCTTGCCTTAGGGGAAAAGAATACAATCTTGATTTACCACACCAGCCCAGCTACAGAGAAAAGGACTTAAGTTACACTCAAAGCGCAATTGTTATGTACGTGATGACAGCTTTCTAGCATTCCAGAGAGTGGCTTCCTCCTCCTCAATCAGGAAGTAACAGGAAAATAGAAAAAGGTGCTTGCACAAGTATCCCTGTCCCCTCGAGGGATGTGACCAGCCACTGCGCGCGCACACGCGCGCGCGCGCGCGCGCGCGCGCACGCACACACACACACACACACACACACACACACAAACAGCCTATGTAGTATGTACCATGTGTGGCTAGGACTCTCTCTCTGCCTGTCTTCTCCTGGTCCCTGCAAAATTGTGGCAAAATATGCATAACATAAGTGTTAGCATTTTAACCTTTCTATTTGTACAGTTAAGTAGCTGCTTAATCACATCCTCCATCCATATCCAGAATTCTTCCATTGTCTTGAAGCAAAACTATACATCAAACATTGACTCCTCATTTCCTCTTTCCTCAGGCTTTTGAGAATCTTTCCCAAGTTCTGTCACCTGGAACTTCTTAATGAGTCCAGTCACTTCATGCAAGTGAAACAATGCAAAATGTTTACCTCACTTAGCACAATGTCTCTAAGGTTCCTCTGTGTTGTGGTACTGTATTTCATCCTTTTTAAAGGCTGAATACTATCCCATTAGATGTGGAGCTCTTATGTTCTTTATGCATTCTTTTCTCCATGGACCTTTGGGTTGTTTCCACCTTTTAGCTCTAAATAGTACGGTTCTGCCTTCAGCAAAGGAGCTGTTGACAGTCGATGGCTGCTGGGAGAGTGTATTGACCATGCTCCGGTGGACCATGCTGCCGCGTCCTGTGTATATGAGCAGCACTTAACTGGGCTCAGAGGGTTATAGAAAAGAAAAACAAAAACAGGACATGAAGTTGGGAGGGAGATTTAGTGAGGGATCTGGGAGGAGTCAAAGGGAGGAGTGAGGTCTGTGAAATGATTGAAATACATTGTATGCTCTCATGCTGCTTATATAGTCTTTTCTCCATGGACCTTTGGGTTGTTTCCACCTCTTGGCTATATAAATAATGCTGTTACGACCTTATTGTATGCATATGTGAAATTCCCAACAAATAAAAATATTGTATTAAAAATATACTGCTGGCCTGCACTCCAGACCCTGTCTTCAAATAGGAGGGACCTTACACTTGTTCCTAACTCCTATTTTGGGTGATATCCATAGATTTGTCCATGTCTCAAACCTTTTCAGAGAAGTGTCTTTTTGTAGTAGATGATGATTGACATAGAGACCACAACTGGTCAAGGTGCGGAGAATAAGAGACTATGAAGTACACCACCCTAAATGGGACATCTATTTCCTGCTCTCCCTTCTCCCAAGCCCCAGGAGTTATTCAAAGAAGGGGCAAAAAGCCAGAGATGGTAGGTAACTCTGAAGAAACTCTTTTCTAGATGCAATAGGGCACAGGTGAACAAGATCTGTGTGACCTAAAGCCAGACAAAACCCCAGCATAGAGAGGGGATATGGGTACAAAGTCCCATTCCAAGCTAAGGAACTATTGGTAGTTAATAGCTGGTAGGTCCAAGGTCCTTTGGATGGCCAAACACCTAAAAGTGTATATATATAGAACTGAAGGAGGACTGGATGGGTCTAAATAAAATGAGGACCCAAAGATGGGTGGGTATAGAGTAGGGGGCAGATCTGAGAGGAGATGATAAGCTCAAAATACAAAACGTAAAACTGTCAAAGGCTTGATGAAAACATTAAAAATGCACACTGCTATGAATATTGGCATAGGCATGCTGATGTGAGTTCTGTTTTTCAGTTTTTGGGGCTAACGTCTTGAAGCCTAATTGTTGAATCATATATAATCACAGCATCCAGAGACATGGTACCTCAGGCATCTCTTCGTCGATGAGATGGGACACAAAGTTCTTCTGCCATCCCAACATCCCAAAGAGTGCTGCAGACTAATCTGGCTTTGAGGTACCAGCGTTATGATAGCCTGTATTTCTGCTTACCACTTATTTTGTGCTGGTGTTTATGGTAATAGTGATGCTTCTTACATAACCCTGTGAAGTGGGTTTGACTGGTTCAGCCCAATTAGCACATTAGGAAACTGAGGCATAACTAGTTTGAGGGCACACAGATCACAAATGCTGAGCTTGAACCCATTTAGCATCATGCTAACTGCTGTGTATTTAAGTTTTCCACAATCCTGCTGTTCCAAAAGGAGGGACACTAAATTCATCAACCAGGAGTTGAGTGTATGTTAGAGAAATGAACCTATGTGGGGCAGTTAGAGTAAAAACTGAATATCTAAGGAAAAGAAGAGGAGCCCACTGGTTCTGTCATCATGAGGATTTTGTTTCTTTTCCTGTACTTATATTATTTTTTTTCTTAGTCTGTAAAGCATATAGGGGAGCTAGATGTTTATATTTGCAAGTATAATCTGTAATTCCATCATTATTTTCACATTTAAAAGATTTAGATCTATTATTTTAAGTTATGTGTGTGTGCATCTATGTGTGGGCAAGTAAAAATAATCACAGAGTGCCCAAGGAGGAGAGAGGCCTCCAGTCCCCTTAGAGCTGGAGTTGCTTACATGCAGTAGATGGTTGTGAACTGCCCGATGTGGGTGCTGGGAACTGAATCTGGGTCCTCTGGGTCCTAGTTTGCTTTTTATTGCTACAAGAATCAAAAGCAACTTGGAGAGAAAATGGTTTATTTCAGTTTATAGCTTACAGTCCATCTGAGGGCAAGTCACAACAGGAACGTAAGGCAGGAACTGAAGCAGAGGCCAAGGAGGAGTGCTGCTTCCTGGCTTGCTCAGTCTGCTTTCTTATAGTGTCTAGGACCACCTGCCAAGGGTTGGCACCATCCTCAGCGGGCTGGGCCCTCCCACATCAGTCATTAATCTAGAAAACGCTCCACAGACTTGCTGCAGGCTAGGCTGACAGAGGCATTTGCTCAGTTGAGGCTCGTCTTCCCAGATACGTCTAGGACTGTGTCCAGTTGACAAAAAATGAACCAGCACATTCCTCAAGTGGAGCATATGCCCTTACCATGGGGCCACCTCTCCAGCTTTTATTTTCACATTTTAAATAAGCTTTTTCAATGAGCAAAGTAACGTTTCACTACAGCATTTTATAACCCTTTGCTTCTTCAGTTCCTCCCTATGTGCTTCCTTCCTCTGCCTCTGCACCCTTCCTATTACTTCTGTCCCCCTCAGTAGTCCCCCTGTGCCTTCAGGCCACACATCACATGTATTCTATTGTCCTCATTCTTCTTTGAGACAGGGTCTTGTGTAGCCCTGACTAGCCTAGGTCTTGCTATAAAGGCCAGGCTAGCCGCAAGCTCCCAGGTACCGGCCTGAATGCACCACCGTGCTTGACTCTTCCTTCTTTTGTCCTTCCGGAGCCTGCTGCCCTTAGGGTCTCTTTTCCTGCTCTCCTGGTCCCTTTTCTAGTTCCACGACCTACACAGCCTCATTGTGCCTGCACATGTGTATAAATACACGTAAGGTTAAAACCTAGGATCTACATACAAGACAAAACTTCAGTATTCGTATTTTTAAAATCTGTGATACTTCCCTTAATATAAGCTCCATTCATTTTTTTTTTCTGTGAATAGCATGACTTCACTTTTCTTTGTGGGCGACTAAAGATCCACTGTATATGTGTCACATTTTCCTTATCCATCCATCTGTCAATGAGCCTCGAGACTGTTTCCATTTCTTAGCTGTTGTGACTAGTGCAGCAGTGAATGCAGACACAGAAGCGCCTCTGTGGTAGGAGTCAGAGTCCTCTGGGCACAGGTGTAGCTAGGTTTCTGACAGTTCCAGTGTCAGTCCTTTGAGAGAACTACATATTTACTTCCGTACTGTAAACCTGCTATTCAAAATGCAAGATTTTGCTGCTCTTAAGGGCAACCTAGACGTAGTGTGTTGAACTCTTCATTTAATGTCTAGATGTGGTAATTTGCTTCTATAACGCTAAAATTTGGGAGACTGAGGCAGCAGGCTTATTGTGAATTTAACGCCAGCCTAGAATTGAGTTGAGACTATGCCTCCAAACTAAAGCCAAAACCGAAACCAAAGAATTTTTATTGAAATGCGTCACTAGGTGGCAGCAAATTTTCAACCATTCAACAGTTTTCAAAACTGTAGTAAGTTGAGGAAAGTGATTATGTGACTTTATCATCAGTAGGATAATTTCATTTATCACAGAATGTATTTTAACCCTCAAGCTATGTTAGGCAGAGGGCCTGAGAAGGATATAAGGTTTTATTTTTATTTTTATGTTTTTAAGGCTTTCCCTGTAGACCAGGCTGTCCTCGAACTCAGAGATCCACCTGCCTCTGCCTCCTAAGTGCTGGGATTAAAGACATGCCTCACCACTGTCTAGCAGTTTGTTTTATATAAGCTTCTAATTAAAGCTGCTTCTAACAGTTTTAGACATGTCTGCTTTGGAGGAAGATGATTTTTTTTAAAAATTATTTTGTTTTTATTAATTACAGTTTATTTACTCTGTATCCCAGCTGTAACCCCCTTCCTCATCCCCTCCCAATCCCACCCTCTTCTTCTCCCATACCCCTCCCCAAGTCCACTGATAGGGGAGGTCCTCCTCCCCTTCCATCTGACCCTAGCCTATCAGGTCTCATCAGGACTGGCTGCAATGTTCTCCTCTGTGGCCTGGCAAGGCTGCTCCCCCCTCAGGTGGAGGTGATCAAAGAGCCAGCCACTGAGTTCATGTCAGAGGCAGTCCCTATTCCTATTACTGGGGAACCCTCTTGGACACTGAGCTGCCATGGGCTACATCTGTGCAGGGGTTCTAAGTTATCTCCATGCATGCTACTTGGTTGGAGTATCAGTCTCACAAAAGATCCCTGTGCTTAGAATTTTTGGTTCTGTTGCTCTCCCTGTCGAGCTCCTGTCCCCTCCAGGTCTTTCTATCTCCCCCTTCTTTCATAAGATTCCCTGCACTCTGACCAAAGTTTGGCTATGAGTCTTAGCATATGTTTTGATACCCTGCTAGGTAGACTCTTTCAGAGGCCCTCTGTGATAGGCTCCTGCTCTGTTCCCTCATTTCTTCCTCTTCCAATGTTTGTCCCATTTGTCTTTCTGAATAAGGATTGATCATCTTACCCAGGGTCGTCCTCCTTGCTTAGCTTCTTCAGGTGTACAGATTTTAGTATGCTTAGCCTATATTATATGTCTAATAACCATTTAGAAGTGAGTATATACTGTGTGTGTCTTTCTGCTTCTGGGATACCTCACTCAGGATGATCTTTTCTAGATCCCACCATTTGCCTGCAAATTTCATGATTTCCTTGTTTTAAATTGCTGAGTAGTATTCCATTGTGTAAATGTACCACAATTTATGTATCCATTCCTCCATTGATGGACATCTGAATTGTTTCCAGCTTCTGCCTATTACAAATAAAGCTGCTACGAACATAGTTGAGCAAATGTCCTTGTTGTGTACTTGAGCGTCTTTTGGATATATGCCTAGGAGTGGTATAGCTGGATCTTGAGGAAGCACTATTCCTAATTGTCTGAGAAAGGGCCAGATTGATTTCCAAAGTGGTTGTACTAGTGTATCAGCAATGGAGGAGGGTTCCCCTTTCTCCACATTCTCTTCAGCATGTGTTGTCACTTGAGTTTTTGATTTTAGCCATTCTGATGGGTGTTATTGTTGTTCTTTTGTATTTCTTTGTTTTTATTTTTTGAGACAGGATTTCATTCTATAGTATAGGCTAGTTTGTAACTTACTATGTAGACCAGGCTGGCCTTGAATTTGAGGCAATCCTCCCAGGTGCTGAGGTTGTAGGGATGTGCCAGGATGCCCAGCTGGCTGGGCTGGAAGGCGAGAACTGGGAAACACACGTATTGCCTCCGGAGCTCCTGTGTCGGCAGTGCCGCATCAGCCACTCGCTTTCTGCATCCTTTGATTTGCCAGCTTTATTGGGTAAAGTATCAGTATTTAGTTCAAAACTGCAGAGACAGTGGCCAGCTTAGTTCTTGGGAGGCTCCTTTTGGTTAAAGGCAGCAGAAATTGTTACATAAGTGATTTTTGAAGTAAAGATTGACTCACAGGTCATCTTAACATATGACCCTCTGGAGCTACCTGAATTCACTTTTGATTGAAATAATGAAATAGATTTTCCCCATCAGAAGGAGATCACATTTTATTATTATTATTATTGTGAAAGGGAAGGTAAACCGATTGATCTCAAATCACCAGCATTTGACAGTCATAGGATGAATCTGAATGACTGTGGCAGTAACTTCTCTAGGTGATGGGCTTAAAACACCGAGTCATCAACCGCAGGGGAGGAGGATTTATGGTTTCAGAAGCTTTGTGCATCACAGCAGGAAGGCATGGTGGTGGGACACGCAGCAGCAGGCATTCATATACTGAACTGGCGGGGCAGAAGGCTGCTCCTTTGTGGGGCACTAGAGGCACACTGTAGGGACCTGCTTCTGCCCACGTCCACATCAATTTTGCTCTAGCCATCACTTGAAATTATTACTCTCTTCTAGAAGGATCACAGGAAACCATCATCCAGAAAACGTAGGCTGGCTTTCCCAAAAGGAACTGGCATTTCAGGACATCCCTCTTGGAAGGCAAAAAAACATTGGCTGGCTTCTTTTCACATAGGACACCAGTGACCAAAAATGCACCTGCAAGCCATGGACACAGCCAGCAGTGAAGAACTAGGAAGTCAGCATGATGGATCTCTCAGATTCAAACACACAGCTGATTTTGCTTTTTTTTTTTTAGTTTATTTGAAGCTGGAGAGATGGGTCAGGAGTTAAGATCACTGGGTGCTCTTCTAAATGACTAGAGGTTGATTCCCAGTGCCCAGACGGAGGCTCACAGCTCTCTGTAACTCTGGTTCCAGGGCAGCTGATGCCCTCTTCTGGCTTCCAGGGGTCTCAGACATACATGTGTTGAACAAATACTCATTCAAGCAAAACATCCATACATGTAAAATAAATAAAAATTCAAAGATTACTTATTTTCTATATAGGTACATGTACTTGAGTCTCTGTATGTACATCTAATGCATGCATGTGCTCATGGAGGCCAGGAGAGCGTTGTCGTGTGCCCTGACAGTAGCCTTGCAGGCAGGTGTGAGTTGACTCCTGTGAATGCGGGCAACTCCTCTGAAGGTGCCCTTCACCGCAGAACCGTCTCCTCTCTTAATCTCCACCACTTTCCCCCCGTTCACTGCTTTTATTTTTATTTCAAATACTTCATGGAGACATATCTTATCGCTGGCAATCTTCCAGTGGTCTGTCTCTGTCTTGCTTTCAGGGCTTTCTTTTTTTTTCTGGACACAAGATCTCAGTTTGGAGTCTAGGCTGCTAGGCTGGCCTGGTACTCGCTATCTCACTACATAGCCTAGGGTGGCCTCAAGTTTAGAAACAATCTTGCCTCCATCTTATAAGTGCTGGGCTTGTAGACAGGAGTCATGAAACGGGGCTGATCAGCAGCACATGATAGCCACTCTTGAAATACTTCTTTTCTTTCAGAATTCCCATTTTGTGGGCTCTTCTTGGTTGGCCCCTGTTGTCTGTTTCACTACTCAAGTCAGAGTATCCTGGGTTTGGTCAGGAGGTCCTTCTGTAGTGGTATATTCTTCCTAGATGTTTACATTGACTTCCTAAGCTTTAAAAACCACCCATTTGTGGGGCTCAAGAGATGGCTCAGCGGTTAAGAGCACAGGCTGCTCTTCCAGATGTTATGAATTCAATTTCTAGCAACCACATGGTGGCTCACAACCTCTATAATGTGATCTGCTGCCCTCTCTTGGCATGCAGGTGTATATGCAGATAGAGCACTCATAACTAAATCATAAAAATTATAAAACAAAACAAAACCCTCACCCGTTTGCTGAGGCTATTAAAGCTAGGTTTCTACACGTTTTCCTAGAACCCCATTTTTCTTTTTCTCTTTCTTTCCATCTCTTTCTCTTTCTCTTTCTCTCTCTCTCTTTCTATAGTGCAGGGGTTGGAACCAAAGGCTTCATGAGAGCTAGGTGAGCTGCAATGGTTTGAATGAGACTGTTCTGTCTAGACTAAGATATATGCATATTTGTTGCCCAGTTGGTGGTGTTGTTTAAGGAGGCTTAGTAGGTGCAGCCTGGATGGAGGAAGTATGTCTTGGGTGTATGTAGGCGGGTGGTCTTTGAGAGCTTTAGATCTCACCTGTCCCTACTTTATTCTCTCTGCTTCACCTATATGATTCAAGATATGAGCTCTCAGCTTTCTGTTCTAGGTGCCATGCTTGCTGCTTGCTACCACACTGGCGCTGCCATCATGGCTTCTCTAAATTGCCTTGGTCATGGTGTTTCATCACTGCAGCAGGAAAGTAGCTAATACACAAGTGTTCTACCACTGAGTAATGGCCCCTGCTCAGAACCCTATCTGTCAGCTCCTGGCTGGTTACCTAGCATTGCATGAAGAATTGAATTTTTCACTTTCTTGATCTTAAAAAAAATCATAAAAAAGAAGTTTGGGGTTTTCATCTATCAAACTCACTCCTCTTCTTCCTTTCATAGCTCATGACACTACCATCCTTCAGAGAAAAAAATCTGGTCACTCTCTTTCTTCATCTTTCACCATTCGAGTCAACATCAAGTTCATAGTCTCCAAACTCAGCCCCAAACTTGGGGTCCTTGTTGCGTGGCTGGAAGCCTGCATCTCACAACCCTTGGTCCTCTTTGGAAATTGCCCTCAGCTGAAAAGAGTCACCTTGCCCAAGGTCACGGTCTCTTGCTAGTAGTAACTCCATTCAGGAACAGATAGATGTTAGATGTATAGACCTGACCCTTCTTTAGATACGGGCAACTCGAGGTGTAGGTATTACGCTATCTTCAGAGCTGCTGTGAGGTTAGCTGAACTTCACCGAGATGGCCTCAGAGCCCAGTTCTCCCCTTTGCATTACCCCCCTTCCTTTCCCTTTCAGAGCTGCTGATCCTGAGAGTCCTGCCCAGTGAACATCCCTCCTGAGTCAGCGAGCTATCTGTTGCTGGGACGTGGTTTATGTGTGTGTGTGGTGGATGTTTCTGTATGCGTAGGTGTACATGTGTGTACAGAGGCTGGAGAAGGATGAACTGTCGCTCTTCTTTATTGCTTTGAGACAGGGTCTCTCACTGAACCTGGAGTTAGGCTGGGGGACAGCATGCCCCAGAGATCTTGTCTTCACAGAACTCAGGTCACAGCTACGTGGAGCCATGTTCTATTCTTCTGTCATTACATCCTAACTGAAGTTCCCCCTCTTTCTCCTCCCCATCTTCCCTTTCCACCAGATCCAGCCTCACCTCTACCTCCCCTCAGAAAAGAGCAGGTCTCCTAGGGGCATCAACCAAATACAACAGAACAAGCTATACCAAAACCAGACACATATTCACACATCAAGGCTGGATGAGGTAATCCTGTAGAAAGAAAAGGGTCCCAAAGGCAGGCCGGAAGAGTCAGGGACAGTCCCCACTCCCACTGTTAGGAAGTCCACAAGAACACCAAGCTACACAATGATAATGGATATGCAAAGGTCCTAGGTCAGACCCATGCAGGCTTTCTGCTCTCTGTGAGCCCACTTGAGTGCCAGTCAGTTGATTCTGTGGGCCATGTCCTTGTGGTGTCCTTGACCCCTCTGGCTCCTCCAATCCTTCCTCCCTTCCTCCACAGTACTCCCTTAGCTCTGCCTAACTGTGGCATCTGCCCCCATCAGGTGCTGGATGGCTCTCCCTGGTCTCTCTGATGATGATTACACTAGGCTCTGGTCCTAGCACACTCTGCAGGCAGGACAATCTGTAGGTCTGGGGGGGGGGGTTGATCATGGGTTCTGAGGATTTAAAAAATTATTGATTTATTTTTACATAAATTTGTGTATATGTGTATATGTGTACATGTGAGTATGTGTTTGTGTGTTGGGGACATGTGCCTCCCATGGCATGCTTGTGGAAGTCAGAGGACAGTCCTGGTACTGATCCTTTTCTTTTACCTTGTGTGAAGAAGGATTTCTGTTGTTTGCTGCTATGCTCTGTATTCCAGACTAGCTGGTTTATGAAGTTCTGGAGGCTTTCCTGTCTCTGCCTCCAACCTCACCCCTTGAGTATTGGAATGGCAGATATATGCCACTGTGTCTGGCTTTCACATGTGCTCTGGAAATCTGAACTCAGGTTCAGGCTGGATCCCATCAGCCCTTTTACCTGCCCAGCCATCTCCCTAGCTCCAAATGTCCAATATTATAAGCTAATCCTACCAGTTCTTGGTGTTGTTAGACTTTAAATTTATTCAAATCCAATGGATACTATTATTTTCATATATGTAATTCATATTTTTATTACTAATGAAGCTGAGGAAGAGTTTGCTTAATAAGGGGTTGTCATGGGGTGGGTCTCTATTATGGTTGACAGACTTGGCTTAGCTAAGCTTTTGCTCACTGCGTCCGTTCCTCCCTCTGATGCAGCTGGTTTTAATCATATGCATGCTCAATCAATGCACAGCCATAAGATGGTAAATAGGAGTTTCCCCCCAAGAGTTCACTCAAGGACACAGCTGGCAGCATGTGCTCCAAACCAGTTTCATCAAATTGGCCCCCTGCACCCCATACCTGCATTTGTTCTGTAGTATGTTAGAATAGAAAGTGACCACAAAATGAGAGTTATTAATGGCTGCTAGAGGGGAGAAATGTATTCCATCATTTTGAGTGGGGTATGTGCGAAGCTTTGTGCACATGTTGCTGGGGCATTACCAGAACCTCCCAGATGCCATCTTTAGTTTCTTAGTGCATTAAGCTATGGCTACTTTATATTCAGTATCTGGCAATTCCATCTTCTAAAACCTATGGGGCAATGCACCTGCTGTTCGTTATTTCTGCCAATTATTTCTTATGATTTATTGGTGTATTTAGTAACTTTAAAATCATGAGTGCATATCTTGCTGAGGCTAATTGGTGAAATTATGTTACATCATTATTTTTCTGTGTTCAGTGCTTTTTATCACTGCACCGAATAACTAAAATAAATGACTTAAAAGGAAGAAAGATTCATTCTGTCTCACGGTTTCACAGGTTTTAGAGGGTTGTTTCTAGGCTATGGAAAGGCAGATGCTCATGGCAGCGGACATGTGGAGGAGACAAGCCGCTTACCTCGGGAGGCCAAGGGCAGGAGGCTCTGAGACTTCATCTTCCATTTCTTGTTCTAACACACAGATTTGACTCTGGCGTTTGGATTTGCTTATATATCACACTTGGGTTTCAGCCCTTTTTCTCCTCTGTCTTTCTTTGTCATTAGAGTTCTTTTTACTAAGTCATGCAATAAAAATTCATTATAATGTATTCAAGACTTCAGTGGTATCTGATAAGGAAGGACTTTCTAAGAAAGGTTGTTCTGATTTTCTACCCACCCACACACACTTTTTTTTTTTTTTTTTAAAGCTAGGATCTTAGGTAGCCTAGGCTGCCCCCAGACTCTCTGTTTGGCCCAATGACTGTGGGCTAATCATGTCCTGCCTCTACTAACTATGTGCTGGACATTCTGGCACATACTAACACATCTTGTTTGTGCAGTGCTGGAAATTGAACCCAGGGCTTTGTGCCTGCTGGGCGAGTTCTCTTACCTACTGAGTTACAACCCTAGCCAAAGGAAGGACTTAGAGTTTCTACTTCATATTACTAGAAGTAGAACCAAGAATAATCTTTAAGAAAACGTAGACTGGTTTGCTTTTTTTTTTTTTTTTTTTTTTTTTGCATTTAAGACTCTCCAATAGTTTTCTCTCAGTCTTCAAGATACAGCACAAACTGCCTTTGCCTTCAAAGCCCCAGAGTTTACTCCTGCTCAGCCTACATTCCTACTGTCACCTGGCTATTGCTTTAATGTGTTGAGTTTAATCCTGTTTTAAAGCCTTTAGACCGTGGGTCTGTCTGCCTGTCACCCTTTCCTTTTGTTCACATTGCTGAGTCCTTAAGACTGACCTGTCACTTTAAATGAGGTCTTTCCTTCCAGCACTCACATAGTTCTATCATGTCACCCTATTTTGATTGTTTCAGGGCATCTCTTTGAGAAAACTTTTTTTTTCATTTATTGTCTAAATTCTACTATAACACAAAGCCAGTGCAAGCCAGGACTTTGTGTATGCGGGCATCACTCTCTTCTGGTTAGAATAGCTCTTGGCACATGTCACTAGTGTTGAGTATTGGCTATTTATCCCCTTTGGGCAGACAGGACCCAGGCTTTCCAGGGCTCCATTGTTCCATGCTTTCCTGTTATCTTCCTAGCCTAGCTGGTCTCATTAATCTCCTTATTATATGAGGCCTCTGTATAGCTCTGGTTGGCCTGAACTCCTATGTAGACACACTGGCCTCAAATTCATAGAGGCCTGCCTAGCTCCTGCTCTCCATGTACTGAGTTTAAAGATGTATGCCACCACACCTGGGCTTCTTTTCTTCCTTCCTTCCTTCTTCCCTTTTTTATTCCTTTCTTTTCTTTTTTATATATTGCTTTCTTTTAAAAAATTTATTTATTTATATTTTATGTGTATGGCTGTTCTGTCTAGATGTATGTCTGTTTACCTGGTGCCTGTCAGGTGTCAGATCCCTTGGAACTGGAATTACAAATGATTGTTACCTATCATCTTGGTTGGGAAGTGATGCTGCGTCTCCTGGAAGAGCAGTCAATGCTCTTAGTCACTGAACCATCTCTCCAGAGTCTCTTTTTTATTTTTATTTTTTTAGTTTTTATTTTTTATGTGTGTCATGAAGAGTAGGAAGAGAAGGAAGGAACATGCAGTGAATATCTCCTACCTGTCAAGCACAACATTATGAATCATTTTATATCCTCACAATGATACTATGCAACTAGATACTATTTTTATTCATTTTGTAGATGAAAAAAACCAAGGTTCATAGTTTTACAGGATCATATAATGAACAAGCATCCAATGGGACGATATATACCCTAGGTAAAGAGCTGCAGAAGGACTGGCCGCTCATGTCTGAGGGACAAGTGGCTGCCTCTAGTTTTAGAGTAGAGACTGAGCATTGGATATTTCATGTCAAGCTATTTATTAAGTTGACAATTTTACTAGACCCAGTGGAGGTGTGTCTATATTTGGGTAGAAGGGGGAGATGTTGCAGATGATGATCATGTCCTATACATGAGGGTCCTGCATATCTAATTAGCATCTGTTTTTGGCAACATCATGAAATGCAAGCAGAGTTTTTGGAGACAGTTATTTCAATCAAACCTCTAATTCATACTGGTGTGGTGTTTGCATTTGAAATGTCTCTTGTAGGCTCATATGTTCAAACACTTGGTCTCCAGTTGGTGCAACAATTTGGGAGTTTGTGGAACCTAGGAAGTGGAGATTTGCTAGAGAAAGTAAGTTATGAAGACAGGCCACAAGGTTCTGTATTGTGTCTCCACTTCCTTTTCTGCTCTCTGCTTCCTGACTGGGGATACAATGTGACCAGCTGTTTCTTGTCCTGCTGCCATGACTTACTTTCCGTGAGTGACTATGTCTGTCTTAAGCCAAAATAAAACCTTCCTCCCTCAAGTTGCTTTTTGCCAAGTATTTGATCATAGCAACGAGAGAAATAAATAATACACTGGATAAGCAGTCAAAAATGGATGTGTACCACATCAATAAGTATATTTTTAAGTAACAAAATCTTATTTTTATTTTTTACAGAAATTCAGGTATTCCAACAAATTTCTTTACATTTCCTGGACCTAAAAAAAAATTACACACAACTTTTAGACATAATAGAACAGAATGAGAAAGGGAGTCTTTTTTGAAGGTAAAAACATATCCTGATACTTAACATTTTGTGGTTTACATGTGTGGTATCTATGTACAAATGGCATATCATCCATGACCCATCTTTATAGAACTGTGGTATGTTAAATTACACTTAGGTTTTATGGCAAAAAACTTTAAAAACATTTGCATGTGGAGAGGAAGTACTTATTTTCATTTTAAAAAAAAACATTACTGCTAATAATGATGTGGGATCCCAGGCAGAATCATAATTTACATGGATTAAAGGAAACCAATACCTTCTGTTTTTAGTGTGGGAATAAAGATGCCTCCCATAAATAAAAATGTGAATTTTTAAGAAGTTGTGTGTAATTAAATTTAGTAGGTAGGGCATCAAGACAACTACTATTTAAAGCAACAAATAGCCCCCAGAAAGACTAATGTGATAGTTATAGAGACCAAGTGTTCCTTTAATTTAGTTCTTTGGGAAAGCCACACCTCTGTGAACTGGATTTCACTTGCTTGGACACTTGAGCGAATCTGTAATAAACTTTAGCCACTTGAAACACTTGATTCGTGTGGAAATGTGGCTAACAATATGAATGTGGTCTTCTGGGAGCATAAGGGAGGACATCTGTGATTCTTGTGTTAGCCCCACTGGATGCTCTGTTGACAGATGCTGACTTAACCTTACTTTGAGCCTGGGAGGGAAGGCATTTTCTATGTGTACTCAGGTCTAGAACACGGCTGGCTTCCACTGAGCCTCATTTATGTGCACTTCAGCTTGTGTTTATCCTCGGACAATGGGCTACTTCAATTTTAAATATTTCTTTGAGGGCACCAGTTGGGGGATGCTGGGAGAAAAAGATCCTTGAAGACAGCTGGGTGGTTGTAACTACTTGTACTAGATAACCAAAAGGGGAAAAACATGAGAATTTTCAAAATCAACATTAATAAACAAAAGGTAACTTATTCTTATCAAGTTCCTTTGACATGTATAAGTTTATAGTTATTTACTTCTAAGGCTATTGAGTTTTTATTTATTTTGTTAGTACCACTTACTCTCATTTAGAAGTAAATTTAATGGAAGAATTTCTCCTAACAGAACAAATGAGTATATGTCAGTAAAGGAAATAAAGAATATAGATTTCTAATAACATATAGAGTGAAGAAATAGAAAACTCATATTTTAGATATCTATTTATAAAGTATATTAAATTCCTATTCGTATATTAGAGAGGATTAGAAAAACTTTATTTGATAGCAGCCTATATATTACATGAGAGAGCATCCAAGTGAAAATAAACTTCTATATTGTTCAGAGTTCCTTGATGCCGTTTTATCAATGACAGGGAAATCTGTGTTGCTTGGGAACCTATGATGTAACGATGTACTTCCTGCAATTCACAGTTTGATGGCGTCATAGCACACGGCAGAAACATTTTCTTGGTGATAACTCACACAGACAGATTAAACTGAACACACACTTGGCAATAAGTTTGAAGGGATAACTCTCTTAATAACCAAGTGTTTGAAACTAATTGCACAGTGAAATGAGTGGACACTAGTGACGAGGAACCAAAGATCAGAGGCATTCCTCAATAAATGACACTTGACAGGCCTCTTGGCTACCGAGACAGGTATAATCTAGAACTTACTGCCCTTTTGTTTCATTTAATAGTATTGAAAGATTAAAGCTTTTTTTGTTTTCAGTTTGATTTAAAAAGGACAGCTTATATCCTCAGTACATATGTATTTTACATGTGAATCCTAGCACATTTGTATTCGTCTTTCTTAAACTAGTTCCTGAATATGATTTTCATGAATGTTATCTGATCTTATTTAATGACAGTTTCCAATGAGCTGGTGTTTAATCCGCGATCATAGCGCCTCCCGGAAAAATCACTCCGATCTCTGCAGATCTCCAATTGGAAGCGGCTTTGAAGGGTGGATGCTTCACTTTTGTGCATATTCGTCTCTGGACTCTGATCTCTCCCAAGCGTCTTCCTTCTTGATGTTGATGTACAAAGCTGTTGGTTGAGCTGTTTGACTTGTTTTGTGCTCATTCTAGAGAATATTGGCTTAACAGAACTGTACAGAGGAGAGGGAGGAGAGAGACAAAGGGTTGGGGAAAGAGAAAAAAATGTGTTATTTTCTGTCAGCAAGAGTTGCACTTACTCGCCATGGGGCAACAATACCACAGCTGGGGCCACAACTCGATAGAGGGTTGACAGCATGCACTGGATGACGACATGCCAGTCATCCCGTACTTGGGAGGTAGAGATGGGATGATCAGAAATTCAAGGTCATCTGTAGGTTCATAGGAAGTCTGAGGGCAGCCCTGGCTCTGACCGTATCTCAAAACTAAATACCCTTCCCATGCCAACCAGTACTTCGAACACACTTTGGATTTATTACCATTATCCACACAGCATAGTCTTCTCAACAAAGGGGCTTCATAAAATGCAAATATCCATCCTGAGTTGAGACTGTAGCTATTTTAAAGGAGTGGGAGGAATTTGGAATCATCCCGAGCGACACGATCCTGCCTGGCTTAAGAAACGTCTCAACTGTTTTCCTTTCTTTCTGTTTTATTTATTTTACATGACATTGTAACAGGCGCAAAAAAAAAAATACTGTATGAATCATTCACAAATCCAATCACCTTTGGATACCAACTGTTTTCTTCCCGGGTTTCTTTATGTTGCTTACGCAAATGCACATTTGTTTTATAAAGTTAGGACCGCAGCACAGATGACACTGTTCAACATTTGTGGCATTACATTAAGCAGTCTGTGTATTAGGACCAGCTTCCAACGGCTGCGTAATATTCCATTCGATTCTCATTTCTTTACATCCCATGCTCAACATTCCAGGCTTACCATTTCACTACTTTCAGATGTATAGGCAGATTTTTATTTCTTTCATCTTGGGGGATGTTGGTCTTTAAGACATGATCTCACCGTATAGTCTAGGCTGGTCTTAAGCTCATGACCACTTTGCTTCAGTTTCCAGGGTTCTGGAATTGCAGACATTCACTCCTTTGCTACACTCAGCTGGCATAGATTTTTATTATTATAAATAACGGGCCTCTTTGCATCTAAAGATCTTTGTTTTTTAGGATAGATTAGGGAGTGGATGCTTTTCATTTTCTCCAACTAATTGAAAACTATACTGGTGTTACCATAGCTAGACCCTTCCTTTTCTTGGGATGATCATCACAGACTTTGACTCATAGATACTCTATAGAATGGGAGTTTGGGTCCATAGACCAGTGCTGTAGGTGATTCTGAACCTTGACTAGCCTCCTATGCCACCTTGAACAGAGCCTGGAAGTTAGATTTGTGGGTTCAGGGTTCCACTAGGGTTGAGTGTATCACTCTGAAGATCTTTCTATTTAGAGTTCACACAGATGAATGCTTGAGTTTTCTAGTTGGATTGTGCCACGTGCTAGCCAAAGATGGTAGAAAAAGAAACACAGGGAGGACAATATGAAAAGAGGGTAGTTGGGGCTGGTGAGATGGCTCAGGGGTTAAGAGCAACGGCTGCTCTTCCAGAGGACCAGGGTTTGATTCCCAGCACATACATGGCAGTGGGCAACCATATACAACTCTAGACCCAGGTGACCTGTTACTCTGTTATGGTCTCCAGGGCACCAGGCACTCATGTGATATATAGACAAATATACCTGCAAAAACCAAAACAAAAATCAAACAAATAAAATTACAAAAAAAATGTAGGTGGGAGGTGATGGTGCAGGCCTTTAATCCCAGCACTTGGAAGGCAGAGGCAGGCAGATCTCCTGGTTCAAGGCCAGCCTGATCTACAGAGGAAGTTTCAGGACAGTCAAGGCTACACAGAGAAAACCTGTCTCAAAAAACAAAAAAACAAAGAAAGAAAGAAAGAAAGAAAGAAAGAAAGAAAGAAAGAAAGAAAGAAAGAGAAAATCCAGTTTATTAAAAAGCCAGTACATGAAGGAAGGATGACTCAGGGCCCTATTTGTGATGAAGAAGGGCAGGAAGATGCCTTCGTTTTTGTTTTTTTTTGATGGTCTCAAAGACACCAACCACTATGGAGAAGCATGCTTTTCTGAATCATTTGTGCATAACCACGAACCAAAGACCATTCGTTTCTTTTCTTTAGTTCTAAGCTGCCTAGATTGGTTTTATACTTATGACACTACGGGCTGAAGCAGAAATATGAGATTATTAGGAGAGAAGTACCCATATCTAATGCTGTGCGCAGGCTGAGATCAAATCTTCAAGTGGGCTGAGCTGGGGGAAATGGGGCCTGGAAAGGAGTTTGCCCAGCTCCCAGAGCAAGGTGCTCATACCTGGGAGGGAGAGAGCTGCCCACAAAGCACTTGTCTCCTTGTGAAGATCCTGAGCCTTCCAGTGGGAGCGGAACACTGGCCGATCTCACAGGAGCTGTGCCCATCTCCCCACTGTCTGGGCTCACATCCCCAGGCAGGATCCTGGTCTGACAGAGGGGGTTTTGTCTTGGCTAGGGCAAGCCACTGGTCAACAAGACTTGGGTCTCCTTTTCCTTGGGTCACCTGTGGCTTTCACTTGGTTAAATCTGACTAGCCTCCCGCACCCCCTCCCCCCCCCACTGTAACTTCACTATTGATCACTCAAGTTTTTTTCTCCTGAATGGTCTATTTTCTTTCTTGACTTTGATGGATATTAGGTCTTGTCACCAAGGGTCTCAATGAGGAGCTAGGGAATGAATGGGAAGAATTACGGCATGAAACCAGTGAGCTGGATTTCAACTAGGACAAAGCAAGTTCAGCACCTAAATTTCAAATATAAGGCATCACATTTGGAGGGCTGGCTCATGTCAGTCATGTCTATCAGGTGTTCTGTTTGCCTGTCCTAGGTCCTGGCCCTGCCTCTCCCTGCAGGCTGCTCATTACAAGGCGTTCTAAGAATCTTTGCCTGAGTCTGAATTACTTAGATAGTGCTATGCCTGGTATTTTTAATTTTTTTTCTTCCTAGTGTATGACACCACCAAGCGACAAAAGCCGCAGGGCATGTGGGAGTTCTGTAGACGACGAGGCTGAAAATAACCAGAATATTGGTTCCAGTGGGGCTCAGAGCACAAACACTCCCCACATGACATCAGGAAGCCACTTTGGTTGGGGAGTAGCCTCAGTACATTACATTCTTGCTCACACAGCATGCACAGTGTGGCGTTTCTACCCGAAAGCCAGGCAAGGGCTAGGCATAGGCAGGAGAGAATAATAAAAGGCGAGGCTTTCCTCCCCTCTTGTGGCCACCCTTCCTTCTGGGTTAAGAGAACGAGCTATCAGGAAAGTTTGCAGAATTAACTGGAAGCCTCAGAATGGCTACACTGGATTCACTGCCTTGTAAAACATTTTGCTCTTTTCAGAATTTTTGTTAACATTTTTTCATGCACGGTGGATATTACCCATCAGGGAGGTAATTTAAAATATGTCACATTCTCCCAGGTTTGTACAGAGCAGGGCTGGATAAATACGTCATTCAATGGTGCTCTGGATCTTTGTTCAGTCGGGATTGACCTTGTAACATGTCATGGGCTCTGAGTTGCCCATGTTCCATTGCCAAGGGGCTCTTTGCAAGTCCTTTCTGAAGCTGTCATCTGAATCATTGCTCGGGAGAGTGGCATGTACAATAGCCACGCTGTCCTGGCCATCTGAATAATACTCTGTTGGATTTTCTATGTGTTTACTGATGTTGAAAGGCCGCCTGTTGATTTCTGCTGATTGTTCCTATCTAACCCATACAATTAGGGTCTGAAGGCCCTGTCAATCAGGACAGTGGGGAGGAGAGGCTGGTGCTGTCTGGGTAATGAGAGAGGCCAGGCTTTTTGGGACAATGGCTCATGAATCCCAGCTGTGAAAATGAGTAAAAGGGTGTGTGTGGGGGTGTTCCAACCTTTTTCCCATTGACTGAATATGATTTGCCATCTTCTTCCACTCTAATGTTTGGAACCCTGTCCACTCTTGCCAGGGACCTCTGATTCCCTTCATCTCTGGGAGGTGGATTTCAGTCTCTTATGGTCAGCAATTATCTCACAAGTTTTCTTTCTTTCTTTTTTTTCCTTTAGCAGAATTTGCTCTCTCTGTCATCAAGGTCTTCTGCGCTCCAGTTCTCCAGCTCCACGCCAGCCTGGTCTTTAAGTACTTGCTGACCCAATGAAAAAGAGTAGGAAACAGAAGACTCTTTTCATCAATGAAGTCAGTGCTTCTCATACTTCAGTATGCATGAGAACTCACCTAAGTATCCTGTAAAACATGCAGATTTGACTCACTGGGTCTGGAGCAGCCCTGAGATTGCTAATAACCTCCCAGGGAAAGCCGATACTGGTGGTCAGGTACCAGGCTCTGAGAAGTGAGGCATTAGACTTAACCTGGCTAGGCAAAGCTGGATTCCCAGCCTAATAAGGCACTTGATATACAACAGGTGCTCAAACTATACCTGTCGTGGTGGCACACGCCTGTGATCCTAGCACTCTGGAAGCAGAGTCAGGCAGATCTCTGTGTTTGAGCCCAGCTTGATCTACATGTGAGTCCAGACCAGCTAAGACCACGTAGTGAGAATATTTCTCAAAACAACAATAATAACAACAACACAATAAAAAAAGGTGTTTGTCAAATGCACAGGACTCTATCACAGTCTGGTGATGAAAACCTTCAGCATCTGGTAGAAGGTCTGAGAGACCTGCTGCTCCGGAGCTTTAGGAATTTTAGTTCCTTTAATTCCCTCCAGTCCCATTAATGTTCTTAGCCAAGGGAGCAAAATGGGTGGGTCTCATCCTGGGTCTACTTTGGAAGATTCCCCCCCCCCACCTCATCTTCTAACACTAACTCTTCTTCAGTGCCTACGGACAGGCATTGAAGAGATGGGCTGGAGCATACCTCCTGAGACAGTCCTAAGACAGGCTTTCTTCCTTTTTTCTTTCATTGTTTTTTAAAAATTAAAAAATTATTGTATTCATTTGTCAGAGTGTGGGCACTGCATGCCATGGCACATTGTGGGAATTGGTTCTCTCCTTCCCCACATGAGTTCCGGGGCTTAGAAGCTCAAGCCGTCGTGTTTGGAGTTAAGAGCCTTTACCCACTGAGGCACCAGCTCCATCTTTTAAAAAAATCTTTATTTATTTTTTTCCTGACCTGTTCACTCTTAGAGTTTCTGGGTGTCCTAATTCTCACTGAACCTGATAATGCTGATGTCAGGACAGGCAGAGTAAGTGCTGAAATGATCTTCTGGCCACGGTTGGAGAACTTTGTGGGGAGGGAGTGGGTCTGGGTCACAGCGGGCTGTTCTGTCATGTGATGGACAGCTAGATTTGGAGGGCAGGGGCTGCATTTTCTCACATGACCTTTTCTCACAAAGTAACCCGTGAGAAGGGGTTAACTCACGAAGCTCTCTTCTTGTCCCTCTTCCACACTAAGGATTCTGTAGAATCTATTAAAGTGAGAAAATAGGTTTCGCTTCTTGGTAGCTCTTCCCTTTGCATACTGAGTGGATGTGTTGCTGATTTATGAGTCCAGATGATATTTGCTGTCCAATTTGACCTAAGATTACTCCATCTTTAACATAGGTCAAAAGGTTCTCTCTATGATGCCCATGAGACAGGCCCAAGGCGGGGTGAGAGTATAGAATCCTTATTTTTGGTGTGTGTTCAGGTGATCTAACAGGCCCTGCCTACACCTACATCAGGGAGCTTGAGGCACTCATTTGCACCTTTGTAATCCCTTTGCCTTCCTATCTGGTGGCCTAAACCACACACAAACACTTCACCACATTTATGACCAGTCTTCAGAAATATAAATAAAAGCAAAACCAAACTGGGTGTTACCACGCAAGGAATCCAAACCTGAACTGAATTTTCTTATTGTAAGTCCATCTCTGTTGCCATGAATAGTCAGCTTCACTGCCCCGCCCCTCCCCCCACATAACTTCTGTCCTCTCTGTGAGTGGGGCATTTTGTGTCATTTCTCTACTGTCCAAACTACTCTTCTGGCCAGAGCCTTCTTGTCACATACCTGCTTCTCATCTTCTCCCTCCTCTCAAAAGTGTGACACACACACACATACACACACGCACACGCACACACACATTGCTCCTTTCTCCAAACACTGTTCTTTCTCCAAACAGTTTTTCCAATCAAAGTCCAAACATTGGCCTTCTTTGATATTGTTTGCAGCTTTCCTTGGAGCCATTCAGTTTAGCGGTTAAATGTTTCCAAGCTGGATGTGAATCTGATTTCCCTACTTCTCAGGCTGCTTTCCTTTCAGTTATAAAACAACCTTATATGCTTGCAGACAGGAGCCTAGCATGACTGTCCTCTGAGAGGCTGTACCCAGCTGCGGAACAGATGCTGAGACCCACAGCCAAACAGATGCTGAGACCTAAGGGAGTCTTGTGAAGGATTATGGGGAAGTTAGAAAGTCCCAGAGGGACAAAACCCCCTCAAGAAGACAGCGACAACTGACGTAGGCCCATAAGAGCTCACAGAGACTGAAGCACCAACCAAAGAGCATGCATGGACTGGATCTATGCCCATGACACATATGTAACTGATGGGAAGCTTGGTCATTATGTGGGTCCCCTAGCAACAAGGGAAGTGTGGGTCATATCTGACATGGACTCAATTGCTTGCTTTGGATCACTTTCCCCTAGCTGGGCTGCCTTGTTTGGCCTCAACAGAAAAGGATGTACTAAGACCTAATGTGACTTGATGGACCAGAGTGAGTTTGAAAAGGGAGGGCTCTTTTCTGAGGAGAAGGAGAAGGGGGACACAGGGAAGAGGGTCGGAGGGGGGAGACTGAGAGGAGAGAAGGGAGGAGGCTGTGATCAGGATGTAAAAAGAATAAATGAATAAATTTGTTTAAAAAACCAAAAAATAAACAAATCTTATATTATGAAGACACGAGTGGTTTTTTTTCTCTCTCTCTCTCAGTTTAAAAGCAATTAACTAACACAATGGCTGCATAAATTCCGGAAGCAATAAATGCTGCAGCCAGGAAACTTACTTTAGAACTGACTGTTTTCTATCTTGAGAACTTGAGAATAAGGGAGTTGTGTCGTTTAACTACATAAAGAGGAAATTTCTTTGTTGTAATCTTGGGGGTTATCAGCAATGTACAGCATATTCTGCTTTAATTCTTAATCAGCAATAACCTGCTTATTAATAAACCTCTTTTTCTTTCTATTACCTTTATGGAGACAGTTTCTGGGTTGGGACAATATTTTGTTTTTAATTATATCCCCTGGTCAATGTACATTGATATTTCTGTACTTGTGCATCTGGTAGTTTTATTTATTGCCTAGCTACTGCTGCCTCCTCCTGCTCATCTTCTGCTTCTTCTCTTTGGAGAAATAAAATAAAGTGAAATAAAAATATAAAAAAATTAAATCTGGAGAGAAAATATGTGCTATTTGTCATTTTTAACACTTGCAATCTTTTTTTTTAAACATCTGAAACAAAATCCCTTGTGTATACACCACATTTTTTTTATGCATTCAAGTGTTGATGGACATCAAGACTGGCTCCATTTTGTAGCTATTGTGAATAGTGCTACTGCAGCAATGAACATGGATGTTGGAGTATCTCTGTGGTGTATTGTCTTAGAGTCATACCTTAGAGTATATCTTTGGGTATACATCCAGGAGTGGAATAGCTATGCAATATGGAAGTTCTATTTTTAGTTTTTTTCCCTTCTGCATTGATTTTCATAGTGTCTGCCAAGTTTACCTTCTTATAAGTAGTATAGAAGTGTTCCTTCTCTTTAATCATCTTAATCAGTACATATATATATATATATATATATATTTGTTAATAGTCATTCTGAGTAGAGTGTGATGGAATTGATACTCAGTATTAATTTGCATTTTTCTAAAGAATACTTATCTTCATTTAGCCGGGAATTACAATGGGAAAGTACGATTAAAAACAAATTCTCAGAGCACTCCAGAATCAGTGTTATTAAAAATCAGGTGAGATATTCCATCCCACAACATAAGTAGGAGACTTCTGCTTTACCAGAGGCCACACTGGTACTAGGGACCCTAGGAAAGACACAGACCACTGCCTGCTCACACTCTTTAAAACCCACCCAGCAGCCTCAAACTGTACCCTCTCCCCTGGGCTCCATATTCCTGCCCACAATTTGGACAAAAGAGTTCTGCCTAACTGGAGCATATGCCATACAAGGAACCCCAGAGACCAAGCAGGTATCCTGAACCCCAGAAGTCACATAGGTGCTTGGAACCCCGAGACAACACTGACACTCAAAGCCCCGAGGTCATGCAGGCAGCAAAAGTCCAGTAGAGACACCTTACTGGATCTGAAGACTTCCTGGTCACCAGAACCACAGGCTAAGGCCAGAAGACCAGAGAGGAAGCAGAAACCAAGGGGAAACACCCATCTAACAAAGATAAACCCAGAAATCAGCATCTACACCAACAATAACTCCAAACCCAGATTGCTAAAGCCAGCACAAAAACATAACAACAGCCTGGGCAATTTGGCACTATCAGAGCCCAGCTATCCTCCTACAGTAAGCCCCTGGATATTCCAACACAGCCTAAGCACAGGAAAACGAGCTTAAATCCAATCTTATGAAGATGATAGAGGTCCTTAAGAAGAAATGAATACATCTCTTAGAGAAATCCAGGAAAATGCAAACAAACAGGTAAAGGAAATAAATAAATAAAACTGTTCAAGACCTAAAAATGGCAATAGAAGCAATAAAGAAAACACAAACCAAAGAATTCTAGAATTGGAATTTTGGTAAGTAAACAGGAACTACAGCCTCAGATCACAAGAGATGGAAGAGAGAATCTCACAATAGAAGAAATTTATACATTGCAAGCACACCCACATTTGTAAAAGAAAAATTACTGAAGCTTACATCACACATCAAACTCCACACATTTCAACACCCCACTCTCACCGATGGACAGGTCATCCATACAGAAATTAAACAGAGAAATAATGGAACTAATAGACATTATGACTCAAATGGACCTAACAAATATCTACAGAACATTCATTCAAACACAAAAGAATATACCTTCTTCTCAGTACCTTATGGAATCTTCTCCAAAATTGACCATATACTTGATCACAGAGCAAGTCTCAACAGATACAAGAAAATAAACCCCTGCATCTTTTCAGACCACCATGGATTAAAGCTGGACTCCAACAACAACAGAAACAATAGAAAGCCTACAAACTCATAGAAACTGAACAACTCTCTACTTACTGTCAAGGAAGAAACAATAAAAGAAATTAAGACTTCCTAGAATTCAACTAAAATGAATGGACAACATATCCAAACATATGGGACATAATGAAAGTTGTGCTAAGAGGAAAGTTCATAGCACTAAGAGCCTTCATAAAGAAATTAGAGAGACCTCATGCTAGTGACTTAACACATATCTGAGAGCTCTAGAACAAAAAGAAGCAAACATACCCAAGAGGAATATATGGCAGGAAATAATCTAACTCAAGACTGAAATCAATAAATTAGAAACAAAGAGAACAATAGAAAGAATCAGTGAAGCCAAGAGCTGGCTCTTTGAGAAAATCAAGATAGACAACTCCTTATTCAAACTAACCGAAAGGCAGAGAGGGAGACTATCTGAACAAACAAAGTCAGAAATAAAAAGGGGGACATAACAACAGACACCAAGGAAATGCAATGAATCATTAGGTCTTACTTCAAACATCTGTACTCCACAAAATTGGAAAATCTAAAAGAAATGGACAACTTTCTTGCTAGATACCACTTACCAAAGTTGAATCAAGAGCAGAAAAACAATTTAAATTGACCTATAACCCCTAAAGAAATAAAAGCAGTCATTAAAAGTCTCCTAACCAAAAAAAGCCCAGGGCCAGATGGTTTCAGTGCAGAATTCCACCAGACTTTAGAAAGGCTAATACCAATACACCTCAAATTGTTTCATAAAATAGAAACAGAAGGAACATTGCCAAACTCATTTTATGAAGCCATAGTCATACTAAACCTAAACCATACCAAGACTGAACAAAGAGAGTTTCATACCAATTTTCTCATGAAAACTGATACAAAAATACTCAATGAAATATTTGCAAACTGAATCCAAGAACACATTAAAAACATCATCCACCAAGGTCAAATAGGCTTTATCCCAGAGATGCAGGAACGATTCAACATATAAAAATCTGTCAAAAAAACCTGTCAGTGAAATCCACCATATAAACAAACTGAAAGACAAAAACCACATGATCATATCATTAGATGCTGAAAAAGCCTTCAACAAAACCCAACACTCCTTTATGATAAAAGTCTTGGAGAGATCAGGGATACAAAACACATACCTAAATATAATAAGGGCAATATGTAGCAAGCCAATACCCAACATCAAATTAAATGAAGAGAAACTTAAAGCAATTCCACTAAAATCAGGGACAAGACAAGGCTGCTCACTTCCTCCATATCTATTCAACATATTACTTGAAGTTTCAGATAAAGCAATAAGACAACTAAAGGAGAATAAGAGGTTGCAAATTAGAAAAAGAGAAGTCAAAGTATCGCTATCTGCAGATGATGGTATAGCATACATAAATGACCCTAAAATTCTACCAGGAAGCTCTTAAGTTGATAAACACCTCATCAAAGTGTCTGGATTCAAAGCTAACTTAAAAAAAAAAGTAGCCCTTCTATATACAAATGATAAATGGGCTGAGAAAGAAATAAGGGAATCAACACCCTTTATAGTAACCATAAATAATATAAAATATCTTGGTATAACTCTACCCAAGCAAGTAAAAGACCTATATAACAAGAACTTTAAGTCTTTGAAGAAAGAAATCAAATGATATCAGAAGACAGATCTCTTATGCTCATGGGTTGGAAGGATTAACATAGTAAAAATGGCCATTTTATCAAAAGAAATCTACAGATTCAATGCAATACCCAACAAAAATTTAACGCAATTCTTTACTGACCTTGAAAGAACAATACTCAACTTCATATGGAAAAACAAAAACAAAAAAAACTAAGCTAAGACAATCCTGTGCAACAAAAGAATTTCTGGAGGCATCACCATCCCTGATTTCAAGATTTACTACAGAGCAATAGTAATAAAAATCACACGGTACTGGCGAAAAAACAGGCAGGTTGATCAATGGAATCGAACTAAAGACCCAAAAGTAAATCCACACACCTACCGATTCTTGATTTTTGACAAAGAAGCCAAAATTATACAATGGAAAAAAAGAAAGCATCTTCAACAAATGGTGCTGGTTTAACTACATGATATCAGTATGTAGAAGAATGCAAATAGGTCCGTATCTATCACCGTGCACGAAACTCAAGTACAAGTGGATCAAAGACATCAAACCTAAAACCAGATGATAGAGCAGAAAGTGGGGGGAATAACCTTGAAAGCCAATGATTTCAAGACAACTTCCTGAACAGAACAACAACAGCTCAGGCCCTAAGATCAACAATTAATAAATGGGACCTCCTGAGACTGAAAAGCTTCTGTAAGCCATCAAAGGACTAAACAGCAGCCTAAAGAACGGGAAAAGATCTTCACCAACCCCACATCTGACAGAGGGCTGATACCCAAAATATACAAAGAACTCAAGAAAGTAGACATCAACAAACCAAATAATCCAATTAAAAATGGGGTACAGATCTAAACAAAGAATTCTCAACAGAGGACCCTCAGATGGCCAATAAGCACTTTAAAAAGGTCAACATTTTTAGCCATCAGGGAAATGCAAATCAAAATGACTGTGAGATTCCATCTTACACCTGTCAGAATGGCTAAGATCAAAATCTCAAATGACAGCACATGCTAATGAGGGTATGGATAAAGGGGAACATTCCTCCTTTGCTGGTGGAAGTTCAAACTTGTACAACCACTGTGGAAATCAATCTGGCAGTTTCTCAGACCCAACTATAGGACTCCTGGGCATACACCCAAAGGATGCTCCATCCAACTACAAGGACATTTGCTCAACTATTCTCTTAGCAGCTTTATTCATAATAGCCAGAAACTGGAAACAACCTAGATGTCCCTCAACTGAAGAATGGATAAAGAAAATGTGGTATATCTAAACAATGGAGTACTACTCAGCTATTAAAAACAATGACATCATGAAATTTTCTGGCAAATGGATGGAACTAGAAAAGATCATCCTGAGTGAGGTAACACAGACCCAGAAAGAAAAACATGGTGTGTATTCACTTGTAAGTAGATATTGGCTATAAAATAAAGGACAACCATGCTACAGTCTACAGTAGACTCAGGGCAGCTAAGTGACAAGGAGGGCTTAATGGCTGACATGTGAAGCTCACAATAAAGGACAAACAGAACAGACACTGCAGATGAATGGGGAAGGAGAAGGGTCTGGGTGGGGGTAGGGTGGGAATGGGAACAGGAGGGATCTCTTTGGGAGGATGGAGGGAGAGGGCACTGGGAGAGACAACTGGAACAGATAAAGGGTGAGGGGTGAGGGTGGGGGTCGGGGAAGCATATCTGGGATAAACTAGAAACCTAGAGCAATGGAAACTCCCAGGAATCTATGGGGGCGACCCTCACTAAGACTCCTAGCAATGGGGGATACAGGAGAAATGGCTATCTCCTATAACCAGGCAAGACTCCAGTGGAGGGGCAGGGACACTAACCCAATGTCATAATCCTTGACCTGCAATTTGTTCTACCTGTAAGATGTGCTGAGGTAAAGGTGACTCAGAAATTGAGGGAATGGCCAACCAATGACTGGTTCAGCTTGAGCCCCATGCCATGAGAGGGAGCCAACCTTGACACGCCTGGAGGCCCAGGAACCAGAGGCTGGATATCCCAGAGACCGAGGATACAGCCAAACAGACTGGCAAGAAAACAAAATCAATAAAATGATTCCTAATGATACCCTTCTATACTCATAGACTGGTGCCTAACCCAATTGTCGTCAGAGGCTTCACTCAGCCAAACATTAGATGAAGCTTCGGGAATCCTGGGGAAGAGAGGGAGGATGGATTGTCAGAGCCAAATGGGTCAAGAGCACCACAAGAAAACCCACAGAATTAACTGTCCCGAGTCCATAGGAGCTCACACAGGGGTTGGACCTCCAACCAGGGAGCCTGCATGGGACTGACGCTGGGCCCTCTGCACATATGTCACAGTTGTGTAGCTTGGTGTTCTTGTGGAACTCCTAACAGTGGGAACAGGAACTGTCTCTGACTATGTTGCCTGCCTTTGGGACCCCTTTCCTCCTACTATGCTGCCTTGGCCAGCCTCTATAGGACAGGAAGCTCCTATTCTTACCACCACTTGATATGCTATGGCTGGTTGATACCCATGGGGAGGTCTGCCCGTTACTAAAAAGAAAAAGAGAAACAGTGTATGGGGGGCTGGGGAAGAGGGGAGGTAAGGGAGAGAGACTGGGAGGAGAGGAGGGAGAGAAACCTGCAGCTGGGACATAAAAATAAATAAGTTTTATTTTTGGTTTTGTTTTTAAATAAAAGAAGCAATACAAGTGCATGTTCCTATGCAAAATGTCCTTAAGCCTCCTTCTTAGTTAAAATTCTATAGACTCATACAAGTTTCATAAATTCACAGGGCCAGCAACCATCAGCATATTTACAATCAATAAAAACTGAACAAATACATTAAAAATCAGATGACTAAGAATTACCCATAAAAACCCAAATGGTGTTCTCCCCTTTTCCTTTGAACTATTCTACCAGCTTCAGGGATACTCTAGTAAGATGAGGCTTTTCAAAACCATCCTCGCAGACACAGGAGCTGTGGTATAGATGTATTAGTTGGGCTGGGCTGTATTTATGTAGATATGTACATACATATACATGCATATACACATATGTAATAACAATAATCAGAGAAAAAGACTATCACTTTGAAAGGCATGGGAGGGGCTGAAAGGGAGGAAAGGTAGGGGAAAGTGGTGTCATTCTATTTGAATAAAAAAACATATTTAATAAAACCCCACTCCCTCCAGGAATCTGGAAGGCTTCTCAGTTCACCGAATTATGGTCTTGAACGAGTCATGGTGGACAGAGTTTAGAATCATAAAGCTTTATATGCCTTTATTGCCACAAATCTAACCTTGGTCTTAATCTAATAGTCTCGGTCTTAAATATGGGTATTTGTTGTAATGAAATAAGACTTTCAGGTATGACATATGCTCTCCCTCTAGAATAAAGAGAAGTGGCCTGCAGAGTCCAGAAGGCAAATTATAATCAAGGGCTAGTGAGACCCACCACCTGGGCCCCACTAGAGACTAACCAGGAACGAATGCATTTGGTAGCTGTGTGATCCATCACAGACTGTCTGACAGCAGTTAGCAACAGACTAACAACAGTAGCCTTCTCTGCAACAGTTGAAGGGAGCTTGAGGTGGGCTAGCCCACAGAGGCCTGGAGCTCTCTAAAATGCAGACGTGCCAGATTGTTCTTCAGCTTGAAGCTCTCTAGAAGCAATGCTTTGCTCCTGGGTAGTCCAGTCGCATAGGACAGCCTTTGTGGCCCTTCCCTCTTTGCACCAGCCTCTTCTCAGTTCCCCACCTCAGGCCTCTTGGAGGCCCTGTCATGTCATAATACAGGCATTCATGGCTTCTGTTGGGAATGTAGGGTAAACATTGCATGTCATTCAACTCTCCCAAGATGCTTACTGGAGAAGCATTTTTTTGGGGGGGGGTTCCATTTTGCCCAACCCTTCCTTGACAGAGCTCACTCTGTTCCCTTGGCTCCAGGAGAGCAAGGCCCATATTGGATATACTTGTGTCCCCAGCATGAGGTAGGCAGACCTATATGACCAGACGAAGAGCTGAGATTCGAATCCAGCTCCTCTAACCTAAATGCTGTATAATCCTTTTCTGGGAGTTTGAGTTTAAATTTATATAAAATTTTAATTTAAAAAATCTCATTTCAAGCCCAGAGTCTAGCTTTTCCTGCGTCCTGTGGATGAGGATGTAGAACTCTCAGCTACTGCCCCAGCACCGTGTCTGGCTGTGTGCCATCATCCTTGCCATCATGATGATCATGGACTAAACCTCTGAAACTGTGGGCCAGCCCCAAGTAAATGCTTTCTTTTATTAGAGTTGCTGTGGTCATGGTGTCTCTTCACAGCAACAGAACAGTGACTAAGACACCTTCCCTACCCATCCACTGGCTATGTTGACCTCTTAATCTCTTTCAGCTTTATGACATTAGTTACTTCAGTAGTCTAAGACTGTGCTACTCTTCAGGGTTCACTTGTCAGCTTTAGACAGTGTCTGCTGACTCTTAACTAAAAATTAAAGAATCCTCTCTTCTTGTCTCCTTTCTCTCTCAACTTAGAGTTGGCTGCCATTGTGAGTTTTAATAATTGCATTCCTTTATCTTATTTTCTCATCCTCTCTGGCTCTGGCAGGCTCAGCGTGTCTCTATTTGGGGTGACACTGTTGTGTGACTGTTTCTTTCTTCCCCCTCTACTTTTTTTTGACCGTTTCAAAATTAAATTTTAGGTTAGCAGACCTAAAACTGGGTTTGTTACAGCATCTCCACACGTATGTGTTATACTTTGTTCACATTTGTTTCTCTCCCACTGGCAACCCGTGTTCTCTTCTGCTGGATTCCTCTCTTGCCTTATCTAGTGCCCACTTCTCTCTGTATTCCCATTAATCTTTTTCCCTCCTCTGAAGAAGCCCCATTAAATCTCGGTTCTATATATGAGAAAACATTCAGTTTTGTAAGTCATTCTGTGTCTGACTTACAATTTCAGTGTCATCCATCCTTTTCCTGAAAATGTCATTTCATGTCTCTGGGCAGATACACAAGAGTTTTGTCTTGTTTTCTGACTTCTGGGCTTAAGGCTGTAGCTTAGTGGTAGAGAGCTTGCCTAAGATATGCAAGGCTCTGCACACAAACATACACATGTGTGTGCGTGCACACAAACACACACATACCCTACACACAAATGAACCTCCCAAAAGAAAGCAAACCCTTGACTATCCATGTGGACATCTGGGCAGATTAATCAGTAAAAACAATCCAGAGAAGATAACCTCTTCTTCTTTCGGGAAGACTTAGACTCATTGCAAATATCCAATTATCCCTTGAGAAAGTTTTCAAACGTTATCAAGGTCTTCCATGAACTCAATGGCTGGCTCTTTGACCTCCCCGCCCCCTGAGGGAGGTGCAGCCTTGCTAGGCCACAGAAGAGGACATTGCACCCATTCCTTAAGAGACCTGATAAGCCAGAGTTAGATGGAAGGGGAGGAGGACCTCCCCTATCAGTGGACTTAGAAAGGTGCAGGGAGGAGATGAGGGAGGGATGGGGGGATAAGGAGGGAATGCGGGAGGGGGCTACAGCTGGGATACAAAGTACATAACCTGTGATTAGTATAAAATAAAAATGAAAAAAAGATGTCTGTCTTCTATGTGTCTACACGTGATTATACATACATACGGCGGTGACTAAACTGTAGCATGACACATCTGGCACTTACAGGGGTGAATTCCTCACTGACACTGTGTGTGTTTCAGTGACAAGAATCAGGTATTTTATCTTTTCATCTCTTTGCATACAGTAGGTGCTACTTGCTGTGGGGTGCGGGTGGTGGATGTATGTGTGGGTGGGTGGGTGTGAACTTGGAGGCAAAAGGATGACTTTGGATGTTCAGCTCAACCGCTCTCCATCTTATTCCCTTGGTAATTATTCCTTATTCCTTTCAGTGAAAGACCTTTTACTGAGCCTGGAGCTGGGCTCATGGCCAGCAAGCCCTGCTGATTCCTCCCACCAGACTGGCCCCATATTCTTTGAGGGACCCTTATCTTACTCACTCATCTCTCCCTGTTTCCTGGAATTTCTTCCTTAAAAAACTGCTTTTGTTAAAATCGTTGGGATTCTAGATCTGAGGGCTGATTATAGAGGTACCTGTGTTCATTATCTTTTTGCCCCAGTCTCCGGAGTGCTGGAATTGCAGCATGATTATGGGCTCATGCCACCATGCCCAACTGATAGCGCTATAATGTGACAAACTGGGCAGCCACTTACCTTCACCTCAGTAGTTTCCTATGCTGGAGTCATCTTGCCTCTTGCTGTGTGCTGTGCACCAAATGACAAAGGGAGTGGGTTAATGTCCATCTCTGTGGTAACATGTGTGAGGAAGTGACTGCCAGCGCAACAGGCATAAAAAAGGAGTACACCATGGCTTTTCTATGAGACACAGGAAGGAAGTCCCCGGGCAGAGTCAGCCAAATCCACTGTACATGTTGAAAGCGAGCGAGCTGCTCTGTGGAGTACTATGAATCTTCCTTGTCATGACCCCAGAGACTCACAGAGGGCTGAGAGAGTTCTAATGCGATTTCTGGAATGTGCTTAACTTTCAGCGAGAGTAGTTCAGACCCTGGGAGATTCCATTAATATAATTTTGTAATAGAAAAGCTTCCCATTGCCTAATCTCATTAGCTCTGTTTTATGTTCAGTAAATGGGTAAAAGCCAAGTTTGTGATTCGGTAATTGTGAATGCATAATTTCTAGCATTTACAGTGTGGGATAAAAAATTTTTTTCCCCTAATGTGTGCAAAGAGGAGATCCAGAACTTCCAAAATGTCCATTGATGAGAATGAAATGGGGGCATGGTTCATGGCTCAGCCACCATAAAACACCATGAAGGGGGGCGGCTATAGAGAGCAAGCCTCCTCCTTTCTTCCAGCTCTCCTGATAGAATTTTCATGTAACGGCCCAGTCAGCAGCCGCAATTACTTACATCTCTTAGTTTTGCTCCATTCATTGATCAGATATTAACTGAGTACCACGACCAGGTCAGGTGCTGGTCTAGGCATGCCGTGATGGACAAAGAGAGCAAGTCCCAACTCTCATGAGGTTCATTTTCAAATTGGTAGAACAATAACACATACGGGTAATACCCAAGGTGGCTGAAAGCAACATGAGGAAAAACACATTGGGGTAAGGGGATAGCAGCTGTTTTTTAGGGCAGGCCATCAGGGAAAGTGAGGGCAAAAGAGAGACAGGGGGCTGGGTGCCTTCCAGATGTTGCATTGGCAAAAACAAGGGAAGGAGACACGGACAAGGCCAGAGAGCAGGAGAAAAGGGAAAGGTGACAGTGTTTGTGTGCAAATCCTGGGAGACCCTTATGCTGAGCTACTTACTGCACTTTGAATTGCTTTTCTTTTCCATCCCTCCTCACCCCTCCAGCACCAAGTATTGCATCTTGGGCCTTGTGCATACCTAGTCTACATGTAATGGGAAACTACTGGACTGTAAGAAGGGGGGAGGTTGCAGAAGAGAACTGTGATGAGCAAGGCTCACTGTGGGGGTGTGTGGCAGCCAGACCGTATGGGGTAAGGGCGAAGGCAGGAAGGACAGTTCTGAAGCGATGAAGTGGGTCGAGGTAAGGGATGCTGCTGCTTGAACCACGCTGCCAGTGGCACACGTGCCTGCTTTGAGACGCTTGCCTAGGCTGCGTGTGAGGCTCAGACTTGGTGTGCCCTTGCATTTGGAAGGCTGAGGCAGGAGAGGGCTGGTGTGGGTTTGAGAGCATCCTGGGCTACACAGTGGGATGCTGTCTTAGAAAAAAAAAAGAAACAGGTGCATGTTTAAATGTTTAAGTCACAGGTGGTAGGATTTTGTGAGAGGCTGATTAAGGAAAGTGTGTACATGCGTGTATGTGTGTGAGCATGTGTGTGTGTGTGAGCATGTGTGTTGTGTGTGTGAAAGAGAGAGCTAGAGAGGGGAAGGAGGTAGAAGAGAGTAGGAGAAAGTTAGAGAGAACCATATAACCACAAAGCATTTGATCCTTTTGCTTTTTGGATAGTGAGCTGCCTGAGGATAGACATAAGGCAGGCCACTAGGCAGAGAGATCTGGAGTTCAGGGGAGACGAAACTGGAGACACATATTCGGAAGTCATCAGTTGTACAGATAGTACTTAAAAATCACAAGATTAGAAGAATTCACTGAAGGGTGGTAGGAAGAGAAAGGCTCAAGATGAGGGCGTCTTAGGGATTCTATTGCTGTGATAGAACAATATGGCAGCCAGGCGTAGTTGCACACGCCTTTAATCCTAGCACTTGGGAAGCAGAGGCAGGCAGGTCTCTGTGGGTTCGAGGCCAGCCTGGTCTGCAAAGCCAGTTCAGGTCAGCCAGGGCTCTGTTACGCAGAGAAACCCTGTCTCAAACCAAAGCAAACCAAAACCAAACCAAAACAAAATATACAAAATAAATACCTTGGGGAGAAAAGTTTATTTCAGTTTACACTTCCACATCACAGTCCACCATCAAAGGAAGCCAGGACAGGAACTCAAACAGAGCAGGAACCTAGAAGCAGGGGTTGATGCAGAGGCCGTGGAGGGGTACTGCTAAGTGGCTTGCTCACCATTGCATGCTCAGCCTGCTTTCTTTTACACTCCAGGACCGGGTGCCCGGAGATGGCACCAGTCACTAATTAAGAAAATGCATCACAGGTCAATCTGGCGGGGGCCTTTTCTCAGCTGAGGTCTCTCTCCCAAAAATAACTTCATCTTGTGTCAAGTTGACATAAAACTAGACAGCACACGGCGCCCAGACCCTTGCTGAACCTTTGGAGGAAGGAGGAGTGGCCTAGAAGCAGCGAAGAGCATGGACCTCTGCCCTGCTGTCAGCTCGGCAGTTTCAACACATCATGGAGGTGTTTCAGACCTTACCTTCTGTGGCACACAGTGGAAAGGAACGCTGCTGGGTCCTTTCCCATCACGTCAGCACATTTGCGAGGGCTGTCCCTCTCTTCCCCTCTTGTCATCTTTCCCCCACTTCCATCCTTCCTCTGTGTCTTATTCCTCCTCGTTGGTTTTCCATCTCACTCTTCCTTCTCCCCATCTGACTGTTCTTGGGCTGAATGTCTGGTGGGCCCAAGGCGGCCTGTATGTGCTGCCAAGGTCCAGAATCTTCCTTACCATTCCCCAGGAAGGCTTCCCAGAGGCCTGGGCCACAGATAAGGGCTTTCTTTCTTTCTTTCTTTCTTTCTTTCTTTCTTTCTTTCTTTCTTTCTTTCAGCATCCATCCTACACATTCCATTAATTGGAAATCCATTACAGCTTGCAAATGTCAAAATGTAAATTCTTCTAAAAGTGCAGCTTATTTGTTCATAGTTCAGTGTGAATTATTTTAATCAGATAATCTGCTAATTCTCTGGCTAACAGCTGGTTGAGATCAGCCTGCATTACATTCTTTTTTTAAAAAGGTAAAAAGGCACTTGTCACCAAACTGAATGACCTGAGATTGGTCCCCAGAATCCACACAGCAGGAGAGACCTGACTTCTACAAGCTGTTCTTTGACATCCAAATGCTTTCCCACATGCACGTCACTTAGCATAAGTGCTATCCATACACGCTCACACAAATAAATGTGTAAAAGATAAAAACAAAACCAAACCAAAACCTCACTACAACTGTAGTGGAGATTCTCAAGCTTTTTACCACATGTAAGATTCACTTAGAAAACTTATTAAGCATAGACTCCTATATCCAGTCTCTAGAAAGTCGTCAGGCTGACACAGAGGGGCTTCTGAACTACACTGGGATACGCTGAGGGAGAGAGGAAGAGAACTCTGGGGGTCTGTGTGGGGAGGGTCTGGATGAGAAGGTTCCTAAATGAAGACTTTCCAACTGACGAGTAGGACTCAGAATGACCCTGAGGAAGGAGAGGGAAGGAACAGTGAGGCCACAGAAGGAATGGAATCAAGCACCTTTCCTGTGGTGGTGCTGGCCCACCAGGAGCCTGCTATAGCTCCAGGTTGATGGGGAATACTGCAGAACTGAGCAGTCACCATGGCAACAGGTATGGTATTGGGTGGTCAGCCAAGTCCAGGCAGCACTAGAGAATGCTTGCTCTCTGACTGAAGGAGGCTCTTATCTGTGTTTGCATACTACCCAAGCCAGCCGTTGTATGCTTGTATGCATTGCAGACTTCCAACAGCCAAGGTATGGAAGCTCAAGAGGAGTGTGGTGACTGGTCAAGGCCAAAAGAGAAAGGAGGTGGGTGACTCAGCCAGGGTAGCATGTGTCAGGTTGTCCTCCACTCCCTGCGTGGGGGAGGGGGCTGTTTTGGTGTTACCCCCCCCCCCCCAGTGGCCACTAATCTGGGGTGCAAAGAAGTCCTGGCAAGAACACTCAATGAGGATCTGAGTCACGCGGTTCCGAGGAAGGAAATAGGAAAGTCTTTTCCACGAGCACCAAGCTCAGGGATAGCACCTGTGGGACCTGAACAATGACAGGAACCCCCCGTGAGAGCCATTTCCCAGCCTTCGTCTCGCCGGAACCTTGCACCGGAGTTTCAGAAGTGCAAGACAGTCTAGTAACCCAGTCATTGCTGCACACACCTTCTCCCCGGTCAAGGCTGGACAGCCGGCTCCATTTTCATTCGCCGGTAAGGAAAACCTGCAGGCCCCTCCGCTCCGCTCTCCTATTTTTAGCCGCTAGGCTGTAGAAACAATGGGCTAAAAATAGAACTGGTTGTAATACCATGTTCCCGCCGCCAGGGGAAAGCTTAATTTAAGTTTATCCACGATGAAACCCCTTTAAGAAATACATCGTTTCAGGTGACTATTAATGTCAGGGATTTTTGCTTTTCTGAATTCTCCAATATGAGCTCTTTGACAAACAGTTTGGAAAGGAGAAAACATTCAAATGTTGTGAAGAAATCTGCCTAAAGTTCCCTTATTACTGTCTCAGGGAAAGCATTGTGAATGCTCTTTTAAACCTTACTTTTTTATTACCTTGTGAATGGGTGTCATGTGTGTGTTTGTGTGAGCGTGTGTGTGTACATCAAAACCCAACTTTTAGAAATGAGGTTCTCTCTACCTGGGATCCAGAGCTCAGGTTAACCTGGGTCTGCTGGGTGCTCCTTTGGCCTGTCTTGTAGCCTTTTAGCAGGTGCAGTGTTCTTTTTTTTATTTTTTATTTTTTAATTTTGGTACTACTTTTATTCACTTTCTTTTTTCTTTCACACTAAAATTTTTATATAATCTGACTAATTTAAAAATGTGGGCTTATATAATATTGAAGTAAATCGTTATCAGTAGTGACTTTTATCTTTATCCTTTACCTTTTCTTCATAATAAAAATCAAACAAACAAAAACCACAACAAAATAACTAAGGGGCCTGGGGGTATAGCTCAATGCTCCCCTGGGTGGTTCATTCAATTCCTAGCATCACTAAAAATCAGAAAACGCACACCCCAAACACTCCTATCTCCAAACTAGAATAAATAGCACTTAATTGCACATGGCAATGGAGTGCCCTGGGTTCTCAGGACCGAGCCTGAGAAAGCATTGTTTCTGGGGTGCTAAAAACATTGTCCAGAGGGGGAAAAAAAGAAATGTAGATTAAAACTTCCTGTCTGCTTCAGGCTGGATTCTTAGTACACTTTATGTGTCACCATGAAAGCCAGAGACAGGAGATAGAAGCTCATTTAAATATTTGATTTAATTTTCAAGTTCTTAGTGAAAACAGAGGGACCGCCGGAACAGAGAGAGACCTCTGCTGGCCGCTCTTGGGATTTCCCCTATGGATGACTGACATTCGCAGTCTTTGCTGTACAGTCACCTCTCAGGTGCTGAGCCTGGGCCTGTTTCTCCTTGTGGGGTGTGGTGGAAGCACTGTGAAGGTTTGGGGACCAGGCAGTAAGAGGCATCCACTCCTCAGGTTGATGGAAAGGGACCCTCTAAGTCCACCACGGGGCTGCCTTTGAGAACTGTGGCGGAGAACCTGGGCTTCTGTTTAGCTCTGTGCACATCTGCGGCCTCCCAGGACGTCATCATCAACACCCTGTCTTAGTGGTACAGAACTTGATCAGCCTGGATGACCAGACCTAGCAAATCATTGGTCTTCCTGGTGATCACAAACACACTGCCAGGAGTAACCATTTCACTCAGCGCTGTATTATTTAAGATCCAACAAATACCACCGGCAAGATGCCAGTAGTTTGTACTCTGAAGACCTCTATTTTGAGCATCTTTATTGGCCACCAGATTTCATCTTGTGTGAATTTTCTATTCTTTCTTTTCTTTACGAAAAAAAAAATTCTTTGAGACTCAGCGTAGCCCTCGTTGGCTACGCTCCCATGTCCTGAGTGGCTTCAGGCTTACGGAAATCCTCCAGCCTCAGCTCCTTATGTAGCTGAGAGTATAGGCCAGCAGCAGCAGGTCTGGTTATAGAAGGTATTGTTATTTTTAAAATTTGAGTTATTTACTTATTTATCTTAGGAGTATGAGTGATTTGTTTGTGTGCCTGGTGTCTGTGGAAGAGGGTCGAGGGGACTGTCTCCTGAACATGGAGTCACAGATGGTCGTGAGCTGCTGTGTGTGAGCTGGGAACTGAAGCTACTCTCCACACCAGCAAAGCATGTGATCCTAGCTGCTAGCCGTCGCTCCAGCCCCCGTATAAATTCTTCACACAGTCTGGGTTATGGCTTTACTCTGTGGTGTCCCCCGCTGGCTCGTGCTTTAAACACTTATTCCCCAGCTGGTGATGCTGTTTCTGAGAGGCCATGAAACCTTTAGGAGGTAGGGCCAGTTGGTGGATGGGTGGGCCTTTGAGTGTTACAGCCTGGCCTCTGGGATCTGACATCTCTCTGCTTTCTGCCCTCCAGACGAGGTGAGAGGGCCTCTGCCACATGTTTCTGCTTCCACGAAGGCCACCATATCTTCCCACCATGACAGACTACAACTCTCTGAAAGCCATGAGCCAAAACAAACTTTCCCTCTCTTGTTTCTGTCAGGGATTTTGGTCACAGCAGTGCAAAAGTAATTACACTATCTAAATAAAAGCACTAGTCAGTTAAGTGTCTGGAAAATATACTTTCCAGAACGAACAGACTATCTTTTAAGTCAGTTGTAATATCTCTAGTTATATAGAGAGACTGAAACTTTGAATGTGGTTAAATCCCTCACAATTTCCTTTACGTTAAGTGTCTGGAAAATATACTTTCCAGAACGAACAGACTATCTTTTAAGTCAGTTGTAATATCTCCAGTTATATAGAGAGACTGAAACTTTGAATGTGGTTAAATCCCTTACAATTTCCTTTACGGATTATGTTTTATTAAGAAAAAAACACTATACACATATATACATCAAGACTATGTATGTATTTAGATAATTGACATAGCAACAGTCTATACTTCTTTTAGAAGGTTTAAAGCCATGTACTCCTCATCTTTATATTCATATATATATATATATATAGTTATTGTGTGACATTAAAGTAGTCATATAATTCAGTTTTTCTTCATCCATTTGGGTAGTGAGTGTCCTCTATGAGTAATTGAAAAGTCTACCTTAAAAAAACAAATTTGTAATGTGACTTCTTGTCATATTCTGAGTATCTCTAAATATTATTTCTATTTTAGGATCTTTTTCTACCAGCTTATCCAGGTACAAAGAATATCCGTGGTGTTCTTGTTCTTTCAATTCTTTTTTATTTTAGATCAGCTTGTCAAGTGTTGAGGAAACCATATATCGATTTTGTTAGGATACAGTTATATCTGCAGATCCATAAGAATTGATGCATTTAAAATAATTCAGGATTGACATAGTTATGATCATGAATCTTTCCACAGATGAACATTTCCTAACATGAGATACTTGTGTTAGTGAGTCTGGCTTATTTCACTTAACGTGATAATCTCTGGTTTCATCCAATTTTTCTAATGACATAATTTTGATCTTTATGGCTGAACACACACACACACACACACACACACACACACACCTGCATTGTCTGTTTACCTGTTGATAGTACTTAGCTGATTCCATAACTTGCCTACTGTGATTAGTGTTGCAATAAACATTGATATTCAGGTACTTATGTTGTATGCTGACTTTGATTTCTTTGGTATGTTTCTAGGAATGGAAGATCATGTGGTAACTATACCTTTAGTTTTTGGGGAATCTCCATACTGATTTACACAATGGCTGTATTAAATTATAATTCTATCACTGGTTTCTATGACTTTCTTTCCTTCCTTCCTTTTACATCTTCAATACCATTTGTTGTCATTTGTTTTTGTGTTAATAGCCATCCTGATAAGGGTAAGATGAACTCTTTTAATTTTTAGATTTGCATTTTTTCGTGTATTTCTGCCAATATGTTTTAGTTACTTCCTGAAAATGGATAAAGGAAATTCTCCTCTATTTCTAAGCTGTTTGTTCTTAAACATTTCCTTAAGTTTATAGATATTTCCCCCTGTGTCATGAACACTGGCTTTTTCATTTTTTGATGTGTTGCATGATGACTTCCTGTCTGGACATGTGTTCACAGACATGGACATCAATGGCAGATTTCAAGGGGAGAACTGGAATTTCCGTTTACACACCCACTGATTCGGTTGCTCTCCTGAATGCTCCATTTCATGCTCCACAGCTCAGAGGGCGTGTTGACCCATGCTGGATCTGAATTGTGTGCACTGCAGCCTGCCGCCGGTACAGAGAAAGTGCTTCCTCTCGGTAGCCCTTTGGACATGGCCATGGACCTGTGTTGGTTGCTTTCATGGTCCTACTTGCACCTATCAAATCTCTGAATATGGTGTCTAGAACTGAAGCCTGAACCGTAGTCCCGAGTCAAATGATGTCAGGCAAGGACATTTGCTTTTGTGCTCCAGATATTTCACTTTTCACAGCCTGGGATTTGATTTTCTTAAAGTCCCTCTCTCTGTCCTTCATTGTGTGTGTGTGTGTGTGTGTACTTGCCGTTGTCATTGTGTGCATGTGATGGGGAGGTCAGAGCAAAACTCTTAGTATTTGCTTCTCTTCTTCCACCATACAGGTCCTGTTACCCAAACTCAGATCCTCAGGCTTGGTGGCAAGTGTCATTGGCTGAGTCATCTCTCCAGCCCTGATTAGCTTTTTCATGTATTGGTTCAATGGCCATGGCATTTAATTCATTCTTTTGAGGCTTTTCTCTAATGAACTCCTAACATATGACCCCTCTAAGCACTTGTCTGGGAATTCAGAGCCATGGTTGGGTTCTTACATTGATTTTTTTTCTTTTTTGTAAAATTTCATTCTATTAGACTCACCTTGTCAAATTAAAAAAACCATATTCAGTTACACAGCTATTCAGTGGTCCTCCACATAGCCCTGTCCTTCTGAATTTGGTAAGCTCCCGTCTCTACCTGAGCTCCTATTGAGAATGACAAACAGGGCTGAAGAAAAAGTCCCGAGGTGTGCCACTTCTGAGGATGGCGTCAGCCTGTCCATGATTCAACGGGAACTTGGAAATGGAGTGTGGGTAAAAATAGGCCGAGGATTTAGATTTGGGAAGTCCAAGAGTTGAGAATCAGTGAGAGGCAAACTGGTGGGAAATGGGTAGTGTACAGAAGAAAGTAGAAAAGCTGGGGGAGGGTCAGGAAGAGAAGGAAGAAAAGAGCTAGAGAAGGCAGCAGAGAGGGAATGATACGGAGGGCGGAGTGAGGAGAGCCCAGGGCCACAGCAGCCATGGGAAAAGATGGCTTCCTGGAGGGGCTAATAAGGGTACAAAGACCTGAGGAAAAAGGCATTGTGTGTGCACGTCTGTAAGGCGGCTGTGGCGGAAGGACTAGGAGCAAAACTAGATCATGGCCCAGCTAGAGGAGACTGGTAATGCTTTTCCCTCAAGCCACATAATGAGTGCCCAGTATATCATTATTTGTACCTTAAACTTTCTTTTTAAAGCAGTTTCAGGTGCACAGCAAAAAAATTAAACAGAAGGCATGGAGAGATTGCACAACTTCCCAGTTCCCACACTGGGAACCTTCCTCCACTGTCAGTATCTGCTGGTTAGTAAGTTTGTGACCAATGATGAAACCATAGGTTATATCCAGGTTTACGCTCAGTGCTCTATTATAAGGGTTCAGACTCTTACAATGATGTGTTTCTACCCTCATATACATTAGAAGTCTTGTGTGGTCTTCCACCTTCCCCTCTATCTATACTTTCTGGGAAGGGTATATAAATGAGTATATAAAACTAAGTCTTAAAGCCTAGGATTGCCTCAAGCTCACTAGGTAGCTGAGGATGACCTTGACCTTCCTACTGCCACATCCCAAGTCCTAGGGTTACAGAAATGTACCACAAGTCCTGGGCTACATATACTTTTTAAATGTAAGAAGTAATTTTTTCTCAAAACAACAAATAGGTAATGCGCAAGTATAGAAAACAGATAAAAAAAAAAGACAGGGGTTCACTCTGTGGCCCCGACTGGCTTAGAACTCACTATGTATCCCAAACTGTGTTGAGTTCAAGGCAATCTTCCTGCCTTCCAGTTGCGGGAGTTGCTGGTGTGTTCTACCATATTTAGCTGCGTGCAACCCCTGTAAGGATCTGCTTCAGAACTCAGGACGAAATGCAGGATTTGGGGTAGAAACAGGATTTGAAGAGAGACCAAGTGATAGAGAAGTAAGAATAAATAAAATAAAATAAAAAAGCAGTAGAGGGAATTTTACTGTTTAAGTTTTACCAGAGGGAGAAAGTCTGTTGCATGCAGGTTTGGGAAGAGAGGAGGTCTGGCGTCATTTCTGGAAGTTGTCGGGGAGGTGCCCAGGAGGAATGAATGAACCTGGTGTCAATTGGCAGGTAGGGCCAGTTGAGGCTAAGTATGAAAGCAGAGCAGAGGCATCTTGCAGAGAGCCGATACCCAGCAATGCTCTGCTGCACAGGAATGGGACTGGGAAGTGGACTGGATGTTGGTGGTGGTCCTGGATTGAGGGCTTTCAAGATGGGCAACACAGTTGATGGAGTGCTGGCCAAGTGCATGCCCGGCAGGTCTATATTGATGTTTGGGTGTCCCTTGAGGTAGTTTTTATTTTGGGGGATTGAGGCATGAAGGATGGGAGGTGTACAGATCTGTCTGCTAAGCTTGCTCCAGATCCTGTAGCCTAGAAACAAGCCCTCGATGGGGGTTGGGGGCTATGCCATTCCTAGGAATCCCTTGGCAGTCCTGGTTTCAGTGGTGATGGGGAAAATCCTTTCAGGTTTGTTTGGGCTGCAAGAAGTCTTCATGGCTAGTTTTCCTCAGGACAGCTCTAGCAGGTCTTTAAGGCATCTTATTCAGCATTCACGTTAACGGTGAGGTACACTGGTGTGGACTCATCTGCCATCATAGGACATAGCCTCAGACCCAGCTAGAATTTACCAACTTTATTATAGGCTGAGAAGCAGCTATGTAGTGATGATGGTAGATCACGCATCTGGCCCCTGCCTTGCACGATTTTCGGCTAGCCAGCTCCTGCTGTTCTTACACATGATTTCGCTCCCTGTTCATTAGGGATTATACTGAGGGTGCCAGTTTTGGGGAGCTTGCTAAAATTTTCTAACATCCAGAGACGAGGAAAAAGACAGAGTCTGAGTACAATGAAAGGTGCTTAAGAAGTTACTGTCCTCTGGATTTCATGACAAAGGAGATTCAGTTCTGAAATTCCTTGACCCAGGAGAGATTTTGCTTGTGTGAGAGCAAACTGGCAGAATTATTCTGACATCACAGGAGTGTAGTAGGGGTTTTCACAAAAAAAAAAAAAAAGAAAGAAAGAAAAGAAAAGAAAAGAAAAATGTTCCTGGGAGTGTTTTAGGAAGGCAGGTTGGTATTTAAACTGCCTCAGTCATGAGGAGGTTGGAGTACCGAGGTCTACCTCAGGACCCCATGCCATCGAATATCTTTGTGAGATTCTGGGGTCACTTGAGAAATAACTTTTTTCATCTTGTGTCCCCAGAGCATGGCCAGACTTGGCATATGCTGCCCACTTCATGGATTTAAGGCAGCATGACTTGCCATTGACTAGAAGTCTGGAGGCCACATGAGGACTCACAGTGGTTGCTTGCAGAAGCATCATGTCCTACAGCTGATACTCGGGGAAGGGAGCCCGTGAAGCCAGGAGTCAGGTGCACTGAGTCTGCGTACTGCAAGCAGACTGCTAGAAGCTGTCCCCCCCCCCGCCCCCGCCTCTCCTGCTTCCCACTGCTTATTAGTTGAAACTGAGCTGTGGTAAGCTTTGGGCATCTGTGAGATGGGAACAAGGAGTTTGTAGCTGCTTCCTTTGTTATTCTGAGAATAGGCAGACTTCCTAGCACACAGGAAATCACAATCATGTGAAAGGGCCTTGGAAGCTCCCAGCTGACCCCATTCTTTTTTCTTTAAAAACATTTAATTTATTTCATGTGCGTGAGGGGTTTTGCCTGAATATATGTCTGTGTGCCATGTGCATGCCTGGTGCCCGCAGAGCTTCTAAGAGGGCATGGGCTTCCCCGGAAGAGCTGCGTGTTGCTGTGTGAACACGGGTCCTCTGTAAGAACAGTTAATGCTTTGAAACCCCGAGCAGCTGTCCAGCCTCACTGCCTTTAATCTTGTCAAATCACTTCTTCCCTGCCTGAGGTTGGCCATTGGCCAGCGTGCATCAAGCATGTGGGCAGCCAATGTGCACAGAGAGGTGGCGGCTAGATTAGTCCTAGAGGCCAGCCTGGTGCTGGGTTTGTAGCGGGTCCTCTATCCTTGATGGCTACAAAGAGAACCACTGAAAAACTTTTGCCTTCAACTCCCAGTGATTTTTGAGGCATAAAAATTACTTGGAGATCCTATACACATAATGAATGGAATGTTTAGATTCTTAGATTTGTTTTTCTTTGCAAACACAATTATCACTGAAATGAATGAAACTGTCTGGCGGTTTGTGGTTTCTCACATTGTGCTGAATTCACAGCCTCCCCAAACTGTGCTGAATTCACAGCCTCCTTCTTAATTCCAAAGTTCCCAAGGGGGTCAGAATCAGTAGCCCTGGGCAGGTTTCAGGCATCAAGCAAGCACTTAACTACATTCCTCAGAGGGCTGTGGTTACACTCTTCAGGGAAGCCAACAAGTGCCCTCTGAGAAATGCTAGGGTTTGTGTAAAACTGGGGCAGTCACTCGTCCAAAGATGATTTCTTTTTCCTTCTATGGGTAGAAGGATGCTAGAATTATAACTAACACAGGGATAGTCTGGTGTGATACAGGATGGGCTCGCTTGGAGGGTTCTGTGAAGAGCTCAAATTACTTAGATACACATGAGTTCGAAAAACATCCAGAAAGAATATTGTTTTGGAATGGTAAAGCTTGGGGCCTCTCCTGTTCCTCAGTGTGACATTTCAGGAGGACAGCAGCTTCTGCTTCAGGATTAAAGGGAGAACTATTCTGCAATACTGTCATAAATAATTCAAAACCTAAGAGAGCTTAATGCGGACCATTAAGAATGTGACCTGCAGTCACACACAGAGGAGAAGGAGAATACATCTAGATCATGAATTACCAGGAAGTAAGTGGGAGGCCCATCCATCTACAGGGGAGCCATTCCCATGCATTTTTATGACAGAGTTTTAAAGGATTTAAACTCCCCCAGTGTCTGGGCTCTGCATTTAACCTCCAGTTGAGGTCATCAGTCTGTTCCATCATGACATGTGCTGTGTGGTACAAAACTCCCTCCCCACTAAGCTGTCCTTGCAAATGTTGTCTTGAAAGGGTCTTAAGATTCAATTATTAATCAGAACCCATTTAGGCTGTTGATGCCAGGGATGAAAAACTTTTTCAATTTGCAAAGCTGGGCTAAGCTGATCAAGGAGAATGGTACAATTTCATAGGAAATACATTAAGCCTCCCACGCCTGTCTAAAGAGCTTACTGAGGCTTAGGAGAGTGCAGAGAAAGGTGTGTTTGGGTGGATACATTATTAGTCAACAGAGAATAATTAAGAGGAATTGATAAACCATAGTGAGCCTCACTTTAAATAAAGTTTTCTTGACCTGAAAAGAAGGGCTAATTTACTTTACTTTCTCTTAAAAAAAAAAACAAACAAAAAACAAAACTCATTTAGAATGTAAGCCCTGTTAATATTCTGAAACAACCTGCTTCTGGGTTACCTAGCAACTTATGATGTCATCTTGTATCACCCAGCCACGTGGCCACACCTGGGGGCGTGGTTAGTGGTTACCTGACCTTAAAAAGGACAACCGGCAAGTGTTCTCTCTCTTTCTCTCTCTCTTGCTCTTCCTTTTGCTCTTCTCTCTCTTCCTCTTCCTCTCTCTCTCTCTCTCTCCCCCCCCTTCCCTCCTCTCCTCTCTATCTCTCACTTCCCCCCATCATGGCCCACTTTCCCTGCTTCCCCTCTCTCCTAAAAAACCCCTTTTATAGAAAACCTGTTGTAAGCCTCGTCTTCTTTATAACAAGCCCTGCACAGTTTTACTTAGCAAATGCTATTTGCTAATTATGTAATAGAAATGATATTCTCTGCACTTAATTTTGTTTTATTCTTTTTTTCCCCTCCAAGCTATGAGTATCTAGAAGTATTAATAGTTTTATGAGTTGCCAGACTTTAGGCATGGGGGTGATGAATGACCTATATAATTTGTAATATACTGGAAATATACAATTTGTGTTAAGTATAAGAGTCTGTATTCTTAGCAAGTTCCAGAACAGCCAGGGCTATAGAGAAATCTTGTCTCAAAACCGAACAAAACAACAAAAACAAACAGAAATAAACAACCCCCAAGCCAAACAAACAAAAAAACAAAATCCAAAGTAACTAACCAACCAAAATAACTAAAACTCACCTCCCCCCAAAGCTAAAACAACCCCCCAAACAAACAACCCCCACACCCCCCAAAAAACTATGCTGTCTTTCATAATTGATGAACTGACCTCACTATGGGAGGGAATGTGTATTCTCCTGTCTGCATGTAGGGACCGGGTCTCCCTGAGAAAGAGGAGGGTGCTACAGAAGAGTTGAGTCTACAATTCTAAATATACCCCTTTGGCATAAGAGAAGCCCTGAGCTAATTATTGCAAGGCACTTCAGGTGTAGGAGATTCTCTGGAGGGTAGAGGTGCCTTTTTGCAAGTGCTGTTTACGTGGATGTGGACGAAAGGAAGCTCTCTCCGCCACAGGAAGAAAGGGCGTGTCTAAACACTAACAACACTGACACCCGCACATAAATCATGGTCGGCTCCTTTACCAAGGTCTGTTTAGCTCCCTTCGAGTTTGAAATAGTACGACTGAACGCATCACAACCTGTTGGAGATTTTCTAGGTCTTTGTGTAGCTCCCCCATATACACGGGCGTAAATGTTAATAAAGCTTGTTCATGATTCATTTGTTAATTTGTCTGCTTTTTTTTTTCTTGCAGGTGTATCTCAGCTAAGAGTTAAGAGTGATAGCAGGAATGATTTCTCTTCCTTTATAGTTTTCCAAAGTGCCAGTGTCTCTCTTTGTTCTGCCATTTCTAGTTCTCCTCCTTTTCTTTTCCTTTTTCTTTTTTCCTGTAGGCAGCTAGGCAAGACAAAAATGATCTCTATTCTAGGGGTGGTGACACCCTCCTGCAGTCCCAGCCCTCGAGACAGGAGGATTTCAAGGTGGATGTTATCCCAAGCTGTACAGTGAGTTTGAGACCAGTCAGAGGAATTCAGTGAAAAAAATAAAAATAAAGCAAAATAAACCCCACTCTAAAACAAAAGAAAAACCTTAACAAACCAAGGCAAGCCAGACGAAGCCTCAATAGACTGAAATGACCTGCAGCTCATAGGTTTAGGAACTGGAGCCATTTTCCTCCAGGATTAGAATCTCGTCCATAGCCCTATGTAGGGGACACGTGTAGCCATCCTCAGTTCAGAGGAGAGTGGGCACGGGCTACCAGCTAGAAAATGTGCTGACCCAGCGCTAAATGAAAATTTCAGAGAGCAGGAAAAAGCGCTACAGAACTACTGAACTAGCAGACCTTTCCCTTCCTTTTCCTGTGGTCTTTTACCTAGTCACAGATTTTTTTAACTTTTCTATTTAATGACATTTTAAATAAATTAAAAATTTATAGCAACATTTCTTTTGGCTGTACAATCTTTACATTGTACAACACCCGCTTCAAATGCAAGCGTGTTTAACTCATTTGTGTAGCCACTAAAATCTAAGTCGTATAATCTATATGTTGTCCCGTCGGGGTGCCTTGAACTAGCCAAGGAAAACAAACAACAAACAAACAAGCAAAAACCCAGACTTAGGTCTGGAGGAAAGATGAAATCCCCCTAGGAACAGACAGGCTTTGGCTTTTCAAAGTCACTTTCCTGTTAGCCATTGGTCCAACACATTGTCCCCTGTTTTGGAAGGCTCCTCCCTACTGACATCAGAAACTCCTACTCTAGGTAATTGGGTCAGAGGGAAGCAGTGAGCTGCTTCTCATTGAGCTGTGGCATCCTGACCACAGTCCACCAGGCACACTCAGCCCTGCCTGGTAGGTAGGGATGGCCAAGGTGCTGTTAGCCCTGTCCTGGGGTGCTGCAGATAGGCATATCCAATTGTGATTCGCCATGTCTGCCAGACCCCTGTCTGGGGCAGTGAGTGACTCAGAAGGGAGCCCAGCTAGGTTCTCATGTTTCAGAGTGTGGGAGGGTAGGCGGATGCTCTGTAGTAGGAGGGGAGGTGGGAAGAGGACCCGAGTGGCAGCAAGCCTTCCCGCTCCTGTTCCTTCCTTCCTTCCCACCTCTCTTCCTGCCTTTCTTGCTGGCTCATTATTTTCAGCATAGAGCTGACCTCTCAGGGTGTGTGTGTGTAAAAGTTTCTGTGCTTTTCTGGATATAAAATAAGAATAAATTTCCACAAATGAATATCTCCCATCCTACATTTGTAGCTTCTCTAGCCCTTGCTTTTTCGCTTTTCTCCTTTCCTGTTCCCCCTTCCCGTAAATCCCTGCGCACCGGCATCCCTGTCTTGCCCCTCTCCCGGAAGTGAACCCCACCCCCGTGGGAGGCACACCTCACTGTGACTTTTCCCTGCAGGGGCAGCAAGGACTTATTTTTCAAAGGGACAATACGGTCCAGTACCATCTACAGACCGGAGAAGCTGGGGCACTTCCAGGCTCTTCCAGGCCTGGGAAGAAGTTAGAGAAAAGGCGAAATACTGTGAAGGCTTCCTTTCTCCAGAGCAAAGTTTGTCTGGTTCCCCTTACTAGAATCACATCAGAAACCTATTTAAGAGCAGTTTTTGCAGCCGGGCGCGGTGGCTTACGCCTATAATACCAGCACTCGGGAGGCAGAGGTAGGCGGATCTCTTGTGAGTTCGAGGCCAGCCTGGTCTACAAAGCGAGTCAGGCCGGCCAAGGCTGCACAGAGAAACCCTGTCTCGAAAAACAAACAAACAAAAACCCAACCCTCAGTTTTCAGGAACTCACTGCAGAGCTGCTTCATCCCTTTGTGGCAGGGCCAGAAACCACTTTTGAACAGAGAGTCGCCATCTTCTGTCTGGGAGTTTGCAAATCAGTATGTGACGGTGGTTCTCAGAATCTAGGAGGCCTCACACTGTCACTAGGACAGCATCTGGGACTGACTGCCCGCGTGCTTAATTCCCAGATCTGGAGCTCAAGAATTTAACCTTTTGAACAAGCTTCTGGGATACTATTGCTTTTGTGGGTGCTGCATTCCGAGAACAATTAAAACAATTCAGTCTCCTGTCTGTCAGGCACAGCATACTCGCTTCCCGGGAAGTCCCCAGAATCAGTGCCTAGAGGCACGGGCGGTGGCAGGCTTGCTTTCCTCTGTGTGGACCGGCAAGAACCGGGACTGCAGGGGAGGGCCACTGACCCTCTGGCACCGGGCCAGCCTGCAGGATCCTCTGTGGCAGGACTGCTTTGGAGAATCTGTTTCTGAAATGATGGCTGGACATATTCACATGGTGAGAGATCACCAAGCCCTGGCTGGTATTTCAGGGGTCTCAGCTACAGAGCCCCCCTTTTTACCATCTAGGAAGAACTTCAGGGGCTCATTCGTAGGTTCTCACAGGAGCTCATCTTTCTTCCTCTCTTTTCTCCTCCATTTCTTTTCTTTCCCTTTCTTTTCTTCACCTGCAGTTTTCAATTTTTCCACTTGAGGTCGCAATAGGACAGCGATTTTCTTGGACCTTCCCTGCTTAGGATGGATTTGGATCAAGGATGGTGGGCGTGGGGGGGTTTGGGGGTGGGGGGGGGTGGGGGAGGAATCTACCTAACTCCTAGCTGGCTGATTTGTTCAGAGAGCTCGCCGGTAAAAGAAATACTGAACACGGCTCAGCACTACCAATGCAGCCTCGTGTGGCTCTCTGAAGGTGCCCTTTCCCCTTTCAGACAGTGTTACAGCTGTCCCAAGCGGAGGACTAGTAACACTAGGGTATTGATGGCAGCTAAGAAGAGGCTGGTGGGTCATGTCCACAATTTCTAGTCGCTGGGGTCTCTACATACAGGTTTCATCTGCCTGTCTGACGTGAAGTGCTGTCAGATGCAGCTCTAAGAGCCCTTGCACACTTCCTGCCGGATGGATTACTCCTACGCTTCTTCTTGACCAAAACTCTGGAGCTGAAATTCATCCTGGCAATGTTTTCCTAGGCCACAGTTTTTCTTTTTTGTTTTCGTTTTTGTATTTTATTTGCCCAGTGGCTTCTGAACCCAAGATGTATTCACCAAATTAACTGTGGCATTCCGTACCTGGTTTCCTTCTCCCAGTCACTACGGGTCCATGGGCCATTCCTGTAGACTGTTTGGAAACTGTTGTATTTAAAACTCAAATGGGGGCCAGAGGGATGACTCAGTGGTTAAGAGCCAGGGCTGCTTTCCCACAGGATCCGGGTTCAATTCCTTGCCTCCATATGACAGCTCACAACTGCCTGTAACTCCAGTTCCAGGCGGTCTGACACCCTCACACAGACAGGTAGGCAAAACGCCAGTGCCCATGAAATTAAAACAAATTAAGTGAAAAGCCTAGAACCTAAAAACCAAATTGTTAAAATCAGTGATTCTTTGTCCCCCAAAAAAGGTTCACCAGAAGGTGCCATGCATTTGCCATGGAAAAGGAAAGCAACTTGAAAAGGACGTCGCAAATTTAGTCAGCATTTGCATCTTTAAGTCTGTGTGTGCCTGAAGGCATGTAGCTCAAAACTGAGTTGGGCACAGACACATGGGTGTTTCTATGGCTGCCCTTTTGGCTTTTAGGTCATTCTCTGTCGCACAGTTCCTGGCCTCTTTAATGATGCACTGGAAAAGAGAGGCTGTGACTCTTTCCTGCCGCTTTCCAGAGCTCAGTTAAGAAGCAGTATCCTGGGAGACAGACACCAGTTGATCTGTACATTTCCTGATATGTCCAGATTTCAGAGATCAGATGACTAAACCTGAAATAGGCATGTTTCTATGAGTTTGATTGGACCAGGTAAAGCAGGGACCCCCCCCCCCCTTATTTCTTGCCCAGACCTCTTCCTTCTTTGGCCTTGTTTTTCTTCAGTTAGTAAGAGATACAGCTCTTCCACCCCTCCATCCCCCACCCCCCAAGGCTGTCCCTGCTTGAGTGGCCTAACGGACCTTCCCCGTAACTTACTGTGGAAAATGCAGGTGAAAGCTGACCCCAAACCAGCCCAATGAGCAAGCTGAGGTTAATTAAGCAGTGAATGAACAAACTTGGCCAGGCACTTCTTTCAGTCAGCTGTTATGAGAAAGTGGTTCAGAAAGCCGTTTCCCTTTCTTCAGCTTGTCACTGTCTCCAGTGTCAGAGCCAGGAGTAAGACCTGGAGTCTGGAGATTCAGACTCACTTACTGTATTTTTGAAGAGCTCTTTGTATTTTTCTGTCCACAGGGAAGGTTGCTGTGCCCCTGCTCTATAGGATGTACTGGGAGAAAGCTGGCTGCGATTCTAATCTGCCTCCCCTCCAAGTTATTTTCTCTCGAAAGGTCTCAGCCATCGTCTGTGAATTAAGGGGTTCGGAACAAAAGGATTCATCTCTAATAACTTTTGGCACTCTTCAGGTCCAAATGGTGGCTTGGGGGTCTCAACACCACGTGGTTTGAGTTCTCAAGACTGGGCAGTGTTTGGTCAGATGCCACGAGAGTGTCTTCAATTTTAAATTCTTTATTATGCAGAGTATCTAACTTGATAACTTGAACATATACTAACGTTCCAGTGGAACTGAGAACACGAGGTAGCTTCAAGCTCCAGGCTGTAGTCAGGTGTGTGCACACTTGGGGGTGTGCAGGTTCGTGGTGGGGGGCAGACGATGACACAGGATCATACTTTCTTTGCTCTGGGTACTGGGATTGAACCTAGGGCTCATGCCCGATAAACACACTAGCAAAGGACTATATCTCTAACTCCAAACTGTATTTTAAATGTTCCAATAAACTCTTCTCAGGCGCAAATATCTCTCCTTTCATCAATTTTCTTACTCTGGAAATTCAGTTTGCCCTATATTAAATTTCCTCAGAGTAAAAAATATGGGTTGTGTAAAATCGAGGAACACCAAAATGAATAGTTTGTGTGTACAATGAAGGCCTGCCTTAGCTCATACCTAGCTTAGAGCCCTTTGTCCTTTCTCTTTTATAATGTGTTTAATTCTCCATATAGGCACGTTTGTCCATCATATATGTATGTGCAGAGAGAAAGTCAATGAGAGGACTCCCATCCCTCTCCATAGTTCCTGTTACCTGGCGTGATGGACTCCAATGGAGAAAGACAGAGTAGTAGTAGCCCATTTAAGACCTCTGGCCCCAGAGAACACTGAACAGGTCTGGTGCCGGGCGAATGTCACGGCCTGTGTAGAGCAGCTGTGTAATCCTCCGCCTTGGAGTGGTCTGCTGCAGTCAGGCATGCGCAAGTGTCTAGCATTCCCAGTGCTGACAATCCCCGGCTTACTGCCCGAAAATAGTCCCCCGTTGCATTCCCCAGGACTCCCGGCTCGCTGGGCAGATAGCAGGCAGACAGTCGCGTGTTCTCTGGCTCTTACCCTGTGCTGGCCTTTGTGTGTGGGTGAAGCGCAAGTATAAAATCAGGAGCAAAGACACAGACTCTTAAAAAGACAGTTCATGCGGCCCAAGTGCCAAGCGCTGGAAGCGGGAATCGGAGAAGAGCGGTGCAAACATGCGGGAACGGAAGGCAGAAGCGCACAAACGTAGCTGTACCCACAAGCAGCCATGCTCACACTTACATGGTGAGGTCTCACACTACCTTAGTTTGCCTTAAGCATTTCCATCATCTGAGAGTGTGGGAGGGAAAAACAGAACAGTTAAAGGTAAAGTAAATTCAACGCTCACCGCTCTCTTCTTAAAGCCTAGCGGCAACACTCCTACCCAGAATTCCATTTGCACTGTGCAGGCACCCATGTTGTGGGGGAGGGGTGATGTGTAGGGAGTGAAGGCGCAGTCCTGAGAACCAGGCTGGTTGGGCTCAATCTTCGGCCCTGTTGTTTGCTAGCTGTTTGACCCTAAACAGTTGTCTTATCTTTTCGTGCCTTCATCTTATCTGCAGAAGGGTCTAGCAGTGGTACTTACCTCATGCGCACGTGGTGAGGATGCTGCTGAGGGACATACATGAAGCACCTGGGACAGTCCTAGTCAACATGTAACTCTAGTCAAACAAACTGGTTCACAAGCTGAGCTTGGGTGGAATCGGTTCTCTGGGTTGTCATTGTCTGTCTGGGGCTAAACAGACATAGACCCCCCATAACTCACGGAACAAGTACTGGCCAGACAGTCCTGGCATACAGATGGCACTCACCTTCTAAGTGAGTGCCCCTCTCCACCTCCCAGTGGTGCGTTTGCCCATGTCCATGTCTTCAAAGCTGGGTCACCCCCACCCCCCACGGCAATAGCTTGGATCTCAAAGTAACGAATTGTCATAGCTCCCTGTGTTCCAAGCTGGACCCCCTAGTTTTCCACGGGATCCTCTTCTTGATCCTCTTATGGTAATTTTACATATCACTGGTCCAAGGAAGTTTCCAAGATAGAAGATCTAGGACTGTTCTCTAACCTTTCCAAGAAGACAAGAAGGTATGGAATTCTTGTGCTGGCTCACTTGTGGTACACGAACATTTGGATAAAGAGATCTGATCTTTCAAAGTTGGGCACTAGAGCCATCCTTCACATAAAATGAAAAGAAACTTTGCAGATTTTCAGCTGGTGGACTGTAGAAGGGAAGAGTAATGAAGAACAGGTTAGGCTGTGTTTAGTAGCCTGGATAACTTCCCTTTGCAGAAGAGGTGAGTCACAAGCTGTGCTGCAGGAAGCAAGCTTGCTCCCTGAAGCAGACATGGCGGTCTTGCTCAGCTTTAAGCAAGGCATGTTCTCCCACCATACAGGGTCTGTGGCTACTCTGTGCTTTCCTGGACCACTGCGTTGAGCAGGGCTTTAGTATGGATTTTGTTGTTGTTGTTGTTTACTGTAACCTGGAGTTGAATTCCACAGCCACGGATGTGCCAGGCAGCTGTGGGCTCCCATCTGCGCTTTGCTTCCTCATGCACTCTCACTATGTCAGGTGCAGCATGCCTCTTGCTGTGGGAGGGGGCTAGGGTGGATGTGATCACAGCTTCCTGTGTGTGGCATGGAAGCTGGCTTATAAAGATGCAGTCATAGGTTTTTCCAACCACAGGCTCTGTTTCAAGGACATGGATTACATTACCCGGGCTGCGGAACACAAAGACAGATACCCTGATCTGTTCAACACCTCTCCGAAGAGATTCTATTTATGTCATTAGGACCCTGCTCCGGCAGCAGTGCAAATGGGAAGAGACAGAGGATACTCAAAGAAGCAAAGGGCTTTTTTCAGCCTGAAAAAGTTGGTCTAATGAATGGACATTTGCAGAAATAGTGACATTTAAATAGAATTATTAAGCAATTAGCCAAATTATCCTTAGGATGGAAAATGGGGGATTTCAAAGGGAATCATTAAAAGAAAGCTTGGTCCATTGTACTTTGGGGTTTTTGTCTTGCATCATTATTCCTCATTGGCTTCCACATCAAATGTAGAAGGTCATGATTTTGGCAGAAATCATGATAGAGGCTGACATGCTTTTGTTTGTGGATGGTACAAGGAAGGCACATCTGCCGGGTGGGGGTGTCAGTGATCTCCTCAGCTCTCAGGGGCACATCTGGACATCTGTAGCCCTTGACGCAGTGAAGACAACTCTTGGCATCATTATCAAGCACAGGACACATGTTAGTAAAGAGTTCAGTTGTCGTCGCTCATGAGCTCTGTCCCAGATGGCAATCCATTCCCAAGGCCAGCCAGAAGTCTCCCCAGGCACTAACGGAACTGGACAGAACCCGGAATGGCAAGGGGGATGGGCTCTCGAGGGACTGTCCTGATTACATTGAGGTGGGAAGACTGTGGGTGGCACTGCTCTCTTACTGGGGTCCTGGACTGAGTAAGAATTGGGGAACATATACTAAAGGACAGTCATACTAAAATCTGTACACCTAAAGAAGCTAAGCAAGAAGGACGACCCTGCGTAAGATGATCAGTCCTCACTCAGAAAGGGAAACGGGATGGAAGAGGGAGTTTAATGGGAACAGGACAGGAGTAGACCACAGAGGCCTCTGAAAGACTCTACCCAGCAGGGTATCAAAACATACGCTAAGACTCATAGCCAAACTTTGGTCAGAGTGCAGGGAATCTTATGAAAGAAGGGGGAGATAGAAAGACCTGGAGGGGACAGGAGCTGTACAAGGAGAGCAACAGAACTAAAAAATCTGGGCCCAGGGGTCTTTTCTGAGACTGATACTCCAACTAAGGACCATTTATGTATATAACCTTGAGCCCCTACACAGATGTAGCCCATAGCAGCTCAGTGTCCAAGTGTGTTCTCTAGTAAGGGGAACAGGGACTATCTCTCATATGAATGCAGTGGCTGGCTCTTTGATCATCTCTCCCTGATGGGGGAGCAGCCTTGCTAGGCCACAGAGGAAGACAATGCAGCCACTCCTGATGAGACCTGATAGGCTAGGGTCAGAGGGAAAGGGAGGAGGACCTCCCCTATCAGTGAACTAGGGGAGGGGCATAGGAGAAGAGGGAGGGAGGGGGCTACAGTGGGATACAAAGTGAATAAACTGTAATTAATAAAAAAATAAATAAATTTAAAAGAAGAAGAGGGGAACCTTGAAGCATCCGTGCACCGATTACTGTCAGTCCCCGATGGATACAATGAGAACAACCCTTTCAAGCACCCGTTAATGCCCGTTAATGCGGCTTCCTTTCTATGATGGATGAGAACCTGTGAGCTGAAAGAAATCCTCTCTCCCTTAATCTGCTTCTGTCAGGGTGTCTTTTACATGCTTTTATTACCGCTATAGGAAAAGCAACCACGTCAGCACGTACAGCCTAGGCATCTATGCAGGAAATGGTAGAACAGACCTCACCATCCGAGGACAGGCTAAATGCCCGAGCAGCCCTGTCAGCTGTTCTGTGTCCTGTGCTCGCCTCATCACGACTGACTTTATTATCTTTAAAGGTTTATTTATTTTATACATATACTTGTCTTGCTGGCTTGTGTATAGCTGGTTCACATGTGTGCCTCACGCTGATGGAGCTAGAAGAGGGCCTCAGATGCCCCAGAACTGCAGTGAAGGACAGTTATGATCTGCCATGCGGGTGCTAGAAGCTAACTTGGATCCTTTGCAAGAGCAGCAAGTGCTCTTTACCTCTGTGGCAGCTTTCCAGCCCCTTAATGACTCAGTACCTTTTAAGATGGCGTGTGTGTGTGTGTGTGCGTGCAGACTGATCCAAGAGAACTGCTGAGTGGTCGTGACTGGCGACAGTAGAGAATCACTCTTAGCCCTGTGTAAAGGCACAGGAAAGATGACATATTCATAGCGCCGCTATGAAGGAGAAGGGAAGGAGAGCCGGGGAGACAAGAAAGGGAGAATAAATGTGAGAAGCATGATCTTTTCTAGTTCCCACCATTTAAAGGTCATCCTGAGTGAGGTATCCCAGAAGCAGAAAGACACACATGGTATATATGTACTTACTTATAAGTGGATATTAGACATGTAATATAGGATGAACATACTAAAATCTGTACACCTAAAGAAACTAAGCAAGAAGGAGGACCTTGGGTAAGATGATCAAGAGGGGGAAAACAGGAAACAGGACAGGAGCCTCCCACAGACTGTCTCTGAAAGACTCTACCCAGCAGTGTATCAAAGCAGATACTGAGACTCATAGCCAAACTTTGGGCAGAGTGCAGGGAATCTTATGAAAGAAGGGGGAGATGAAAGACCTAAAGGGACATGAGATCCACAAGGAGAACAACAGAACCAAAAAATCTGGGCCCAGGGGTCTTTTCTGAGACTGCTACTCCAACCAAGGTCCATGCATGGAGATAACCTAGAACCCCTGCACAGATGTAACCCATGGCAGCTCAGTCTCCAAGTGGGTTCTCTAGTAAGGGGGACAGGGACTGCCTCTGACATGAACTCAGTGGCTGGCTCTCTGATCACCTCCTCCTGTGGGGGAGCAGCTTTACCAGGCCACAGAGGAAGATCAGGCAGCCACTCCTGATGAGACCTTATAAACTAGGGTCAGAGGTAAGGGGAGGAGGACCTCCCTTATCAGTGGAGGGGCATTGGGAGGGGATGAGGGAGAGGGCTACAGCTGGGATACAAAGTGAATAAATTGTAATAAATAAAAAAGAAATAAATTATAAAGTAAACAGGAGCGGGGCTGAGCAGGGAGCGGTCCACTTCCTCTGCTGGGTGACGAGTGAAGCGCGCCTGCCCGTCTCGTCTCCAGTCCTGCTTTCTCTGCTGTCGGGAATTGATTTCCTGTGATCTCACGATGGCTGAGAAGGAAAATGAGGCTCTCAACAAGCAAGTGTGGTTCTCTTTCCGGGCTATGAGACACCTTATTTCCTACGTTTTTGAATTATACTAGGGCATCAGGTTCGTTGTTGCGGGAATTATTTTAAAGCTCCTTTCACTTTACACTAATCACACTAAGAGCGGGGCAGCTGGAAGGAGGTCAGCGGGTCATAGAAGAGGCCGAGAAGAGTTAACAATGATGAGGCTGTCCACAGGAGGACACGCGTGGGAGCGGAGACTCCTAGGAGCTTAGGAACAGCTGTGTAAGGCACATCAACACACCTGTGCGTAATACACGCTACGTTAGACTTCAGAGAGGGCTGGCCGTATAGCCCAGTGCTTAGAGAGCAGGTGGAAGGTTCCGTATTTGATCACTACTGTTACTTAAAAAAAAAAGATTTTAACCACTGTCATTGCTGGTCTCCTTCTACTTTCCACAATTTCTTTTAAAAATCTTTTGCTGTTCTTGTACAAGTCTTTCACTTGCTTGCTTAGAGTTACACCAAGATATTTTATATTATTTGTGGTTATTTGAAGGGTATTGTTACCCTAATTTCTTTCTCAGGCTGTTTGTCATTTGTATACAGGAGAGCTACTGATTTTTTTTTTTGAGTTGATTTTTTATTCAGCCACTTTGATGAAGGTGATCATCAGCTGTAGGAGTTCTCTGGTAGAATTTTTGGGGTCACTTATGTATACTATCATCTCATCTGTGAATAGGGATACTTTGACTTCCTTTTCAATTCATATCTCTTTGATCTCCTTCAGTTGTCTTATTGCACTAGCTAGAACTTCAAGTACTATGTATAGAATGATATGGAGAGAGTGGGCAGTTTGTCTTGTTCCTGATTTTAGTCGAACTGCTTTAAGTTTCTCTCCAGTTAATCTGATGTTGGCTATCGGCTTGCTGGATGTTGTGTTCATTATATTTGCAGCCCCTGACACTATTCATGGTGCTTGGCTGTGTTGCAGACAGGAGCCTAGCATAGCTGTCCTCTGAGACGCTCCTCCCAACAGCAGATTGAAACATACACTGAGACCTGTAGCCATTAGGCGGAGCTCGAGGAGTCTTGAGGAAGAGTCAGGGAAAGGACAGAAGGACACAGAGGGGACAAGAACTTAAAAAAGAAAATGAACAGAGGAAACTAACCTAGGCCCAAAGGGGCTTACAGAGAATGAAGCAGCAACCAAAGAACATGCATGGACTGGATGGAGACCCCCAACACTAATGTAATTGATGGGCAGCTTGGTCTTCAAGTGGGTCCTCTAGCAAGTGAAGTAGGGTTGTCTCTGACATGGACTCTGGTGCCTGCGTTTGGATCACTTTCTTCTAGCCGGGCTGTCTTGTCTGGCCTCAGGGAGGAGGATTCACTTGGTCCTGGTGTGACTTGATGTGCTGGGATGGGTTGATATAGGGGTGTGGGTTCTGAAGAGAAGGGGAGGGGCAAAACGTAAAGAGGGTGGGAGAGTGGAACAGGGAGGAGAGGAGGGAGGGCTGGGATCAGGATGTAGAGCGAAAAAAATAAACACATCAATATAATAAAAGAGAAAAGGGAGAATATAGGAATATAATGTAGAATATATATATATATATATATACAAATAATAGGAGAAAAGGATAGATTATTGAATAAGCTCCTCAACTATAAAACTATTGTTATTTTCAAGTATTTTTTAGTTCATGGCCCAGAGTTCTACATATTACAGAAATAAGATTATTTTTGATACAGGGGGATATAACTTTATATATTGATTCAAATTTAAGGTTATTTTTCAATACACATATGTATGTATGTTTCTACTCTGGTATGAGGTATTAGAACTATACAACTCATTTACAAATGTACAGTTTACCTCCAGTCCTGTTAAAAGCTGCTACTACAAACTGTTTAGGATAATTAACTTATACAAGCTAGTAGTTAATCACACTCATGGTCATGTCAGATACTAGACTAGTTTATCACAGAAATAGATACATCCTAGGTTGAAGAGATAGTAAATATCTAGAAACAAGCAATGTTTGCCTATTCAGATTTACTGTAGATAAATAGATATGATTATACACTACATAAATACAAATGTAAATAGATAAATAGATGGTCATCAAAAACTACAGAGACCTACAGAATATGACATTTAAAGATATTTTTTTATTAATTTAAGGCTTTTTTGACTTGAGACATGTCAGATCCTGGCAACACCCCCAACCTACCTCAATAAGAATGATGAGCATCATAAAAATCTCCTTTTGGAGACAGCTTCATTAATGGCAAGCTAGCCACTGGGCAAAAATGCCCCAGCTCTCTCTACAGACAATATGTTGTCCAAAATAGACAAGACTTGAATACAGGCTGAGGTGACTGCTGAGCTCTGCCATGACAGGGTAAGCAAGTCCTTCATATTTCCTGCTTCACAATTATGTCTGCCAGATATACTGGGCCAGAAGGCTGAAGATGATGCTCCAATAGTATAAAGAGAAAATGAGTGACTGACCAGGCAGTAAACTCTCTCTGTCATCTCTTAGTTTGGGAAACTGCTTGCCTGCACTTCCTACTTAAGTAATAATTTTATTCCGTCTTAAGTCTCTGATGGGGTTGAAGACTAGAGTGTTGTACTTTCATAGCTAGGTTAATGTTGTTTCAGACTTAAGGAAATGTTTTAAGGCCTAGAAAGATGTTTTTAAGATACAAGATATGACAGAGAATGACTTAGGTACAAGACTTTAGACTCACCTAGATAGGAGAGACAGTATTTTCTTCAAGGTTTCCAAATGCAAATGGGCTAAACATTTTGAATGTAACATTTACACATGACTTCCCTGGTTGTTTTATAAATGTTCTTACTGTATGTAGTTTATTATTAATAAATAACATCCATATGCAACAAAACCCCCTTTGCTGCACATTCACAAGGAAAGGCACAAACAAGGATGCAGCATCTTTCACATGCTCCTGGGATAGAGAAAGCAAGTTGACTTAGAATCGAGCTTATTCTGGGTGTACTCTGAGGACCACTGAGGAAGGTTCTGACTTAATTATATGGTCAGGTCTCAAAATAAACTTCTGTGCCCCTCTGGGTCTTGAAAGTGATTCCTCAGACTATGTACCTATGAGAATTCTCACCAAAAAAGAGATCTTCTATTTATATAATTGGTAAGGTAAAACATAGACATTTCTTTCCGAACCTGAAGACTCCTACATTCCAGCCAAGACAAAACAATGGTGTGTAGCTTTTGCCTGTCTTTTCCTAGGTTGGAAGATGGCAAATGGTGGTTTCTGTTTGTTTGTTTTTATAAAAGGCATAGCATTACCTCTACCCAAGGTCATTTTCCTTGTTATTATCTCACCGGAGGCTTCTCTGCTATTCAAAGAATTCAGTAAACATAATGATTACTCTTACTGTTATGATCTATTAATGGACTGAAATTCTATTTATTAAATGGCTTCACTTATAGTACCCAAGACATTAAAAAGACAGTTGTTATGTTTCCATTGATTTTACATGAGCTTGAGTGAGCAGCCATCTCATACATTTGGAACTTTAGAAAAACTATCTAAATGTCCCTTTGAGTATTTTTATTTTTTGTATCTGGGTGAGTTACAGTATTCTCTGGGTTCTATGATTTAATTTTACACTTCCCAGGTGGTAGTAGAAAATAAGTGGAATGCTGGCTGTTGACTGATTTCCTTCCTTCAGATGTCTTGCCTTCCAGCCTTCAGTGTTCATGGGTGGAAGGGAGCCATGGAAAGAGCCGACATCAGATAAAGTCCCAATGAAGCAAATTTTCAGTTGAGAGGTCCCTCAAGGAGGAAATACAGGGCAATATTATAATTTAATTCTGGAATCAAAGAGACCTACCTAGAATTTGACATGACCTTGGTAATCAATTATTCAGTCAGTGTGCTTGATTTTATAGAGTAGAAAACTGAAACTCTGAGCTGATGAATGACACACTCTTTTGGGGACAGAGACAGTGACAGAATTCTCAACTTAGGATCTAGCATTTCCTATTGCGACATTCCCCATTTTTCAGTAAATGGACATTTAAATCAATGATACACATTAGGTAACTACGTTGGGTATCCATATTAGAAATGCTTGGGATTAGTATTTTTGTGTTTTGAAATATTTCTATGTACATAACAAGATATCTTAGACATAGACTCTGATTCCAAACACAAAATTCATGTACACATAACCTAAGGTAATTTGGCACGATATTTTTAGTTTGCCTGTTTGGATTGTGACTCATCTCATGAGGTCAGGTGTGGAAATTTCCACTTTTCACAAGTTGATGCTCAAAAGTGTCAGATTTTTGGAGGGCTTAAGATATTTACAATGAAGATGTTCTTCTTACATAGCATGAGTAATGCATCCAGCTTGCCCCTTGCGTTTATAGACATTTAATTTCATTGTAAAGAAGCCAAGAGTAAAGTTAGAAAACTTAACTCCCCCAGTAAAATAAAGTAAAATGTGTGCTGTTCCCTTCATTGAGATCACCACACTTGAAACTTGAACAAAATACAGACTCCTTTAGGGTCCTCTCATGACTTTTTTTTTCCAACCGGTATTTGAAAAGTATTTACTTTAGAAATTTAACATGAATTTCAACTGAGAACTTTCACCGGGGGAAAAAAGTTATATTTTATTTTTATAATGGGTAAAGTCAAACAAAAACATTCTTATTGAGCAACGATCCCTCCAGAGTACATCCTGTACGCTAGCCTTGCTAGAATGTCTTTCTGTCGTTTTCTCTTGTCTGTGATCTTTCCCATCTCTACTCTTTTAGTTGATACCCTTCTTATACGGGATGAATTTGCTTAGTTCACATTTTTAATAATGGAACCTGTTTCCTGTATATTTAAAGGCTCATGTTAAACATTTACATTTATGGGCTGGGCAGATAGTACAGTGGTTGAGAGCACAGAGGCCCTGGGTTGGATTCTTAGCACCCACAAGATGTTAAGAGCATCTGTATCTCCAGTTCCAGGGGGTTTGATGGCTTCTTCTCACCTCTGTAGGCATCAGACATGCATGTGGTACACAGATATAGATGTATGTGCAGACCAAACACTCATAAACATGAAGTAAGATAAATCTAGAAAAAGCTTAGAGGAAAAACATGATCAAATAGACAAACATGAGATGTTTTTAAATGAAGATGAAAATTATATATATAATGTATGTATATAATTCATGTATGAGTATGTTTGGGGTGCATGTGCCATGACACACATGTGTCAGGATCAGAGCAGATCTTGCAGGAATTGCTTCTCGCTTTGGGACAGAAGTCAGGTTGTGAGTCTTGGTAACAAGAGCTTTTACATGCTCAGCCATCTTGTTGGCCTGTATCTGTAGCTACCATTTCACACCAAATCTTGGGTTACTTTATGATTTGCATAACATTTAACTGACAATGAAAATGCAGCATAAATCTGCTCTTAGGGAGTGGTGTTTGAAATGAAAACTGGGCTTTGAGTCTCTCATAAAGGTGGCGAGAAGCACCCTCTGGGTTTTGGGAATGAAGTTCTGTCACTTAGAATGCACTGGAAACATCTCACTGGGCTCAGAGGTTAGTTAACTTCCCTGTTTTACAACGGCACCAATTTAACACTGCCACCCTTTCCTCTCTCTGGGGTGACACGTGGCTAAAAACACACTTAGACTTTTCTCTGCGGGGATGCTTCTTTCTCCTTGACAGTTTCTCTCTGTTCTGTGTCTCACTGCTGACTAGGAACTTGCCAGGGAGCTCCCCGAGGGAGTGTCCCTTCCCTGTTTAACTGCTTTCATCTACTCCCAGGTCAGAATTCCATTCTACTTTCAGAATTCATCCCCTGGTGGAAATACAAGTGTGTCAGAACTTCTTGGCTGTTATAGCAGTGTTGTTATTTTTTGAAAGCAATTTAAAAAAAGAGAATGGAAGATGTGATTTTGGTTAAAAGCATTAAAGGATGTCTCTCTGTATGTGTACTTTTCAATAGTGTAGGCACTAGCCACACATGTGCATTTGAATTTCGGTTCCCAAGTTTCTCTGAACACATGTCATTTTCTCAGGGTCATTGTGTACCTAGGACATTATATTAGGCAGACTAGATACCGAAGATTTTCATCATTGTCTGCAAGGCAGTGCTGCTCTAAGACATTGATTGCACTTTAATAATAAAATCAGAACTACCCTACAAACCGAGTTCTTAAAAAGGAACAGTGAAATAAGAACAGCCTGCTTTGGTCACAACCAACCCATAAAATGCAGAAGATAATTGTGTCAAGAACAATGCTGAGGATTCTGAGTATCTTTACGGCTGTGTCAGCCCCACTGAGCCTCATCACTTAACTGAGAGCCCAAGAGATCAGCCTTTATTTAAATAAAAAGGTAGTCCTGACTTACCCTAGAGCAGAGGTTCTTTCCAATAGAGGTATGTGTGTGGTTGGGATACCTGGGAACTTTGTCAAGCTAGATATCCTTTCCAACCTAGATATGGTCGACACTCCTTGGGGAATGAATGTGTGTCATGAGAAGCTTTTCTGTAGGTTGAAAAGTCTTCTTCCCCGGAGCCTATGTATCATTTCTCCTTCTCCTTGTTTGTCTGCAGACAGACAAGGGCTATTTATGTAGGTTAAGTACTTAAGACATTATATAGGTTAACCTTTGGTTTCTTGGATTGGTTTTAAGAGCAGTTCTACACCATGATGGTAGAATGGGTAAGACTTCTAGTTAGTAAGGTTGCATGGTTTCTCCAAAGCAAGGTGGTAAGTACTGAAGGCAAATTAGGAATGAACATTTATTTATTCAACAATCACTGATTTTGAAGCAGGAGGTTATGAATTTAGGACTATCCTGGGATGCATAGCAAGATTATGTATATTAAAAAATATTACTCACATAGCTGAGCATGGTGGTGGATACTTTTAATCTTGGCATATGGGAAGCAGAGCCAGGTGGATTTTTGTTAGTCCAAGGCTAACCTGGTCTATAACCTGGTGAATTCTAGGCCAGCCAGGGCTACATAGTGAGACCCTGTCTCAAAAAATATCACTTGCTTAGTTTCAAATGATATCTGTCAAATACTAAGACACATGTTTCAGAGTGTAACATCCAAAACCTTATATGGGCTTTGCTGTTGGCCTCAGTTTAAATTTGGTGTTTTTTTTTCTGTGTGTCCTCAGCCAAATTATTTAATACTTGTAAGGTTCAGTTTCTTATATTAAACTGGGGTATAAACATGGTATTATAATGAGGATTAAATGCATAGTAAATGCAGGATTACTGAAGAATATTTAGAGACTGGGGTGTAGCTCACTTACTTAGCAGGCATGAGAACCTGGATTTGCTCCTTAACATTGGAAACAATCCATATGCCTCACTGCATCAAGGACTTATTTGACTGGCAACAAAGTGGTGTTATAGGAAACCAAAAGTGTACATTTAATCCCTGTGCGGTTTGATTAACTATGGGGTAGACCAGATGTCCCTGTTTGTAGTCCTGCCATCTTACAAACATGAATTACCAAGAAACCAGAGTGATGGTAAACCAGGTATGATGGTTGAGAATGATCCAGGATAATATTCATGTTCCTTCTTTCTGAGATGGGTAGGCTGCCAGAGCCAAAGTGCTTTCCCGATCTTTAAATACAACTAAGTTTTTGAAGAGCTAAAGTCAGAGCCTGATTGCATACCTTGCGTTCATTGTGGTCATATTGAACGTTCCCTCAGAGAGCAGAAATCTTCACCACCATGAAATATTGGGAGAGATGTTTGTTTACCTTACTATCATTGAACTGTGGGATTATTTCCAAACACATTTTCAGAACTCAAATATTAGCATTGGTACAATTTGTATTTTTCCTGAAGAGTAAATTGCTATCCTTTGAGACATGGCTGCATTCCATACTCCTCTCCCTTCTACTCATCACCATGTTCAGTCAAACTATCATTTCTCCATTCCTCTTTCTTATCTATAATTGATTGGTTGATCAATTGGTTATTGTACTTCCCTCTACCTGGAATTCCTTTCATCTGACTATTGTCAAGCCAGCTTCTCCACATTTCAGATGAAGGAGGCCACCTCAAATGTCTTCCCTGAACATAACCTAGGGCAGTTACTTGGTTTCTGTCTAGCATGACACCTGCTTTAAACTCTCCACCCAGAACTTTTCCTTTTCTGAGATGTTCTTGCCAATTAACTGTTTTTATTGTCTGCCTACCTTCCTAGACAACAAACGTCAGTAGAATAAGACTTTTGTTTATTTGGTTCATTACTTTCTCATTTTCTAGAACTATGTCTAGCACATAGTGGGTGTTCAGTATTTACTTAAATTGACCTGAATGCATGAACTAATGAGTGAATGTAGGGTACCACGCCAGGTTCATAGCTAGTCTATGCCTATCTTATTGCTGATGCTGTTCATGGCTGTAGACTCTCAAGCTTTAGATACTGCTAAAGCAATGTGTAGAGAACTAGACAGAAACCCTTTTTACTGATAGATAGAGCATACAAGAAATGTGGGTAAATAGAAAATACTTAATGAGTAGTTGTTACCAGGTGCCTGCTCATTTCAAGCCTGCAGACAGCCCCAACTCTCATTCTTGTTAGCGAGAATAAGTAAACTGAATTCTAAATGGTTATGTGTCCAAGTGCACATACATAATAAATTGAAGGGCCAGGCTTTGAAGCTAGGGTATCTGGCTCCAGAGACTACACTGCTAGCTGCTCTATGAAATGACAGTAGGAGCTGTAATAGTGAAGATATAAGGTAGGTAAATGGCTAAAAGAAAATACAAATCTCTAAATGTTTAATGAATATGTAAGGTTACAAATTAAGCTTTAAGTATCTAATACCTGCATCAAATTAAAAGATATCTATTCCTATCTTCTCAAGGCTACAGGGGCCTTTGGTGACTTGAAAACATCAGTGGATATGATCAAAATGTCCAGCACTAGAGTTCTGATACAGGAATTCCTTGGGCATGTTCTGTCTGGTTTATCATTGGAACTAAGCTGTCCTCTCTGCACTCAGGGCCAAGCAGGGCATGCTGAATGGACCATGTACATGTGACTTGATAGATAAATCAATGGGATGGTGAGTATGCTTTTGGTCATAAGATTTTATTTTGTTTACCTCCCTCTTGTGCAAAGATTTGTTTCTTACCTGGCAATTGGATTTGCTATGTTGCTCCCACCTATTCAGCCAGACCCCAGTGATGTCTAACAGATATAAACAGATAATTCCAGGAAGTAAATGATGGAATATTTGCCAGGAGGCAGAGGCTGGGAGTCACAAAAGAGGGGGCTCGTAAGTGATTCAGAAGGAGTTGGAGCCTGGGCTCTGCTGTAACTTAGAGTCAGGACAGCTTGCTGGCTGAGTTATCCCAACTATCTGGTTTGACCTTTTTGCCAAGAAACACTGAACAGAAAGGTAAAATGGTGGGCCGCAGGAGGGAAAGAGCTGTGTGAGCTGTGGATGCAAGAGTACTTTATACAAGAAAGAACAGAGAAGAAAATGCCTTAGGACTCAATTCACCAGTTAAACATGCTTCACAGGGGTGTTACTTTGGACTGCATTTGGACAGAATGACCACTGTTTGTAGAAACCCATCTTTTCCAATCTATTCACTCAAGTGCTATAAATTAAGTGTCAGAGTGTGTTCTTGTCACCAAAATTTGGCCTTTTATAGTTACTTCTTTTCTTTGTGTTCTACAGATGTTGCTGTGTTGTTGGGGTTAACATTTCCTCAGTGAATGATGGCCAATATAAGCAACTACGTTTGTTTCATCATAAAATGTCGGTGACAACTAGCTAACTACGTTTACATCCCCAGTCTTTCCAATAGCCTCTGTATCAAGCTCTTCTTATTAGAGCTAAAAGCAACAAAGAACAATTGCGGTTTCTATGAGTTTGACTCCATTTCATACCTGTTCCACCCTTTCAGCTTCGTTTTCACTGACATGCACTGAAATGGCAAAAGAAGTAAACGGGAAAGGAAGCGCTGGAGATGTCAACATGGCGCTTCCATCATTAGTTTCCACGTAACTGAGAGTCCAGGAGAGGGGCTGGAGGTTGGCTCCTGTGAGGCAGGCACTTCTGTGTTGTCCTGGAGAGCACGTATCTTTACCTCTTTGACAGATGAGAGCCTTGGACCCAAAGTGATTCAGTCTACTGTTCAGGGATGCCCAATGAATAGCCAGGTTTGATGGGTGTTCAAACTCAGATCTAGCTACTGCAAACAGTGGATTAGGTGTGCTCCACCTGTGTCACCGGAAGTGTGTTCTGATGTATTTAAGGTGTTCAGGAGGCATCCCTTCCATGAATCTTCATGATTTTTTTTTTATGTGAAGCTGGATATCTTGGCTGTATCTTTATTTTTCCAAAAACTTGTGTAGGCACATTCTCAGAGAGCCTGGAAATCCTACTGTGGTGCTTGGCAGTTCTGTAAGGAAGGTGCGTGCTGGTTGTGAGAGAGGGATGGGTCATCAGTGGTGCTCTGACGGGCAGGGAGCTGCCAGCCTGTGGTGAGAACAAGTTCCCTTCCATGCTGTCTTCCAACACAAGATGTGGTTACACCTGAAGGAACATCCAGTTCCAGGCCGTATACTCTGCCTCTTGCTTAGTCTTTACTGTTTTTGGTTTTTCTTCTGGAAGAAACAAACTCTGTTTTTCTTAAGGAAAAGAATGCTTTCAAGTACAGAAAAGTTTTGAGTGCAAGACCAACCTCATTCTCTCCAAAGTTTCCTTATCCAAGTTGAAACTGCCTGCATTGAATTTTCTAGCAATGAGGAGAATGAAGAGTGGCACAAAGCACATGGTTGTGCAAAGTGCCTCTAATTTCAGGATTACATCATGCATGGATAATGCATTTTTCATTACGAATAAAAGTGCAGCTCAATGATATACTATTTTAACTAAGGTAGCCTAGATAAGAGCATAAATAAAAATTTTTATTGTGGGTTACAGGAGAAAATTAAAAATATCACTTTTTATTCTTTCTAGTGTTTTTCTAAAATAGAGTCACTATGTCACTTGTTTTTCAATTAAGTTGCTTGTGAGAGTAAAAGTGGGTGCTATTAATAATCATATCAAATCATGAGGCTGTCTTAGATAAACTGGGATGAATAGCCAATCTGTCCAGAGGAAAGCCACTTTTCTTCTATTTTATGAGAAGCCCAGCAATCCATGGCTTAAGAGGCACAGATCCATTGGCACTCTTCACAGTAGAAATAAGTCCTCTGATTTTTTTCTCTGACTCTCTTATAGTCACCTATTTTGCCTCCTCTGATGATGGACCCCTTAGTGACATTCCTTTGCTAGTCTCCTAATGATATTATGCCACCTGCCTTTGGAAGTAGAACTAGGCTTACGTTTTGGCACCAAGATTGAGATAAACCATTGTCTGACTCTTTTTAAAAAATAATTTATTTAACTTTATTTTATGTGCATTAGTGTGAAGGTGTCATTACAGACAGTTGTGAGCTGCCATGTGGGTGCTGGGAATTGAACCTGGGTCCTTTAGAAGAGCAGACAGAGCTCTTAACCACTGAGCCATCTCACTAGCCCCCATTGTCTGACTCTTGAGTGTGAGTATACATCTCTGTAGAGGTTACGCTTGGGCTCCTTTCACTTGTCATTTGGCTGGTGGACTTCTCTACTGCTCCTAACACCCTTGTGGTTGGGAGGCAGCAGAATCAGTTGTGCTATTCTGAGGCGCGTTGGCTGTTCACCTTTGGGGGAAATACACTATGATAATACACTATTTCCTGGTTCTGTGCACCGGGAACATGGATGCTTTGCTGGGGGGCGGGTATTTTGCAACACTTGGCTTTGACAAAAAGGCAGAAGCACTTGCTAGGGCAGTGGTGTTCCCCTGTCCATCCTGTGAACCTCTGCTCTTGACTCTTACTTGCTAATTCAGGGAGCAGACCTGTGTTCAGACCTGTGTTGAGAGTTTGAACATGGTAGCACTGAGACTTACGGCCTCTTTTCTCTGCTCTAAGGGTGCAGAGCAACCAAAGATGGACAGCCTTTCTCTTTCTCTCTCTTTCTTTTTTACCAAAGCTTTTGATGAGAGTCCTACAGAGCTAGTTCATGGCAGGGCAAAGCTGCAAGAAGAGAGTCCTGAACTCAGCTGGCAGGCCATCTCTGTGTTCTCTTGATGTCCAGGTCTCAACTGTTATGATCATTATGAGAGCCGTAGCCCAGGGAAGTTCTAGTCCCGAGAAGACTGTTCTGTACTGGTGACAAGAGAGGGTCTGTCAGCCTAAGGCTGAGATGATCTGATGAGCTCAGGACAACTTCTCTCAGCTCTGCAAAAGCTACCGTATGAAACATATGAAAGAGGATCTCGCATCTTTTATTCAGTTTCCCATTGGAGGAAAGCAGTGTAGTGAGGTATTCAAGTGTTTTCAAAATAGCTTCAATAAAATATTAAACCATTATAGTTATTATGTTCCAAATTCTTCTTCCTAGGTGTGTTGTACACCACTGTACAGACCACTATTCAACAGCCAAATATCTATCAATACTCCTCAAACTATTCCACAAAATAGAAACAGAAGGAACGTTACCAAACTCATTCTATGAAGCCACAGTCACCTTGATACCTAAACCACACAAAGACCCAACAAAAAAAGAGAACGTCAGACCTATCTCTCTTATGAACATTGATGCAAAAATACTCAATAAAATACTGGCAAATCGAATCTAAGAACACATCAAAGATATAATACACCATGACCAAGGAGGCTTCATTCCAGGCATGCAAGGGTGGTTCAATATACAGAAATTCATCAATGTGATCCACCATATAAACAAACTGAAGGTGAAAAACCACATGATCATCTCCTTAGATGCTGAAAAACATTTGACAAAATCCAACATCCATTCACATTTAAAGTCTTGGAGAGATCAGGGATACAAGGCACATACCTAAACATAGTAAAGGCAATATGCAGCAAGCCTATATCCAACATCAAACTCAATGCAGAGAAACTTAAATCAATCCCACTGAAATCAGGGACAAGGCAAGGCTGCCCACTCTCTCCATATCTCTTCAATTTAGTACTTGAAGTCCTAGCTAGAGCAATAAGACAACTAAAGGAGATCAAGGGAATGCAAATTGGAACAGAAGAGGTCAAAGTTTCACCATTCGCAGATGATATGATAGTATACATGAGCGACCCCAAAAATTCAACCAGAGAACTCCTTCAGCTGATAAACACCTTCAGCAAAGTGGCTGGATACAAAATCAACTAAAAAAAATCAGAAGCCTTCCTGTACACCAAAGACAAAAGGGCTGAGAAAGAAATTAGCGAAACCACACTCTTCACATTAGCCACTAATAACATGAAGTACCTTGGTGTGACTCTAACCAAGCAAGTGAAAGACCTGTATGAGAAAATCTTCAAGTCTCTGAAGAAAGAAATTGAAGAAGATATCAGAAGATGGAAAGATCTCCTGTGTTCATGGATTGGTAGGATTAACATAGTGAAAATGGCTATTCTGCCAAAAACAATCTACAGATTTAATGCAATTCCCATCAAAATACCAACACAATACTTTATAGACCTTGAGAGAAAAATTATCAACTTCATATGGAGAAACAAAAAACCCAGAATTTCCAAAACAATCCTGTACAACAACAGATCTTTCTCTCCCTGTAGTGTTGGGGGTACTGATTTGTCCAGTTAAAGTGACTTCTAGCTCCCTTCGAAGACAGGTGTGGCTCAGGGAGTATAAGTAAAAGATGGCTTAGTGGGGAAATTTGGGAAAACTCTTTAAAAGGGTCTCATTTCACCGAGAGCTAGGCTTTCCTTTGCCCTTCCCTTTTCTTTCTGTCTGAAATGCTAATGTTGGCATTATATGTGTTCATCGTTTTAAGACCACAAAGTGATCTTTAGAGTGACAGCTACACACTAAAGGCAATACAACAAAATATTGAAGGAAAGCGAGGCATTCCTGGTAATATAGGCTTTCTGCTGAACCTCTCTTCTTATATGAATGAAAACCAATCTCTGCCTCATGATTTAGATTTTTCTGTTATATACAGCTGATTCAGTCCCAACACACACACATTATTTCATTTAACCAGTAGAAATTCCAAATTACGGAGTCTTAGCAGCTTCTAATGGGTTAAATGGGGCCCACTTGGTTAAGTAGGACCACCAAACAAGAAGTGACATGTCTGAGGTTTGATCCCGAGTCATTCTGATACCAGGCTCAAGATCTTTCCTTCCACATCTCTCTCTTCAAGAGCAGCTAATGTGTGGCAGCAAATTCTCCATTTGTTCTTTGCAGACACCCTTGCTGTCCAAACATGCCCTCAGTCCATTAGCTCACTGTTGCTGATTGCTGAGTGGAGAACTAAAGACATTATTTGTATTCTTTCAACCCCAGTCCCAGGTCGTTCTATGGTCAATCTCTTTGTCTCTGCCTTTCTGTCTGTCTGTCTCCCCTTTTCCTCCTCTCTCAGATCCATATATGTCTGCTGAAAGTGGATAGACTACATGCCTTCTGAGTCACTATATAACTAGACTAATTCAAAGAAGATGAGACAAGTCACAGGTTGGGGCCCTGGGCTTTTCAGGCTCCTAAATCTTATGTGACTGGTTCATTAGCTCTCTTTTTCTCTCCGCTCCCTCCCCCTTTTCTTTTCAGTCTAGTGGCCACATCAACAACCATGTAGGTAGATTTATAGTATGTACTTGTGTGCTCTTTGAAATGGAGCGAAAAATTGAAAAGCTTATGTCAAGCCCATTCATTCACAGACACATTCAGGACAAAATTAATTTCAAAGCATTTATGGGCTCTTTAACGTTTTGAGTTTTGCTTTATGAATTTGTAGTGATCTTTATGACAGAATGCCTATTTCAAGCCTGCACTGTAACAAACCCGGAAATACTTTTGGGGATTAAATACACCCTAGGATGGGAAATGGAGCTCAGAGCTCAGGGAACCTCAGATTACTTATTACACTAAATGCAATCACTTGAAGTCAGGCGAAATGCTCAGTCGTAGGTGAGCTGGAAAGGCCATAGTAACCACCTCCTTGCCTTCTCATTGCAGAGACGGGAGAGCTGAAGTCTAGAGCAGGTAAGCGGCATAAAGAGGGTGAGAACAGGTCTGAGCGCAGACCATGGGGCCCACAAACCCTTCACGCAGAAGACACCTATAGCCTTAAACATTTTTGCAATAGGAAAAAATTGGAATGAACCATTCCTTCTTTGTCTGAGATTACTATCAAGCTTGAGTGTTACCGGTAACTTTCACACTGTACTCAGGGCCTTACTACATCCCATAATGCTCTCTGGTTACACACCATATGCATCTGTGCTACTGTGGACTGTTGTTCTATTGTTGGAAATGTCTAACATGGCTTCCTCATGTAGGCTGTCATTTTCTGGGTTTAGGATTTTATTTCATTCTGGATTTGTATGCTTCATAAGGTATTCTTCAAAGCCAGTCACACGGTAGGCACTGGGATGGTGACCAATAAAAATGAATCCAGGTTTGGGTATAAACCTATATCCTGCCTTTAAATACAACCTTCACACCGACTGCCTTTGGCCCATCTGTTCTCTCTGCCTTAACCTGTTGCTGAAGACAGTAATGCTTTTGGAACACCAGCCCATCTGGGATTCCTTCAGGTTGATGTGATCTGCTGAGTTTTAGGGTGTCACAGTTGTGCTGGCAGGTGGCTACCAGGACAGAGGTATCATCATCATGTGTTAGAAAGAGTCCCCTCCTACTCAATGCCTCCCAGTGCAAAAGGAAACCTCTAATGGAGGAATTGCCTTGCAGCACAAGCTCAGAGTGAAGCTGGGGTAAAATTTATGGATTCTTCTGTTAATACATGATAAGCATATTATAGTAAGTTGGCATATCCTGCATCAGATATCCACCTGGACCAAGAATTTCTATATTTTTAATGTACCAACATCATGGCACTAGATTTACCACCAGCCTTTTGATTTCCAGCTTTGAGATAAACCCTTCCAATATTATCTCTCTGGAGCACTGCCTGAGAAAGGGTCTACTGAGACCAGGTTCCATCACCAGTCCCACATGAACCCCCCTGCCCTCTGTCTGAAGGCTAGAGCTCACCATACCATATCACTGAAAGACTTCCTTCTACCTATTTCTTCTTCCAGGTGACATTGCCAAGAAGTTCCAAGTTCCAAATCCTTAGGCTTCTCAAAATAACCATCTTTTCTTCAAGGGATTGATGTTTCGTTTTCAAAAATATTTTTTTCCTTTATATGTGTGGACATTTTGCCTGTCTGTATGTATACCTGTACATTATATGTGTAAATTATATGTGCATTGCCCACGGAGGCCAGAAAAATGATGTTGAATGCCCTGACACTGAGTTGTTGTGGTTGTGAGTTGCTATGTGGGTTCTGGGGATCAGACCTGGGTCCTCTGGAAGAACAGCCAGTGCTCTTCAACTACTGAACCATCTCTACAACCCTAGCTGATTTTCTTAATATAGACATTCAGGCATTATCTCTACCCTACAATCCACACAGCTAAGTAGCTCTTAATACTGTTGGTAAGCTTACTAGCCTTTGGTTACAGAACTGAATCTGTGCTTGCCTATGTCCTCTCTCTGCAGTTTCTTGTATTTAAATATGCTTCCCATGGACCTGGAAGAACTGGAGGTTTTACTCAGTCACTGTCAAGCCCTGCTTTCCTCACGCTGGAAGTGTTGGCCCTGACCCTTTGGGCTTTTAAAGAAGGCAGATGCAGTTGGAACAGTGAGCTTTGGAACACAAGTGATGTCAGATGTCTCACTCACATGGATGCCTTTAAAAGGGGCCAGTCTTCATTTCTAGAACTTTGGGCCCATAAATTCCTATTTCCTGGGACTTGAAGATCTAGTTCTCACAGGAGAGGACCATACACAGATTACTGTACTTGAGAGACACCTCAGAAATGGACTTCAGAATCTGCTGAACATTCTGTGCTTCAGCCCTTAATCTCAGAGAGAATATGCATTAAATCATCTCGTGCACACAGCCACAAGTGCTTCTGAATGGGAACTCTTTAGCTCTCTGCCTGCTTTCCTGACTGTAGACAGCATCTCAGGATGGAGCATCTGCAGGAAGGTGGACAGTCCTACTCCAGAGCCACCCATACAGCCTGGAGGAGGAGGCACTGCCTACACATGTCCTTACCACTTACAGACACTTGTGAAAACCTACAGCTTGGATTTTCCCTGGTGGTCACTTCATGCCACATTAAAAAAAAAACAAAACAAAACAAAAAGAAAACAACAACAACAACAACAAAACCCCAACAACTGAGCACTACAATGATGGAATTTTTTAAAGGCAGAAAACATGAATCAAGACTAGTCTCAGGAATGTTTTGGATGTTTTATTCAGTAAATGAGCAGTACAGGGTTAGCACAGAGGAGTGAGTGCCTGCCAGGCATTTGCAGTTCTCAGGGGAAGGGAAAACAATTTAAAGTGCAACGATGGATGTGTCTCTTTAGGCGCCTCTTTTGGGACCAGATCTTGGGAATCTTAAGATCAATGCCAGGACAAATTGGTTGCTTTCTTAAGGATTGGGGTTGTTCTAAAAGAGTGGAAGGCATTTCCCCCACTCTCTGGGGCATGTGCAGTAAACACCTCATAACTTCAGTTTGATTATTTCCTGCTGTCTACTCCTCTTTAGTGTGTTTTCTTCTTTTTGTTGTAGAACTTTCAGGTGAGCTGTTAAGTTGTTAATATGAGATCGCTCCACTTTCTTTTTTTTATTTTAATGTTTTTATTTTATATTAATCACACGTTATATACTTTGTATCCCAGCCGTAGCTCCGTCCCCCATTTCCTCCCCATCCTGCCCTTCCCTCTCTCATCTCCTCCCTGCCCCTTTCCAGGTCCACTGATTGGGGAGGACCTCCTCCCCTTCTGTCTAACTCTAGCTTATCAGGTGTCTTCAGAACTGGCTGCAATGTCCTCTTCTGTGGCCTAGCAAGGCTGCTCCTCCCTCGGAGGGCGGGGAGGTCGAAGAGCCAGACATTGAGTTCATGTCCAAAATAGTCCCTGTTCCCCTTGCTGGTGTACCCACTTGGGTATTGAGCTACCATTTGCTACATACAAGCAGGGGTTCAAGGTTATAACCATACTTGGTCCTTGGTTGGAGAGTCAGTCTCATAAAAGACCCCTGTGCCCTGATATATTTGGTCCTTGCAAAGCTCCTGTCCTCTCCAGGTCATACTAACTTCCCCCTTCTTTCATATGATTCCCTGCACTCTGCCAAAGGGTTGGTTATGTTTCTTAATATTTGCTTTGATGCCCTGCTAGGTAGAGTCTTTCCGAGGCCCTCTGTGGTAGGCTCTTGTCCTGCTACTTGTTTTCTCCTACATCCAATGTCCATCCAATTTGACTTTCTAAGCAAGGGTTAATCCTCTTACCCCAGGTCCTCTTTCTTGTTTATCATTTTTAGGTGTATAGATTTCAGTATGTTTATCCTATCTTATAGGTCTATATAAGTGAGTATAAACCATGTGCGTCTTTCTGCTTTTGGGATACCTCACTCAGGATGATCGTTCCCAGGTCCCACCATTTGCCTGCAAATTTCATTATTTCCTCCTTTTTAATTGCCGAGTAGTATTCCATTGTGTAAAAGTACCACAATTTTTGTATCCATTCCTCAATTGGGGGGCATCGGGGTTCTAGTGCTTAATGCAATGAACTTTCCTCTTAGCACTGCTTTCATTGTTTTATAAGTTTGGGTATCTTTGCCTTCATTTTCATTGAGTTTTAGAAAGACTTTAATTTTTTTTCTTTATTTTTTTCCCTGAACCAGTGTGTAGAGAGTTGTTCAGTTTCCATGCATGTGTAGGCTTTTTGCTATTTCTGTTGTTGTTGAGATCAAGCTTTAATCCATGGTGGTCTGATAAGATACAAAGGGTTACTTGAATCTTTTTCTATCTATTGAGGCTTGCTTTGTGATTGAGTATATGGTGCTTTTGGAGAAGTTCCATGTGGTATACTCTTTTGTGTTTGGGTGAAATGTTCTGTAGATATCTGTTAAGTCCATCTGATTCATAGTTGGCTACTTTCATTAGTTTTCTGTTTAGTTTCTGTCTCATTGACCTGCCCTTTGGTGAGAGTGGGATGTTGACATCTCCCATTATTAGTGTGTGTGGTTTGATGTGTGATTTAAGTTTTAGCAATGTTTTTGTTATGAATGTGGGTACCCTTACATTTGGGGCATAAATGTTCAGAATTGAGATTTCTTCTTGGTGGAGTTTTCCTTTGATGAGGGTGAGATGTCCTTCCCAATTCTTTTGATTACTTAGTTGAAAGTCTATTATAATATAATTTTTAAAGGTTTAAATAGACTTTATTTTTACAAGTGGGACCCCATCAAGTAGTACAGATATGTGGTCCTAGTTGTCATCAGGGAGACTTCGAGAGGTTATAATTGAATACCATGATCCCAGGGAAGGCCAGCCAGGACTGCAGGACACATGATCAAGGTAGGCTGGCAAGAGTGGTCTAGTCACAGGATGAGGGGAGGACAGCTTAGGTCAGGGTGTGGATCCAGTCTGCGGCAGAAGGCCCACACACAAAAGAGGAAGTGAGCCCAATGGTGATACCCAAAACCCCGAGCTGCTTCTGTGATGGCCTCCAGTGGACATGAGCCTGAGGTACCATGAACCTCTGGGCTGAGCCAGTCAGGCCCCTCAGCTATAGTGGTGCTGGACGAACATGATGGTGCAGAATGACCACAGATAAGGACCAGCCAGAGCCCAAGGTCAGGAAGTCAAGATGGCCCGAAAGTCTGTTTTATTAAAATGGCTACTCCTGCTTGTTTTTTGGGACCGTTTGTTTGGAGGATGTCTTTCCAGCCCTTTATTCTGAAGTAACATCTATCTTTGTTGCTGACCTATGTTTCTTGTATGCAGCAGAATGATGGATCCTGGTTTTGCATCTGCTCTGATATTAGACATTGGAAGTAGAGAAGAACATTGAAGAGAGGGAACAGGGTGGGAGAGGGGTTAAAGAGGGGAATGAGGGAGAGGACCAGGTTCGGGAACATGGGGGTGGCAGGCAGTCGGGCTGGGAGAGTTTGGGAAGCCGAGGGGGGCGAATTTCTGGGACAAGCTGGAGACCTGTGTCAGGGTAGACTTCTGGGAGGGTACAGGATGACTCTAGCTGAGACTCTTAGCAGCAGGGGATATGGAGACTGAAGTGGTCACTCCCTATAGCCAGGCAGGACTTCCAATGGAGGAAGCGGGACACCAATCTACCCACAAAACTTTTGACCCCAAATTTACCCTACCTACAAGATGGGCAGGGATAAAGATGTAGCAGAGTTGGGGGAACTGGTCAATCACTGACTGGCCAACTTGAGACCCACCCCATGGAAGAGAGCCAACCCTGTCACTATTAATGATACCCCTGCTTTGCTAGCATACACGAGCCAAGCTAACTATCCTTTGAGAAGCTCCACCCAGCAGTGGATCAGAATAGAGGCTGAGATCCACAGCCAAACATTAGATGGAGATCTGGGAATCTTGTGGAAGAGTTGGAGGAAGGATAGAGGGACCTGGAGGGGGCAGCAAGAAGACCAACAGAGTCAACTAACCTAGGCCCATGGGGGCTCACAGGGACTGAGCTATCAACCTAAGTGAATGTGTGGACTGGACCTAGGCCCCCTGTACTTATGGAGCTGACAGACAGCTTAGTCTTCATGTGGGTCCCCCAGCAAGTGAAGCAGGTGCTGTCCCTGGCATGGGCTCTGTTGCCTGCTTAGATCACTTTCCTCTAGCCTGGCAGCCTTGTCTGGCCTCAGTGGAAGAAGATGCGCTTAGTTCTGATTAGACATTAAGTGTAGGGGCGAGATAGGAGAGGGCTCCCTTCTCTAAAAAGAAGGGGAGGGTGGGACAGGGAAAGAGGGTGGGAGGGTGGGGCTGGAAGGAGAGGCTGAGATCAGAATGTAAAGTGAAATAATAAACAAAGAGAAAAGTAGAACCTCATAACTTGGAAGTGTCTGCTTTTGTCGCTGGGGTGGTGGTTAAGGTGGTCCTCCTATACCTGTGGTCATTGAGGCTGGATTCTCGAGGTGGCCCCCATAGCTGCTGGAGGATGTTGCTGTTGTTTATCTGTGCGTGTTGGACCTTCGTGCTTCGCTCATAAACTGCAGAAAGGTGGGCATGAGGTGAGCTGCTTTGGATCCTTGGAAACACCTACTCAGGGGCCTTACTTTTGCGCAATAGACTTCAGCCCAGCTGGACACCCCTGCCAATGCATTCTTGGTCTGGCTTGACAAGGCGTGGTTGTTGGCTTATGAGAACATATTCTGGGCATGCAGCTCATATCAATTTATATATCTTCCTTTCTCTAATCAAAATGCAGAGAAACACTGTAGGCATTCAGAGGCTGAGCAGGGGGACTGTCACTTTAATCTGCAGCCCTGGTACATTATTAGCACTTGGCGCATGCCTTCATTCATCCCCCTTTCCCCACATTTATTTTTTTTTAAGAAGAGGCTGCCTGTACAATTTTTTTCACTGAGAATGACAAATGGACTTGGTGTTTCCCACTCCTGGATTTTGCATGCTTTGTGAATGCACTTCTATTTTCCAATTTTCAGATATAACAAATCCAGATGTATGTGACTGAGAAGGTGCAAACATCCCAGTGAGCACAATTTTCCTGGAGAGAATTCTGCAGTACGTATGGTGTTCAACTTGAGGGGCAAACAGGCAAGAGACAGAGGTGGCGCTCCCTCTCTCATTAAGAACTAGTCACAATTTGCTCATTAAAAAAAACCCCACATTATTTTGATCCACCCTATTAGCACCCTACTAGAAGCAGGGTCTGTTTTGGTACCCAAGCCATGGGCGTGTCTCTGTAGCATTTGCAACTGTTTTGTTCCTCGAGGAACCATCCGAGTGCCCATCAAAACACAGGCAGCAGCGACCGGGCAGTCAGCCTGGCCTGAACCCTCCTAAAGGATGTAAGTGCCAGCAGATACCAGTCCCAATGACTGGAGTCCTGAATGTTGTAGCTGCTTTCCAGCAAGGGCTTCCCTGCGAATGGCATTTAAAGTGATTTATCTGGCTGCTGGGACTTGGGGGTGAGAGCCACAAGAATCCTGCAAGTGCTGGTGTTTTTGTTTGTTCTGAGAAGTCAAAGGCACGGGCTTTCTACTCTTGGGAGATTGAGACATAATTCCTGATGGAGGGTCAGGACTCCTGTGTATAATCAGGGGGCAGACGGCTCAGCAAGGCTGGACGTAAGCGGTCGAGAGAACAACATTTTTTTCTAGCTCTAAATGGGCAAGAAGAATGTACTAGCAGTAGTAGTAGTGTGTGTGAGTGTGTACATGAGTGTTCATGAGTGTGAGAGTGTGAGGTTGTGAGGGTGTGTATATGTGAGTGTGTGAGTGCTTGAGTGAGCAGGTGTGCTCACCCCTGTGGGTACATATGGAAGCACACAGTTGACCGTGGACATCTTCTGTCATTCTCCACTGTATTTCATCAGACAAGATCTCCAAGTGAACCTGGAATTCACAGATTCAGCAGACTGGCTGCTCAGAGAGGCCCTGGGATCTGCTGGTCTCTGCCTTGGCCCCCTCATCACTCAGCATGCACCCTTTCATGCTGGCTTTTCATGTGGTTGCTGTGGATCTGAGCTCAAGTGAAGACACCCGCACAGCAAGCACATTGTCACCAAGCTGTCTCCCCAGGAATATGTGGATGGAGATGGATGAAAGCAACAGGATATGCTTGCTTGTATGAAAGTGAACTGTGGTGAGCCTTGGTGAATTCCTAGTGGTGAAAAGATAATTGTAATGCTTGTAAATAGGCACCATCTGTTTTAGTGTTATTATTAGAAATGAAAACACATTCTTCTATCATTCATATGATTTACCACTTTTCAAGCAGGATCAAGATGAAAGACTTTTAGTTGCGTTTACAGGGATCAAATTAAGTTGATATTAAATCCATTTAGTAACGCCAGGAATGATTCGGGGCTTTGCTTAATGCTTGGAGTCATGCGAAATAAACACCATGAATGATGACAGGGTGCCATGGCATGGTTTCTCTCAGAGTTCTATATTGCTATGAATTATACAGGCAACTTCTTCTATGCATCTGATGAGAGGAAGAATCTCAAAGTTGGTGATTTGCATGACTGGAGATAGAAAAGGAGGAGAAAGCTGAAAGGTGCATAGTTAAAGATGAATTGCAAAGATTTTAGTTTGTGCAGGATATTTTTTTTTTGTTAACATTTGGCAGAGACAGAGAAAGAGAGAGAGAGAGATCAAGAGAGTGGACTTTCAAACAACTCCTGCAGTGCCATCATCATCATCATCACCATCAACAACACACAAATCCTCAAATCAAACACACAAAGAGCCAACATTATAGAGCATGTGGAATGTCTTCTCTGCTCTTCTGGCTTTGCTCCAGGGTTCTCTCTTGAATACCTGAAATTGAGGCTGCTGATTACGTTATTTATAAGCTAGGGTCTATGATAACATGCTCACCCCTGGCTCAGGTATTAAAAATGTCTGTGAGGTGATGTGCAGCACTGGTTTAAAATCATCAAGATATTCAAAGATGCACAGATCTTGGGGTGATTCGGCCAGCTGCTTTCTGTAGGCAAGGGATTTGATGAACAAGTCTTAGACTCCAGGGATAGCTTCTTGGCAGTGTTGATTGCAACAGTTCTGGTATATTACACAAAGGGCAGTAAGAAGACTCTTGTTGAAAATGGTAGACCAGGATTATGGCATACCCTCCTTCTCTGAGGACTTTACCTAATATATTCCTAAGAGCCTTGAAATAAATTGTGTGCTCTTTTCTGGCTCAACCTAGCTTTCTTACTATTTCCTCATTCTGTTTCTTGCTTGATTCATGTCAATCTTATCCAATGACGGTTTCTGTGATGTTGGAAACATTCTACTTTCTCCTTTAAAAAAATTAAAGTTACACTTTTATTTGTGTGTGTCACAATGCCTGTGTGGAGGTCAGAGGACAAATCATGGGGGTCAGTTCTCTCCTGCTACTGTGTAGGTTCCAGGGACCAAACTCAAATCATTAGCTTTGGTGGCAATCATATTTGCCTTCTAAGCCATCTCTCTGGTTCCATCTTTAAAAAATGTTAGTAAATACTCAATTCTGCACTGTCCAAAATGGTAAGTCACTAGCCTCATGTGTCTATGGGATACTTGGAATGTAACCAGGATGACCACTTTGGAAATGAACCATATTTCAGCTTAATAAATTTGAACTTAAATAGCCAGTCCCTGGTCTAAGTGCTTGGAATTGGAAGAGAGTTTTAACTAAATATTTAAGGTGAGTCAGCCATAGGAGGATTTCAAAGGACAGTTGACAGTGGGGTATAAGGAAGGACTGTGGGGAGGGACATTCAATAGGAGTAGAAACAGAGGAGGCTTTTGTGATACTGTCAGTGAGTGAAGAAGGAAAAGCTTTAGAGTTCCATGATGTGCGAGAATCTCAGGAACGCGCGCGCGCACACACACACACACACACACACATATCCCATACATATACACACCCATTTATAGGCACACACAGCACATGAATACACACCCCACACACCTGTACATACCTACATACCATTATTATTTTCCTCAGGGATCTCTGAAAAATAAGAAAGAGGAACAAGAAAGTAAAAAGTATTCTATTTACCTAAACGCAAGCACTCAAGTGTTGTAAGAGATTCAGAAAATGATGGGTTGTAGAGACTGTGTTAAAAGGTAAGATCATTTAAAAAAAGAAAGAAAGAAAAAGATGGTGTTTACATGAGAAAACTTCTTTGGAAAAGGAGGTCCTTGTCTTTTTTTCTGATTTGGATGGGCAGGATCAAGGCAGCAGGCAGATCAGGCCAATCAAATAACTAGGAAGAACCCTTTCTGGGTTGAATGTTGTGGGCTGAGGTTAAAAATAACCAGCACCTGCTACTTGTTACAAGGACTGGCAAGCTTGTCCTAGTTGGTGCAAATAACAATGCAATGTGATAATCTGATGAAGATCTAAGGATGTGCACAGAGAGGCAGAGGCACAGAGACAGCCAGCCTCCCACCAGGGAGAGATCCTTGTGGGCTAGGGTGGTCAGGCTGTGATGGGACCAGGGCTGAGCAGAAAGTGGAAAATGAAGAAGGAAGATCCCCAGAAAGGGGTTTAACAAGGGCAGGAGACACAAGTTATCAAGGTAGGGTAGGAAGATGTAGTTTCTTCACCAGTACAGTGGTGCTAAAATAGTCTTGAGTGGCCTGAGGGAGGAGTTACCTGTGGCAAGGTGAGGTGCTTTCACACCTGGCAAAGCCTGTTCAGACCTTATCTCATTGTCCCAAGTAGTTCTGACAGCTCTGGTGTGCCTGTGAGTGCAGGCTCTGACTTTTATTCTCTATGTAAATTGCCACCCAGACCAGGCTGACATTTCAGATGGGGTTTAAGAGATTAACCCAACATCTTCTTTATGCAACTTCCCAGAGCAATTGAAAGAAGGCTTCTGAAACCATGGTTACTATAGAAGGCTAAAATTAAGATCAAAGGTGATGATTTAAAATCCAAGGCAATAGAATAGGTTTGAATTACAGCCGGCGTTTGTGCACTGTGTGGATTATCTGCTTATCTTTGGCAAATGCATCTCTTTTTGGAGCATATCAGCAGACAGCATAGTGGTTCCAGCAGCCCTGAGATTTAGTGCAGAGCCCTGATTCCGGGGCAGCAACGTGGAGTCCTGCTAGGCTTAGAAATGAAAAGAATTTAGCTTTAGAATATGTGTGAGTTTTTTGTTTTGTTTTGTTTTAAGGCACATTCAACACCCAACCTGATGATTCTTGTCGTCATTGTGGGTTGGTTTGTGGGACTATCTTAGACTCTATTGGCAAACATACCTTCTCTTAAAAGTCCCCACCCCACCCAGAAGGGGTTTAAAAATAAAGATTTCTCATAAGATATTGTTCTTCAAGCTGTTCTTTTGAACAGAGACTTCTATCTTGTGCGCACAATGACACTGAAGGCTGTTGTATGTCTTCTAGAATCCTGTAGGATTAATTCCTGTTGGGCTATCCTGCAAATGTGGTCAGCTGCAGAAAGGAGGTGTTTGGCATCTCCATTCTGCACGAACAGAGCAGTTCCAAACATGGAACCCTCGTTCTTTGGAGAGTGGGATGGGAGGCACCCTGTAAATTTCGACTTTGGACCCTCTTTCCTCCGGTACTGACATTCCCTGCAATTTGTCAATAAAAGACTCCAGGGCATGGAACAGGGTAAAAGGGGCACTGGAAAAAAGGAGGACAGGCCCAACTGGGGCCTTTGGACAAAGCACTGTAATTAGAACATTAAAATGTATATATTTAGTTTCCCCCACATTCCTAGTCATGTGGTCTTCTTATCTTTCTGAAAATTTGTATGTGTGTGTCTGTGTATGTGTGTATGAAAAGTACCCTTGCAGACAAGTGCATAGAACATACGTGCACAGTCTAACAAGTAGCTATGTAGTGAGCACCTGTGCGATCCCTGGGCAGGTCCAGTGTTAGGACACTGCATTGCCAGCATCCTAGGAACCCCAGCTCCTCAGTTACAGGTCACCCTTTTCTCCTGGAGCAACCATTATCTTGACTTTCACGACAGCCCCCTTTCTGGATTTCCTTGTGGGGGAGGTAAGCCATATCCATATCTCCAAAGTCCAGTTTTGATCTGAATGTATTCTTTGCATTTTCCTTCTTTCACTAAGCCGTGTACATTCACCGACATTAGTGTGGCTGTCTATGGCTCCTTCATTGCCCCTGCTGTGTATAATCCTGTGTCTATGTGATTGTTTCTCTTTCCTTTTGAGATCATAGACTTCTCAGAAGCTGCTGTCTGTTAGTGGTGGTCATGCCAATGAGTGAATGAACTGAAGTTCACATGTAAGCATTCTAGATCACAATGAAGATCAGTCATGGAGGAAGTTATTGATTCCTCTCCAAATAAGACAGCATCCGCAACATACAGGAGGCTCGTGTTGATCACGTGGAGAAGCCTAAGGGACTGTGATGGCCACTCATGAATGCCCAATCTGTCCCCCTTTAAAAACAATTCCTTGTATTATTGCTTTCAGGTTAACAAATTCTTGTTGGTGGAACATATTAATTCTGCAGACTCACTGTAAAAATCCTCCATTGTTGTGTGCATTGCTTTCCCTCACGTTGATACAATCAGCCAGGAGGTGACAGCATTAAGTACCCTCATTTTATATCAGGTTTAGGCTTTAGAAATGATTGTGAACTAAAAGTGGAAGGTGCTTTAATGTATGCACTCATTTATGCTAGCACTGGCAAAGACTGATGCTTAGCACCAGTGTGGCATCTGTCATAACAATAATGATAATTGCTAATGACTGTAACTGCCACAGCAAAACACGCTGTCATCTCGACAGAAAATGCTGCTGCCGATGCAGAGTCAGTACACTGTCTTTTTTGACCACTTTTCTTTCTTTTCAGGATGGAGAGTTGATGTGTGCTTATCGGCCTTGCTCTTGTGGCAGGTCTCCATTAGAAGAAGGCAGGGTGCCTTTGACGAGATTTTATCCAGACTCTACCTTCAAAATCAAGATAGTTGCTGTCGCCTTTATTGCTGGGTACTGTAGCACATGCCTGTAATCCCAGCACTCTGGGAGGTAGAGGCAGGGGGATCTCTGTGAGTTCAAGGCCAGCCTGGCCTACATAGTGAGTCCAGGACAGCCAAGGCTACACAGAGAAACCCTGTCTTGAAAAAACAAAAAAAAGCTGGTTTCTTGGGCACAGGATAATTTTGGACCATTGACTATAACATGTGCTGTAGGGGATGACAGAGCAATGGCTTCCAGTTCTCCTTGGCATCTGTCATGACAACATCCATAAACATGTCTTAACCAAACATCACAAAGCAATTAGAAATGGTTTCCTAATGGAAAATACTTCAGTGATTTCTTCTTAAGCCCAGAATCATATATCTACTGTCGACTTGGCCTTTCTTTGATTATTCTGACTTTCTGTAGATGTCTCTTTGGTCCTTCTTTAATACATCCTGCCGAATGACCATCTGTCTGGTTTGCTTAGGGATGGGTTTAATTTATGTTGCTCTGCAGCACCAATAGTATAGCTTATTTTCAAATGCATGCCCATTTGGACAGAAATGATGGAGCCATCCTACCCAAAAGGAACTCATGCCTTTCCCCATGCAGCCTTCCTCTGCTTCCCCAAACTTACTGCTTCACGGATACTCCTCTTCCCAGTACCAGCCAATCAACTTTCCAGTGGCTCAAATGAGACAAATGAGCCCCTCCCATGAAGCCCGGGGAGTGTACCTCAGAATCCTGTCTTAACCAAGCTCTTCCTTGTTACCTGTTTCTCTATATGCCATTCTCTCCTTCTTGGGGTGCTCACTGCAGCCTTCTTTTGAGGGACTTTACATTTAGTCTCATTTGCTCAAACTTGGTTTCTATTTTTCTAAGCCCCAGTGGGATCATACAAGCTCCATTGAAATCCTTGCAATGATTTCTTGTTGCCCTTGAATGAAATCCTTGGCCCACCGGGCTCACCAGGGATGGCCTCTGTCCACTTTCCTGGTCCTCCTCATGGAATCCTTGCTCTTACAAGTTCTGGGTTCCTCAGGAAATACCATGTCCAGGCATGGCCTGCTTCTTTGCTATTGGAGCATTGATTACCATGTACTTGAGTTGTTTTGGGCAGAGTCTGTGCTAGTTGGTGGAGCTGTGTCCATTTGCTCGTCACCCAGCCCAGAACTTGACTCTGCATGACATATTACTTCTGTTCAGAAAAGAGTCACCAGCCAAGCAAATGGTTGACATTCACCATGGGGTACCTGGGCTCAGAAAATGAGGCAGTTCTCTCTGTGCTGTTGAGTCATACTTCTCTTGCCTTTCACAATAAATTCTTTAGGCTACTAATTTGATATATACATTATGAATTTCATTTGCTTTATGACAAAGTTTATTTGAAGGAAAAACTAAGCATCAGTAATTCAAAATGAAACGTTTGCTTGTCTAAAAGTGCGGGTAACACAGCTTAAGAATCAGTGCACACTTGTGATCCCAGCACTCTAGCACTCTGTGAATTCAAGGCTAGCCTGGTCTACAACGTGAGTTCAGGACAGCCAGGGCTTACAGAGAGAAACCCTGTGTTGAAAATAATCAAAACTAAAACCAAAACCAAAACCAAAACCAAAACCAAACCAACCAACCAACCAACCAACCAACCAACCAACCAACCAACCAACCAACCAACCAACCAACCAACCAAAGAATCAAGATGAATTGGTAAATGCAACAGTCCCTGGCCAGGGTTTTAGGGAAAACTTCTCTGTGTCTAGTGTAAGCCTGTCACAGGCTGAACGTGTATGGCTCCACAGTACCTACTGCAACATTAGCCCATCTGATCTCTCAAGTGGAAGGTAGAAAGCACTTTCACATTTTACAGTTTGCTAAGACTCTCAAGGTGTATTTGTGTCTTCCGCCTGTCTCAAAACACAGCATTTAAGAAAAGAATGCTAAGCAAGGATGCTCCAGATTGAAAGACCCATTTTTTCTTCTTTTCAAGTTTTATTTTTTAAATTTTAATTCAAATATAATTACATCATTTTCCTCATTCTCTTTTCTCCTTCCAACCTCTCCTGTGTCGTATCCCCTACCTCCTCCCACATCTCCCTCTCATTACCCCCTCTCAAATCCCTGGTCTCTTTTTTGATTATTACTTACATATATTTGTGTGTTCTACATAAATATGTAGATGCAGCCTTCTGAATCGGTTTAGTGTTGCTTGTAGGCATATGATTTCAGAACTGACCATTTGGTATTAGATACCCAGTTAGGGGCTCATGTGTGGGGAAGGCTAGTTCTCCCTCTCTCAGAACCCATTAGTTGCCTGTAGGTCTTTGTCTAGAGGTGGGCCTGTGGGAGTTCCTCCTACCACATGACTGGTCCCGTTAGTTGTCACTGTGAGGGGCTTGTTTAGGTGGCTATCTTGTCTCACCTGCCTCATTTATCTCTGTAAGATACAGTCTTACAGAATTCTTCCCAGTCCTCCGGCTCTTAACAGGTCTTCTGGCCACTGTTGATATAGTGTGTTTTTTTTTTTGGAATGTATGCAATTTATCTTTGTTCATTCAAATGCTGATTTCTCTATCCCATTATCTGGTTTCAATCTGGACATTGTATTGTGATGTTCATTCTAAGCATCACCTGTCTCAAGTTTGTGTAAACATGCCACCATTTGTTCTCTATATTGTCAATTGAACATTCAGCCCCATTGCTGTGCAATGGAGAGGATAGGGTGGGACACCCTGGTCCGGAGGGGAAGGGAAGGAAGCAGGGGAGTAGGAGCAGAGAATCTGCAGGAGAGGTCTTGGAACCATGTGGAGAGATGGACCAGACCTAAGATATGACTAAAAGCAAGTATGACAGACACAATCTGAATGGTAGGAAACTATGTGGGCTTGGAGGTTTAGGATGGAATAACTATTGCCCAGCATTGTGCTCTAGGTTAATTAAATAAATCCTAGTCTCTGTGTGATGATTTGGGTATACAGCTGGTTTAGGACTAACCACTGCTTAACTAAAAGATATATCAACAGTAAATATTAATTCCCACAACAGGCCACTCTTCTGAGATGTTCCCTATGCTTTTGGGTCAGAAGTTGTTTTGTTCACGTATCTTTTGAGGCTAGACACCTAGTGATCAGTTTCTCTGTATTGTGACTAGTTGTGGTTTTCTGTGATAAGACCCATATTTTCTATTTGTTAAAGCTTTTCTTTCTTTCTTTGTAGAAAAAGATTTATCTTTTATTTTTATTCATGGGTATGCTTATGTGAATGCATGCTCCGGTGGGAGAGCCCATGGAGATCCGAAGAGCTGAACTTCCAGGCAGGTGACTACGAACAACCTGACACTGGTGCTGGGAACCAAACTTCTGGAAGAATCAGAAGTGCTCTTAACTACTGAGCCACCTCCCCAGCCTCTCAAAATACTAAGTGCCAGGCATTGTGGAAAAGGCAGCTGGATCTCTGTGAGCTGAGGCCAGCCTGGTCTATATAGTGAGCTCCAGAACAGTCAGGACTACATAGAGAGACCTTATTTCAAAACAATCAAACAAACACCCCCTTCCCCAAATAACTGACAAACAAAATACATATTGACCACAAAGGCATACTTCCAGGTACTGGGCTATAAGCCAGTCAGTCATAAGAATAAGTCCCAGGTCTGGATTGTCCAATGCCCCTGATATTAGTGTTGGGCAAGCCAATCTTGCCGCTCACCTGGTAATTTTTGACATGAGAGTAATAAACAATATTAACACGTCTTTCATGCTGGAAATAGGGCTTAGTGGGATCAAATGGAGAAATGAGAAGAAAGAATCTGATGGTACTTTGATTTTTCTAGCAGCTGTTTGGTATTGTACCATTTCGAATAACTTGGAAACTAGTTCCTGCAGGCCATTGACACAGTGTGTTGTCTATGCTTCTTCATCCCTATCAGAGGAAGAGTGTGGCTGAAGGGGATGAATAGGCTGAGTCAGAACTCCATTGCTATTGTGTGAACTTATCAGCCACCTTTTCTTCTTTGGCTTGGGTAGAGTACAAGGATGGTAATGAGGCAATGTCCCAACCACCTCAATAAATTCTTACACTGAATGCGAAAAGAGACTAGGAACCACAATTTCCTCTCAAGGCTAGCCATTTGTGATTAAATGGCAGTTGTCCACCAGTGTGTTCAGCAAGGACAAACGATTCAATAATGAGTCTCTGCTTGGGCTTCTGGTCTGTGAGTGTGTGTGGGTAGAGGAAGTGCAAAGATAGGAAAGACAAATATCTGGCCGAGATGGTTTACATCTTTTATAGCTCACACAGGGTATCCAGGCTGGCAGATTCATTCTCTTCTTTCTGCTGCTACTGATTTTCTTCTTTTTGCCACTTCATCAGCACCAGCATCAGCTCTGCCTCCATCATCAAACCATGATAATGGCAACAAGCTATTAGCAGCAGCACCAACACCATTAAATCTTCGTTCTTTTTGTTTTTATGACAAGGTCTCATTTTGCCCAGCTGGCCTGGAACTCACTACATAAGCTACATAGGCTGAGGATGATTCTGAGTTCTTCCCCTTGTGTGCTCTAGAGCACTGGAAATATAGGTGTGTACCACCATGCCCAGTTTATGCAATGCTGGGTCTGAACTAACTTAGGATTTTGTGCATGGCAGGCAAGCACTCCACCAACTCAGGTAGGCATTAGGCTAAATAATGTCTTCATAAGAGTTTGGAAAGCTTCTGTATTCTTTTGTCAGTCAGGCAGTTTGAAGATTTTTGTTTTTGATTCTGTCTCTGTCTCTGTCTCTCTCTCTGTGTCAATTGGACAGGTTGGAGGAGGATTTTGGACTGGAACTAATAATTTGAGAGTTAGGGCCCCCAGTTAGTTTTCCTGTGTTTACATAGCAAGGAAACACAAGTGTGTTTTAAACACCAGACATTCATTGTTTTACAATGCTGGAGGTTTGATGTCTGAGGTCAAAGTGTTGGCAGGGTCAGGGTATTTCTGAGGGTTGAGGTGAAGAACCTGTTCCAGGCCTCTTCATAGCTTCTGCGGGTTTGTTGACAGTCTCTGACTTTCTTTGGTTTGTAGAGACATTGTCTTTATGAGTCCCTTTATCTTTACATATTTTTCTCTATTATGTGTCTATCCAGATGCCTCTCATTCTACTTTTTTGGATTCTATAGAAATGATCCTATGTCAACTATAAAGACAATAAGTTCACCTTCTGAGGTTCTGGGGTACAGAGGTACTGGGGTTAGGATTTACCATTTTCTTGGGGTTTAATCCACAGCAGGTCATAATACAAATTAAATTGTCAGGAAAAACAATGCAGAATAAGCAGAGAACTGATAGAAAGAGAAGAGAGTTTCTAAAACATGCCTAATGCATGAGGCACACTGTGTGCCTAAGGAGGCCGGAGCTCTGGCAGTTGAAGAGTGGAAGACAAAGACTTGAGCTCAGGGACAGTGATAGTGAGTCTTCCTCAGGCAGCCTTCCATCACTCATTCCCCCACCCAGCATGACAGCTGCATTGTAAATGCACTGAATGAAGGCAAAACTAATTGTATGCACATAACCTTGATTCTAGAACTACCAATAGAATTTAACCCATTTCTGATTTTTTCATATTAAAGTATTTAGATGTTCACATCAAAGAACTTAATGGATATACATCCTGAGACAAACCAAGGCTCTCACTTACTAGACACTAAAGGGAAAATGATCACACTGGCCAAGGCAGTGCATATTGTGATTATAAGAAGATTTGGAATTTGGGTTTCCCAGCATCTGGAAATTGCTTATATATTAAACACAACTTTGGGATAATGCAATCTTCTTTTTATCAGTTTAGTAATCCTCAGAGATCAAGATCTATTTGAGGATTCTTTGGATAAATTATGGTAAAATACTTTCCCTTAACGGAGTTTTATCTGGACTTAATAATTCAAAAGATGTAATGCATTTACTTAGGCAATTTATGAACAACTTATTCCAAAACCGATTCTAACTCGTCTGAGTGAAATCATTGTCTATGGCAAGTAGGTATCTAAATGACTTAAATTTCACTTAAGAACTCTCCAGCTCTTGTTCTCCGTGTAAAACTTGCAGGAGTAATAGCCGTGTGACAGGCAGAGCTGGTGGGTTTTTTTTTTCCACCAGAGACTGCGGTATTTCCTGCACTGTCAGTCTTACACATTTTAACACTGCCTGCAGCAGGCTTTAATTACCCATAAACGCACCACCTGTCTCCTATTTAGTGCTTAATCATGAAGCATGTCATAGTTGACTGTGCAGTGACATTGAGATACTCTGCTGAGTTGCAGAGTCACAGAATCTATAGGAGAGCGTCCAGAGTTCAGCTAACACAATGGAGCTGGGGTCCGATTCCCTGAGGGTTATGTTAGTGGAATCAAGGCTGAAAACTAGCTTAGATCAGAGAAGAGATGAGTTCGAGAAAAGAAGGCATTTGGGTTTAGCCTAAAAAGGCTCATAGGAAGGAGAGGACAGAGCTCTCATGCTGCTGGTTTCCGTATGACCTGGAAGACCATGAAGCCTGGCTGAAGGAAAGATTTTCTCCTTTGGTGGTTGGAAGCTTCTGTGCAGCCTCAGAAACCTTTCAGTGTAGTCTGGGCCCTGTGAGGCTGTGACTGTGCACCCCAGGAAGGAGAGAAAATCAGAGCAGGAAGAAACTGAAGACAGAAAGAAGGTAGGTGCGGGAGTATGTAGGTCAAGTTTGCCCTTCCATGGTGACTTGTAGATTGGAGAGGACCTCAAAAAGACTAAGAGGTGACAACTGTCTGCCTCATCAAAGACAGTAATAAGCTGCCATTTAGAAAGGTTACATATTCATTTAAGTCTTTTGGAGTCTTTTAGCTATTTTGGAGTCCTAAATGCTTCCATGTCTTGTAGCTTTGTACCCTCACATTAGGTAACTGGTCACTCCCCTTGGTGGTTGAACCTAAGGTTTTCTAGGAAGCTCTCAGATGCTATCAGTGTGGCAGTGTCACTAATAATCCTTGCCTGGGTGAAGACATGAGGAACCTATGATAAGTAGCTCTGTTAGATGTGTCCTCTGAATAGCAAACTGAGGTCAACACACAGACACACAGTACTGGGCCATCCCCTAGGGTATGAAAACCTTACTTGGAGTTCTGCAGAGAACTCTCTTGCTTCCAAGGATTAGGCCAGGTGCTGGATACAGGAGACTGGCCTAGATGTGGTGGTGAGGGAAGGGCTGTTAGCTGCTGTGTAACATTGATGTCACAAGCCCACTGACGACACACACACACATTTGCTACCTCAGTTTCTGTAAGTCAGGAAATGGTCAAGGGTTTTCTGCCTCCAATGTGTCAGGATCTTTCATGAGCCAGTAATCAAGAAATTGGTCAGGGCTGATTTCTCATTTAAAAGCTCAACTACGTTGTTAGCAAGAGTCATTTCTTTGAGGGCCACTGGATAAGACGGCCTCAGTTCCTAGCCAAGATGTCAACATTAGTTCCTTACAGTACAGTCCTTCTTACCATGACATATGACTTCATTAAAAACTGTAATCCAAAAAGAAAGTACAGAGACTGTTATCAAGACAGAAGCCACAATCTTATCTAACTTCCTTGTGGAAGTGGCATCTCATACTTCATGCCCCGTTCTATTAGGCAGAAGCAAGCCACATGTTTCAGCTGTACTCAGAAGGGAGAACATTACAAATGGACAGAGTTCCAGTAGATGGGAATGCTGGGGCAGGATGGCTGCCTCTGCTGCTTCATTTCTGGTTGCCATCTGCTCATCCTTCTTCTAGCAATTACTTCTAGATTCTCCTTTGAGGGACAGCTTCTCCTCCTCCTCCTCCTTCTCTGCCAAAGGATTTCTGGAAGTTCCAGAGTAGACATATGATTTAAGGCAGCTGGCCAGGGTATCACCTATCTGGGTTCACTGTGATTGGTATACACATGACTTACCAAGTGTCGGTGAAACTTCCTTGGAAATCCTGGAAAAACATGCTCTATATTTTAGAGTGACAAGAAAGAATAATCAAACAAAAAACTGGATAGTGGCTAGGAGCTGAATATACTTCTCTTATCTGTAATGGTGTGGAGATGAGACTGGAGATGATAGTGTGGAAGAACCAAAGAGAGATACTGAGTCCTGATGCCACTGTCCCGAGGGCTTTGAGCTCAGTTATAGCTTTAGTGAATCACTACTAGAGTATTCCATCCAGCCTGAGTCAAGTTTTCCGTGATCTGGAATTAAACTGTATCTTACATTTTAATCTTAAAATGTTGACCTTGAACTTCCTATGTAGACCAGTCTGGTCTTGAATTCATGATCCTCCTTGCTTATGTCCCTTAAATGCTCGACTATACGCATATGACAACATATAGTCTACTATATTTCTTTGGAAGACGATTTCTTTGTTCATTTAAATTTTGTGTGTGTGTGGTGTGTGTGTGTGTTTGTGCTCATGTGTGTGGGCATGGTGTGTGTGTGTGTGTATGTGTGTGTGTATGTGTGTGTGTGCACATGCTTGCCTATGGAAACCAGAAGAGAGCATTGATGTCCTGATGCTGGAGGTTTTGAGCTACTACATTGATGCTAAAGACTGAAGTTGGGTCTTAGTCACTGAGTCATCTTTCTAATCTCCCAAAGCAACATTTGTATCTTCTGTAATTTTTAAACTTTTTATTGATTCTTTGTGAGTTTTATGTTCTTCACCTCAATTCCACTCATGTCCCCATTCCTTCGCATCCTCCCTCCCCCCTTGCAACTTCCTCCCCCCAAAGAAAATAAAAAATAAACAAAACAAAACAAAGCATAGAAAACACCTAATCATGGAAGCTGTAGTGTGTCACAGTGTGTCGCACAATATACCCCTCTGTCCACATGCGTTTGCTTGTAAATGTTCATTGCAATGAGTCATTGGTTTTGCTTGAGGCCTCTGGCTTCTGCTACTCTATCACTACTGGAGCCTTACCAGGACTCCTCTCAGGTATCCTGTTGTTGCCCTGTGTCATGGAGATCCTGCAGCTTTGGGTGTGCAGGATGGGCTCTTTTGTACACTTGAGTAGCTCATAGATAGATATTGGGGTGAGCAAACTAAAAGTCTTAGAACTAGGCCTGGTTGTTGGACTCTTTTGTTAAGGTCAAAATCTGGTGTTAATGGATAGCCCCCGAGCTCGGTGCTGAATGACAGACTCATTTCCTCAGCTGAGTTTCCTCCTCTCTGCCTGATCTGAGGAAACCCCAGATCCTCTCAGGAGCATCACATAGCCCTTAGGGAGATTACAGACCCACCTTTTCCAGATAAGAAACCTTTTCAGTGTGTACCTGGGGATTCCTAGAAATAATGTCCCCCATGCTCATGAGGTGTTCATGAGCTTTCGACCTTCATCCCCATCTCTAACTGTACCTAGAGCCCACTCCCTAGGATCCCAGGATAATTAAGTACTGTGTTCACCTTCTTAGGATAGGGCTCTATCGCTGTATGTAAACGAAGTATTCCTTGCACTTCTAGCAATCAAGTTCATTCGTGATTAAAACCTCTCCCACTGCCCAAGGTTTATAAGCTCCTGTTTCCCATGGAATAAATGGGCCAGCATCATCTGCTTCATCAAAGGTCATTGGAGGCTCGTCATTTATTATGGGGAAGGAAGGTCTCCCCTTCTCTCTGAAGAATTCATTGCTGGAGACTGGGCTTGACTTCTGGTCAGGCAGTCACATGCTGCTGGCCACAGCAAGCTTTCACCATTCGCCAGCCCACCCTGCCCGCCTCAGTGTGGGAGCAAGCACCTGGCTGTTCTGTCTGTCTGAACCAAATCAGGCTCCTGCCTCTTCCTCTCTCAGTTTCGGAGCTCCTAGCCTCTGTTATGGCTGCTCGCCACCTGACCTCTGGAACCTGCATCCTGACTGTAACCCAATCAGGCCACTAATTCGGCTTTACAAAAATTTGTAACTTTTCACTGCTAGAACAGTGGCTTTTAAGGGACGATGATATTTGTAATGGAGAAAATTCCTTTCTCCTGCACCCCTAGCTGACCTGGAGATCTTGTGACACAACATCTGGTTGGTAGCTGAGTTGGTCAGCCCGCCAGCTCTCCTGCACCCAAACCACCTGGTAGAGCTCTCTAGCACTGCTCCAGCTAGCTCACCCAATGCTGCAGCTGGCAAGGGGCAGGGTCATCTCTTTCACTCTTATGTCCTTGGGGCTGGCTCACCAACATCCATGCCATCAGAGCCAGGTCTACTGTGCTGCCCAGGTGAGGCGCAGGACTACTGGGCTGCAGCTGGTGAAGGGCAGAACCAGCTCCCTGGACTGCTTCCAGGGGCAAAGGGGTTGGGGGGGACCTCCCCCCTGTTCACACCACTTCATGGCAGATGAGGGGAGGGCCAGCTCTCCCGTGTTCACGCTCTAGGGCTGCTCCCACATGCCTCGCCTCCTGACTCCCCTGTCTCCTCTTCTTTCTTCTATCTCCCCTATCCCCAACAAGTCCTCTGCTCATCTGCTCTGTGTGGCATGGCTGCAGGCAGGCCTCTGTGTGTCTACAGCCCGCCGCGTGCCATGGAGCAGTGGGCTGGCCTCTTCTACAATTTGTAAAAATTTAATTTTGTTGAGAATTTCTTGTATGAGTGCACTAATTTACATCACCTCTACCCTCTCTCTTCCCCTCTAACTCATTCTGTTTCCTCATTTATGTTCTTTTCTCTAATCCATGATCTCATCTTCTACTATAGTTATTATCGCTACACACACACATACACAGACATACACACACATACACATACATACACACACACACTTTACCTTATTTCAACTTGTGTCAGTCTTTTGTTGGCTTTGCCTGTGTGCTGTTTGCTGAGTGAGCGAACAGGTTGTGTAAAAGGTCGGAGCACACACACACACACACTGAGTTTTAGAGCCATTAGCAAGAAACAAGCAAGTGTGTAGTTTAATAAACTGCCAATATTTACGCTGTTATTTTTATGATACAGCCAATTAGGACTAAAATCTAGTTCTTGCACATGGTTCACTTATCTTCATTGACATGGCAGCGTCGACACTTACATGGCAATCGCTAAGGAATTGCTGTACAATTTCAAATATTCGTTCTGGTTGTGTTTAATAAACACATTGTATACCTGCGCTGCTACATGCTACAGTGATTTTTCAATCATGCTGTAAATATCATTGCATAGTAATTCTCTAGCTAAGGCCAACAGTAATCTATCAATGGCATATTAAAGCGTATTATATGGTTATTGCCTATGCTGAGTAGTTTTGGCACTGCACATACCCAAGTAGGTAAGGGAACCCTTTGTCCTACTGTAATAGTAGATTATTTTTCAGGATCTGTGTTTCTAATTTGGTAATTGGCCATGTGTTCCCTGCTTAACCGAGCATGGAAGGAGTGAGCAGAGTAGAAAAGTGTGGTTCTGAAGACAAACACATACACGACTCGTAATTCAGGAATTTTATTATAGTGCAATGTTATATGCACCAACTCAAGATCACGCTAAAATTGTAATAAAAAAATCAACAATCATGCTAGGACAAGAGGCACATGCTAGAACTAAAAGTTGAGGAATACAGTTCACAGATATTTCACTTTTTAATTTGTAAATGAAGTAGATTATTTTAAATTGGGACTGGTGGTTTTCTAACTGTCATAGATTTGTTTAAGAGAAGAGGGAAATTTGGTGATGAATTTGGGGAAAGGAGTGGCATCACAGGTATCAGTAAGGTGGCAGATTTGCTCTAGATCTCAACTTAGACTTTCAAACAGGGAGGGAATATATTATGGAAAGATTAGAAATGTGGACAAAGATAGATTCCAAATGGACCAGAGGCTGGGTACCAGTCAGGGTTTTACCATACAAGTAAGAAATGCCCCGGATGAAGCTTGATGCTGGAGATGGGAGGAGCCTGACACAGCTGTGAAATAGTTCAGGGTTATAGTCTATGCTGATAAAGGTTGTTTTAGTTCACAGGGGCTCTATAACAAGGTACCATACACCAGAAAATTAAAAGCAAAAGTTTATTTCTCACTGGCACTGGTAATTCAGTGTTTGATCAGAGACTTTTCCTTAGAGACGGTCCTCCTGTGGTGGAGGAGCTGGGGTAGAGCCTCTCAACTTCTGTAATAAGGATACTTATTCCATTCACGGGGCAGAACTCTTACGGCCTAATCATGTCCTAAAGGAGCCAGCTCTTAATATTATCACATTGGGTAAAGAGGGGCTGGTGCTTGGCTCTTCCTTCTTTGTAGATGGCTCCTCCTCTGCGACCTGTTCTTCACCCTCCTCCACCTCCATCTCCACCTCCTCCTCTACTTTGATAACACTTAAACCAGCAGTAGGGGAGAAAAAAACTCGGAACCAATGAAAGGCCTCAAGGCCAACCAGAGGAGTCTCGGTCTTCTGAGGTGAAGCAGTTCCTTTCAGAATAACTCCCATCTCTTCAGGTTATGTCTGGAGTTCTGTGTTCTTTTTCTGTTGTATTACAGCTGCTGACTTGTGTGAGTGGAGGGGGGAAGCTTCTCTATCCTCATGGTGATGGGGGAAAGGTTGTGCTGACTATGGGTCCCGGCTGGGTTCGCTTTGCTCTAGGTGTCTCGCCCTGTGTCCAGAAGTATGCTAGCCATGTCTGGTCACTGATCACATTCATTTCAGCCACACCCTCTCAATTCAATCCCACTGTCACCTCTTTGCTCCGATTCCCAAGGTTTTCTGGGGTTCTCATTGCCTTTTTGTTTCCTTTCTGTGGCAAAATAGGAACTTCTATGACTCTTGTATGATTTCACAACTCTTGGGAAACTGAAAACATTCTCTCTCTTTCATGCACACTATGTATATATATTATATATAATATAGTATATGATATATCATATATATATATATGATATATCATAAATATCATATCATATATATATGATATGATTTATCATAAAGCAAGATTGTTACCATGTGACTAACAAATAGGAACAGTAAGCGGGTAGAGTACCCAGTGTATATAAGTGGACATACCCCAGGCAGAATGGAATGAACAAGTGAGATTTAATCTGCGAGATGTACAACATAAAACCTACCATTTACTTCTGCTTTTTTTTTTTTTTTTAATTTTAGTGTTTTGGGACTTAGACTGACTGTGGGTAAAGAAAAGCCAAGAAGGGAAACTCTGGCTAAGCATTTACGCTGTGTTCCAGGATATCCTGTACTTGGTAATTGAAAATAAGGTTTGGAGATCAAGGTGGCTGTGGCCCGAGTTGATGGTTACAGAAGTTAATGCCATAGACAGGGATGAGTTTAAGGAGGGCACGCAAGAGGAAGAGGGTCATATCAAGAGGAAGTGGCCGGAAGCTGAGGGCAGTGCCTGGGAGGGTCAGAAGAGACCACAGAGCTCTCATTTTCTTTCAGGAGTGAAGCCAAAGCCTGTGGCAGACACACCCGAAACCCCACGCATGCTCCCCTAGGCATCATCCCTTAAAGTTCATCCTGTCTTTGGACTAACAAGGGAGTACAGTGGACAAACTGGATACAGACTCTGTTTCTATCTGAGTTTATACATGTGGTAGACTGTCAAAGGAAGGCAACACCAGCCTTAGTTTTAAAGAAATCTTTGGTTTGGGGACAGCAAATTCTACAGGTCTGCCCTAGTAGTCATTTTAAATTTCAGCTCCTATCATAGCGAAGGAGAAAGCTAGCCTTGCGACGGCTATACAGAAGATCGCTTAGAAAGGCAAGAGAGCCTCCAGCCTTGGATGGCTGCGGGGCAGGAGGAAAAAGGCTGCAGTGTAGATGCTGAGAAGAAAAATGAAAAGCAACGCTCAGAGATCCCAACAGCTTAGTGCATGCCCGAGCAGCGACTAGAGGATGGAGTTGTGGGGAGGGAACTTATGAAAGGCATTAATCAAGGTAAGAGCAGAAGGAAAACGGATGCTTCAGGCACGGTGTGTGGGGCGCAGCAGCGTGATGGAAGTCGTTAGGAGAGAAGCCCACACGTTCCCTGTCTAGAAAGCTCAGAAGAGTGTCTGCTTCCAGCCCCTGGGGAGGGGGAGGGGAGTGCCAATCCCAGGCCGATCCTGGCAGAGGCTCTCCCGCCTCAACTGTGCCACAAGGTAGGAGGAGGCCTGTGGAAGGCATCCATAATGCTGGCGACTCCCTGTTGGCTGGATAGACCCATGAAGGTAATTTGTGAAAGAAAAAAATAATGCCTTCCTGAGATGAGGCAGGTTCCTGGATTTAATACTGCACAGTTTTTTAAAGCAGCGAACCTCACAGATTTGATTTCCATCCGTTCACCTGCCCTGGCACTCTAGAACTGGAGTGCAGTGCCTGAGTCTCTTAGCTCCTAGGTCAGGATCTTTGGAAAACATCCATTCAATAACAATTTTATACTTTTGTATTTTCATCTCTGAAGCGAGGATGTTAAAAATAGGACTCAAGGAGGGAATTATGATTACATTGGAAAAAAAAGCCACATGCACAAAACCAAAACATTTGAAAATTGAGCATTTTGTCACTAGGCAATTGTAACATGTTTTGAAGATTTATGACCTGATAAGAATTACCCAGGTTTTCTGTTCAGGGAGCTCTCAACAAGAAAGGGTGTTTTGAATGGATTAGTAAAAATTATACATAGGAGAAAAACCTGCTGAATCTTAAACAAAGGGCAGGGAGCCCCATGTCATTCTTAGCTAAATCAAGAAACTTCACATTATTTGTTCTTGTTGATGTAGGTTATGAAGGCAGGCAACAAAACAGGTCACTTAAACAGTAGTACTTAACCTTGTAAAGCAGGAGGAAAGATACAAGTTGGTTTTAAAAAGTTGTTTTGAGACGGGGTATCTCTGTGTAACTTTGGCCATAGTAGAACTTTCTTTATGGCCTAGACTGCCACTGATCTCACAGAGATCCGCCTGCTTCTGCCTCCCAAATGCTAGGACTAGAGTCGTTATCACTATGCAATGTCATAAATAGTTTTTAAAGAATTACATAGATGATATCATGGAATACTACCCTATTCATCTCTAAATGTTTTTGAAGATTTTAATATCTTTCCTGTTTTTTTAACTTATTAGTATTATTATTTACAATTTATTCACTTTGTATCCTGTAGCCCTCTTCCTCATCTCCTCCCAGTCCCACCCTCCCTTCTTCTTCCGCCGTAATGTCCCTTTCCTAGTCCACCGATAGGGAAGTCCTCCTCCCCTACTATCTGATCCTAGCCTAGATTTTAATATTTTATTTTTACTTGAAAAACAGCCTTTTAGAAATAAAAATATCCACTTGTTCTTCTTAGTATTAGGATAATTTATATTATTCTTTATTTCTCTATGCTTTTTGAAATACTGTCATTTTAGAAAAAAAGGTAAATTGTAAGACAAAATGTTCTCAACTTAAAATATTTTAGTTGACTACCCAACAAAGTGATGAATATTATTTATATATGTGTAATGACAGACCAATATTAGTGCTAGTGTTTATATGTTGAAAGCATGTTTTCAAAACTGAAAATGTTTTAATAAACATAATACTTAAAATCTTTTTTTCCTTACTTTTGAGTTATTTTTATGTGGATATGTTTTTTTGGATTATTTTTTGGCTATTGCTCTTCCGTGGACCCTGTGTTCAATAGTATCAACCAAGTAGGCGAGGCGAGCCCACTGACCCAACAGTGGCAAGTGTATTGTGGGAGAAAACAAACACTTTCTCAGTAGGTTGGTGCCTGCTCCACCGGTGAGAATTCTTGTCTGGTATCTTAACCTTGGTCACAAGTCTGAGGCTGGGGAGATCATAGACTCTAGTGAGGATGCTACAGCCCTTGTTTTGTGAAATGGACATGATATGCCTGCTAAATTGCCTTCTAAATAAGGATTACACTTAGTGCTTCTGTCTACCTTGGTTAGAGAAGTTTCCTTTTGCAGTAAGTGATCAGCAGTGACTGCAAAGGCTCATAACTGGTTAAAATACTGAGAATAAATGATTGTTGAGTGCCCTGCCATAAGAAGACATTTACACTAACCTTTCAAAGGCTCAGAGAACATCAGAGGACAAAGGACAAAATGAATATAAGAACTGGAGGGGCGAGCGAGAGGGCTAAGCAGGCAGAGGAGCTGCCAAGTCTCATGACTTGATTTCAATCCCAGAATGTTCATGGCCTAAGGAGAAAACTGACTCCCCCAAAATGATGCCTAATCTTCACATTCATGCTGTGTGTGTGTGTGTGTGTGTGTGTAGACAATACACATACATGCTGTGCTATGTGTATGTATGCATGCATATGTATGTGAACGTTTGTACGTATCCACAATAAGTAAATGTAAACATTTTAAAGAATCTAAGAACTGTGGGAAGTTGGGGGAACAGGAGTGAAATACTGACTTCTGGGCATGATATGGTTGTTTCGATGTCAAACTCAAAACAGTTGTGATTACCTGCAAAAGATCTAAACAAGATGGAGCCTTTCAGCAGCCTATCCGGGAGGGGCAGGTACTCAGAGCAGCCGAACCTCTGAGGATGTATATGCAGTGAGTGACAGGACAGTGGGGTGGAGGGTGACATAGCCACGGTAAGGTGCCCATGCTCCTATAAACAAACTCTCACCCACTCCTGTAAGTACATAATCCTAATAATTCATGGGGATGGACACACACACACACACACACACACACACACACACTACACAGGGTCTCACTATGTAGTCCAGAATAGACTCCGACTCATGACCTTCCTGCTTTAGCCTCCTGAGGTATGAGCCACCATGTCTGGTGATAGGTAGATTTTTACAACAGATGTTTATTTCTTGCTTATCCTCATCATGATTTGGCTAGAGGTTCTGTTCAGTCAGTCATGTGTACTCGAGGGATAGTTACTGTCTTGAATTTTAATCTCCAAAGCAGCATTGGAGATAGCTCATCTAGCTTCACCTTGGCTGTTAGTTTCTGGCCTAGTGGTTGCTTATAGTTCATTGGTTGCAATATACTCAAAGCCCTTTCAATTGTTAGCAGCCAGGAAGATTTTTTTTAACATTTTTATTTTATATCAATCACAGGTTATGTACTTTGTAGCCCAGCCGTAGCCCCCTCCCACATCCCCTCCCTAATCCCCCCCCCATCCCTCCCTCATCTCCTCCCTGCCCCTTTCCAAGTCCACTGATGGGGAGGACCTCCTCCTCTTCCATCTAACTCTAGCTTATCAGGTCTCTTCAGAATTGGCTGCAGTGTCCTCTTCTGTGGCCTAGCAAGGTTGCTCCTCCCTCGGGGTGGGGGTGGGGGGCAGGGAGGTCGAAGATCCAGCCATTGAGTTCGTGTCCAAAATAGTCCCTGTTCCCCTTTCTAGGGTACCCACTTGGATATTGAGCTACCATTTGCTACATCCGAGCAGGGGTTCTAGGTTATATCCATACATGGTCCTTGGTTGGAGAAACATAAAAGACCCCTGTGCCCTGATATATTTGGTCCTTGCGGAGCTAGCCAGGAAGTTTAACACCATCATTTGCCAAGAAGATGGAAAGCCAGAAATGGCTGCTGAGCAGTATTTATGAATATGGTAATTTCCCACTTAGCATACACCCATCTCTTCTTCTCAGGAGATTTCTGACTGATTAGTTATCTACTTCTTCCCTGGGGCTGCTCATTCATTTTGGCAAAGCTGACTCCATTTCCTGTTCCAGGAAAGGGCTTAGACACGTGCAAACCAATGGAAACAAGCTTGTTCTGGCTGTGATTGGTTTAGGAAGGTGCACAATATATAATCAGGCCAACGAACGGCATGATGTTAGCAGCTTGCAGAGGCTTTTGAAAATGTTTCTACTCATTCTTCTAGGACATTCTCCTAGGAGCACCCCATATTCCTCCCATAGTCCCTGGATGCTAAGAAAAAAAACCAAACAAACCCAAAAACCGGAAATTCGGTTGAGAGCAACAGTCCTTTTCTGACCAAGTGAACCAGTTAAAGGAGGACCCTGACACCAGAATGCAAGAACAGATGAAAGCTCTTCGATGAAATATGGGCTATTGTATCAGCCATGTTTTTCTAGCCCCAATCTGTTGTCAGTGTTTGAAATTCTTTGAATTGAGGTTTTTGCCACCTGGAACCCAAGCAACTGCTTTGCTCTGCCCTCTTAGCTAGATGTTCTGTCATCTTTCCTGTTTGCTTCGCACCCTCTGGCCTTGAAAGGAACAGGCTAGCTTTACAGGTTGCTTTATAAATTCTGTACCCCATGTTAAACTAAATTCTCCTAGCACTTTTACAGAAAGCAGGAGGAGGAGCTGGTGAATTGAAACAAGGCCCCACCCCATTGCTAAGGAATTGGGAAGGTCTCCTCCCACTGTGGAGGAGTGTCCGGATCTGCCGTAGAGATAACGTTGCCTAGCAACTGGTCCAGACGTCACAGCTCCCCCACCCACATTGGGGCGGGAACAGATGGACTTGGCACCTAAAATGAACCAATCATTTAAAAAGTCAACTACCCATTCCAGTGTTGCCAAGCTTGCAGCCTCTGAGATTCCTGAGCTCCTTACTTTAAAAACTTCAGACTTCTGTCTCTCCTTGCTGTTCCTCGCAGGTTTTGTGGGGGGGGGCAGCCACATCGAGATGGCTCAAATAAAACCTCTTGTAATTGCATCGATGGTCAGTCTCCTGAGTTCTCTTCATACCCCTCAGGAAGTTAGGGTCCACCTTGGGCCTAACAGCCTCATTGTTCATACCTTCCTGGCTGCTGCCTTGTTTTTTTTTTCTTCTTGTCACAACTCACTTGGAAATAGAATTTGGACTTTAAAGGCCTAGTAACATATGCATTCTTCTGCTTTCCTCCTCACTTTACAACCTTCAAAAATGGTCCAAAAATCATTTACCTCTGCCAAGTTCCTCCAGCTGCTTGGGCCACTCCTGACCTTCCTTGCCTAGCAGCTCCTTCCCCAGTATTAACAAGGAGACTGGCTTTTTGCTTCTTGAGGAAATACCCTTTTTCTTGCTAAACTGCATTTCCTCTACACACTGGTTCAAAGTAAAGCAGCCTGCCATGCCACATGCTATGAGACACAGAGGTCAGGGGAGTTGACCCTCTACCATGTTAGCTGCATGTACTGTCATTGACTTAATGACCTGCTCAGTTGAGCCCTGACTTTGGGCTTCACTTAGCTGGTTGAAAGCTGCCATTGAAACATTCCATTACACCCCTGAGCTGAAGAGTGAAGGGGGAATCTAATTTTTTGTGGTACTTGTCACAGCAGAAGGAGAAGGCCTGGCACTAACGTGGCAGGGACATACATTTTAGATCTAGATTTTAATGAGCATATTTTAGGTGATTTTAGATAGTCAACACATTTTGTACATCTCCCAGTCTGGCTCATTTACCACCATAAATGTAAGAAGCTATGCCAAGGTAACTTACCTCAAATAGTTGGGGGAGAGTCGGGGACAAGGTAATGCTGGGAGAAACCCAGGAAAAAGATATTTTCTAGGAGTTATACGCTGGTGGAGAGACAGTGAAGCTACTGATGTGACTGGACAGGTGAAGTCTGAATTGCTCTTTCCTGAATTATTAATACTTTCTAACTCACACCAAGGAACTCTCGGACCTTTTAGATTTACCGTCCTTGAATCCAACAAGGACGATTACAGAGAGATTTCTGGCAGGTTGTATGAAATCATTCTGAGATTGACAGTCGCTTTAGGGAATAAAAAGACAGCATGTGTCTGTTTCCCCCTCCCCCCCATTTCTTGCCTTTCCTTTAGCTCATTTTATCAAGTCACGCAAAGCTTTCACTAATACAATCGAGGCTTGCAAATGGTTGAAAGAATCAGCATCGTTTACAGAGCAGAGGAAGAAAGGAAGAGGCAAGCAGTGGAGAGAAAGAACAGAAGGCTGTTTTCTCCCCTGTTTGGCTCCCTCTCATCCAGAGGCTGACTTTCCGGCAGTGAGGAAGGAGGCTCAAATTATGGTAATTAGGATCTTATGTGGCAGCTCGTGATTTGCATTTCCTCTATTTCATTGTTTCCCTGGATGTTTGCTGGAAGACTAAATAGTACACTTCTATGTTTGCACCAAAGGATTTTTCTTGGGATTCCGAACAGGAAGGGTCATGTGTGCACATTCGGGCTGTTTTTTTGTTTGTTTGTTTGTTTTGTTTTTGTTTTTTAGCAGAGCTGTTTTCAGTGGGGTTGGAGGCAGGTGGATAAGCAGAAGCAGATGACCTGTTTACTGGGGACTTCTGAGACTTCAGAAAAAGATCATAAGATTTCAAGAACTTCCCTATGGTTCTATTATCTAGGTGCTGACTACCTTGCTTGTGCAGTGGATTATCAAACAGCATTTATTTTCCTTTCTGCCTCCTACTAAACATTTTGCTTTCTGAGAGACTCACATTGTAGGGAAACCTCCTATAAGGAGATGTGCTGCTCATTTACTTATCAAGTGGAGGTCACAGTAATTTCTCCTGTCACTTTAGCAAACATCATTTAGTCTAGCCTCTGGTCTTTTTTTATTTATTGTGAGATGTGATTGGCAACTTCTCATGGATGCTATGGATACTGATTGTCCTTAGCTGCCAATCAATTGCTCTGTAGGCTACATTCAAGCTCACATTATATTAAACAAGAAAGAAAATGAACCTCTTAAAATGAGTACCTGAGGGACTGGTGGGAAGCCCTTCAGTCAGTCTACTTTAACAGGACCATAATTTCCAGCAGCTCTATTTGAGAAGGAATTATCAGAGAAATACTGGCTATTGAATTTAAGGAATTGAGCCCGTCACCAGTGTCTTGATAAACATCTGCTTCTAAAGTGTGACCCCACACTGAGAGCCACCTTCATTCTCCTTTGCGATCAGCACCAACCCTGCAGTGCCGTGCAGTATCATTTTCCCTGTGGCAAATTTACACAGCCTTCCTTCACTTCATTGCCTTCTCTTGAAGTCCTGTGGCAACTTTGCTCATGCTCAGATTATCATTCCGGTCACTGGTAGCAGGAACACCAGAGCTTTTCTTCACGCACCAACGATGACGGTGCCAAGAAGCAGCTCCAGGGTGGCTGGATCAACTTGTCTACCTTCTCGTTTTGTATTCAATATTTTAGGATTCAAAGTAACTGCCCCTGAGTTTATGGACTAACTGCAAATCATTTTTAAGGTAAATGTTTAATTGAAGTCTAGTGCGCACAATAGTTCTGTAGCATACGTAAAGAAGTGTGCAGATCATGTGTGTATGCTCAGTGAGTTTACAAAGTGGAAGGGACTCTCATTTCATCAGCACCCAGCTCAGAAAGCAGAAGTAGGAGCTGTGTTGTCTCCCCTTGGCCAAATACCCGCTATCCTACACCTATTTTCCCCTTCTACCGCAGTTCCTTTGGGCTCCACAATGGCCTAAGGAAGATAGCACAAAAGAGTAGAATTTCTAAAGAGAGACTAGGAAGAAGCAAATTCAGCCTTGCAGCTACATTTCTATCATGCTCCGCAGTATTGTTAGAGACATAGCTGCTTCTTTAGGGTCAGAATGCTGAACATCCCCACATCAGCACAGCTCAAGTCCCATGGGGCCCTGGTGAGTATGGGTCTACTTCAGTGCTGCCTGGTTATTTTGTTGACAGTTCTAATTCTCTAAGGATGAGATCAAATAATTCTTTAGAAAAATTGATTACCTTTTTTTGTGGCTGCTATTGATTCTCACTCTGACATATTACTCATATTACTATTCTTGACAATATTGCTTTTTCATCGCTGACATCTTAGTAGAACCAGAGACAGAAATATCACTGGACTCCTTTCAAAAATTTCTGCACAATGAACAGCCCACTTTCTACATCTTATTCCCTGTAATGTGATGCTAGCCATTCTGTTTGCTTTCATTTTGATTTAAACACCTAGTTTTCTATTACAGACATTTCCTGCCTCTCCTCTATTTGACACCCTCAGTTGTCTAGGAGGTATCATAAATCTACAAGCTTTATTTGCTACCCTGTTGTGTGGTGTTCTGGTTACATCTTACACATGCTAGCAAATAGCAGAATCAGACAACTCTATGGTCAGTTCACAGAATATGTGCCAGATTTGCTATTTTTATTCACATATTGTTCTGTGCAGTCAGATACACACTTCCTAAGGCAGATTTTTCTAGTTATGTAATCTATCTATCTATCTATCTATCTATCTATCTATCTATCTATCTATCTATCTATCTATCTGTCTGTCTGTCTGTCTGTCTGTCTGTCTGTCTGTCTGTCTGTCTGTCTGTCTGTCTATCTGAGACACGGTTTCTCTGTGTAGCCTTGGCTGTCTTGGAACTCACTCTGTAGACCTGGCTGGCCTTGAACTCACAGAGATCCACCTGCCTCTGCCTCCCTGAGTGCTTGGATTAAACTCTTTATTTAATACTTTAATGCATACCATTTTTAGTGTAGAAGAGGATGTGGATTTTAACTTCAGAGTGTCCAAGTCTTTTCCCTATGGAAGCCCTTTGAGGCACTTAGGCTTATGTGTAGTTATTGGCACCCTAGAGATAATTTCACTTCCTTTGTGCTCAAAAAAAGTACACTGGAATATAAATAAGTGACGACAACATTATGTGGCTACCCTTGAATTCTTCTTAACATTAAAAATCAAAGGACCAACCTCACTACCCATCTTCCATGGTTTAACCATTTGCTCTATACTTCATAGGTTGTGATCACAAAAGTGGTGTAGCCCACAGAAAAGCAGATGCTGTTTAAACAGATTTCTTGATTGGAAGATGGAACTTATTTTTAAGATAATGTTTTTTTTCTGTTGCTTCTCAAATTATACAGGAAAATATTAAAATGTGCCAAAAGACACACGGATGTAGGACTAGGGTTACAGGCTGTCCAAACTCTTTCAGCACATCCAAGAATCATCTCATTGATTTTGCTCTGCAAGTTACTGAAGATGGGAAAACACAAGAGACTGCCTAGGTCTAGTGAATTAAGGGTAACGTGACAGTAGAGTAGAGCAAGTGCAGAAACAATGTCTGGAGACTATCCAGAGGGCAGCTGTACAGTCTCGTACCTTCTTCCAGAAGCTGCAGAATTTGAGCCAATAGGGAAGGAACACTTACAGTCATGCACAGTACTGTCTCAAACTGAACTGAACTGCCATGGCAGAGGAAATTAATTCATCTGTAATTGAGTTTAGACTCACAGCATTTTTGTAGATTCAAATGGGAGATGGATATGTGATTTCTAGTCCAGATACTGGCTAGAATATGCTACTTATTCAGATTTTTAAAAAAATCTGTGTTTTGAAGGACCGTCAGCATTCTGAGGTGGAGGCTAGAAATGCACAGATTTCCATTTTCCTTTCAAGATCCTGAACATCTTTCCGTTAGTTGGATGGCTGAAGGCAGCGAGCCTCTGTCATGGGCAGTGGGCGAGGGAAGGACGGAAAACCGAGACAGACAGTAGGATGATGCTGGTGGGGACAGTTTGTGCCTTTGACTCCGAGCAGGGATGTGGTTCTTTCCTTCCAAACCTGCTATTGAAAATTTGCTCTTCTGAACTTTTTAAAGACATGCTACTTCTTCATAACCCACAGAAATCTCAAGAGTGCCTAAATTCTCAGACTAACTCTCAGGACCTTGGGATTATAGGATCTAAAGAAGAAAATTTGTCTTGTAGCCACAACAAAGGCTCTGCTTTTCTCTGCTCTCTCCCTCCCCTTGTCCTTCACCCTCTTAATTTTTTGAAACAACTTTATTTCTCTTTCTTTCTTTCTTTCTTTCTTTCTTTCTTTCTTTCTTTCTTTCTTTCTTTCTTTCTTTCTTTCTTTCTTTCTTTCTTTCTCCCTGAGTCAAGCTTTCTCTTTGTAGCTCTGGCTGTCTTGTTGAACTCACTTTGTAGACCAAGTGGCTTGAACTCATAGAAATCTGCCTGCCTCTGCCTCCCAAGTGCTGGATTAAAGGTGTATGCCACCAGCCCCATTTGAAACAAGGCTTTTCTATGTAGTCCTGGTTGATTTGCTACTCTCTGTGTTCTTAAACTTGGAGCAATGCTTCTATTGCAGGCTCCAGAGTATTGGAATCATTGGCATGTATCACCATGCTTAGCCTAGAAACTCTCCTAAGAGCTGACTGTTAAATATGGTTGTCCTAGCCTGATGAACTATCTGAATGAACACATAATTAGGATAAGAGACCCTGTGCTGCTGGGGGAAATAATATTTGCAATCAGCGATTCTATCCCTTAAGGTCTTCGAAAATTAGTTTTCATTTTTATTTTTTATCTTATATGTATGCATGTGTGTTTGTGTCCGTACATGCTAGATGTATATGGATACTCAAGGAGGCCAGAAGAGGGTGTCAGATGCCCTAAATCTGGACTTATAGACAATTGTAAGCTGCTTGGTACGTGTGGGAGGACCTAGACTTGGGTCCCCTGGAAGAGCAGCAAGTGCCCTTAATCACTAAACCGTTTCTCCAGCCCCAGACTGCTAAAAAAATAAATTTTCCCCCTTTGGCAGAAATGACAGTAGTCTAAAGAAATTATAACTCCCAAGGGTGACAAGGCAACCAGCATTTTTAGCCACAGAGATCCAGAGAAGACACAGGTAGAAAGACTATCAACTGTGTGGAGACCACATGGTTGAAGTTAAAAATATCAAGAAGCTGTTACAATGCTAAAAGAGAATCCGTTTCTGTGAGGGGTCTAATGATCTCACCCTGAGAATGTAAAGCTGGCAGGAGCCCTTTCTCTATACTTAACTCCATGATTAATTAAACTCTTTTAATTATGCCAGTATTAGTTCTGTCAATAGAAATGTTGCCCGCAGGCTTGCTTTCCAAGCCCTTTAAAAATTTCTTTGTACTTTGGTGTTTATTTTGTGAGCAATCAGAAAGTTTCCCTGAAGTCAAAGATGTCTGAGCCAATGACATCCCCATTCCCTAGAGCATACAGTAGTGATTGCTTCTTTACTGGACAAAAATCAGCTCAGAATAATGGCTCAAGTTACAGTAGCAGGAAGTTCAAAAGAAAAGGTTGGAGCAACTAGAATATGAAACATAAGAACAATAATAAAGGCTAGGATTTGTGGGAGGTTTTCTAGAAAGCTCATGATGTTCTATGTGTTTAGGTAACACTGCAGAAAGATGGATGGCGTAACAAGCAACCATTTGAGCCATATTTTATAGGTGCAAATACCTCTTTTTTGTTCTATTTGATGTCTTTATGGAAGCCTTGGAAATAGAATGGCATACTATTCACAAATATTCTTTATTTTGTAGATCAGGAAAATGAAGCTTGAAAAAGTGATACAATTTGTCTTTAAGTATCAATGACCAGAAATCTGTATCCCAGCAACTAGCAGGTGTAAATTTCAGTGTGGTAGATGGCTATGTTTTTCTATTCAACATATTCTAGAACGGTGAGTTCTTCAATGGGCTTGGTAGCCTGACATGACCCAAATAACAATTGAAATGACTCTGGCCTAATGTCGACTCCATGGGCTTCAAATGAGAATAGGGTGTGATACCAACCAAGATGAGAAGTGTCCTGAAACAGGATACTATGAGATGAGAGAGGGAGGGAGAGGATGAGGGGAAAGAACAATTCAGAAAGAGGCATGAAAATGGCAAATAGGAGGCAGGAGCCACATGAACTGGGATTATGCCTCTGGGGAGAGCAGTAGAATGTAGAAACTTTTTCTGGGGAGAAATACAGCAACTCTGGAAACATCTCAATATTATTTCCTTACAAGGGATTTTTAGAATCAGTACAAATTGTCTTGGGTAGTTTACATGAGGTCAGGCTGTGCCTACCCTCATAAATTGATGCTTTACAATATGTTCAATACTTGGGCTTGGATTCAGAGCCTCACTTCGTTCTTGTCTTGCAAGGCAGTTGATTGTGTCCATTGAATGATCAATGGGAAAATCTGGGAACCCAGAGGCAAATCTGCTTAGCTGGCAAATTCTATAATATATAATATTAATTTATGCGTTCCTTGCAGAGAAGTAGCAAAAGCAGATGTTGTGACTCACAAACAACTGAATATGGATGAGACAGCATTCCTCAACTGAACTGTGTAGGGAGGAATTCTCTTGGATAACCTCTATGTGATGAGCTCAGGTCTGGCAAAATAATCATTGTTGAGACTGGCAGTGGAGGAACTACACAGTTTGTGACTAAATGGTTACATTAGACATTTTCTCTCAACTTATATACTAATGTTTAAGGTGTTCAAAGCTATTTTAAAGAGGTATGGGAATAGTGGAAATTGTGGGGGTGTGGTGGCCATTTCCTGAACAGGAATCAGCTTTCCTTAACCTCAGTTATTGGGTGGTGGGACAAGAAACCTAGAGGCTCCATTTTTTTTTTTTAATGGCGCTTCTTTCCTGGTGGCTTCCTAACCCAGCCAACCACTGTCCATTGGAGTTGAGTCCTTATAACACTGTAACCCAGATCTTTGTTCCCAACACTTAGTTGACATCTCTTCAAGTATTCTCCCCCCAAACTAGACAGTTATCAAGAGGAAAGGAAAGAGAGAGAGAGAGAGAGAGAGAGAGAGAGAGAGAGAGAGAGAGAGAGAGAGAGAGAGAGAGAGAACAGTAATGTTAGCGAATATCTGAAAGGCATTGTGTGTTCTACTATTTTTCAACCCATCTCAGTTCTTCTGTGCTTTCGTAGTGTGCCTTTCTGTGGTGTGTGTTTGTTAATTTAAAGGTATTTATTTATTGTTTATTTATAAAGGAAACAGTCTGGGATGTTAAAGGGTTGCTCAACCAAGAAGCAACAATCACTTGCAGCAACCAGTGGAAAGACAAGCTTGCCTTACTAAGCTTAGAGAAATGCAGTCTTGCATTCTCTCAAATGTGATTTCAGCTCTGTGCGGTGCTTCCCTTGCTTGCTTACATCATGATCATCCTACAAGCCTTGTGTAAATGCAGTCTCATGCAAGAGAGAGATTGGAACTGGTGAAAAGCCAAAGACCAGGAAGCAGCCAGTGTGACTAGATAACTCTCCCTCACAGTGATGAAAATGTACCACTCTAAATGGCCATCTGCTCCGATGGATGCTGCGGGATTCTTTAGAGTTCAACAGTTCTTACAACCTTTCACACGAGGAAGGTGGGTAGAAGGCGGCTTTACCCTCATTAAACAGAGGAAGTGATGAATTCTATGATGGGCCTTGGTCTCTAAGGGGGCCTGAAAGCTTGACCTACAGATGCCCATTTTCCCACACACATTATTTAAGATTGAAAAAACCAACTTTCTCAAGCATGTGAGAGCGAAAACAACAGAAAAAATGTTCTTATGGTTGTGTTGGACGAAGCCTTGTGGCTGATGGAGAAGATGAGGTATGAAATGGAGTGTGGAGAGAATGAGCTGGGTTAAGGGAGGAGTCAGTCTGAGGGGCTGTAGCTGGCAGGATGCAGGCTGGTGCCTCCTCACTGATGCCTTCTGAGGAACTGTCTGGAAAGCCCATTCTGGTCTCTTGGCATTCATGTCCTGAGCTCTTGGGGTCATGTGTAAGACAAATCCACTTTACCTTTTTTATGTTTTAATATCTATCTATCTATCTATCTATCTATCTATCTATCTATCTATCTATCTATCTATCTATCTATCTATCTATTTTTGCCTGCCTGTATGTCTTTGTGAGGGTGTCAGATCTTGGAGTAACAGACAGTTGTGAGCTGCCATGTGGGTGCCAGGAATTGAACCCAGGTCTTCTGAAAAAGCAGTCATCTGCTGAGCCAGCTCTCCTGCACTGAATCTACTTTACTTATTAGACCATAAATTAATTGATCTAAATCATATATTAGAGATTATAGGAATAGAACCAGGAAATCTGCTGAGAATACTTTTGTAAAGAGATTACGATTTCCCCCAAATGTGAGCAGTGAGAAATGGTTTCTACTCTCCTAAGTCATGATAAATGATTTGTACAAGTAGCTCCAGGTTAGATTCAGTTCCAGGGTTAGCAAGGCAATGAGATCAGACTCAAGGGGGGTAATTGTTATAGATGGAATGTTTGTGTGCCTCAAAAATCCATTGAATTCTGAACCCCCAAGGTGACGGTGATAGTAGGCGGTGGAGACATTGGGGTGGTTCAGTTAGGCCTGGGGGACGCTCGTGGATGGGATTAATGGTCTAATAAGAGAGAGCTGAGAGTTCTCTTTCTTCCTTCATCCCCTGTGACATGTGAGGATATAATGGCAGATGGTTATCTGTGAGTCGGATGTGGGTCTTTACCAGACACTGACTCTGTTGGCACCTTCTCTTGGACTTCCCAGCCTCTAGAGTCATGAGAAACTTATTTTTGTTATTTTAAGTCACTTGCCTTGTGGTATTTTGTTATAGCATCCAGACTAAGACTAAAACATTCGCAGTTTTCATGTTTCCTATAGTTCCACAAGTCCTGACTGCATTGGAATGAGCTGATGTTAATTTCCTGCCACAGAGCTGCTTTGTGTCCACATGTCACCTGAGTTATATTGAAGGCAAAGGCAAGACCTTCCTATATTCAGGGGAAGAGAGCATATGCAGAATAACATAAAAATCTTGGTTAGGATTTTTTTCTTGAGAGGTTCTCAATACCACTGTGAGAATAGCTTATTTTGGGATTAGAAAACTGTCTGCTGTAAAGCCTGGTGGTTAAAAGAAAATTAAGAAAAGCCAAACATAGGTGGAAATGGCTTGCAGTAGCAAATAAGACAGGCTGAACTAAAGCATAGGAATATAGTATGCTTTCATTTTTCATTCCCTTTCCTCCCTCGATTCCTTCTTTAAAAATTTAAATACTTTTTAAAATATTTATTTTTCTTTTATGTGTATGTGTGTTTTTCTGCATGTATGTAAGTGCACTACATGTGTGTAGTTACCATGGAGGCCACAAGAGGGCATTAGATGCCCTGGAACTGGAGTTACAGATGATGGTGAGCTGCCATGTAGATGCTGGTCATCGAACCTGAGTCTTTTGCAAGAGCAGCCAGCGCTCTTAACTGCTGAGCCACCTCTCCAGCTGCCTTATTTATTTGTTTGTTTCTCTGTATGTGTGCCTGCCATAGGAAGTGTGTGGAGCTCAGAGGACAGCTTGCAGGAGCTTGCATTTTCTTTTAACCATGTATGTTCTGAGGACTGAACTCATGCCGCAGGCTCGGCAGTAAGCACCTTGCTGGCCTGCCTTTCTTTCCTTTCTTTCTTCTGCTACTCTTTCTTTCTGTGACAGGGTCTCCCTCTGTCGCTCAGAATGGCCAGAACTTACTACATAGTGCTATTTGGCTGGGAACTCGTGGCAATCCTCCTGCCTCATTCTCTCTAGCACCTGCTGTCAGTGGCATGGATCTCCACCATCAGTTTAATCAAAGAATTTTCTAGAATTGTCTGGTTGGTTCTGAGCAACTTTGGCATATTAGCAAATAGATCATTTTATTTCTTTAAAAGCCATTTTTCTAATAATACAAATGTATCCATATGATCAGGGCAATTGAACCCACTTACGTAATTAAAAAAGCTGAGCAGAATCAGGCTTCAATTAACCATATGTAACAGGATGATTAGCTATACAAATCCATTCCTCAGGATGTATAGGAAATGTACACACTTACGTGGATGTGATTCTGTCTTGCCTTATTGGACCTAGAATCTTCATCTTAGCATGTTTAAGGTGGCACCTGTTATTTCGAGTCCTCTTACCCCTTTGTCTACACGTGGCACTAAAGATGATAATGAGGTATGTTAGAGATAATACACGCCTCAACAGTAGATTGACAAGACCACTTCTATGATAATAGTAACAACAAAAACGCCATTTACGAAGATTACACTATACCAGCTGTCCGGTGAACCACTACACATATTATTTAATCCAAACTTTGACAAATCTATGATGTTGTTCTGATTCATAGACTCAATGTGGACATGGGACAGTCAGCTACCTCTGCTTTAACTTTCCGCATCTGAGAAGCATGCTATGTTGCTACAATTGATTAGTAATAAAACCTGCCACTTCCCACTTCTGCCTCACATTCTTTTCTTTGTGATAGCTGAAATTTGCAAAAAAAAGTTTCAGTCTGTCACCAGGAGGGAGGGTGGCTGGACCACTGTGCTAAGGAAGAACAATTTTCCAGATTAAACTGTTTCTGCTATAGCTATGTGGTTCACTGGTAGGCGCCTATTCAATACTCATGCAACATGGGCTGTTTCCAGGAAGAAAAGGTTGGTGGTAGTGTACATGGGGTTACAAAATGGGCTAGTGGAAGCAGGGCATCCAGAAAGGGGTGGGGGCAGAATACAGGGTTTTGTAAGCCCCAGTGAGTGTGGATTCTGTACAGATGGGAACCTATGATGGTACCTACTGGCTACATAATGAGACTTACTGTTCAGAAAGAAAAATGTAGCATGGCTGGGTGATGAGCTTGGAGGAGCAAATAGAGATTAAGGATAATGATACTGGAATTCTCCAGTGGAGAAATAATGAACTCTAAGTTAAGGAGAAAGGTGGCCAGATCTGCAAGGCACCTCTAGGGTAAGAGCAACAGGGCTTATACACCTGGTGAAAGAAGATTGAAAGAATGTTAAGAAAAATATTATGAAGAACAAGAGGAGGAACTTAAAAATTTCCCCTAGAAGTTGAACAAATTAGAGCTAGGCTATGTTAAACTTGGGGGACTTATGGGGCAGTCAGCTGAAGGTGGACAGAAAGTAATTGGAAACTGTGTTCTAGAGCCTGAACTGGGTAGGGGATGGGGACCTAGGTGTTCATTTACCCAGCACATGCACAGATCATAGTTTAGACCTGGGCAGAGCAGTGAGAGATAGTCATTTGCATGTAAATAGCTGGCAAACTTGGAGAATTCGGTGGAATCAGAGGTGAGAGCGAAAGGAGAGGATGGCCCAGGGTGAAACGCTGGGAAACCTCAATGACTGTCTAGCAGGTGGGAGGGGAAGTGAGTGAAGAGGCTGCAGGCCCTTAGAGGAAACACATAGAAAGAATTGAGTCTACTTGTTTTTTTTTGTAATTACTTTAAAAAATGTGGTGCCCAAAGTCACCATTTTAATTATATTTTTAAGTGAAACATTTAAGTAGTGTCTACATACATTATACAATGGATTTCTCTAAATTTTTGGTTTTGTAAAACTGAAACTCTATATTCATTGAACAGTTCCCTTCCCTACTCTCCACCAGGTAAGTATCATACTTTCTTTCACAAATTTGACAATTTTAGATATATGGGACATCATGTATTGTCTTTTGTGAGTATGTTTTTCACTTAGTAAAATATTCTCTAGTTTCCTCCATGTTGTAGCATGCGACTGTCTCTTTTCTCTAAAACATTGTACCATATGTATATAGTTCATGGTTTATCCTTTCATCTGTTAGTATGAGTTGTTGGGGAAATTTTTCCTTCTGGCTTTAAGCTCCCAGAATAAAGACTCATGAGATTCAAGATATATCTACAATACCAAGGCCATATAGCTAGACTCTTCTCTGATTAGCTCATAACTTAAAATAACCCATTTATCCTAACCTACATCCTGCAATTGTCTGGTTACCTCTGCTCAGGTACCATGTATCTGTCTTTCTCACATCTTCCTGGATGAATGTCCTGTGCCTGGCTTTCTCTCAGAATCCTTTCTGCATGCCAGATGTCCCACTTCCAATTTCCTGTCTCAGCCATAGGCTATTAGCTTTTTTTATTGACAGGTGATGGTTCCTTACAGACACTAGAGATTCCTTCTACATTGCATTTGGATTATCTTTATTTATAGGCTATTATGAGTAAGTGTGCACATATCACTTTGAGATCCCCCTTGGATTATATGAATGTATGCTTAGAAATACGATGACTGAATTATATACCAAGTCTTGTTCAGTTTATAAAACTGTCATGCTGTTCTTCATAGTTTATTTGTGTTTGCATGTGTGTGTGTGTTTTAATTCAATTTTTTGGAGACAGAGTTTTTATAGAATCCAGGCCTTGAACTAGTTATATAGCTGAGGCTGGTTTTGAACTCCTGATTCCTGCCTCTACTTTGCAAGTGCTGGAATTAAAGGCATGAGTTATAATGCTTGCTGTCTAATTGGGAAGAACAGGAAAGATAGTTACTTTGAATATTAGCTACCTGCTGGTCAAAGCACGTGCAATGCTTTATTTACATCACATGCAACACTCAGGAGAACTTTAATTACTGTATTTTGAATTCAAAGAACAGAAATGTTCAGTAGGTCACATGGATACTTAAGATCTGGGTCTTGTATTCAACTCTCTTCTGAATTTTGTTCCTACTTGAGAAGGGATCGTTCTTCCCAAGTTCTCGAACAATTTGCGAGATGTGTTTTCATGATTTGCAGAGCATTTTGTGAACAATAAGGTTGTGTTTAAAAAGTCAAGAGTCAGTAATTCTATCACATCTTTGATGATTCTAGCCTCAAATTCTTAAATAGTCCTGTCAGTCTAAGCAGAAAGTAGAGGAAGCTCACTCCTACTGGGTGTTGATGCTCTGGGTTCACACCACAGTGAGCCTCCCTTCTTCAGCTTGGTGTCTGCGTGGTACCCAGTTGCTGTTATCACACAGGGTTAATGAATAGTTTGCAAACTAGCAGCACTTCTGTGAAGGCTGATGGACATGTTAATTACACCTTATTTAGATTTCACAGTTCCATGACCCAGATTCTTCTTTTCTGCCAAATTTGAAAGATTTATTGCCATTGTGGGAACTCCAGTAAGCATCGTTAGTATATTAAAATGCAAGCAATGGAGGAACTGGCCATGCAGGAATGGGTGGACATTATCTTGCTTCATCTGACTTCAGGGCTAGAGTCGTATGGCCTGTTTTTAGGGTTTTAGATAGGGTCAACAGAACACATTATTATCCTCTTTTGTAGCTAGATATTCCTCACCTACTCATGTCTCCTCTCTAGTGTATTAAAGTTCATATAGTACAATAAATATCCAAACAGCAAGTCCTCTGAACTAATCATCTGCTGGCTACAAATATCTTTAGTGCATGGCATTCTTGTTCTTGGTGTTTGTAGTGAACCTTTGTGTAAGAGTGGGATGAAGGCCAATAGAGTACACAACTTCCTACTGAGTTACTACTGTGGTACGTCTGTAGATGATGGAGACATAACTATAAACAGGGTAGAACGTGTTTGTAACAGAGCAGAGGGAGGCAAGGATGGAAGGAGGAAGAGAGAGGAAGGGGGTGTAGAGAGGGATAGAGAAGGGGACAGGGAGACAGGCTGGATTAATAAACTGACTGTCAATTACATCAGCTTCTGATAAAGGGCTATGATTAGGTTAAGGATGAGGACACAAAATCATACATAAGACGCAGTCGTTCTCTGATGAAGAATTAGAGTAGAGAAAGTTCCGTGGAGGAAGTACTGTATTACCTACTGATTCTTAGATTTTGACTGTACCAGAATTACCTGGGGAGAACTGCTAAAAATCATGACTTCCATTAATCCTTTATTTACCCTTTAATTTTTATTTATTTATTTATTATTAAAAATTGTACAAGAATATAATGTATGTTGGGTATATCTTCCCTCATAAAAAATGATAATTTGTGAAACCCCACTTAGGTTTAAACACATTCATTAAATAGAGAATAGAGCCTGAGCATCTGCTTTTGTAAGGTGCTTCCAGCTGAAGCTGCTGCTGTCTGCTCTGGAACCACATTCCAGAATGAATGTGATTTAAGAGGTGAAAAGAGATTTAAGAGGTTGAAAAAGGACCACATGTGTGGAAGTGTGCATTTGCACTCACCATGGGAGACTGGTCACTGGGCAGGGTGATGGACAGAAGAACACCCCAACAGAACACAAAAAGGGCTTGGAAACAAAAGGAAGCATGGCATGCATGAGTCTACCAATACACAGAATCAGAGTTTAAGAGAAAGGTAGTGAGGGTGAAGTTAGAGGTACCAACAGATCACAAGGGCTTGTTTTGTTGTGCTAAGGCATTTGGGCTTTCCTCTCAGGGTAATATGGCACCGTTAAAGCGCTTTTACCAGGTGAGTGTTAGGATGCAATGTGGATGATTGAAAGGTTGCTGTAATTTCATGAAGATAACAAGATGGACGGGGCAGCATGGAGCAAGGGCCAAGGCAATGTGGTAGGTATTCCAGTAGTGAGCTGACAGGGATTTTGCTGAACAGACGGTGTCTATAGTACCATATGTAGCCTCAAATTCTGACTTTCCCCTTCACTGAGGGTTTCTGACTACTCCCTCTGAGTCTGGCCCACAGAATTCTTCAGGAGTATTGCTGTGGCAGAGCCCAGGCTCAGATCCTTGGTCTGCCAGCCTTCCCAGATCTTTTGCAAGATTTGTTTTTGGGTCTTTGAACTACCTTATGACAAGGCTGGGAACCTTTCTGGAGAGATCATATGGGAGAATTGGAGAGAAATAGATTTCTAACTTTCTGATTATGTCTGTTAGGAACCATTCTACCTTGACCCAGCTATGATCTGAAACACTATGTGTGATCTGGTCAGTGCTATGGGGAGAAGGGCTGCTACAGTGCCTGGACTAAATTTCTAGCCCCTGATGTCTTGATCAGGATAGCTACTTCAGGTCACTGAGTTTTGGGGTCATTTGTTCTATGACAATCAATAACTGGACCAAGTTTCAATAATCAAATCACAGTTAATATAAATATTTAAGGGGCAAGCAGAAGAAGGTGGAGGAGGAGAAGAAGAAACAGCAAGGCTCTCCAAGTAGCAGGAATGGTAAGGAAAGAAGAAGCCAAGGAAGATGTGATTTGACAGAAGCCAAAAGAAGAGAGAAGTGGTCAGTCTGCAGAAAAGGACTGAAGAGCATCATTTGGACCTGATGGCACAGGCATCGCCTGGGACATTTATTAGAGTCTTGTACATAAGCCAGAGACGGTGTTCAAGTTAGGAAGTAGCAGAAATGAAAATAACTCTGTCAAGGAGTTTTGTGATGAAGAAATGGATATAGACTGAGGAAATATTAAAAATTTTTTTAAATCATCAGACTCCAGCACATTTCAGGGGTATGGGAAAAGTGAAGGAAAGTGTAGAGGTCGCAAGGTCCTTGTGCTCACAGATGAGCCCTAGGGAAGCCAGGAACATTAATCACACGGGGTAGTCTCTTCAGTGAGAGAGGCATACCTGTTTTCCACCCAGAAGGCTGGGGATGGATGTGGCTATTAGCCTGCGGACCTGTGCAGATCTTTAGGGCCAGGCTGCTCTTGACTCCTGCAGACTTTATGTTTATCTCTGTCATTCTCCATATCTTGAGCACTGTTACTTAGTCATGCGTGCTTTATAAAGAGTTTCAGCATAAATTTCTTAGGTTTTGTTGTACTCACAAGATTGAGCTATTTATCAACAGGAAACTCCTCCCCCCCTCCAAAAAATTGTGTTGTGGTTGAATATGCCTAAAATAAATTGCTCAGTGTGAGAAGTTTGAATCAACACTGGCTGCTGAGTCATACTGAACAGGATCTCCCTCCTGTGGATCGCTCCTCTGCTGACCACAGTGTTTGCGGAGATGCTCACAGGAATGCATGAGAAAAATGTCAGCGGATAATGTAAGGATTTTGCAGAAGCCAGAAGGGGTGGTGTGTGAGTGAAGGTATTGCCTGACACAGGGGGATCCTTCTTTCGTGGATGGGAGACAGCAGGGGAAGGACGATGCAAAGGAAGAGAACCAGGCTGATGTGCAGTGGGTCAAAGGTGAGGAGACCCTTTATCAATGGTGTCTACTTCTCCACAAGCTAGGAATAAAGATTATGTATGAACTAAGACTGGAGAGGAAGTTCAGAGTTTGGGATTTTCAGGATAATGGGAACACTTGAACTAGCCAGGAATTATCAGGAGTCCAAGCCAAGGAATAGAAGAAGGCTTATGACCTTGGGGACAGCACCTATTTCTATGGCTCTGTGAAATTTCCTTTTAGTTCTACTTAACATTCCAAGTGGAGAACTGTAGAAGGTAGAGGGTGGGATGAATCTAGGGGTAGAAATTTGTTAGACTCCAACAAGATACACAGGGAAAGATTTGAGGAGATTGGCAAGAAGAGGTGAAACATGGGTGGAAGGTGGGAGTGGGCAGAGCTGGTCAGAAAGCAAGTAATGATAGGGAATGAAGTCTAGCTTGAGGAATCAAGATCTTGACTAGGTTGAAGGAGAGAGTGGATATCTAGCTTATTTTTTTCAGCTCCTAGGAAATGAGAGAGTTCAGTACCTAGCAAAAGTGGCCAGAATGAAGAAGGGGTCTTGAAAGAGAGGAAAGCAGAGACTGTGAGCTTGCTTACATTCACGTGGATGGTCACACCTGAGATCAAAAGAGATGCTTGGAAAGGAGGCAGACCTGGAGAGTGGGGAAAGACCAGGGCCTAGTTGGTGAGCAGGGTTGGCAGGCTTATGAGGCCGTCAGCCCAGGGCTGTCTTGAAGTGGTGCTAGGATATGCTCGGAAGTAGAATAAGAATTAAGAGGGCACTATCACCGCCATCTTTCAAAGCACAGGAGGACATCACCTTGTCTGGACAGGCTCCAGAAGCGGGGTCTCAGAGCAGTGCTGGATTTTAGTTGAGGCAAGGAGAAGGGAGAAAAATCCAGCGAGGAGTGAGAACATTGGAGGTATGTTTTCTATAGAAGGGTGCATGTTGGAGGCTGGCTGAACCAGAGCCCCTGCCTGGGTCCCTGCTCTGGCTCCTTCTTTTCTATGAATTCTTGGTGACTTAAGAGTAGACAATGTCACCAATATGTGGGATGAGGAGGTTCTGCCTACAGACAGAGCCACACTTGTGTGTATGTGCCCAGGACGGCGGCTACTATAGAAGTGACATCCTGTTAGGACACAGATTTTAGCCAAGGCAGCCTGGATCCAGGGTCAGGTTAGGAGAATCAGGGGCAGAAAAGGGATGGGTGATGGTGGGAAGGAAGGTTTTAGAGAGACGTGGACAGGTGGGGGAACGTCATTTGGAACATACCATGAATGTTCATAAGCTACTGGAGAAGCAGAGTAAACAGTTTAGTTTCTCTTTGGAATGGAAATAATTCTTCTGTGTGTGTGTGTGTGTGTGTGTGTGTGTGTGTGTGTGTGTGAATCAAGGTGTTTCTTGGATAAATCTGTGATGTGGTTTAATGTATGGCTGGGTAGTTCTCGCCTACCCTGTCTCCCATACCGGATAGACATCTAAATTCCATGTCACTCAGCTATGCGAAGAGACAGTTGGTTCTGTCTGATCAAGACAAGAGCTGAACAAGGCCCTCACACTTAGGAGCTATGCTTGCTACCTATGCATAAGGTGAGAGAATGATTTGCTTCCCTGCAGGGATTGGCTAAGGAGGCCTGGAGCTGGAAAGAACCGATGATCTTGCCAAATCTAAACCTTGCTCAGTCTTCTTGTCCGGAAAGAAGGAGAGGGACGCTGTTGGGCCTGAGGTTGTCTCTGGCTGCAGCACCCATCAGTTCTCTTGATAGAGATTAGATCTTCCTCATCTTGGTGTTTTTCCCACTAAATCAGAAAACTTCCTTCTTCAAAGGAAGAAGTCGGGTTAGCACTGTTTGGGCAAAAAGAGAGGAAACACATCCTATATGTCTCTTCTAAATACTAAAAGCCCACACAGGTCAAACAAGCAGCTGGTGGAGCCAGGCTGCCAAAGTGATTCACTTACTTTACCAAGAAGCTCCTATTCCCCTTCCTCTGAGCTTGCAAGAGTTTCTTGAGGACATGATTTTTTTTTCTCTGTTTCTGTATCAGCTCCATCTGTAGGTCAGTTTCTCAGCCAAGCAAGGAGGGAGAACAAATGGCTCATGAATGGGAGCTGAACCACTATGCAATGGCTACAGAAGACAGTGAAATGGCTACCCTCACATATGATGGGATAGTTAAACGAGGGCTTTCCTCTGAGGTGCTGGCAATCAGGCACTGGGGAATTCTAAATTGGTTTGGATCAGCCTTAGTGGATATTAGCTGCGGTTAGAAATGGAAAGTGGTAGATGCTAATTTCATGAGACTTGGGGCTATAGCACCATGGGCCCCTGACAGCATCGGAGCCAGGCTTGATGGGCCAGAGAGGGGCAGCTGCTAAGTGGCTTCAGACATCTTTAGAGGGCTGTTGGCTGCTAACGTCCTGAAACTCATGTTCTAGGAGCCGTGGGAGTAAAACCCCAAGTGTGGCTCATCTCCAAACTTAGTAAATAGTGGGGACCCAGAGAAAAAACACACAGACAATACTGGCCTTTGAGAGAGTGTTAGGGGAATAACACAATAATATTTCCATATTTAAAGGCAGAGAATGAAGGCAAGAGAGGTGACTGCTTTTCCTCCAGGCCTCACAATAACATTAAGACCACACGAGAATCTGTGATGTTGTCCACTAGCTCCTAGCATCTCTTCCCTTCGGTCTAGACATCTTGAGACTGTGACCTTTAGATGACATGGGAACAAGGTGTTCTTGTTTTTTTTTTTAGGTGAAGGGACCCCAGAAAGAGTTTTCTAGACTGAACAGCATTTCAGTTTCCAAGTGGGGGTTGTCATAGTTGAATGACAGTGGGGTGAGACAAAGGTGCTGAGGAGTTTTCAGCCAGAAGTAGGTGTAATTCTTTCTCTTTTTATAAAAGCCCATCCTGGTGATCCACAACATAGCACTGAAAACACACCAATATAGCTGCCCTTCCATCCTGTCTGTGGAAAAGGAAAACAAACAGAAACACTCAACAGAAGTAAAAAACTAAATACCGCTCTATTTTTGTGACTATTGAAATGGTACTCTCTTGCTCTTTTATGACTGGAGGTTCTCAAAGTGTGGTCCTGGCGACAGCAGACCCTGTTGACTCAGCCCTTGTTAGAGGTACACACTCACGGGTCTCACCCTAGAGAAATTGCCAGTGTTGACCAGCAGAGGTGGGAACTTGAAAGCCACTGGGTGCTTCTCCAGCGTGCTGACCTGTGGGGACCACTGGCTTAGATAAACATGAGTGAGGAAGGAACACTGAGAAATCCTTCTCCATCATGGATTAAGAATTCACAGTGTTGCAGACATGGGGATGTTTGTTTACATGTGGGGTTCTGGTGATTTAAAAGACTCATTCCATATGCATACTACGACTATGAGTACCAGGCTAATGAATCATATTTTCAAATGCATTTTTCTTGTCAATATGGGCATCTAGTTTTAGTGGTAGCCTAAACGACTTTGGGCTCCCTGAGGGACTTTCTACTTGTTTATATCTAGGACGTGTTCTGCATTCAGTCAATTAAAAACTCAATGGCATTTATATTCATCATTTTTTTAAAGGTCTGGTACCAACTGGTCTGAACCTAAACTTGAAAGTATAAGCTATTTTGGAATTAGCTCTCCCTGCCCCCGCTGCTTCCAAACAATTCATTTCTAGATTCTAAGAGAACCACATTTTGGAATACATATAGACAATGGATTCAAAAAGATCATAAGCACAAATATATTTATGTTCTGATAAGCTGAGAAAAAAAAGATGTAGGAGAAAGTTCAGAGACTTTACAGGGAGAAAACCTGAAGAATAAGCCTTTTATGTTGCTTATGTTCAAAAGATTTGCATTTTTAAAGTCAGTGACTAATGTAATAAAAGGTTCCAGTTAAATCATTACAGTAGCCACTTGCTTCAGGGCAAGCAAAAAAATCTTTGAGGTTTTAAATTACATTCTTCAGTCTAGCTTGAGAGGGCATTTTAAACTCCTGCAAACTATTTCTAACATTGTATAAAGTGTGCTCCCTAGCTTTTCTCTATCTGACGCCCATTTCTCATGCAAATGACAGGAACTCTTTTTCTTTGTACGAAAGTTGTATCCCGGGCACCAATTGGTAATACCAAGAGATAAAGAAGTCCTGGGCCTCCTGGAAATATTATCTGGTTAATATTTATAGAAACCAACAGTATATAGATGGTTAACCTGATGTTTGAGCCTCAGTGGGTTGGGATCTCTGGCTTGTATGCTGGTGCTGGACCTTTAGGATCAAACTTGCCCCAGAAAAGCCAGCATTTGCTGGATGACTTTACCCCCTTGCTGAAGGCTCATGATGGCCTTGCATCAAAGGGGAGCCCATGAGGATCTGCTCTAACAGATAAAGACACCAAGCCTCCCATTCTGAAGAGGTTTTTAATCCCACAAGTACTGCAGACTGAGCTCCTTAGACAAACTTCATTAAAAAAACAGAACAAAACCAAACCATGGTCGGAAAGAACCAGGTAAATAAAAGTACTTGAATAAATTGGATCATACCTTGGCACCCAGATTCTAAGTAATCAAAGTGCTCCTTTTTTTCTTTTCTTTTTTTTTCTGAGAAGTCAGAGTTCTAGACAAATGCTAGAGCACAGTGATGAGCTTTTGTTTAGAGGCTTCACTGGGGTTTAATCACTGGAAAGCCTGAGGGTTTTATTTGACCTTAGGCTACACAGATGCTTCCATCCCCTGGGTTAGGGCATGGAAACAGAGAGTGACGTGGTTAGAATTAGAATCTGAATTGGCTGCTGGTGGCCAAGTTCTGGCCACATTTAGTTTAGGTAGGTGCACTGGACATGTTTTATAAATGTCTGTTACCTTCCTTATCAGTATATTAAGGAAGCACTGTTAAGGTCAGGTGATAGGTCACATAGCAAAAGCTCAACACACACACACACACATGCACGCACGCACGCACGCACGCACGCAGGCATGCGCGCGCACCCAATATCCTTTAAATTTTCATCCATGAGAGTTCTATAAAAAAATACAAGAGAATACATTATGTCCTCTCTCATCTTTTCTTCCTTCAGCCAGCCTTCCTTCTTTCCATGTCATTTCTCTGCCATCTGCCAGGAGGGAGCTGACGCAGATGAGCCGATACTGGGTGTGTTTGGTGTGGTGTGAACAGAGCACAGGGCCAGGCCCAGGGGCTTGATTTCTCTGCCTGGCTTTGCTGCTAACCAGCTGGTTCCTTTGGGGACTCTGTCTGACCTTCTGGTTAGTTTTCAAGAGCGGATGTAACAAATTGCTATAACCTGCTAACTTAAAAAACAAAAGTGATGCTCTGATGCTCTCATGGTTCTGGAGGTTACAAGTCTGAACCAGGGTTCAGTTCATTCCAGAGGTTCCAAGGAGAAGCTGTTCTACCCTGTGTGTCCTAGCAACTGATGCTCTGCCGGCAACTTCAAAGAGCTCCATCATGAGGACGCATCATGCGGATCTCCGCTTTCAAGTTTGCACAGTGCTCCCCTCCCTGTGCAGGCATCTCTGTCCCATTTCCTTCTTTTTTTCTGAGACAAGGCTTCACACAGTGGCTTGGGTTGTCCTGGAACTCACTCTGCATCCCAGGGTGACCTCAAACTCCGGGCAGTCCTACCCCAGTCTCCTGAGTGCTGGGACCACAGGCGTGACCTGTGAAGGCATGCCTGGCTCACATTTCCTCTCTCTCTCTCTTTTTTTTATAAGGCAAGGATTAAGGGCTCACACAGCATCATTGTGAACTCATCTTAACCGACTTCACACGCAACAGTCTTTTTTTCAGATAAGGTCACATTCTAAGGTTTGGGCTTCACCAGAAAAAATGTGAAGACACAATCCAATCAGTAACAGCAGCAAGGGGCTGTGCACGTGGTTGCACCTCACAACACGGAGTCTGCTGATAGCTCAAGTTTACCTAACAGAAGGACACACTTCTTAACTTCAAAATCTAGAGGGCTTCATGCTAAGATTGTGTACCCTCTTGGGGGTTGCTGGTCATGAATATGGACAGTCAGGGTTGAGTAGCCAGAAGTAGGTAGTCCTTTTTTCTCAGGGAAGAACTCACCCATGTCCTTTTGCAGTGGTACCCTGATGTCTTTGGCTAGCTTGCCAGGTGGTGGTGCCTCACTGCCCTGACAATTCCCAGTTGGAAAAGAGAGTCTTCAGGAAGTTTCTCTGGCTCAGGGACAGCCGGCCTGAATGACAAGAAGGCTGGGTGGCTGCATTTGCATCCTAAAAGCTATGGTCCCATGCAAGGGAAGGCCCACAAAGGGAAAATGGCTCACAAAACTTTAATAAATCGGTTACAAGAAAAACCTGCCTCAGCTTCTCTTTGTATTGCTGTTAGCAAGCACATCTCTTGTAAACTGGCATCCTTGTCAACAGCATTGTTAAAAGAACTCCGGGTAAGATAATTACCCAATAAAGTCAATGTTAGCCAAATTGCACAGAACTTAAATTAAAAATATATCTGCTTGCAGGATGAAAGCCTGAGTCAGTAACCTCACACACAGAGTTTTGTAGTCTACTGCCTGAGAGTGGGAAACAGCATGGGAAGAGGCTGCCGTTAACACGCTGGAGGTGAGCCTAATGTCAGGAGGACGAGCCCCAAGAATGCTTTCTTCTCTACCTCTAGGGAACAAAGGAGCGAGCTTTCTGCTTTCTTCTTTTTCTCTCCTGATATTTCCATTCACTTTGTAGTGCAGTTGTGCTAACAAAACCTGCTTTTTCCTGTGGAGTGAGCTCAGGAGGCAATGGGACCAGAAAGGTCCCTGCTATAGGATCTGAGTCCTGGTAGGGTTGGCATGGGGAGGCAATCTAAGCTCCATACCCTGAGAGCTTCGTGGCCGCCAGACCACACATACAGGCCAGGAGAAAGAGTGAAAGACTTTGGGTCAAAAGACCCTCTGTTAGGTTGTAGGGTTCAAGAAGGTGATGTTGAATCAGGAGACATTTTTAGGCAAAGAACTTTCACAAACGAAGCTGGACATTGGAGTCTGAAGTAGGGAATTTCTTGCCAAAGAGACAAAGCAAGGCATCTTCTTTTAGAGGTCTCTTAGGAGATAAGTGAAGGGGCAGGGCTTGCATCATGAAGACTCATGTTTAGTTAATATGTGACATGTGCTACCTGATAGGAATCACTCTTTCTCTGAACATGGGTTTGGGACTTGGTTAATGTGTGGCTTGTAGGACATGAAGGTAGCCAGGCTACTGTGGCAGGGCAGGAGAGCTCGCCCGGGTGGCGTGGGTACTGGAGAGCTGGCAGGCTGATCAGATACCTCTCAGGCTCAGATTCAGGACTTTGAGTTGTCCCACCCCAACATCTACCACATAGATGAACTGCCAGAGTGCGTTAAAGGGCCAGTCCTACAGATCCAAAGCTCAGGATGTCCATGACACAGGGCAACAACAGATATCTGAGAGGAGTTCCGGTGAGGTTTCAGTACTGATAGCATAGAAGAAACCAGAGCCCTTGAACCAGACTAATGGCTCATTGCAATTAATATTTGCAAGCACAGAAGTGTGGACAAAAGGGTATACTATGGGACACACTGTGACACACTACAGCTTCCACAATGAGATTTTTTTTTCCTTTTTCTTTTTTGGAGGGAAGGTTGCAAGGGAGAAGGGCAGATATAAGGGGAGGGGGAAATGAGTGGGATTGGGGTGCATAGTGTGAAAGTCACAAAAATCCCATAGAAAGTTAGAAAAGATTGAGAAAAAAGTCCCCAAAAACAACGTAGCCCAGCGGCCTTCTGCCTCTATTCTTGTCCTGTTAGTTGCCTATAGGGTGACTTTGACAAGCCAGTCTCCTTTTCAGCACCTCCTTCTTTCTCATCGTCAAATGAAGGTTACAAAATTTGCTTCTTTCCTTTGGACTGAGAGAATACCAATAAGCAAGGAAATGCTGTAATTATAAACAGTTATTCACATGAATAAACAAGCCATGGTTAGCCAGCAGAGAGCTAAAAAAAGTGAGAAAACTCAAACAAAAAAGTATTGAAGATATATAGGAAAATTTTAGATGCAAGGGAAAAAAAATCCAGTCTTGTAGAAGAGTAGGGAAAACATGCAGGAATAAGGGCTAGCTTGAGTAGTTCAAGAGTAGCTTGAACAGTTTTAGTAAGTACAAAATAGGGGCAAAATAGCAATCTTCATTGGGCTGAAATACTAGTTTTCTTTAAAAAAATCTATACTCAAAATATAGCAGAATCACAACTGTATGACTAATTTATTATTTTTCAACCCCATAGATTAGAATAATATGACATGTTCTCAATGAAGGCAAATGGTGTCTCAAGTGGCAACAGCGCCTAATGAAAAGAGCCCAGCCTTGAACAGGCAGTGTGACCCTGACACAGACAGATGAAGAGAAAAACACCTCTGCAGCTCTGCTCCTTGTGCACACCGCAGTCTCTGTGAGCTCCTATGTACATCATGCTTGTAGTGTCCAGAAGACACTGTTTGGAGTCTTCCATCTCTAACTCTTATAATCTTTCTGCCTCCTTTTTCACATGGCTTCCTGAGCCCTGAGGGGAGAGTTTTGGTGAAGATATCCCATTTAGGACCGAGTGTTCCAAAATCTCTAAGTCTCTGTACAGCATCCAGTTGTTGGTCTCTGTATTAGTTCCTATCTACTGCAATAGGACGCTTCTCTGATGATGGCTGAGCAAGTCACTGATCTATGTGTACAGTAAGATATTGCTAGGGGTCATCTTATTGCTATGTTTCTTTAGCAGAACAGTCTTTATTTTTTCCCTAGGCCCGTGGCCTATCCAGTTTCAGGTTTTTGGCCACCCAGCCAGGAATCAACATGAGTTCCACCTCATGGAGTGGGTCTTGGAGTAGTTGTTTGCTCTTACAACATCTGTGCCACTATTGTAGGTCATTTCTTGCAGGCAGGCCACTGTTTCAGATTTCAGGGTTTGTAGCTGGGTTGACAGTTAACCTTCCTGATTTGGCAGTGTGTTGTCATTCTGATTTAAATCAATAAACATAGGTTGAGGTCTTACAGGTAGAGCAAGGCAAGTTGGGTAAATAAGTCACCCCTCTTGTGTGGATGCGTGAAGCAAACAGATTTTTTTATTGCTCTTGGTCGCCCATGAGAACTTGATGGTAAGACCCTGTTGCTGAAGATACCATGCACATTAGTCACAGGATATGGAAACATCAAGTTGGTACTGACCAGAAAGTTTCTTCCCTGCTGGCCAGCTCTCATAGTATTAAAAACTTCTGTGTAGGCTGCTGGGGAGGAAGGTCATCAGAATTCTTATCCAGTTGTAAACCTAGGCTTCTAGAGGGAAAAAGTCAGCAGCAGTGACCGCGAACCTAGTGAGTTACAATAATGACGGTGTGGCAAGATATACCAGAGGGCACAACAGTGGCATGAATATTACAGGCGATGACCAACTTATTTCTGATTGGATTTATAGACCACTCCACAGGAAGGAACATATGCCTCGAACTATAACTGCTTAAGAACTCATAACTGGGGAGATCACAGTCCAAAGGATTAACCTACTACTATCACTCTGGTATATATACATAGTATCAAACTGCCCTCTACGCTTGTGTCTGATTGCCTATAGATTACTGAAGCTTCTAGACATTGTAAGATATGGTGGTTAATACAATAATTCACAGCTGGTCAAAAAGCAAAGAATAAGTGTCAGGGGAGTACTCAGCTACAAATACGACATCTGTATCACCTCCTCCCTCGAGGTTCGGGGACAATCATAGAAGGGGGAGGTGGGGAGGACCGTAAGAGCCAGAGGTCAGGGAGGATTGGAGTGAAACAGTGTCTTCTGAACAAGACGGGAACTTCTGCACTTAGGAGCTCAGAGCAGCCATGGATGCCTACATAAGGCTGGTACAAGATCGAGCCAGCCAACATTCTAGCATGGAGGGGGAAAGGGCTCATGAGCCTACACCCTTAACTAACTGAGGAGATATGGATGGGTGATGGAATCTCAAGGAGGAAGGGTCAGTTTTCTTTAAGGATGTGGCTCCTGATAGGCTATTCATACTTCAGTGGATGACGCTATACCCAGAAGTATATGGCTAGCACAAGTTGTACTCCATAAGGTATTTAAAAAGAAAGAAGACATGAAGTTGAGGGATTAGAAAGGTTAGAGTGTCTTCGTGTTTCTATTGCTGGGAGGAGATACCATGACTGTAGCCACTCTTTTTTACCCCATATAAATTATATAACTTTATTTTTATAATTAAATTCTATGATAAAATGTAATTTTCTTTTTTGTAGGAGTTTTATTTATTTATTTATTTTTATTAATTTCAGTTTATTCACTTTGTATCCCACCTGAAGCTCCCTCCCTCCTCCCCTCCCAATCCCACCCTTCCTGTCCTTTCAACACCCATGCCCCTCCCCAAATCCACTGATAGGGGAGGTCTTCCTGAGACTGATACTCCAACCAAGGACCATGCATGGAGATAACCTAGAACCCCTGCTCAGATGTAGCCAATGGCAGTTCAGTGTCCAAGTGGATTCCATACTAATGGGAACAGGGACTGTCTCTGACATGAACTGATTGGCCTGCTCTTTGATCACCTCCCCCTGAGGGGGGAGCAGCCTCACCAGGTCACAGAGGTAGACAATGCAGCCACTCCTGATGAGAGCTGATAGACTAGGAGCAGGAAAACCTTTAGCTGGGGCTGGCTTACAGAGGGTTAGTCCATCATCATCGTGGAAGGAAACATGAAGGCATGGAGGCAGACATGGCTCTGAAGAAGGAGCTGAGAGTTCTACATCTTAATCTGCAGGCAGCAAAAGCAACTGTGTACCGCACTGTGTGTAGCTTGATCATATAAGACCTCAAAGACTACCCCTACAGTCACTCCCTATGGGCCAAGCAGTCAAACACATGAGCCTATGGGGGCCTTTCCTATTCAAATCGCCACAGAATGGGTCTGGGAGTTAAACAGAAATGAATATGATAAAAATATATCATATGAAATTCTCAAAGAATTAATATACATATTTTTAGAAAGTAGCTTTTGATAGGAAGAGCCAGGAGGTTTTGTTACTGAAAAGATGAATTACCACTGAAAATTCTATACAAACAAAAGATTTAAAACTTTGAAAAAAGGTTTTCATCCTATAAATATTTGTGGGGCTCCAAGCCCTTGGCAACCACTGTTCTAGGGCTTTGGGAGCTCATCATTGAGCACAAAGATGGTCCTTACACTTAAGGAACCCACTATAGGAGAAGAAAAGGGCAAAGTTGGGTGAAGAAACATTAAATTGCAAAGGCAAAGAGACTTTATTGAGGAACAGCAGCTTTAACAACAGGAGGGGATTTCAGTAATGATCCAGGAAACAGGCTGCACCTCTGCCTTTCCTTCAGCGTACTTGGTAGTGGCTGTCACATTGAGGATGCTTTTGAGACTTCCTTCTGGCTCAGGGAAGGACTGCAAGGATTGACTAATTACGTCAATTAGTTGTGAAAGTGGAAAACTGAATCCCATGTGCTACATAGCTGTCAGTCCCAGGTCCTCTGTGACTATGTTGTATCTGTGCCATTCCGGTCTATTTTCTTTCAATCTTTTGAGAATGTTATAAAACTCAACAAGGGACATGTGTTTATTAAGTATAGAATTTATGTGAATGTAAAAATTATTTGGATATCTTAAGTATCAGTGTCATTGGTCAATTCCTTCAACCTTTATAATTTTTACAAAAAAGTTATGAAGAGGCAACCTTAAAAAACAAAAGCAGCTATTCTTGGTTGTTCATTTTTTGAAACAGGGCTTTACTTTCTGGTCAGTCTTTAATGACAGCAGGAATACATGTTTGTAGACCTCTTTCCACTCACATTGGGAGCACCCCTACACACCCTTCAACTTAGATTTTATGAATAACCCTAAGCCTCTATTGTATTCATGGTTGGAGAGGAAAAGTATTTAAAGAGGAACTCCTAGGCTGTTTGAAATGATATCCACATATCTACTTCTTTTCCAAGTGACCACGGTCATCTTCATTCTGTATTAATTATGGACTAGCACCTGTATTTAACAGTGTAGCGGCTCCTTCAGGAAGAGGAGGCTGGACGCTCTGCCCTGGTATGTGTGTGCATGTGAACACTGACAAACAGGAAGTTCAGGTTGACTCCATTTGTATGAAGGACTGTAGTCAACTAAGAGTGCCGAGACCACACCATCTGAGAAGAGGACTGCCAGTTTGAAAGAAATTGACAGCAAACTTGTTTTCTACAATGAGGGTCTGCTGTTCTGTTCCTGGGAAAAGTTAATCCAGTTGCTTCATGCCAGGGTCTATGCTGGACCCATTTCTTATTGTCTGAACGGCCAGTTGTGAGATGCAACCAGCTGCCTCCTTAGTAGAAGTTCTACTTTCTGGGGAGTATGTAGAGCATACAAGGAGACACCAAGGGCTCTTGGGAATTCTTCACACTGATATGCCATGCGACACAGCCATAGAACACCTCAGCCATGTGCCAAAGGGAGCCCAAGCCCAGATCTGACAATTTCACCATGAAAACACAGGCACTGAGAGTTTTCTTTTTATTTTCAGTCGCCAGAGAGTGGAATGTGAGGTGAGTTCACAAAAGGCCAATGAGATGCTGCCCTCTTATGTCAACTTTTTCTCACTGAGGAAAAAAAGTATTTCCAGCAACTTCTAAGACTGTTTCAGTCAACTGATCAGGTCACTGCGCAGTAGCTGCTGCAGGTTACAATCCAGAAAAATGAAGATCAGAGTGAAGAAATGAGATGTTTTTAAGAAGAGGAAAGAAGATGGAAGTAAAGCTTCTGTCTCACATTCATTTCTTTTCCTTCCTCCCCTCCTCTTCTCTCCCCCTCCTGATCTCCCTCACTCTTCTCTTCTCCTCCTCCTCTCCTTTCTTTCCTCCTGCTTCTCTCTCTTTTTTTCTCCCTCTTTTTTGAAAAACTTCCAAGCTAGAAGAATCCAAGTGGCATTATTTACTTGCTTCTGCCTTTCACAAATAGCTTCCTTGGAGACTGAAGGGCAGGAGCGATAGCCTCAGTTCCCCAGCTGAGTCATTATTTCAGAGATTTGGGGATTGGAAAACAAGCGGTCAGGAGGCCGGGGAGGTAGGGTTGGAATGGAATGGAAGCCAGGAGTGTTTGCTTTTAGACACAGTGGAACTCACACAATGTTTGTCTTCATGGCTGTCCACTTCTTTAAGGGTGATACCACATGAAGATAATGTCTGCACAAATTATCTTACATGTGGGCAAGAGAAAAAGAAATAAAATCTGATAGTGGGATTGTTCAGGGGGAGTGCTTGATGCCTTTGATAAACCCACAGATTTGGGAGGACACTTTGGCCATTCCATGTTTAACTTTTACATTATTCCTCCTCCTCATGGTAAATCACTCCCTCCTCATGATAAAGTTTTGAAGTTGATTTAAATATGTGAGGAAATAGCAAGCAGTGTAGCCATAAGATTTTATGAAAATACTCAAAATTGTACGTATGGCACAGAAAAAAAAATCATTTTGGAGAAACAAAATGTAAACTTCATCAGAGACTGCCGAGATGCTGGTCACAGAGGGTGAAATCGGCTTCCCTGGCTCGTATCCTATCAGAGATGACACAAGTCTGCTTATTCTGAAGCTGTGAGTATCACCTGAGTCTTCAGGCTGTCTTCTCTGGTCTTCCCGAAGCTAGACACAGTCTGCTGGAAGCACCTCAGCGGTGTGAGGTCTTTCAGCGTTTGACTGCAGGGCCACAGCATTCATCTCTGCTCCGTCTCACCCTGCAGCAGCTTCAGGCCTGCTAGTTTCCACTGCAGAGTCTGCACTGAGTTACCTTGACAAATGTCACCTTCATCCCATCCTGTGCCACCAGAACGTTGGCTTTTTATGGTCAGTTTTTAATGACTTCGCTCCAAACTTAGAGATGCTTACTAGTTCCTTTAGCTTTTATTTTATTTATAAGATAGACAAATGCTTACAATACCTTTTATGATTATGAACTTCTAACTACAAATAATAATTGGAAATCTGATAGATAGACTTCCTCTGCTAAGACCCCTTGAAGTGGTTTTCCTATCTGAAAATGTTATTTTGTATGTTTTTAGTATAATTTTTCTATTCTACCTCTCAAAACCCTCATCTTGAACATTCTCACAGACTGGTAGAATGTAGAGGAGAAAGACCGAGGGAAAGGGGTGTTAGGGAGGGAGATGTGAATATAAAGTAGATGAGAGGGTGAAAGCAGGAAAAAATGATGACGGGCTCTTGCCAGTCACTTAGGAAACGACCGGAAGGTTGGTTACACAGAAGCAGAAGTACAGCAGCGCTCCTCCAGCTGTGTGCCAAGGAAACCCACACATCCTTCTCATCATTGGGAGAGAGAGAGAGAATGCAAAAATGGAATTCTGGTGAGACAGCCAACTGTAGTTTTTCAGGCCAAAATTAACTCACTGAGTATTTCAGGTTTAACGTTGAGATCAGTATAAAATATGTAAGGGAGGAAAATTAACATCAATCAGAAGCAGCCCCCAAGTGGTCGGGCTTTCTAAACGGATCTAAGGAAAAAATCTCTAGGATCATAGATGAACAGTTTTGGCCACATTGGCTTCTGGTAAAACCTCGCAGCTGCCACATTCATATTTTCAGATGCGACCCGGTCAGAGCCCGCCCTCTTCCACTCTTCTCATTGTTTCCTCCATCGTCCGTTTCTTTGCTTTCTCGTTTCTTCTCTAGAAAGCAAAGATGCTAACAAAATTCAAGTTTTACCATTCATAGAAGTTATTTTAGGGTCATTCCAGAGGATCACTGTAGAGTTCTTCCCCAATTCAGGAACAAAAAGAAGATTTTGTAATACAATATAGCAGAAAAGAACCCAAGCAAGCCACAACAGAGTAGCTTTAGCAAATCATGACAGCTGAGTACACTAAATAGGGTAGATCATGCTGGATTTTTGTTTGTTTGTTATTTTTTTCAGGATTTCTAAAAGATTTTATTTTCAGGAATTCTGAGAGATGGGATTTCTCTTGAATTCACTCTGTAGACCAGGCTGGCCTTGAATTCAGAGCTCTGCTATCTCCGTCTCCTTGCTGGGATTGAATGGATGTGCCACCATCACTGGGCTATGCTGGAGTTCTAAAGAAGCTTTAAAATAAGTCTCTAGGAAAGGTTAGAAGTGCAGTGGTTTGAAAGGTTTGGTGGTGACTGTCAAGGAGCCTTTGGAACTTGTTCAGGAGGCCAGGGCTTCCTTTAGTGTGCCATAGAGTAGCCAGCGTCTGCATTGTACAAAGATGTCGGGAAAGGGAAACAGAAATGCCTGCTGAGGGCCCTGCTGCAAGCGAGTTAACAACAATAGCCTTTGATTCTCGTTCAACCCTGCTGCCAGAGGTCATTACAGGGGATGCAATGAGGCAGCTTGCAAGAACGAAAAAGTAACGGATTCTTTGCACATTGGGTATTACACTTCCTTCATGACAGCAACTCAACCGTCATTAGAGAAAGATGAGGCAGGGAATGTTTTTGTAATTTCTTTAGGGAAATGACTTTCTTTGAAAAAGTTAGGTTGAAAGAAAAGTGTAATTAACCTTTAAAAGTCATGAGGAAAAAAAAGGATGAGTGAGTGCTTCATGCTGAGGCACTCCCTACCCAGAAGAAACAATTTCTAAGGTATATTAAAATTGGTAGTTACCTAGCTATCTCTTCATATATGAGCAAAACTACCATAAAGTTTTTGGCCAAATAGTGAACCAACAGTGTTATACAGTCCACACTGGGCCTTGAACTCTGAGGAAAAAAGCCATCCCATCACTATCTCTGATGTGTTTATTGGCTTCTTAATAGCCTGCTAGAATCATAATCATTCTTACCATGCTGAGGAAAAGCTTGCTTATAGCTAGGAGGAGGAATATCTTCCAACCCTATTGCCATTTCTTTAGATTTATGGGACTATAAATGTCCAATAGAATTTTCCCTAGTCATTTCATCAAAACCAAGCCAAACTCAAACTAAAACAAGGAAGGTGTCTTGTTTTCTTCTCATAGAGCTCATTGGAAATGACTTTGAAGTTCTTGCCTGATATCCTGTGAGATTTAGCTTCCCTTTTATCTTTGCTTCCTCTGCGTTCATTCCAACACTGATTTCTCTAAGGACAAGGACTTAGGGATTTGAACTTGGCGTGAGCTTGAATGAAATATGTAATCTTGAAAAGTCACCCAACTTTTGTGAACACCCATTCTCTTTTCTGCAAGCAGGATAGCAACGATAATGGGAGTTTTGGAAGGGCCAAATAAGATTAAGAATACGGAAACACACTGGATAAAATTATAAACACTGAAAAGCAGGATGGCTCAGTATGTAGGAGCACTGGGATTGGAAATCAGGAGATAGGGCATTGATTTTGAATCATCTACTTAACAGCATCTGGTTTAAGACAAGTTAGACAGACTGGCTACCTAATACTAATACTAAGTCTAATTACTTAATTATAAATGTGGATTGTTAAACTACTAAACATTTCGCAGGTCTTTACAACCGAAGTAATAGTCAATGGAACCAGAGTGGACACCAGTTTCCAAAGTAATCCAATCAGAGTGTCTAAAACACTGTCCATCATAGGAGACTTGATTTTTAGAGAAAGTGGGTATTGCTAGAGAGGAATGAAGATGGTTGAAGGGAGACAGAGGTACACACAAGTGGGTGCCGGGTTAGCTCAGTCAGTGGAGTGCTTGCTATGCAAGCATGAGACTTTGATATTTAGCACCTCCCAAAGAGCTGGTTGCAAGCAGCATGCTTGTAATTCCAATGTTGTGGAGGTGGAGACAGGGGATTCTCCCAGGCTCTCTGGACAACCAACCTAGCCTGATTGGTGAGCCTCAGGTCCCAGTGGGAGACCCCACCTCAAAACAAAATAAGTGGACAACATCCAAGTAATGATACTTGAGGTTGATCTTTAGACATCACTCACATGTGTATACATGTGTACGCTGACACATACACATTTATGTGCATGCATATGCACATGAACATGTACTTCTCCACATTAAAACACACAAAAAAGAGTCACACAAATGCAGGCTTCTTTGGGAGGTCCATTGCTAGGTGTCATTTCTGCAAATCCCTTCTGAATTAGTCAAGGTTTAGCTGCAGATGGCAGGACACATGCTAGCTGATTTGAACACAGATTTAACCAGAAATTAGGTTCCTAACAAAATTGCTTGTTGGGAGAGGAGGAGGCTGTAGGGCAAGTGGTTGGTCAAGTACTTCAAAGCAACTAAACAATTCTACAGAAGGGGTTCAGGAAAGGAATTTTCAACCTTGTCCATGATACTGAAGAAGCAAGAAGCTGCTCCCTTAGTCTTTGGCTTTACAATTGAACTGCCTTTGTCAGAATTTGTCCCAAAGAGATGCTTACAGCTAAGAACTAGTTGCAGAGTTTTGCTACCTCATGACCTCATGGGCCTAGCTTTTATCTCTTTGTGGAAGCTCCGCTTGGTGGAAGGTGGGGAACACATGGTAGTTCAAGGAATTTGAGCAATGCTGCAGTGTTGCAGCTCTAATATGCACAAGCCTGTCATACCTCGAGTTCACTTTGGTCCTCCCAGATCTTTGGCTCTTACATTTATTTCTGTTCTCTGTTCAGTGATGGTCCCTGTGCCTTGGGGGAGGGGCTGTGATGTAAGTGTTCCATTTGTGGCTGAGCTCTCTACAGAAAGCCATTCTCTTCACTTCGACATGTGAGCTTCTGTGTTAACTGTCATCCATTGCACAGACTTCTATGATAAGGTCTGAAGCACCTATTTATTCACCTTTTTAATTCAGGTTGGGGAGGGGGCATTGCTGGAACCCTTTTCTGGTATCCAGGTGGCTCCTTGCTTGGTTGCTGACCTGGCACAGGGCCTTGGAAAGAGCATAGCCTATGAATCATGTGTTCTGTCCATTACTAGGTAAGGGCTTTAGGTCAGATATGAAATATTTCTGAATCATGGTATCTCTTCAAAATAGAGTAAGATTGTCTTCTGTACAAATCTGTGGAAATTATCTGAAGCAATGCATACAGGAGCCTTTGTAACAGTGGCTGGCAAAACTGAGCATGCATACTAATGTAAGTTTCTTTAGGGTGGAGCTTCCATATCTCTGAGCTCTACCACATTTTGGAAGCTCCAGTTTTGGATACTTATGTGATTATCTTTATTTTCGGATGTGTCTCAATTCTCTAACATCCTCTTGTCCACGTCTTTTTTTTCTGTCTTCTCCACTTTATCTCCTCTTCTGTTCTTACTTACGTGGTTTGATAACTGCTACTCCGAGGAAGGGGTCCCAGCTGCCTGTCTGCACAGCTATAGGTATTTAAAAGCCTCCGCTGCACACACCATTTCTTCAATGACCATATATCTCTGCCACTTGCCTGGGCTGCCACCTGCCATACTATTGTCAGGGTGCTGAGCTCCGCTCCTTTTTCTTGTCTCTTGTGGTTGGGTCCTTGCTTTTCCTCTGCATACCTGTACGCCCCACCTTCCTCTCCCATTCCAGTGACTATATCTAGTTTTAGATTCTGGATCGTAAGCACCTTGCAGCAGCTGATACTCTCAGACATGAAACAGGATTGTTTTCTTGCTACTGACAATGTCCTGTATTTGTATCCATGGGAATATTAGGCATGCAGAATCACCTGAACCAGAGCATGCATCCCACAAGATCTTAAGGTAAATGACAGTCATGAACAATTGCAAAGTATTTTGCTTTAAGCAGAGATGTTGTAGCTAGTTTAGCAAGCACATCTTCTTGAGATTCTCTACAAATGGCTGCTTCCTAACATGGCTTGCTAGTAGTTAGAGCGAAAGGACTGGAATGTGTTATTCTATGTCTTTTCATCCAGGGATTAGGTTTTGTGCTCAATGGCTGAAGTCCAAGCAGTGTCAAGGTGGAATTAAATGAAAATCCTGGCAGGCTGCTGATTTGTACAAATTCATTCTAAGACTATTCTACCTGCTTCTGAGTTACATCAAATAAAGGGATTCTGCCTTTATGAACCATGTAATGAAGAGGAAGAACTCCTGATATAAAAAATTTAAACCTATGGTGTTTCCTTTTTTTCTTTCAAATTTTTCTTCCGTAAGCACCTCTGGAAGCAGCACCTGAATACGGAGCAGACCATGCTGGTTGTGGGCAAAAGATGGCAGAAGGCTTCAAGATGGAATGCCAAGTCCTTTGAGAGACATGTTTGAGCTGATGGCCTTTCCTTCTAAACTTTTCATTCAAAACATTCTTTATGGCATTATTCTTATTCTGTTCCCGTTATCCAAGTTCATCCTGTTATGGTTTGAATCTGAAGTGCCCCTTACAGGAATCGTATTCTGGGTTTCCTCTTCTCCAGCACTGCTTTAGAGGTTGAGTCTAGCTGGTAGAATTAGGTTATTGGTGGTGGGCCATTGAAGGCTATACTGGTTCCTAGTTTTGGCTTTCCTCATTCTCTGCTTCCTTGTTTGATGTGATGCGAAAGGCTTCCACCTCTATGTTCTCACTGCCATGAATCCAACTATCCCACCATGCCTTCCCTGCCTTGATGGACTAAAGTTCTGTGAAGCTATGAGCCAATATGAATTATACATATATATCTTAAATATAAATTTCTTAACTTTATCTACAAATTCCTTAAATATATATGCATATATATTCCATAAATTGCTTCCATCACAAAGTAGCCAAGACACACCCAAACTCTGCAGCTGTATCTGCACCTCTGTATCTGAGAGAGATACAAGAATGAATTATCATAAAAAATTTAAACCTTTATCTCAAAATTAATGAATTCACATTCTGATGAAGAGACAGGCTTAAAACATGTGTGGTGACAGACTGACAGATCCAGGCTGTGAGACACCGAAGAACCTAGCTGGTCTCTGCAGCTGGTGCTCACAACACGACTCTCATCTATTTTGTTATTTAGATGACTGAGGAAGAAGATCCCACGGCCCTTCTGACTCTGATGTTTCCTCTGTTAAGGAAGACTTCCATTATTAGTGCCATTATCAGTTAGACCTGAGCCTGTCCCCGTAGCACACCTGCAGCCTCTGTCATCTTGCGCTATGACGGGCTCAATGCTGGATGAAAATGATCTGTTTTTTGTTTTTGTTTTGTTTTTTTGACAAGGCTTGGGAGTTGGGATAAATGAAAAGGCTTAGAGTTATTAGAAATAAATAAGAGGAACGGAAAGGATGGCTCCTGCAGGGGTGAAAGGGGCCGGAGATCAATGGCTAGGAAGATTGAGTGTCCCCAAGCCACTTAATCAATCAAGGAGTGGGGGGACTTAGAGTCAGGTGGAATTTGTCCCTTTGGCACAGCAGTGGTGTTTAGAACACAACACATTACGTTTAAGACTCAGGTAGGATTTTTAGAAACAGTGGCACCATGCAATGACTATCATCTAGTTGTAAAAAAAAAGTCACCAGGAAAACATTTCTGATGTGTTTATACACCCTAGAAAAATGTGTCATATACCCTAGAAAAAAACGTTATACGAACTTTTCAAGAGTAGCGATGACTTTAAAGTGTGTACACTTTGAGAAAGACTACCAAATGTTCATATGGTCCAAGACATCGACACAAGTTTTTCTTTTCATTGTTTTCTTATATGACAGAATTGAGTGAAGAGGTGAATGCTTCCTTATTGCAATAATGGACTTTAGTTCAATATCAGTGGAAAGCAAGGCTCATAATGGGTGCAGCCACATCACATGCACTACATGGCAGCCAACCTGCCCATACAAAGAGAAACAACATAGATCAATAAATCAATGTTTGGTGTCCAAAAGCATATATAATTATCAGTATTGGATTAAAGCAACTGGACCCCCATTTAAGTTATCAGCTCAGTCTCTCCAGGAGACTTTCAACATGGCCTGGCATTCAGTGTAGCATCAACATCTCCCAACAATCTGGCAGAAATACAGATGTTCAGGCCCCCCTCTGACATCCTGGATCAGAGACTCTGCCTGTGTGGCCCAGCAACACCTTTCTTGTGACTTAGAGACCTCTCGGCCTAAGATCCTCTGCTACCCAGCGGTGTCTGAGGCAGGAGCATGGTGAGGAGTACCAGGGCTCTGGAGCCAGGCCTGACTTCCCTTCCAGCTTTGCTACCATTAGCTGAGTGACTTTAGCAAGAGCTTGGTCACACGAACCTTAACTTTCTCTCCTACAAACTGTGGCTCATCTTTTGTGCTCCCTGATGCGCTGTGGGGTGAATGAGATGACACAAGCCCTTGTTTTCACACTAGCTGCTCAATCTACATTATTTCTTTTCTTCTTCCCTCTCCCGAAGCTGGATTCCTGCTGAAAAAAATGTATGAGTTAGGAGTAACCAATGTTTATAGAGAATTAAAAGTACTTTTACAAAGCCGTGAATATCACGCCGTGTATTATTTGTTTATTGTGTCTGTGCTGAAACTATGCAGGAGGATTGGCCATATCTGAATTGAGGTGAACTAAAGTATAAAATGCACAGGTAGGGAGTAGAACAACCCAGGAGACAGGTAAGGGTCAACCTGTCATAGGGTCAGGGATGCCCAATGCCATTGTTGCTCACATCCCACAGCTGCCAGGGAGGGAGCTACAGATTTAGGGTTTGCCTGACAGGCTTCTGTCTCCCATTAGTCTAAGTTTTTGTTTTTCCTCTTTGTATTTATTCTATGTTGCAGTATCTTGAAGATAGCTATTTTTTTTTTTAATTTTATAAGGATTCACGGCTAAGAGTTTGCCTTGAGTCTCAGAGAAGACTTTGAACTTGGAGTTTTGAACAATGTTAGAAGTATTAGTACTTGAGCATTTTTGGACATGGGCCAAATGAATTTTGTATTACAAGATAGTCATGAGTGTCTAGTGGCCAGGGGCAGATCCTTATTATTTAGATAGCATATATCACCTACAGGCACATATCTCGGGGGACTGGTCTCCGGTTGGTGGTGGTATTTTAGGATCTTCTGGAAACTCTGGGGGGGGCACTGGCTGGGAGAAGTAAAACCCTGGAGTTGGCTCTTTGGGGGGCATATGTTGCCTCTAGCTCCTTCCCATCCTATTCTCCACTTTTCAGATGCCATGATGTGAGCTGTCTGTCACCATGGGCCAAATTCTCCGAAGTCACTAGCAAAACAAATCTTCCTGTTTTGTTTTCTCAGGTATTTTGGTAACAGAGATCATGAAGTCTCACTAAGACATTGAATACATGTTAAAGTGAAATTTGGGATAGCAGCAGGCCAAGTACATTACTAAAACTAATTCCACCTTCTTGTGACTTTAAAAATCTGTATACTAGGAAATGTGAAAGGACATGGTTTGCATATGTCTGTTGAGCTATACTGAACTAGGTACCTCAGCAGGAATATGTCATGGCACTGTCCTAATGGCAGCCCTGGGACAAAGGAAGAATCATTTGTCAAGAATTGGAAGTTTCTTGGCTTCAGGATGTACAATCTCTATACAGTTCCCCTGCCCCCCATTATTAGCTTTGTAGTGTTTTGTAGCTGCAAAGACTTCCAGAGTGTTTCTATCAATTATTCTTCGGTGACAGCTGGTCACTGCTGAACTTGAAACTTCATTGGAGCAATCATCACTGTTCTAGGTGTAGTGGGTGCATACACACACACACACACACCATTAGGCCACGGGGTGATGAGACTATCTGGAGAGAACTACAACCCAGAGGCTGGGGTGGAAAGCAAATGCAGAATGGAGCTAACCTTTGGTTACTGAGGTTGTTAAGAATGTCTGCTCTTGTGTACCAAAATAGATGCTGAGACTCATAACCAAACCTTGGGCAGAGTGCAGGGAATCATATGAAAGAAGGAGGAGTTAGTAAGACCTGGAGAGGACAGGAGCTCCACAAAGACCAAATATCTCTGGACACAGGGGTCTTTTCTGAGACTGATTCTCCAACCAAGGACCATGCATGGATATAACCTAGAACCCCTGCTCAGATGCAGCCTATGGAAGTTCAGCATCCAAGTGGGTTTCCCTAGTAAGGGGAAAAGGGACTGTCTCTGACATGAACTCAGTGGTGGGCTCCTTGACTTCCTCTACCCCTGAGGGAAGAGCAGCCTTGCTAGGCCACAGAGGAGGACATTGCAGCCAGTCCTGATGAGACCTGATAAACTAGGGTCAAATGGAAAGGAAGGAGGACCTTCGTTATCAGTGGACTTAGAAAGGGGCAGGGAGGAGATGAGAGAGGGAGGGTGGGATTGGGAGGGAATGAGGGAGGG